>JACAXG010000034.1:5787289-6387289 GCA_018881555.1 Amblyornis subalaris
CCTTTCCTTTCCTTTCCTTTCCTTTCCTTTCCTTTCCTTTCCTTTCCTTTCCTTTCCTTTCCTTTCCTTTCCTTTCCTTTCCTTTCCTTTCCTTTCCCCTCCAAGTATACGTTTATATGTACGAAGCTGTACTCTCCTCTCCACTTCACCTCCCTTGGAAATAGCCAGGGAATTCGCTTCAGAACCCTTATGAGAAATGAATTTGTGCACACAAAGCCGGAAACAGTGTAATTGATTTAATTCTAATAGAGGGGAGACCAACACTGTTTATCGTTCAGAAATGATTGCCAGTGTTCTTAACAGCTCTAATTTTCACTGTCCATTTGATGTGCTGCAGGTTTAATATAGAGCACTTACTAATCCAATTAAAAGTGCACCTGGCCTGGAAGAGCTCTGTAATTAGCAGGAGCGTTTTTAGCTATTTCCACTGGAAAACCGTGAAATCATCTCTGCTGGCCTAAAGGACTGTAATATGGGGGTGGGGGCGCGGAGGGGAGGGAGGAGCGGGGCCAGGCATTCGTGCCTAATCTTTTTGCCTTGAATTTTTCACAGTTCCCGTGCGGGAAGATGAGGCTGTTTCGTCGCGGGGCGCTCGGTGTCTGGTAGCGCAGGACCGCGAGGGCGAGACTAGGTGGGTCACCGCTTTCCCCTCCCGCCCACGCGAGCCCAGGCTGGGAACCTGTCCTGGGGGAGCGGGGCTCGGCTTTGGGGCTGCGGGGAGGTGCTGGGGCGGTAAGGTCCACGGCAGCCCCACGGGGCCGGGCACGGAGCGGGGAACCGGAGCTGCTGCGAGAGCCACCAGCCGTGTCGGGGGAGGCGTCCAGCCCGCCCCTGCCCCGGCCACGGGCCCGCAACGATCACCGGGAGCAGCGGCGGCTACGGAACTCCCGAGACGGTTTCTGGCACGGGCCGGCATTGGATGGGCCTGCCGGGGCTGCCCCGGGCGCGACACCGGSTCCACGCAAGTACACGCTGCGCGCACACGGAGGCGCGTCGTCAAAGGAGGGGGGAAAGCAGCTCGGAAACACTGCCCGGGCTGCCTCTCCTGCTGGGGTGAGGGGCTCCGCTCCTCCTCCTCCGCCGGTGACGGGTCGAGGCAGCCCCCATTCGCACCACTCCTCGCGTGGACGAGGATTACGGCCCGAGCATCTCGACGGCCCCCATCGCGATGGGTAGGAAGGGTTTCTGCGCCCATGCTCGGAGCCGCAGCAGTACCGGTGGGGAGTGAGGTGGCCACGGAGCTGCTGTTAGCACCGGGTGCGCTTCATGCGGCTCTGCTCCCCGCCGCGGGGTTCCCAAGCGCGAATTAAACCCTAAGAAGTTTAGTCCCTTTTTTTCAAGAACACATCTACCGCCTTCCCTTCTCCAGTTAAAGACGCGTGGCGAGTGGCGCGTCGCCGCTGGACGGTTTGCGGAGCGGCGGCTCCCGCCGCACGGCTCCTGCCGCCCCGGCCCGGCGGGGCCCCCGGCGCTCTCCCGGCCGCCGCAGGCGCTCCACCGCCCGGCTCGGCCCGGGTCTCACGGGGGTGGGTTTCCACAGGGCTCGCTAACGGGTTTCTCAGAGCCCCGTCCATCGGGGGGTGTTTGTAGAACACAAATGCTTTGTGAAATACACGCTGACTTGCACTGCATGCGAACTTTTCCTCCCAGCCTTTTCCTTCGGGTGCGGGAGCGTCCCCGGGCAGCACCTGGTGCTTGGATTTGTTTGTGTGCATTTAAAAGCGAGGGAAACCGCTCGGTTTGGTGGCGGGAGGGGGCGAGGGGCTGGAGAGAGAGAGGGACCACGGACCAGGGCCTCCCCGGCGTGCGGYGGGTGCCGGTTCTTCTGCGGACCGCTCGCCCCGCATTGCGGAGCGGAGCCCAATGCGAACTCCGAGTTCCCCCGGAGGCCGCGCCTTGCTGCTGCCGGTCCCTCGGCGGCCGCTTCGCTTATTATTGATGCTCCGGATTTCTGCCTAAATAACGCGAACCCCCGCCCTCACTAGGGCCGGCCCCGACCTCGCAATGATCGCCCGGCTCGTAAAGGGAACGCGGACTGGGAGCCCAGAAAACATTTTTCCCCCCTCATTTCAAAGGAGGAAACCTGAGCGATTCTCATCCTTTTGATTGATTAAGGCCTTGAATAACTTGAAGCTCGGGAGTGACAGTTCCTGAATAGACGATTGCAAATAAAGAGCCCTGTGGAAAGCCGGGCTGGCACTTCGGAGTGTAAAGGAGGCGAGTTTGCTGGCACTTACCAAGTTATAAATAAAAGGCCGTGCACAATGGTACCTTCTCTAAGGACAGACAGTCTTTACAACACTCCTGGCGTCATATCCTGCTGTGGGCACTCCAGCTCCGAGGCAGACTTTACCTCTTTTATTTTTCCAGCAGTTTAGTTTGAATACTACAATAAATTCCTGGGAACAAACGCTTGTTAGTAAGACTTTAACACGCACCGCCTCGCACCCATACACACTAGTATATAAACGCTCACGCACACGCGTGAAACGCAGGGACACCCTGATCCCACCGGTTTCTAAAAGCAGACATCCCCACGGAGATCTCACTGGCAGCTCTTGCTTTCAAAACCGTGAGCACCATTTGTTCCAGATATGTTTCTTCTGGACTGTGAGAGATTTCGTTTCAAAGTAAATGAGTAGAAGGAAAGAATAAAGGAAGAACATTTTTYCCTTAAAATAAAAAAAGCAGGGAGGTTGTTCCCCCAACCCCGCTGCTGGTGCTCGGGGAGCGGAGCCAGGAGACAAAACGCTTCATAGCAGCCGGGCGGGGGCTGTCCCGCGGAGTCCCGCAGTGACAAGGGGTCCTGAAGGATGCGATGTCCGGGCCGCCCCGGCTGGTGCGTTTCTCCCCGGGCCAGGGCAGCCGTCGGGGCACCGAGTAGATCCCCGTCGGCGGCCGCTCTCTGCTTTCGGGTAAAGGGTCCAGCGCGGCTCTGCCCGCGGGGTCAGCGCGGGGCCGCGCCGTGCGGTGCCGTGCGGTGCCGAGCCGTGCCGTGCCGGTCCGGTCGCGCCGCCGCGCCGGCCGGGGCGATGCGCGAGAGCCGCCCCGCTCGCCCAATCAGCGGGGACGGCGCGGCCGGGCCGGGCGGCGGTGGCCAATCGCGGCGGCGCCGCCGCCGGGCYGCGCCGGGCACGGAGCCGATAAATGCTCCCGGCCCCGCGGCCGCCGCTCCCCACCGCACCGGGGACGCCGCCGCCGCCCCCGCCCCACCGCCCGCCAGCCCTCCCCGCGCCCAGCCGCGCCGCCCGGCGGGGCTCCGGCCCGGCCCCTGCCCTCCCGGTGCGGGGCAGCGCGGGTCGCTGACAAAGGGGCAGCGGCGGAGCTGCCTCCTCCCCGCCCCTCGGCGGTATCCCCCACCCCCTCCGGGACCGCTCCTGATTCGGCGGGGCCCGCTGACAGCGCGGGTCTCCCCTAGATCAGCCCTCACCTGGATATAACCCTGCCGGCCGCTGCCGCCGCGATGACAACTCTGGCCGGAGCTGTGCCCAGGATGATGCGCCCCGGGGCCGGGCAGAACTACCCCCGCAGCGGGTTCCCGCTGGAAGGTAAGGCCGCGCTCTGGGTTGCTCCCGGTCGGGAAAGGGATAATCGTTCCGTGCCGGGACGCCGGAACAAAGCGGCTCCCCTGGCCCGCCGGAACCGGCGCGCGGAGAACTCCCGGACAGCCGCCCGGCTTCCCCCTGCGCTGTCAGAGCAGGGTTTGTCCCAGGACGGGCACGGCTCGGGCCACTGCGAACCGGCGGCTCTGGCCTCGCACCCTGCGAGCGGCCCGTCCCGGGAGCGGGAGGAACCGACCGGGAAGTTGGCAGCGCAGAGGGCCCCGAATCCGCTCTTCAGCGGAGTGAAGGATGGGGGTTTGGCGAGCCCAAAGTTCGGGGAAAAGTTAGAAAAAAAATTAAATTCAAATAAAAGGGATGCGAACGGAATCGAAAGGAAGTTTAGAACCGTGGATCGGTACCGGCCCGCTGCGAGTGGCCGCTCTTACCCAAGGCAGCGGCGGTGCGAGGGCGCAGCAATGCCGGGGACCACCGGGCCCCCTGCCCGAGGGAGGACGGGCGGCTGCGGCGGCTCCCGCCGCTCCCGGGGCGGCCGAGTCGGGGCCGGCCTCCGCGCCGCCGGGGACACTGCGGCCTGCCCGCAGCGCTTCCCCCGCTCGGCCGGAGTCGGGCGGGCTCCGAAAGCCGGCTCCGGTGCGAGCGCAACAGGTGAAGCCTTTGGCCGCCGCCTTCCCCTGCCCGCCGGGGCGACGGCGGGACCTCCGCGGGAGCTGCGGGCCCGGGGCGCGCTGCGGGGCGGCGGGGCGGGCGGGGGTGAGCTGCCTTATAGGAAAGCAACGACAAGAAAACAGTAACAAGAACAACAAAAAAAAGGCGCAGCAGGATCCGAAAGAGACGTTAACGCCATTTACCCCCCTGCCTCCTTTCCCTCCTTTTCTAGTCTCTACCCCTCTAGGCCAGGGCAGAGTCAATCAGCTCGGAGGAGTGTTTATCAATGGCAGGCCTTTACCCAACCATATCCGGCACAAGATAGTGGAGATGGCCCACCATGGCATAAGGCCCTGTGTCATCTCCCGCCAGCTGCGAGTGTCCCACGGCTGCGTCTCCAAAATTCTCTGCAGGTACCAGGAGACGGGCTCCATCCGGCCGGGGGCCATCGGCGGCAGCAAGCCCAAGGTGAGCCCCTCCCGCCCGCTCGGAGCCGGGCAARCCCCAGTCGCGGTGGCGGGGAGCGAGGTCCGACCGGGACACGGCCCAGGTTGGCCGGCACCGCGGTTTACAGGCGAGACGGCAGCACCCGGGAGGGCCAGGGCGACCGTGCGAGGCCGGGGCTGGGCGCAGCACTGTCGCCATGCCCTCGCCTGTTGCTCTCGAACTTCCCGAGGCTTTAGAAAATATTGTTGGAGTTCGTGGCAATAATATACTTTTAATTAGGGAAATGCTATTAAAAAAAAACTCAAACGAAAATAGGGCGTAAAGGTTGTTTTTTTGAGCGCTTTGTTGCCCAGACCACCGCGAGCCCAGCGCTCATCCCCGCAGGAGCTCTTGCGGGCTCAGCGCTGCGGGACGGACCGGGACGCGATGGGTCCGGGGGCAAAGCTGGCCCAGCGCGGCGGGATCGGGCCCTCCCCGATCTCGTTGCAAAGCACAACAAAATGACCTGTATTTCTTTCTGCTTTTTCTCCTGCTGTGTTTACTTTTTCTCCCTGCTCTAGAGCTGTGTGTATTTATAGTTATTCCACAGAAAAGTTTGCGCTCGCAATAATGTAGACGAATTTTTATTTCCAAGATTAGCCTTACCCTCCTCTTGCTTTTCTTTCCCACTAAAACGAAGTAAAGGCTTGAGTATTTATTGGGAGTTGTTACTAGATTTTTTGCCCTCTTTTATTTCTCCTAAAGCAGCGGTGCCCGAACTTTTGCTTTCGGTGTTGGGAGTAGAAGTAATTTTTTATCAGCGTGTTATTCAAACGTAAGGCTGTTTCCAGCCGGGAGATCGTTCTTTTGTTTGATTTAACTTTATTTTAAAATCACGAGGCCACCGAAGAAAAATCCCGGTAGTCGAACCTCTCCGCGTTTTTATTTAGCTGGTTTTTGTTCGGAGCTGCAAACTTTGTTCAGCCGCAACTTTACTGACCTGGAGCTCCGTTGCCCGGAGTCCTCCGCTGATGGCGACCCAGAATTTCCACGGGATTTTCTCGGCCGCACGGCAGCCGGTACTCCCTGATTCGGGGTTTTCCTTGCCGAGGGCTCTGTCCCATCTTCCCAGTAGCCCCGGAGGATTTTCTGGGACCTTTTATTTAACGCGGGTTGTGTTCGTCTCAGGCGGGCCCGTTATTACCCTCTTATTTTACCCTGCCCGTCTTCGGGTGTTTCGTAATGGCGTTTCTAAGCGGGGCTGGTGTCGGCTCTCGCTGGCGACGGCGCGGGAGGCTCGGACCGCCCCGGGGGTTCTGGCGGAGGCAGCCCAGGCTCCCCCGGCCGCCCCCGGCCCTACAGACTGTGCCCGCTCGCCTTGTCTTTACTGAAGCAGGTGACGACGCCGGATGTTGAGAAGAAAATCGAGGAATACAAGCGGGAAAACGCGGGCATGTTCAGCTGGGAGATCCGGGACAAGCTGCTGAAGGACGGGGTGTGTGACCGCAACACGGTGCCGTCAGGTACGGAGCGGGGCTTTCGGACGCGGCCGGAGAGGGCAGCGCSGTACCCGGGTGAGCCCCGTGCCCCCGGGATCGGTGCCCACGGAGCGGCCGGCGTTAGCACGCGGTGCCTCTGGCGCCTCCCGGGAGGATTCCTGTGCTCCGCGGGGTGTTTTCAATTAAATCGCAACTGCATTCCCTTCACCTCCTCCTCCCGACGCTTCCCCGCCGTCCCCTCCGGGCTGCTGCCGCAGGAGGGCTCGGGGCTTGCCGTAGACCCGGAGCTGGGAAGCAGGAGATGGGAAGCAGCTCCCCGTGCCGGTGGGTTATTTGCGGGATGGGGTGGGGGCGGCACATGGAGCCGGAGCAATATTTGGGCGGTGTCCGGGGGCTTTTATCAGCCACCAGCTGGGCTCGGGGAAAAAAAGATATTCGGGAGCTGCTGTGCCCGCGCTGGAGTCCTGTGCGGGACGGTGCCCTGCGAAACCCCCGCGGGGACGGGAGCAGGAGGCTGCCTCCCTGAAGTCCCGAGCGGCAGCGGCCGTGGGACACGGGCCAGCAGCACTGATGGGGAACTCGGCTCCCTGGCCGGCCCGACCGCTGCGGGGGGCTGCTGGGGACCAGCCGGTCACAGCTCTGCACTTCCCCCTGAAGTGAGCTCCATCAGCCGCATCCTGCGCAGCAAGTTTGGGAAAGGCGAGGAAGAGGAGGCTGAACTGGAAAGAAAGGAGGTGGAGGAAGGCGACAAGAAGGCCAAGCACAGCATTGATGGCATCCTCAGCGAGAGAGGTAAAGTCCCATTTCCCCCTGCGCTCCGTGGAGCCCTGGGACAGGCCAGTGCCAGTCCTAGGTGCTGGTTGGTATTGCTCCCCTTCTCCCAGAGGTTGTCCAGGGGCCAGTGCAGCGAGAGGTGTAGGGCAAGGAGTGAGCCCTGATGGAGTGGCTGCCACATCCCATTGCATCCCATTCCCGAAACAGAACAACCCTATAGTGTGCGGGAATGGCGCAGAGATGGGAACAAAGATGGGAGTCACTACTAGTTTGGCTTTCAACAACCGGAGAGCAGGGAGGGATGGAGCCACCACAGAGCCCCTCGTCACAGCCATGCAGGGGCTCCTTTCCCAAGCCGAGCAAAAGCCTGCAGCTGCATAGAAGGGGCAGTTGTAGCCAAAGGCTGCAGATCCCTGAGTCTCTGCAGTCGTGAACGAGGCAGGGAGCCACATGTTGTGTTTTTTCTGCTCTTAAAACTGCTGGGAAGAGCATGTGTTGGTGTTTGGCCAGAGACTGTGTAGATCCCCGTTGCCCTTGCAACCTGAACAAGGCGGAGGTGAAGGGCTGCTCCGGGGGGACAGCTGCTGCTCCCGTTGAAGCCATGCCTGGCTCCCGGCTGGGCCAGGGTGCAGGGGCAGGCAAGGGCCCGGCCGGGCGGCCTGTGTGTGGAAGTCGCTGCCCAGCACATGCACAGGCACTGGAGAAGGGAGACAAAAGTACCAAATGAGCTGGTCAAACATTTGTACAACTTTTCCAGCTTTTACAAAGAAGGCCTTCTATACACAATCTACACTTGGAGATGAACTTGGAAAACAAAGAGGGGGGAGTCCATTGAAACTCACACTTTGGCTTTGCACAGACAAAGCTTCAGCTAGCAGCAGCTTGATGTGAACAAAAGAAGGCAACCTTTTTATAATTCAAGGAGAAAAGAAGAGAAAACAGCCCCACAAAAGGCTGAGAAAAGACATTATGGGCTTGCAATGAGGGATGAATTATTCAATGAGCCCCTAATAGCTGATGCTCCACGCAGTTTTATGGACTCTCCATCGTGGAAAAAATTAGCTGTTTTTAGAGAGAAAATGTTTATAGCATTTCCAGGCATCAAGGGATGCTGGTGCGGTTCAAGGACAACTGAAGTCCATTCTTTGACAGTGGGATATGTCCTTGTTTTGTAGGAACTAAAACCCCTAAACCCTCCTAAAACTTAGTTTTGAACTGTTATTAAAACTTTCAGGGAAGCCTTATCTTCTGTGTGTCTGTGTTTGCAAGGATGTGTGTAATACAAACATGCAGAAGATGCTAACAAAATTAGAGATTTTAAGGCCAGAAGGCACAGTTTGATTGCCTGGTCTATCTGCCCCCATATGAGGGGTTCAGAGTTTCCTCCAGTATCTCCTTCAACAGAAGATTGTTCTGCGAGGCATGTGCACCAAGGGAGAAATAGCTAAATTCAGTGCCCTAGTTGTTAAATAACTATCTTTGCTGCCTTTTTGAATTTCTTGACAGAGATTACAAACAGAAGATAGTAAGCCTTGATAATATCACTGCTTTATGGAACAAAGAGTAATTAATAGAGACAGCGAGGGGAAAAAAATGTTGTTATCAATATAACCCATTCCTCTGTTACTCTTTGAAACAGTCTTCCTGTTTTTTGGCTCTCTGCCCTCTAAAGTGTGGCTCCCAATTTATTATAAATCAGTGTCTGGGTGCATGGCTGCCTCCTGCCAGCCCAGGGGAGCCCCAAAACTCTTGCAGGAAAACCACTGGGGCTGGTGATGCCTTGCTGCAACAGGGGCTCACTCATGCCTGCCAGCACAGTTGCGGGAGGAGGCTGCATTGCCCTTCCCGATGTACCCTCTCCTTCACTTTCTGTGGATGTGAGTGTCTTACTTTGTTTGTTTTGAGTTCAATCAGTAGCAATTTTCCCCTTGATTACATGGGGTAGTGCAGCCCTCTCCTGCCCTGGGCACGCAGGTTTTTGCTGGGTGAACGTGACCGGACAGTTCTGTGGAAACGGCAGCTTTGATAATCCCATCTGTTCTGTGACAGTGGCTGGGGAGGTTTGGCAGTGTGAGGGAGAGTGTGCTCTTCCCCACAGCAACGCCTGCTCCCCCTCCCTGACTAGCAAGCTGTTGCTTAATCTCATTACTGGAGTGGCTGGGATGCTGCAGTGTGAGAGTGCTGCTGCTCCAGAAAACATTTGTTGCCACACTCGTGCCTTACATGTAGCGTGATACTACAGGGACAACACACCGGTGAGACCATTACGAGAAAAAAATAACCATAAGCCAAGTCCACCACTACTTTCTGTGTCTGACCAACAAAACAGCTTCTGCTTCAACTTCCATTGCCAGCTGAGGAGCTTTGATTTCACTCCATCTATAAAAATCACCCTGCTCTCCTACTGAAATAACTGGCAGCGCTCCTGAGGATTTTGATGCTGCAGGATCATATTTGCCAGCGCCCACCAGCCTGGCTACGAGGCCTGGTGTGGCAGAGGGTGCCCGCTGGCAGCACATCTCAGATGCCCTTTCTGACACTCGTGTTGCTTGCGGTATGTCCAAAGGTTATCCATGTGCTGTGCAGCAAAACCCTCGCGCGGTAGYTCAGCGCTGAGTGCTCCATGTTACAGAGGGGAAAAAAGTGTGGGGTCTTTTGCAGTACAAGGCATTTTTGTGGCTCTGGTCTCAGGGGCTTGAGGTGTATCCCAGAGCATGGGTGCCAGGGAAGGCTGTGGGATAGGTCAGAAAGCAAGTCCTGAGGCTGAGCATGGAGCAAAGTATGGCTCTTCTGCTCGGGAGCACACATTAGCTGTGGACATTTGCTGGCGCTGCCTGAAATCCCCTCCTCACCAAGGGCCTTGGGGTGGCTCAAGGAGGGGCATTTTTTCCGAGGAYGAGGATAACAGTTGTCATTTTAATGGTAGCTAATTCAAGATTTAGGGAGTACTTAAAGCAGAGTGGGATTAGAGAGAATAGAAACTTGATATTTTTGAAAAATGCGTGATAGAAACAGTATATCACGTGGCTTCGGATTTCTCCCACCACATATTATAAATGCAGGTAAACTTTTGTATGCCCCCTGTGATTCTGTTTCAGCTTCTCTTCACAGACATTTCCATATGATTCTTACACTGTTTACAGATGCCACATATGCAGCCCTGTACGTGCTGTATTTCAGCATTTCTGTCAGCATCACCCTCAATCCTGATTTTGGGTATATATTTAAAGAAAACCTTGATTGTCAGAGTGTGAATCAGGAAGCTGATAGCTCCATAATAGCATATCTGTATTTCTGCACACGTGATAATTTTTTCTTAAAGGCACAAGCCATAAATAAAGAACATGAGAGAGAAAGTTTTGTGCCTTTATATGGCACATCAGGGCTTATTTTTAGCCTAACCACTACAGAAGAGGGAGTCGCTTGTGCCTTTGGTGGGAGTTATGAGCGGCATGGTTTGCTGACTAATCTGATAACTCCCCCCTCCATAGAATAGCTGTTGTTTTGTGGCAGGAACCGGTGGCTTTCAGCGCTGCAGCGATGGGGCAGAGCTGCTCCCCGGGCCCGCTGCGAGCGGGCGGCGCGGGCTGGGGCTGGGGCCGGGGCCGGGGCCGGGACCCCCCCGCCCGGCCTCAAAGGGGGCCTCTGTTCCCAGCCGGCGGAATTGGCCCCCGGGCCCTGTCCTGGCGGATCCTCCCCCAGTCATGCGCACCCGTCCAAAAAGGGCCCTACTCATCCCGAGCCTCTACCCTTGGCTCTACTGAGAGCAATTCAGGCTACAGCAGACTAAATTGCCTCCTTTATTTTCTTCTTACTTTCATCTCGGACCAAACCCTTCCCCCCTCTCCCTCCCCTTCCTCTTTTCTTTTTTTCTGTGTGCCTGAGGCTCACATTAATACAATTTCGGCACCACCCCTATTTTAGTGTGTGTATGTGGGGAGTTTGAAGGGGTGGAAAAAAAAAGGACCTTAGCACAAAAGCCCTGCTCAGCAGCTCGAAAGTTCAAGCTGCTGCTGCCTCTCTAGCTGTGTGATGCTTTTCCTGTTTCTGAGTTTTGGGAAACATTTTTGCTTTGTACTGTAATGGAATTAGAGGACAGATGCTGACTGTAAATGGGACACGCGACTACCAGCCCCTAGCTTAAATATTTAGATGCAATGTTACAATTACTGACTTGATGCACAGGCTTTGAAGTGGTGGCACATGATCTAAAGGGTAGCTCAGGCTAGATGGGCTGGCAGATGTTTTGATTAGGGTTGGTCAGTATCATGCAGCCAGTTATTTTTAGATTGTTAAACTAATAAAGGCAGTTTATTAAGGGAGGAGATTAACATGGAGGCACCAGATATCAGTTTGAGTCATCCCATTCAGTTCTGCATCGTAGACTGTTGGGTTAGTGGCTGGAGCATGGGATGAGGCAGATGCTGAGTTAGATTTTGTTGTGATTTTCTAGTGCAGAGCTTGTCCTGGTTTTGYTCCAGTGTCCTCTCCCAGGGCACAGTGGTGGGAGGACTTATGTGCTGTGTGAAATCCTGTTGTGGGCTGAGAAGCACAGTTTGTTCCCCTGCTCAATGTTCACGGTAAAGATTCACTTACTGGATGAAATGTGACGGCTGTGGCTGCAGGCAATTATCTTCTCGAGTCTGAACTTTCATACAGTACTCGATAYATTTGGTCACTAGCAGGTCTAAGAAATCAACTCGTGTCACTTGAACAGTGCAATTTCTGAGGCTCCCAGAGCTGACAAAGAATACTGCTTAATTAAGAAAAACTCCCTAGTGAGTCCAGAATTTGGCTCAAGGCAGTGCCAACAATATTTTCCGTTTGTCTTTTTCCACCTCTCTTTCCTCGTATCTCAATAGTGAGAGTCCAGGCCTGGGTACAAAAGGCAGGTGTTGCACAAGTGCAAATTGATGCAGGGGATGCCACCCAAACCCAGCACAGCTTTATTTCTTCTGCCTGACCTGTCATCAGTGTGGGGCTCTGGGCCAGGCTTCTGCTTGGTGCAGAAATAAATCATTATTCTGAGCTAATGATAATAATAAATGATGACCTCAGCAATGATTAATGACCTCACCATCAAGCGACAGGATGATGTCCCAGCATGCTGAGCATTTTTAGAAAGGTGCTAAATAGTTGAGTTTAGAGTGACTTCAAAGTGGAGTTTGCTCTTCCAGAGCTGCCAGGGGCAGCCCCATGCCCTTCTGTCTTGGAGTGGGGGATTTTGAGGAGAGTGCTAATTGTCAGACTAACTGCAGGCTAATCGTCTGACAAAAGCACCAGTAATATTTCCAGCTGTGGTGAGAAATGGTGTTARTCTACCCGGGACTCTCTGAAGTAATATATAGATATATCATACCCCTTGCTTGAAATCATGATTTCATCAAAGTCTTTGCATGTTTTGCCATCTTAGGGACACTTTCTTCAACTTAAAAGAGTCCGTGCCTGTGGGGATCCTTTCCAGTTTTTCTAATTGCATAAATCTAGAACAAAGCCAAATGTTATTTTAGCAAATGTCAGGATTGCTTCATATGCAGCGGCTGATTAACTTGAATTTGTACCCAAGTTAGCACCTTATTTGGTTGCTTTGAAAACTTTCATCTATTACACTTGCACAGTGTCGTTCTGGAAAGGCTGAAGCCACCACATTTCGGTGTGGCTAGGACTTGCTCTGAAAATGTGATTTATRTATTTGGCTTTCTAGATTCTCCTATGATCGCAGAATCCTTGACATCAGTAGGAACTTACCATAGCAGAGATCAGACTTTTCTTGCAACCAGCTCTGTAATGTGCTGAGCAACAGCAGCTCTGGGAGAAATCCTCAGGTTTGGGATGTAAGAGGGGTTTACTCGATTGGGTATCAGACCTCCAGTCCTGCACGCGGATAACAGCGAGGAGTCCCGCTCAAAGGGCCTATTCATGTGTGTAACGTTACTCACGTGGGCTGGGGCAGGCAGGAATGGGGCCCAAATTTGTTCTATTCTGTTAGCAGAAAGTACCCACTGCACAAGAGTGTGACTCTAATCCCAAGTGAAACTCTGGCAAAACTCTTACTGAGGGCAAGGATCTTTGTGTCTGTGTTTACACAGAGGTAGCGATGGAATCGGCAGACTGAGAGAGGTTTCAATTAAATAAAAAAAGCTAATTACCAATTAATGCTGTAAATAAAAGCCAATACTGATAAAATCCTTAAAACAAATAATTTCCCGTGTCTCATTTTGAATAGTGATTCTCTGTTGTATCAGTCAAAGACGACACTTTTATCTAACACTTACTTGGGGAACGTTTAGTTTGTTTGGGTTTATTTATCGATAAGGGTTGCAACAGGGTTTAGAAGAGGGAAGCCAATAAAGCTGATAGTGATAAATTATCATGAGTCCCCAGAGCTGTGTAGTAAAACTGCATTGGGAAATGAAGCAGAACTACAAAGTGCTCTCTGGTTAATTTAAGAAGAAATTGAGTGAAACGCAAAGCAATAAATCAGAGCGAGCCAGTCAATGTGAATTTCTCCGCGTAAATGTCACTTTAAATCCTATGTAGCAAACACATGTGGGCAGAGAAAGGACAAAATATAGAAATGAAAATGCAGGATACTTCCAAGTGTTCCCCAAACGCTGAGCTCCCTGGCTAATAAAAATGATGTACAGTAATGTAATTCGCCACAAGACCTTGTGTAGCGTAGTGTGAGTGCGGCATTTTACTTTGCTTGCCCTGGAGTACTCCTGCCCCATGCTGTTAAACTAATTCAGTTTAAATCACTCTGCCTAGAAAAAAAGAGAAGCCTAATGAAATTAAAAGTCACTGAGGACACATTAGAGTTAAAGTGTGTCATGTGCTGAGATTATTTAGTTAGGGGAGTTTGATGTAATTGTTGACAGGTCATTTATTCATCCCAGTAAATAAAGATTCACGAACTATTAAGAATGTGCATATATAACTAGTAAGACAGTAAAAGGCAATTAAGCAGTCAGTTTAATGTCTTATCTTGCTGGTTGCCCTACAGTTGTTTTACAACTTGGAATTAAAATTTGAAAAGAAAGTTTTCAGTGTCCCTGGCCAAATATTGATTAAGTAGTTGTTTGCTGATGCCATTGTGGCACATAAAAAGGCCAGTGGTTCTGCCCCTTGTTGTTCATCTTCCATTGTTGCTGATTCTTAACCTTGGAGATCAAAGGAGGATCATTTCAGTTTATCTGTCTTGGAAAATCCTTCTTTGCTCCTAAACCCATATGGATTAATGGCCAAATTGTCCTTAATGAGATGTGAAATTTGAATGGAATCCTTATTTTGCATGGTCTGTTGGATGTATACACTGTATGCTCTTACAGTTTTGTGGAGGTTTTTTTCTTTAACATGACAGGATTTGATTTTGTTTTAATCACTTTATTTTTAGTATACAGTGCATTGAAATGTTACTGTTGCAGCAGGTAAAAATGCAACTTATTTAACTGAATTTTACTAATGCTAATTCTGTCGCATGTAATCTTTTTGATGAGTGTAGCATAAAGGGGAAAAAAAAAGTTGTCTTTGTGTACCAAAGCACATAGGAGATAAATAATCCCGGGCTGCCAATAAAAGAAAGGGAGTTTGGSAAGCCAGTCCCTTCTCCAGACTGGGCTCTCAGAGTAAAGGGGACACAAACAAGCTTGCAGCATTTCTTTGGTCCTTTACTTTGGTTTGGATTTTATGGACCCTCGTTGCCTCAGCTGGGATAGTTGTGCTGTCCCTTCTCAAAGAAAGGGGGAAGTYGGATCGAGCAGGCTGTGCAGAAAAACAAGCAAGGGTCCTCGAGAATAATCAATTCCTTGTTGCATGGCAGAAAGCTGTACTTATTTCAGAAATAGTAAAATATATCCCACCACATCCTCAGTAGAAGAGGTGGTGCAATCTGGATGTGTTATGCTGTAATTATGGTACGAAGTTCCATCTGAATTTGATGTACGCGAGTGTTAGATCCAGGTCCCACCGCATCCACTGCACACAGCAATTTAGCTTCACAAACAGTACTTAGAAGCCCGGTAAAGCCAGAAAGCCTCTCCTGGTGCAGCATTGAATTTTAGGTGGGTGAGCCTCCTCTGTTGTTGTGACAAACAGCAGAGGAAAGGACTAAGACAGAATTTTTTTAATCACCATTTTCTCATTCTCTTTCTTAAATACACTTTGTTTCCGTTCTGTCTGGTTATATCTGATTAAAATATCAGTCTGTGCATACTTTACAAGCGCTCAGCTACTTTAGGAGACGTTTTGTCCCAGAGTAAGAGCTAAACACTCTTTGAAAGCGTTTTAGATACAAATTTCCTTAAAGTCCATGAACTCAACATTTTTGTTTCCATGGAGAGCTGTGGTGAGCACAGTGATACCCATGCTACCTTTTGATTTTTTTTAATGGATATTTGCCTGGTTGTAGACTTTCTGCCAAACATGATCAATGTTTATATCATGCACAAGCCCATATAAGGACCAGTCTTAAGGATTTTTATATTTATGATATGCCTCATGTTGGATGTCTGATCTAAAAATGACTATGTAGTAATTTCTTTATCAGATATAATGTCACATAGATCGCTGTGGTTTGAATAGTATGAGGAATAAACTATCTGTGGCTGACATTTCTGCAAGCAGACAGCTTATTCAGCCCTTGTCAAATCTTATTCACCTTACTTAAATGAGTAGGACTGTTCATGCCAATATAATTGGAATCTCTTCCATGTACTAGCCCAGAAAAGCAATAAACCCACAGTTCTTTTGGCAAAATCACTTTGCACATTATTAAAMATGTAACCAATGTATAACCCATCTACCCCCTGCGAGGCAGTAGCACCAACCATGCTCAGTGTAACCAAATTGTGCTTAAAACTGCTTTGAGTGTCTGTCTTTAACTGTCTCAGAGAGGATGGAGATGAATATAGACAGGCTTTATGGAAACCAGGCAAGCAGGGTAGCAGGGAATGCTTCCACAGAGAACTCATTTTTACTGAAGATGGTGTGGCAGGACTTCCTTTTCGTTTTGACCTGAGGGCTGGTTGTTTGATCTGGTGTGAAGTGCTGAAGGGTCAGGGCGTGAGGTGGGGGGATCTGTGTCCCAGTAAATACTCTGACACCTACCCAGCCCCTCCTGTCAGGCTGAGTGGTAAGAAAAAACCTGCCCGGAACWAGCTGGAAGTCAGGCTTCAGCTGGTTTCATGAACAGCAAAACAAGTTGTTTTCAGAAAGCAGGTGTTTTGACAGAAAGAAGGGAAGTGGAAAATATTTAGCTCAAGAAATTTGAAAATAGATAGTGAAATACACTTTTTCACAATGAAATCTCGAAAAGTAGAGATATTGAAAAAAAAAACCACAAACTCTAGAATTCCACTCACCAAGGTATAAATCAAGATTAACTCCAGCGCAGATGGTGAGCTGATGCTGGTGTGTGAGTGAACGCTGAATTAGATCATCAGTATTTACACAGAAGAAGGGATACTTCCAACAATTACTAGCTAAGGAGTGATGGTTTAAGTGAGCAGCCATCAAATCTTTATGGTACAATGTTATGGATGGAAGTATAAAAATATTTTCTGTAGGTTTTGAACACATGTGGTGCAGAGAAAGGCATGTGCGCACCTCTCTTGCTGCCTACAGCAGCTATTCCGTCTATGGTATATGACTTGACTTCAGTTCTTTGCCACCATCTGTGGAACTGGAAAACAATAGAAGAAAACATTTAGGAATCTATTTAGAAGATTGTACAATAGATGTCACAGTTAGGAAAAAGCCCTGTGGGTTCATCCCTGGTTTAGCTCAGTTGATTTGACCTGCTCTCTTTTAAATCAACAGGCTTGAGCAAAAATGCTGGAATATTTGGCAGCTATACAGAAAACCACACAAACCCCTGTCGCTTTAGTACCCGCAACTTGTTTTCAAACAAATACAGTGCTGCCTTTTGAAAACCCCTTAAAACTAACTGCTTGTCCACCTCTTCTGAACAACACTGAGACTGGTGTGAGCTGCATGTTGTAAGCACTGCGGCAGGGACTCAAGCAGCCAGAAGTATTGCAGGCCCTCAGGAGCTCACACACCCTGGTGAAAATACAAAATGGCTGCATACAGCAGACTTTAAAAAATCTTTTTATTATTTCTTTCTCTGACTATGTTTAAAAAGATTCTTGAGACCAAATTGTCATTTACATCGGAACAGTTCTGTGCTGTCAGCAGGGCTGTGCATGTTACCTAGCATTGAATTTGGCTCTGTACGAAAGTTTAATTGCATTCCAGAGTTGAGAGAACACCTTCCCTTTYTCAGACTTAGCAAGACCTTATGGTACTAAATATCTATTTTTGTTGGTAAAGAAGGCATCTGACATGGCAAGTAAGCGTAGTTAAAATGCTACAAGCAGAACAAATTTAAAAAAGCTGCTTTAGAGAATGGCACTTAATTTTTCTAACACATGATTTAGCAAATAAAGGGAAACAACTCCCCCTGGCTCTCTGCTGTAAGGAGCTCTGTAACCAATCTGCTCCATCAGTCCTGGCAGGGCAGGAGGCAGTCCTGTTGGCTGCCTCTGATTTCTGGCTCCTCCCTGGCTGAAGATATCAGAAGGGGAGGCACACTCTGTCCCCCAGTACAACATTCCTCCCCTCCACCTTTAATCCTAATCAACACAGCAAATACAAATTTCAGAAGGACACCAAGGGCCCTAGTTCCAAGGGTTGTCAAACCCTACACTATGATGGGTGTCAAGAGGATTTGTCTCCAAGCTGTTAGAGGTCACTTGCCAAGGCAGAGCGTCAACCAGAATTCAAAGTTACTCTACTTCTCCTGTATTGGCAGTAGAAAACATGGAGTGATGATTGATGACATAAATATTTCTCTTAATCCGACATCAGGAACAGACTTGTTGGCCCTGGAAGAGTAAATCAGAAACAAAAATTTGGCATATTAAAAGAATCCTAAATATATCTAGTATCTGAATCCTGATAATGGTAGCTATAAATAAAAAATAAAACACCCCAGAAAAGTGCTATGGGGGGGAAAAAAAAGATCCTCCAGGTGATCGAGGAGCAGCAGATGGACTCACCTGTTCCTAGTCTTGAGTGTTACCATGCAGAAAAGTAACTATTAAAGAAATAGGCCAGCAGGTGCTTATTTTTTGACCACTGGCTAGCATACGGAGGGCGTGTAGAATGGTGGTTTTCCCAGGATGGCAAAAGGGAGAACTGCTTTCGATGCGCTTCTGTTACTCCTCGGGTTCTAGCCGCAGGGGTTTTGTGGAGTGTTGTGCCCTTAGGGTGCCTTGGGCCTCTTTTTCAGGGCCAGATCCTTCTGTTAAAAGACCCATTGTGCTTCTGCGAGTTTGAAGCAGTGAGGAGAGTCCTTGCGATTCAGGGCTGGGTGCAGGGCTGGCTCCCAGCCCAGGTGGGAGCTGGAGCTACCCTGTTTCCAACCCAGGAATCTCCTCGCTCTGCCCTTTTCTTCTGGGAGGCTTGCAAGTGATTTCATTATATTCACTGTGAAGTTTAAAGCTTCTCTAGCACCGTTGTGTTCTCTAGGTGGACATGTGGTCACGGCTGTGCTTTGTAGGTGGTGTTTTGCACGTGGTGACATTCAGCTCTTTGAGTGGATGCCTCAGGTCCCAGTGATTTGTGCTAAAGGGCTTCCCCCCACGCTTGCACGGCTGGTGCTGGTTTGCTGCTGTGGAAAAGGGGCTGCCAAGGCCATCTTTCCGTAGGCTTTCACAGTCGTCTGACTGGGCTGTGGTGAGTGTTGTTCTGCTTCTTTGAATTGGGATAAGGGATCTTTTTTAATCCGCCTTTTGAGTAGAAAGGAGTGGTCTTGGTGACTAATGTGTTTATAAGTAAGTGATACCGCTAAATACAAGCAAACAAGGAAAAAGTGCTTATGGCAAAATTGGTGCTGGAAGAGTTGGCTTTGGTGTGAAGGGGAGCTGGTTGGAGTTGGTACAATTTGCTCTGCGTTTCTTGCAGTGATTTCTGCATTACCTCTGCCTGGAGCCAGCTGAGATGAGGCTGCTTACTCCTCCTTCCAGGTTACTACTCTGCTGCTCCTGTGTGGTTACATTTTCTCTTTGTATCCGTGTTTCTTTTTTTTTTTTTTCTTTTTGTGTATTTTTTTTGGTGTTTTTTGATTTTTTTTTCCCCTTAAGAAATGGGACCGTATTTTTCTCCCCTCAACAGTATTTCTAAATGTCTGGTGTCYAGGGATCAGAAGTGTTCTACATTTTCAGCTGTCATAGTTCATCTGCTGAAACTGCAAATCCAGATGGAATGATGCTTTAGAACAAATGCTTTGTGGCTGGAAAGGATCGCAGCCTGTCCTTGGAAAAGTACTCGGGCTTCCAACCCTTGGATTTGCAGAGGGGGAACACCAGGGGTTGTTTGTAGAGGGGCCAGTGAGTGCTTTCTGGTCTGGTGGCCCATGGTGTGGAGCACTTAAGTGAGCAGATGCTGCAAGCCCTGGTGCAGAGCAGCAGGGGGGTGTGTTTTGGTGAAGTAGTAGAGACTCTGCACCTTTATTTTTAATACTTTTATTACTATTGTTTACAGCTAAAGCACATCAATAACTTGTGTGGTCAGGGATTACGTTCGTGAATTCAGAGGTGTTGCCTCAATTTACATTGAGGCTCTGAGCCACAATATATTTACTAGAGTAAATATGAGATGCATATATTTTGCTGGGTTTGCTGAGTTTCCCAAGAATACCCTGCAATTCTCTCATATATGTGATGTGAAAAATATATTTAATAATATAGACAAATAATGATTGCTTCTAAGAGAGTATTTGATGCTTGAAATTGATGTGGTTGTGACTGGGCATGCAGGTCTTGCACTGGTTTCTCTTCTACACCTGCTGTTGCATTCACTAAAAATGTGTATTTTCTGGATAACTGCTTAAAATGTTTTATTTCTTTCAAAGTTAGATTTATTTTTTACTAATGTACTTGTTAAAACAGAAATATGTACTGAGCAGAAAAAGGAGACAAAAATTATGCTTTAAACGTTCTTTTGTTGTACACTGCCAGTATTTATAGTTTAAAACTGTAGCTTTCCATCCTTATGCAAGAGAATGCATTTCTCAGGGGTGGGATTTTGTGTTACASAGGCTGATTAGACATGAACTACTTTGGTTTGGTTTTAAACTTTTATTAAATAAAATCTGTAATTTATTTTATAAGCTATTCTTCCTGACAAAGAGAAATAGTCCAGCAACTTGGACATGAAGTTATGAGCCAAAAGACTGAGGAGCCAGTTGCAGTTCATAGGTTGGCTTAAACTTGTCAACAGGTCTTAAAAAAAAAAAGTTTTCAGATGTAAAACTGCAGTACAATTTGCAGTAAGGCAAGATTTGATTTCCAAAGTTACAGAAACAAAAAGTTTTTACTGATTTCTAGTTTCAAGGAAAATGATATTGTTAGAGTGTATTCTTTAAACGGTAAATTCACAGGTTTTGTTTTGTGTGTTTTTCTTCTTTTTTAACACCGTTAATTCCTCTAATTAACAGTGTTAAGCATGTGAGATTCCTCATAAATCTGAAAAAAGGCTTATTGAATTCAGTAGCAAGGCTTGCATTGTCTTTAATGAAATTTGGTCAGACCCTAAACAGAGAGGTTTTTTTCCTGTCTCTTTTTTTTTCTTTCTTTTTTTCCCCTCTCCTTTCCTTGAGGGAGAAAAAGTTTGGAGTTTTTCTGAGGAAACCGAGGAATTCTAGCATTCCTGAGCATGAGAGGAGAATACTGATTAGAATCAGGCAGAGAGCAAGCAGGTGCTGAGCATGTTCATTGCTTAACCCCCTGCCCCGCTCCTGCATCCCGGCCTGACCCAGCGCACAGACCCTGCGAATAGCAGCAAGTTGCCAGATGTTGGAGATGTTTTCAGTAGGGTGATTATTCACTAGCTCTCGTCTAAAACTTGGGAGTTCCTACAATGGTTGTATTTCATGTTTAAAGCTGGGCTGGATAAGCCATTGGAGACTATGTTGGGGAAAAATACTGTATTTCTGGGAATGAGAACTGGCTGTTCTGTTGCTGGCTGCTCCGAGTCTGTGGTATCCCTTTGCAAAAAAGAATACAAAAAACTAACAAGCAGAGTAGATTGCCTGAGGGGAAAAAGCTGTCTATTTTATATATTTTTTTAAATGAACAGGAAAGATTCTATGGCTTAGAAACAGTACACCCTAAAGAGAGGTGTGTTTAAAAGTTAAGACTCGAAAGCTTTTGTCTGGAGAATAATAAGCTTGGTGTAAAGAGCGACACAATGGAAGTCTTTTCTTCCAGTTATGTATGGACGAGCATCAGTCAGCCAAGGAAGAACTTCAAAGGCCAAAGTGAAAACTTGCTAGGCTCTTTCTTTCCTGACAGGTTCTTCTTGAGGTGAGATGGGGAGAGATGTTCGTGCTGGGAACTGGAGCTCTGCTCCTGTAGCAGGGGAGGTAATAAATCATGTGCAAACTGAGGTACCCAGCCTCAGCTATCTCTGCCTCCAGTTGATCTGACTTTTTGGAAGTTACTAAACTATCCCATCTAATGAGTCTTTTATTGCTTATTCCTAAAGAAGTCTCAAATTCTACTTCTGCCTGGCTGGAAAAGCACCATGCCAGATGGAAGGGGAAGATGATCTATTTCTCTACCTCCAAAAAAATATTCATTATTCATATGCTATAATTTGCCCTTAAGGTGGAAAAATAGCCCAAATGTGTTTTAATATAAGTAGTCCAAGGATATAACTGCTGTGCATTGAAACAACAACCAAACTTTATGTATGCAGTATCAGGGTTGGTAAAGGGGATGCTTGTATGATAGGAAAGAGAAACTCCAAATAGCATTCAGAAAAAGTTCTTCAACATGACCTCACATCATCATGTCATTTTATGAATTTAAAAATTTTTTCTTTTTTTTTAGGAATTTATTTACAGGATGTTAAATGCTGCAGTCTGGAGTCCTTTATCTAGTTTAAAAATGGGTTTAAGTAGCAGTTTTACTCTTAGCTGTGAGGCTGTGCTCTGGAGACACTCTGATGTGTCTCATCAGTCTTTGTTAAAGGCAGAGACACAACAGAGAAAGTAGAGGATGTCTGATGGAGAAAGCAGCTCTTCCAATTTCCCAAGAGCAAAAAGCAGAGCAGTTTGTACTGCAACCCTAAACTCTGCTGATGCTCCTGCTGATGCACACAGCACTATTCACTTCCTGGGGAGTGGAGTAGGGAAGGCCAGGTACCTCTTGGAAATCCTGCAGCATCTTGGCTCTGATACTTGAGAAATGCTGGTACAGGCGAGTGAGCAATCCTTCTGCCAGCCCTGAGCTGTGAGCAGTGTGAGAGCATCAGTGATTGCCACTTGTGCTGCCACAGACCCAGGGGCCAGCAAAGCTGTGGGAGGAGAGTTCTGGGTCTCCCTTCTCGCACAGCAATTTTTCTGAGGTTCAGGGGAGGGTCAGGTAGGCTGTTCTCAAAGTGTGCGTGGTGCAAGCCTGGATTTGGACTTCAGTGCTGCAAAGAGGAGACTGTGGGTTTTTTRTGTGCTTTCTCTGTGTTCCTATCCTGATCATCTAGCTGTGCCAGACTTAAAATTTGAGTCCCTTTCCATGACAGCCCTCATTCATTTAGCTCTGCGTTAGGCAGGGAAGAAGAACCAGTAATTATGAAGAAGCTGGCAATACTGTGTTCCAGTAACTGTTTCATGGTGCGTTTGAGTTGATGGCTGCGAGAATGGAAAATAAGTCTTTGGGATGATGCGGAAGATCTCTGTTTGCATGCTCTGTCTCTTGGCTCGAGCCTGTTGTACGTGCTCAGGCATCCTTGGCTTCAGTCAGGCTGAGGGAAATGGGGTTTCTGTGAGGGTTAGGTTCAAAACAACTGATGCGCCCACAGCAGCAGCAGTTGTGATATTTGCTAGGAGTGCATTGCATGACTTATCTAGACAGAATCTATGGGCTGCTTAGAAGCCATCAGTGGAAGGTAACAGAAAAGCCAGCTTAGTGATGGCTGGCTTAAATGTCCTGTACCTCTTGAGGAAAACTTCAGAGGAAAAATTCTGTAAGTGAGAAAAAGCTGGGTTACCACTGCATTAATGATTTCAGGTGAATTCAGCTTCCTTGCTGAGTTTCAGTTAGCAAAACAAAGAGGTTTTTCACAGAACAAAGATATGTGCAGTTGTGGAAAATGCTCATTTGAAACAAGGATACTTCACAATAAATTTCAAATGTACAATACTGCGACCAATTAATTTATTTTTTTTTCAACTTTCAGCATAACCCAATGCCATCTAACTCTGAAAATCAAATCTATGATTTTATCTTTTATTTTGGGAAAAGGATGACAGAATTAATAGGACGTAGAGCTAAAAATGGGACAACAGACATGAATTTGGTAGAGTGTTGTCAGCAGGATTTTAGTTTTAAAAGTAAAGGAAAGAAGATCATTTTGGATTTTGATTCTGTTGTGGGCTGACAGTCTTGGACTGTTAGTGGGAATTGGATAATAGTCCTCATTTTGCATCAGCTGTACAGATCTTAAAACATATTTGGGAAATGAAAGAATTTGGTTCCCACTTTCATGGAACGTTTTTAGACTCTTGCAATTTGAATGTAACGTTTTTGACCATGATAATGTCTCTGTATTCTAGTCTCCAAAGTTCTTATTTTTATGAAATAATAAATGTCCTTTGACTTCCCTGATGGAAAAGTACTAGATAAATTCAGGGTATTATTTTTACCCTATTCCTTCTCCAAATTTAAACCACTCTCTATTTGCTAGGCAAAATCTATCTATCGAGATAGGGAAAAGTTGAGGACCAGGAGAGATTTTTATTTTGCTGCTACTTTTCATCAGATGTTCATCCCCATGGAGTGCCACAGGCACTTGTAGAATGAGTCTCTGCAGGTATCAAAATAGAACACAAACCTCAAAATTTGTCTGACAAGTTTCTGTTACACAAATATTCAGGAGGCATTTGGGCATTTATCTGTCTCTGCCCTTGATTGCGTGGGTAGAGAGCTGGGTCAAGAGCTCGGATCAGGTTCAGTACACTTAGATTCAGCCACCATTATCTCCCTTTTTTCTGTATGTTTCCATAGCTGCTGTGTATCCCTGATTTGAATTTTAGTCAAAGAACAATTTTTAATCTCCTTGTGTTTGTTTTRATAGGTTACAAAGAGTAAACCAACATAATCTGAAATATTGACTTAATATAACTATTCTTGTGGAACAAGAAATAACAGACTGAGGCATTACGAATTTGTACTTTCAGGTAGATTTTCCAATAAACTGTCAGGAAATAGTGCTATAGTATAGAATATGTTTTTAGATCAGATCTGGACCTGGCATCAAATTTGATGCCTGCTGGCATCAAATCAGAGTGGTTCCTTTTACGAAGTCCCTTGATTTCCAGCAGTGTAAGAGAGATCTCAATCTGGCTAGTGGATAGTTCTGTAGTTTGAATAACTGAGGACTTTTTCCTCAGCAAGGGCATGTAGGCTGTACTGCCAGATATCGGATTATCCGTGTTGTAAGGTAAAGTTATTTTTCTAATTTTTGTTTGGCTTTAATAGTTGCTGTTTATAGAGAGTCTCATTCTATTTAATAATATAAAACAAGTTATGGAATCAACAATACTGTGTTTTGGGGAAAATTTGAAAGATTTCTGGTCACTTTTAATACAGCTTCTGTAACAAGGTGGTAAAACACACTTCAGTGTGATGTGTGTGCCTATTGATATTAGTCTCCTGAATGTATTGTTAAGAAATATTGCAGATTTTAAGGAATGATGCTCGGTAGCTTCTGCTTGCTCTATGTGTGTGTCACATTTCACACACATTCTGCAGATACACCTAAACTGTGCAGCTGGAGCAGAACTAGGTCTGACCAGGCACATTGCTTGTGCAGCCAGAAGAAATTCATGTACTTGGTACAAAAGATGAGTTTGTAACTATTTAAGCAAAGCTGCACCTCTTTTTATTAGTAAAAGAATGCAAATGGGGGATTTTATGCGTATTAAGAAACGCTTCTTTTACTGCTCAGAGGGCTGGCTGTCAGCACYCATTAAAGTCTCCAAATCAAAATAATAATAAAACAAACAAACCACAGAGCAACAAACAACCCACCCCAACCCTTGAGTTTCAAAAAAACYTCAATTCTATGAATATGCTCTGTGTGGTAGACAATTTAGTAAACTAGGTTATATATTCAAGACATTCCTCTGGCACCCCTCCATGTGAGCACTGCTAATATCCTTTGAATTTGTGCTATTGTCTTTCTAAATACTGTTTGGAGTTTGTGCTGCTCTGGAGATCTCAGAACTGTTTTCTGCTGGGAAGATATGAGTCCRTTGAACATGAAACTCCATAAAATCATGGCAATTACGGCGACATTTTGTTCTAAACAAAACAAAAGGAAGAATTCAGACTACATAAAATCACTCATTTCAACATTTTGCAGGGCTAAATATCTTCATTTGTTAATTTTTAAATTTTTGTTTCTAATTTTTAAATTTTTACTGTTATGAAATGAAAATTAAAGACCTGATTATTTTGCTGTTGTTATTGCTTTTGAGACAATGTATTTAAAAGGAACAGTTTTCTGCAGTTTTTTACTGTTGAGATATATGCAGTTTTCTACTGTTGAGACATATTCAGTTTTCTCTTAACCAGAAGGAAAACAAATGCTGAGATACTCAGATTCTTCGGGGACCAGAGTTTCTCACTCCACAAAGTGTCATTTAGCRGGCTGACTGATGAGAAATGTCAGAAAAAATATTTTCACGTTTTTTGCCCCCTCCAGACTGGTTTACACAGGTCAGTTAGTCTGTGGGATGTGCAGAAGTTGGCAGCCTCTTTTAGGATGGAGTAAAGAGGCAATTTTTGTGGTGGTGGTTTCCTGCTGTGCCCAGGGAGAGCAGCACCAGAGCCGGCAGGAAGGACCTGGAGTACGAGCTCTGACTTCCCCAGCTGGGACAGTCCCTCAGAGTAAAAGAGGCTGTCACAGCAAACAGTAGGAGTACTCATTTTTACTAGAGCAACATATTTTCCTCACCCGTGAAGTGTTAGTATTGAGTAAATTTGGTTTGCACTCAGCTTAAAAAGAAGCAATTTATGCAATAACTTTAATGCTTTTTTCAGTTTGTTTTGCAGACTTTTGTTGATTTAAAATCAGAGGAGCTGTTGAGGGAAATAGCAGACAACCAAGCAGCAAAGCAGCTAATTATAACTGTGTAGTGGTTTGAAATAGAGACATGAATATTAATTCTTTTGAAACTGCTTGACGTATAAGCTGAGTTTGATTGGGGCTGCTTCTTTCTCTCTCTCCTTTAGCATTCCTTCATTTTTTCATTCTTTTGTCCACTTGACACACAGCCTCTCTAAAGTGGTTTTGCAGAAACTGTTGGCATGATCCCTGAACAGCTTTTCCACAGAGTAAGGATTTGTCTGCGCAGTTTCAAACAGATGAAGAAATAGCTGCTGGTGTAAAGGTACGGGTGGAAAGACAGTCTGTGGTGCTGACAGTACTGAGCACCTCTGTGGCGTTTGTATGTCGGGGACAAAAAGGCTTGTGGGAAAAAGGACGTATAGTTTTTTGCTTCAGGAAGATTTCTGGGGCTGCCAGAAGTTTTCAGTGAGGTTATGTGCAGTGCCATTGAAATTTAAATACAGGTTGAGAAAAGAGTTTTGTTTATTAACTCAAGTTATGGGTGCTGTCAGTCTTCTGCGGGGGGGGAGAAAGGAAAGAAAGGTGTAACTTTAAGCACACACTGATTTGTTCTTATTACATAACAAAAGTCTATTTCTTTATCATGTTATCATTCAGTTAATAAAAATTAGCTACAATAACAGCATCAACTTAGAAACCCCTCAAAGTCCAGGGGATTTTCTTTCACAATGAACATGAATACTGTTCAGAAATACAAACAGTCAAAGGATAACTTTAGGTCTGAAAGAGAAACCTGGCAAGGGTAATTGAATAAGCCTGGATCTCCTGAATATGTCATGGTGAGTGCAGTCAACATGTCATAATTAGGTTTATTGAGGGCCATTCCAACAATCTGCTTCTATTCTTCCTGCCTTATTGTCCACAGCTAGGCAAATAGCCAGGGGACAAAAGGAATCAAGTGCTGACAAAACATGAAAGAGGAAAAAGATTTAGCTGCTTTTATCAAAGAAACTGAGAAGGACTTTGTGTAAATAAAGTAAGTAACTGGCCATCCTGCATTTAGGCAATGCCGTTTTCATTAGAATTAATTCTTGACATATTGGAAGGGTTCCAAGGGAAGGATTTCTACTTCTGACAAGTTTAATTTGTAAATTAAAAACAGTTGGTTAAACATGAGCTGCCATCAACAAAACTTAACTAAAGCCATACATGGTCAAGTCCTAAGCAGGTGAAAAAGAGAATTACTTTGAAAACAAAGTATTCCCCAAAATTATGCAAATTCTTATTACTTCGTAACAAATGTTTTCTATTGAGTCCTTCAGCAGATAGCTGTTTGGAAATCTTCTTTGGATCCTGTTTATTTTGCTCTTTAAATCCTGTTAGCTTGCACAGCACTTGCTGCTTGCTGTTTATGGTGGATCAGAAAAAGTGCCCTCAAGGTTTTGGGATCTGCTGGGGTCTAATGSGGAAAAAAAGTAGGGCTAATGTAAAATGCCTGTGCTTTGGGTAGTAAGTGGAGAAGAGCTTTTCAGGTGAGTTTCTCCTGCCTTTCCTTTAACTCTTCAAATGATGGTGGTGTTTTTTTTGAGCAGAGGGTCAAATGAAGTATTTTCTGTGATTCACAACTGGTAGTTTGATTAAGACCAATTCAGAGCTGCCCTCCTGAGCTGGGAGCTGCTCCTGGAGAAGCCTCCTCTTACTGAAGTCGATGTGAGCTCCTTGCTGCCTTAGTGGGAGTAGAACTGGTCCCTCTGGGCTGAGCATGTGCTTTGGGGCCATACCAGTGGTCTTTTAAGATTAAAGAATTAACATATGGTCACTTTTTCATTCTCTTGTACAACTTTTAATTTTCCTTAAAGAAAATCAGGTAGTAATGTATGTGTGAAAACTAGATGCCCCTGTTCTGTAACTGTTTGAAGTATTTGTTTTTTGATAAATTTGTCACTGAGCATTTCCAGAACAAAAACTCCCAAACTGCTTTGTTAATTTGGACTTCAGGTTAAGCATATCTACTATGAAACTTGTAGGGGGGGAAAAAAAGATTTTTTTTTTTTTTTTTTTTATTTAAACACATGTAATTCCTTTTCTTGAGAACTTTAGTGTGTCTTGAAATTAAATAGGAAGGCTGAAATTTGTGAAATAAGATTTCAGTACAGAAAAGTTCATAAAATGTGTCCAAAGTTTTTTGGTGCTTCCTGGGACTCTGTGCTGTTAGAGCCAGAGATCCTGGGAGAGCAGAGGAGGTGGAATGCTGACAGCACACTTCAGTTTCCCTGGGTGCTTTCTCAGAGATTTGAGTTTTGCTGGAAATTCAAACTTGTCTTTGAGTTTATATGCTTTTCTAAGATTCAATTTAATTTTCAGCTTCAGTGATATTTGAAGATTTTTCTTTTCATTGATCTTCTGTCCAGAAACTTCTAGGGCTCTTAAAGAAGACTTAAAGGTTTTGATTAAATGTCTGGCAGCAGGTAGGGGTTGGACAAGAAATGGATGAGGATGTGCCCATCTGCATCAGGCTCTGCACAAACCCCAGGAATGGTGGCACTCCTGGCAGCAAAGAGCAGACTTTCTCAGTTTTGGGACTCTGTATTTCTGCCCATAGGACATAGATGGTAGGGGAATGGTGTTCTTCCAAGTTTAAGTTGGCTGCTTTCAGTCAATTCCCTGCAGAGAAGATTAGATGGTGATTATTAAGCTCTAAAGTATTTTGGTTCATTTTTTTTCAATTTATGTATTTCRTTTCTCCCCCCCTGCTTTTTATTTTTGTTTAGTAACAATAATAAACCCACTGCCAGTATTGAATTACTTTGTACAAGATTTACTACTGAAGTTGCAGATAATAAAAGAAGCTGGTTAATCAGACTTTCAAATGTGGTGGTAAAGCTATGCAAATGCAAACCAAACCCAGAAATAATATTTAAAAATGACAAAAAGCAGAGAATAGCTGAACCCAGCTATCACAAAATGGTCTTGTGGTGTTTGTCACAAAACTTCCAAGCAAATATCGTCCAGGAACACACATGCCCCAGGCAGTACTGGATGGACAGCTAATTGTAGGGCAGTAGGGGTGGTTGTGTTCATGCCCCTGTCCAGTGTGAAGTGGTTGGTATCTATGAATGGCTCTGTTCTGCTTTGTATCAGTAAAGAACTGATGTAATACAAAACATTAAGAAATCCATTTGCTTATGTTTCAAATTTTATGGTGGTTCTTGATAATTCAATAATGATAATGCCAATAATAAAAGGTCCCTTTGGTTCACAAAATGTAGCGATTTAGCTATTTTATGGTAGTAAGATGCCTTGACCAATATTTTTCTGGTTTGCCCATCATTAGGCTATTCTGGAACAGTTATTATCATAACACTCTATATGTTTTATGTACTGATAGAAGCTGGAGTGACAGATCAGAAAAAATTGAGTAAACTTAATAGGGAAATCCTTTTTTTCCCCCATTTTAGTGTTTGGAGGGGGGTTAATGTATAAGGGTAAAGCAATTTACCAAAATTTGAAAGATGGAAAGCATCAAAGCTATTTGTTTTGTTTTATTAAGTTGATTCTTACCCAGACTTTCCATTTGGAACATGTTATCCTCTTTGGAGACTTGTGCTGTAACTCTGCATCTAGCTTTGCATAGGTAATTTATACATTATAGCTGGGAATTATCGTGACACTTTGCTGTATTTGTAGACTGTGTATAATGAATAAGAGCAGTTTGTGTCAAAGAAGTTCCATACAGAYTGCAAGCACCACTGCACTGCTAGTCAAGAGAACACAGTCAGTGTGCTTGGTGCTTGTTTCAATAATGTAATAACTGTGGCAATTGCTGTGTGAGTGGATTTGACTTATTAGCTGTGACCTGGTGGGGGTCAAAATGTAGGTCTCAGCTCCTGTAATGGCACTGTAGTGTCTGTCACGGGTGAGAGCCCTCCCAAAGGTGAGGCTGGGGCTGTGCCAGCCTTGGGAGCCCCTGCTGTCTGCATCTGAGCCTCGCCTTTGGCTTGTGAAGCTGGTGGCGCCTGGCTGGACCTGCTTCTCTGGTGTTCTGTGAGGCTGTGGCAGGGAGGAGACAGCTCGGGTGCGCGGTTCGGTCCYTCAGCCTGGGAACGACTTTTCCGTCTCCAGCCCCGAGCTCGTGCCGTGTGTCAGGCTGCTGCTCAACTGCCTGTCCCCGCAGCCTTGCTCTTAAGTGCACTGCATCTGGGAAACATTGCTGTTACGCGAGTGGAGGTGGCATATAAATGACTATTTCTAAATGTACTGTGACGCAGTTTTGCTTCCAATGCTCTTCCGAGGCTGTGGTGTGGGGATCTCAGCTGTGATTTCCAGAAGAGGAATTCAAGCGGGGCAGAATGTTTTATGTTGTCAGCTAACAGTGTAATCTAGCCTAATGTACAGAGGTCTCTGTGAATACATGAAGAGTGAAATTAGTAATTTGAAATAGGGAAAATAAATTAGCTAATATTTTTGGAAAAAATTTGTTACAAAATATAACACTTCTGAAACAGAAGAGCATCAGGTGTTAGATGAGCAGTACAACCCCGGTGGTGTTTGACACTTAMAGAAATAAATCTCAGAGTTAATCCAGAGTTTTGAGGGTCTTGACTACTGTTAAATCAGGATTGTAAACCAGGCTAGCTCAAAAAACCCCATCCAAATTTTGGTAGTACTGTTAATTTAACGCAATACAGTTGAGCAGTTTCCTAGCAGGCTGCTCGACATATGGCTTTATATTCTGAAAAACATGCAATTTAACCATGCTGGTGTTGGCACTGAAACCTCCAAGTCTCTCCTGTCCCTCTTCTGCAGCCGAGACCTTTTCTGCTGTTGCGTGTTTTTCATTACTGTGCTGCTTCTCTCCACAAATGCAAGATGCTTTTCCAGAGTTTGTCAGTACCGAGTTTCCAGCTGGATGTTTAAGGTCAAAGTTCTTCACGTTCTGGTGAGTAATAAAGATTCCGACCCAGGATTGGGGTGAGGAACGCTCTTGCTGAGCAAGGCGGGGGTAGGGTAGCAGCAGAGGAGTAAAAAAATAAATCCCAGGAAGTGTTGGTAAGGGAAAGTCTTGTGACAGGTTGCACACAGAATTAGGCTTGAGTTAGGATGCAATATTAATGAGAAAACCTTTTTGAAGGAGTGGGTCTGTGTTTTTCTACACTATTTGTACTCCTGCAACCTTCTTAGTTATGGGAGATACCAGCACAATTCGTGGTGTGAATGCACTTATAAGTCACTTTTACACTGTTATGAGTATAGCTAATCCTGTTTAATGGGGGGATAATTCTTCTGCAAGAAAACAACCTTGTATTTGTTAAGTAAATTATTTCTGTGCAAAGAGAAGCCTTAGTCTATAAATAATTAGTCAGAATTTATAAAGGGGACACCTCTGAATTTCTTGTTTCTGTATACTTGCATTGTGGCTGTAATTATATTACATTATATGTTAAGGATTCTCATTTCAATTTTATATTCTTTCTATTTTAAAGAGAAAATAGAAGACTCCATAGGCAGGATTAAGAAGCTGAGTAAGTTTTCCTAGTGCAGCTTCATAAGTCTAAAATAATCAAAACTAGCCAGTCAACCAAACAAAATCCCTAAGTACTGAAATTTAAAATATTGGAGACCTTTGGGCAATTAAGAAAGTTGAACACACACACATTTTAACACAGTGCTGAATGCACTAGGAAAACGTAAATCAACAATAATAGAAGTATAGAGTTTTTTATTCCTCAGGCACTAAAATGCAAACTACTTAACATGTTCTGTCTCAGAAAAAAATAAGCAAAGTTCACTTGCCGATTTCTTTTCTTTATACCCCTGGAAAGAACTGTATTAAAACAATTTGTTTCTTTGGTCTGAGTCTAAGGGTGAAAGTTTAAAACCCAAAGTGTTTTTTGTGGAAGGTAAGGGGAGCGAGAGGACTGGAGCAGAGGCTGAGCTGGACCCCAGCATTTTGTAAAGGGTTAAGGGCCTTATGAACACAATAGGATGTTGATGCTTTTTTAACACACTCAGCCATATGAGCTTATTTTCTGTTSTGGGGATGTTTGCGTTGTTTTTTATTTGTTTACTCTTGTTTGTTTGAACTAATCACCACTTAAGTAAAAGCCTCTCTGCTTGCCCTGCCTCCTCTTCACCCAGCATTTAGCCATGGTGACCAGTCAGGCATAAAAACGTGCTTATCTGCAAATGAATGGCAGCTCTTTGCTTCATTAAAGCCTCTTTCTCTTTTGGCACTCGCATTGTGACCCTTTGATATTAATTCAAAGGGCAATTAAAGAATGCGGCCCATCTTTGAAGTAAAGCATTCAGGGCAAGGAATGGGATGAACCTGGGACTCTGATGGACTGTGCACATTCAACAGGCCTTTTCAAGGCAGTTTGAAGTGACTCAAAGAAAATGGGCAGGAGAAGGTCAAAGAGAAAAAAGGGGCTAAAGAAACAGTCTGTATTTGTTCGAAGTATTAGCCAAGCAAACTGCAAATAGCAACAAAATGAAACAGTTAATAGAGCAGCCAGACAGAGGCATGTCAATCACTTAACTTGAACAGCATTGGGCTAACCAAGGCTTCAGTCCACTGTGTTATCTAATTATCTTGGGAAAGCCAGTAGCTGGAAGTAATAGTATTGTATTTCTTTCTGCTTACTGCTCAGAAAAGGTGATAAATACTCACAGCTTCATAATTATTCAACATATATACATAAAGAGTGGTGGATTGGTGGATTGTAGGCAAGCTGCTAGTAGAAAACCAACAAAAAACCCTTCTCGATTAACCTGAGATGCAGAATGTGAGCATTAGCATGTTTAAAAATCGTGTAAGGGTTTGCATATGGAGCGAGCTAAGACACGCATGGCTTCCTCTGGAACAAACCTTAAAGACAAACACATTTACGAACCTTGGAGAGTCGTTTTCCATCTTTCCTCCAAATATAGTTTTAAACCACATATAGTGTTAAGGGTCAGGCTTTAAACCACAATAAACAATGAGATTAAGAGCCAAGACTGCAACTCTCCTTACTTAACATATGCTGTTGTACCTAAGCAGTGTAGCACACATGGTATGAGATTCCTGCCTTATTTTGCCCTAACAGGGTAAATTAAGGACAAAGTTTCACATTTGTCTCACAATTTTTTTTTGTATTGTTGGTTAAATTATCCCCATGGGGCTTGATTTTCCACTGGCCCCTATTTGCACATGAAAAACAAATACATGGTTTTATTTGCCCAAATGGATGTGCCCATAAACAGGCATATTTTAAAGTCTTGACATAAGAAAAGATTCCTGAACYTATCTTCATAGTTGCATTAAACTGTCAAATTATTGAAACAAGGAAATAATAATGAATTTGCAATGTGAGAAAAGTGCTCTGGCCTTCATCCAGATGATGCAGAGAGTTGTATAATAACACGTGAGCAGAAGTGTGTGGCAAGAACCATCTTGAAATATATGAAGTTTTACAATATTACTGAACCACTTGCATCTCGCTGGTGCTCATTTGGTTTTGTATTTTTTTTTTTTTAATCTGCTTTTAACATGAATGGATTTTAATWGGAAAGAGTGGCTGTTGCTTTGTACTGGCAAAATCTGCTGCAAAGGTTTGTGTTGGTTTGCGGGTGCTGCTGAGATTACCTTGTAAACGTAACTTCAGTCTCCAGCGTGGCCCTGTTTGGTGGGATCCCACTTGTGTTAACAAGCCCTAAACTGTGTAGCAAGATTGGGTGRTACTCTTGGTTTATTGGTATAACATGGTAAAGAATTTGTAGCAAAAAATGCTCTACACACATGAAATGGACAATATACAATATGACTTAACGCATGTTAAAATATACTCCATCAACAGCTGGTAATGGTTTACTGTGGAGGAGAAGGAAGAAATAATTTTTTGTTGCTGTTGTTGAGAAAACAAAAGCATTGGCACAGTCRAAAAAATCACTTTTGTTGAGATCTTGCATGCTAAATTTTAACCAGAGGGACTTTTTTTTTTTCCTGGCTACACTGCACCCTCCTTTGAACTTCAGTCTAAAAAATAATCTAAAAGTCTATTCAGTGTGGTTGTGCTTGTATGAAGGGTTCTGCCATCATACAAGAAGAAATATCATCCTTTCTTTTATAGTGGCCACTGTATTTTCTTTTTTAGGAGCAGAAAAGAACAGGAATTCTTGTATATGTTAGACATAGCATTGTTTCAAAGTTACACAGTAATAGAAAAAATGGCACTATTTGAACACTTCACTGTCTAAGAATTCCAGCTGGAATAACTGTACAGAACCAATGACCTTTGTTTTGTATGGGTCCCTCCTGATGTCCAGAGGGTTTTATCTGCAGTCTGTTGGAGTCAAAGCCATAAATTAAATTTGTTTGGTTTTAAAAGGTTCTCCTCTTGTAGGAGGGCTCTATAAGGATCTCTCTGAATATATCAAGACTGACAAAGTCTCATTGCATCAGCTGAAAATAGAGAGGATTTCTACAAGGAACATAGAGCCCTAGCTGGTGCAAGCTGCCTTACCCATATCTCCAGCTGGTCTTGGACCAGGATCCGTGGCAGTGGCAGTCTTTTTTGGTGAAGTTAGCTAGCTGGGCTGTTTTCATTGCCTCTCTTCTTTGATTTTAAGCTGTTTGAAATATTATCTAAACTTCTTACTTCCACTGCAAATGGAAAGTGCACTGTTCTCACTCCCTGGGGTAGCTGTATTTGCCTGGAGCAAGGAAGGTCAGTGCATGTCCCAGAGAGGAGCTTCACCCTCCTGCTGGATAGCATACCAGTTTAATAGGATCTGCCAAGTGAAAACTGGGAGCACAGGACTGCTTCCTTTGCACATTGTGACTGGAGCAAAGGAAGGATGGCTGGATGGAGTCAGCCGAGCCGAGAAAACAGAAAGCACTGAAGTCCCATGATGTGTGTTATCTATTCTCTGAATGTACAGCAAACATCTTGGAGTTTGGACATGCTGTTCTGTCAAAACTTGGAGAGCTGGGACATCTGCCCAAATCTCATTCGCATGAGTTTTGGGGAGCTTTGCTTCCTCCTTAGATTGTTGGTTTCAAAYCAAGCAAGCCCTGGCTGCAGCATGCATTGGCAGGACAGATGCTGCAGCCAGGGCCTTGCTTGGAACTGATCTTGTTTCTTTGCTGCAGTTGTCTCTACTCATGGTTTAGTCCTACAGAAATCTCCCCAACTGCCTGATCCAAGGGGCCCATCAGGCCGCAAACCCTGAAAAGACTACTCCAAATCCCATATTGTTTGGGGTGTGTTCTTTTCTGAAATCAGGAAAGAGCACTTTGGGTCTTCTCAGACATGCATAGGGATTTAGTAAAAACCCCAACCTTTAATTATTGCTGCATGCCTGGTAGGCTTTCCTAGATGCTGTGTGTGTGACCAAATTCCCAATGTCTGTGAGGTGAGTGTGCTTTGAGGCTGGACACTGCCCTGAGCCACTCTTGGTTGTCAGCCAGGAGACCTGAGATACAGGGYGAGTGCTTGGGATACACCCTTCAGGGGGCAGTGGGATGCACAGAATTTCTTATCTGGCTATTTCACCACCAAAACCTGAAGTCTAGTTCACTTGTGGCAGCAAGAAGTGAAACCTGATCCTGTTTTCTATGAAACTGGTGCCTGTCTATCCTTGTTGATGCARGTGCCTGATATGTCCCTGCTCTTTGATTTCTTCAGTGAATGTTGGTTGGTGCTATGTGGATTTGGTTTTTTAAATGCAAGACTTAATTTTAAACTGCATTTTCCTCAGAGCTTTTGGGAAATATTTTTGCCTGCCATGAAAACAGAGCCACCTCTAAGAATATAACATCATAATTGCTGAGGCTGTACAGCATTTTGTGAACAAAAATAAAGAGTAGTCACTTTCCTTCGCTAAAAAAACCCTAATTTGCTGTGTCCCAGTGCTTCTCCTTGAGACTGGAGGCTTTTTATTTGCTGGTGTTCCTTCCCAGACGCTGATTGCTGTAGTGCTGTATGTGCAGCGTACACTCGATACATCATCTGAGCACTGGAAAGCGTTCATTCCCTTTGTGCAATCTCTCAGGCCTGATGTAAAACAGGCAGAAGTGCAGCAATTCTTGCCATAATGTAACGTGATTCCAGGAACTAGAAATTTCCATCTTGGAATGTACCAGGAAGCAGCAGCATGCCTGCGCCGGCGGGGATGGGCTGGCGGTGGCCTCCTCACCCTCTCCTTTTAATAGTGTGTGTCTGTGGCTGCAAGAGCAGAGGGTACAGAGGGTAGGAGTATATGTAAATATAAATGTATCTATTCTTTGTACTGAAAACCCTGAAACATCTTCCAAGAACTAAGTCTAAAAATGTCAAGTGTTAGCTAGAAAGTGGTTCTGAGTGCCTCAGCTGATAGGCTGGATCCTGCTGACATGGGAATAAATGGGAGCTTTGCCTTTGGTTTTTTTGGCTGCAGGACTGCATCTGAAATATGCTGCAAAGTGATCTGAAAAAAGTTGTGACGCTGCAGAAAAATAAAAGTATAAATCTGAAAAGCAGTGCACGAAAGGAGACTTTTTAGAATATATTATCATTCATGGGGCGGGTTGTAATGTCAGGGTGCTTGAGTGTTACTGGGAGTTTTACAAAGCTTGAAAACAAAAGATTAAAGGAGAATCTTTAGTTTGTTTTTTGTTTTGGTTTTTTTTGTAATCTGGCAACCCACTAAATGAAGTAAACATCCATTATACTCAAATTCAAATAACAACAAGTTAAAAAGAGGGGAGAAATGCTTAGTAAAACATGACTAAAATTAATTATTACTAGAAAATAAGTTTTTTCCACTTGCAAACAATTGACAGGGTTTAGGAATCAAGTCTGGGGTCAAAGGGTCTTGATGGCCAAGTCAAAGGGCACCCAGAGATGTATATTAATGCGTGTCAGCTTCTAGATCCTAGAGTCAAGCAGTAGTTCATAAAAGAAACAAGGCATCTTAAGAAGAAGTGTTATTAGCAAACATCAGGTCAAAGTTTATCTTTGGGTCAGTGTGTACGGGAGGGTCATCCATTCATGCTCCAAACACAGGCGTTATCCTTACAGCTGCCTTGGTGCAAGGTGTTAAGGGAAAAGAGAAATATGCAGTTTTAACCGGGGCAACTTGGCAATTTATCAGAATACTTTGGAAAATTAAGACTTAAATTGAGGCATCCTTAATGGAGCAAAGGAAAACAGGAATTCTATTTGAATTACTCTCGTTGGTGTTTTTGTTTAATTTCTTTTTAAATCCAAAGCTAAAACATACTTTTGTATTGACATACAGGATTCTCAGCAATGTCTTTGCACTCCTGCCTGAGTCAGAGCTGATGCTATAGGGGACAGACATGTCTTTCTTTTGAAAGGACCAGTATAGCCAATGTCAAACCCTTTGATGTGGAGGTATTGTAAATCTTTCCACGTGATTCTTCCTGGAAGCCATGGATTTCCTAAGAAGCGTGTTGACCAGTTCATCCCATTTACAACGCTACTTCTGCAGCTCTGCTTTCTCCTCTTCCCACCGCCTTGGGTGTGGGAACCCTGGCGCCCAGGGCAGCCGTGGCCGGGGGCGCTCCGCCACTCAGACCTGGAGGAATGCTCCTGCTGTGCCGGAGCACACAAAGGCTGCCTACTTGCTTTGACAAGCCCATGCTGCAGAAAATCCTTGCAATCTTTTGTGCTTCGTGGTGTTGACTTATTTTAGTTCCACGCTAAGATGCTCCCCATTGAAACAAGCCAAAAAAAAAAGAAAAAATGGAATACGGTTCTTTTAAATACTGTTATTCTGATGCCTTTAGGAGGCACTTTGCCTGACTTTCTAAAGAGATGTGTTTGAACGGTGCAACTTTGGTTATGCTTTGGACGGGAAGAGAAGGGCATAGTTGTAGGAATAATAAATATGACTGTTCACTAAAGCCCATTATGTTTGCATTGAATGGCGATTAAAATATAATGTGCAATGATAACGGTATTTCTGAGAACCAATGTGACAAGAGGTGACAGAAAAGAGATTATCTGTTAGGTTTTTACTTGTATAGTGTGAATATTGTGGACCTGAATTGTGCATTTAGCGCATAACATTGCGGACTGGCAAGTCCTAAGCTCCAGAAACATCAGCATAATGGAAGACCTTGGCATGCTCAGGAGAACAGTCATGTGTTTGCTGCTCTTCAGTGCACTTATAGCAGAAGAGTTCCAGCCTCTTAATTAAGTCTTTTCATCAATTTTTCTGAATTTTGTGTCGGTAAAATATATAATGAAAGTCATAAGAAAAAACCTGGAGCTGTAACAGTCGAGCTTCAAAATTTTTTAGACAAAATGCCCTTCCTGTCTGACCCTGGCAGCTGGACAAAACTGACTTTTCTTGGGAGTGCATCATATTTGCTGGGGGAAGTTTCCTGACTCCAGATGGAATTGCTGGTTGGGAGTAGGGGTAGAAAGGGCTTGTCCTGCCTGCTGTGAGCAGGGCATGTCCCTGCCTTGGGGAAGGAATGTGTTTCCCTGGCAGTGAGGTAAAAGCTGTAACCAGCCTTCTGTAGGTCCTCTGAGTTCCTCCACTTCATCTGTACAGCTACCATCTATTGGGCATTAGGTCTTTTGTGTGGAGTGTGGGAGACTCAAATTTAAATGCTTGGGGCTTATTTGGGGGTTGGGTTGGGTTTTTGTTTGGTTTGGTTTTAGTCTGTCTTTTTTCAAGCACTCATTGGACCTTTTGAAGAATGGAAATAGAGAAGGAGCTATTGGTCTCATAGACTGGTCTCCACTGTGAAGCATCCCGAGTAAGCRCCATGACCACATGCCTCTCCCTCTGGAAGACAAATGATTCCTTTTCTCTTTCCATTATTCACGAAAGACTTTAACTAGATTTTGGTTTTTTTCCACTAGCACAGAATCGTGAAGGCGGGGGAGAAAGCTTGGAAGGAGAAATGTGAAATGCAGAGAAGGGCAAATATTCCCTTTCTCACCAAGTTGCAACCATGGTCTGAAAGCATGAAATGACATCAATTGGAAACATACCCAAACGGCAGAGCAGCCGAACCTTTGCCGATATAATCTGTCATGGCTCCACTGGAGCTAATTTGAAAGTCTGTCTGTTCCTAAATGGGTGCAAAGGCCTTCCAATGAATTGTGTGTTACCATAGGAAATCATATTAAAGGGAACGGCATTTTAGGAGTCTGTAAGTCGTCACTTTTAATGGTAGCTGCATTGAGTTTGATGGAAGTGCACAGAAAATTTGTGGGGTTGACTTTAACTTTGTGAGAATATCTGTACCGCTAAACTGAGAGTTCAAACTCTGTAAAATACTTTGTGCTAGAGCTGGGTCCTGACAGAGCTCTGCTAAAAAAATGTGAGCTGTGTCATGGGAACAGACTCCTGAAACGGTGTTGTATGTGAGGTGCAGAATTCAGAAAGCAAAAATTTTGTTCAGAGTGTTGGTGGACTCGAGGGCTAAGGAGGACTATGGGAATCTTGGTTCCTTCAGTGGCTCAGCAGGATCAAATTTACTTCTAATTTTTTTGTTCCTAATTCTGGTTGCAAAAATTAACCAAACAAGAATTTGAATTTATCAGAGAGAATTAGGAGTTTATCTTGTTCCTAATGAAGCTGACGGCAACATTAGTTTACTACAAGATGGTGCCCACTAACATAACAAACAATTACTTTAAAAGAGGAAAACAACTGAATGCCAATTAAGACAAGCATCAGAATGACAATGTTCCATTTTTCCACTGTACAGAGAATGATTTGTGGCCAAGGGATTACTTTTGAAATTGTTTTGAATTCTGCCCTTTAATTTATTAAATGAATCTTTCTTAGGAACTTGATTGCTAATTCACTTTAATTTAGAAAAGCCCCACTGTCTTTGGATGTCGGCAGAGCCCTCAGGGGTCTATAAAACTGTCAATAGGGCTGTTAATTTGGCTTTTCTTTTTTTCTTATGGCTTAAAGCTTAATTGTGAGAGCTGGGAAGATGCCACGGTTTTGGTTTGCAGGGACTCAAACAGTGTCTTACGGGTTTCAGATCCCATCAGAAGTCATAGGAACCCTCCCGCTGCTGCTGACATGCCAAGCTGGAAAAGCTGCAAAAATCTGGGGAGGACCGGGGGTTTGCTGAAAGTGAGTCCCACCTGGTTTTCGTGCTGGAATCGGAGATGGACAAGAACCAAGTCACTTAGTCTAAATGTCCCTCAGCTTTGGGCGGGTCTGGATCCTGATCAGGATCTGAACTTTTTGTGCCTTAGGCTTGTCTCTAATTGAATCCATGCAAAACCAGACATTTCACATGACTTTGATGCAAAACCATAAATAGGCCCATTTTTTATTCAAAACGAAGTCCAGGTTTGCTTAGAAAGATCACAAACCTCCTACTGAACCTTGATGGTCCCAGATTATAATGAAAATTGAAGTCTCCAATGCAATAACATTCCTGGAGGGAAAGATGCTTGATTTTTGTCTTTCTAGTTAAATGTGTTACTCTTCTGAGACAGGCAGTGGTGTCCCACTTGCTTCAAGTTGGATGGAGGATGATCTAGACTCTTCCTTACACAGACCCTGATTGTAATTAAGTTTCTTGGGTCAGATCCCAATCAAAAAATCTCAGTGACACTTATACTGGTTTCATGTCTTATATAGAACAGTGTAGGAATTATTCCAAATGATATGGGATTAAGAAAGCAAGACAAAGCATGGRAGCTTGGATGAGATTTTGTTTGGATTGAAACACTTTTTGCAAACTCTTTTCCTGAGCAGTCAAATTGGGGAAAAAAAAAATAAAATTCTGGATGTTTGAATTTTGCAAAACAATTTTCRTGTTTTAAGGAGACTTTCAAAACAGTGCAAAGATTTTGGCAATACTAATTCTGGTACCTGAGCAGAACAGCATATTTAATTTTAATGACAGACGCAGGCTCTTCTTTGAAGATCTCAATCAGAGCATTCACTGTGAAGCTATCCACTGAATATATTGGTTAATCCATTTATATGTGATCGTATATGTTAGAATTAAGTGAGTGTTCATCAGAACACAGCCTGGGTCAAAGTTTGTTTGTAAGATGTTGTTTGGTAATTGCCCTTAGACCATGATTTGGAAAGTCTAACTGGAGTGTCTGAATAGGTAATTGTCACTGAAAACATCAGAAATGTTTCCAGGCCATCTGTCACTCAGCCACTTGTTGTTATTTGTATTGCTATGGTAAACAGGAGCCCTGCTCATGGACTGCCACGGTGCTGAGAGCTGTACCAACACAGATCTTGGGATTTCTCTGTGAAAAGGACCTAAGGATGTAAGCACATAAAGGTGCACAGACATGTTTAGACTTTAAAGTAGAGATGGAGACTTTTGAGCTCTACGATGAGTGGTCTCAGCTTACTGGTACTCAAACTGCAGCAGATGTTGGCAAGCTGTCACAGCAGTGAAGCCCCTCTAGAATTCCTGCCTAATTTGATGTCTATTGTGACAACGAATGTTCTAGGCTTCTGCTGTGAGCCCAAAGGCACAATATTTATGTGCTACCAGCGACAGCAGATCACTGATTACTTGGGCCAATAGTAGATGAAGGCAAAAAGTCCACTGTCCTCATAGGGTAGCTCTCTTGCATTTGTTTCTGTATATTGTGATCCCCTTGGGCAGCGTTAAACCTGGGACCCTGGATCTCCCTGCCCTGCTCCTCTAACAATAAAAAGGAAGCCACTAGAAAAGCTGCCAAGAGCTGGTTTCTCTGTTGATCTGGGTTTTCCTTTGCAGACACAGGAGGCTGGCTGGCAGCGTGCAGCTTTTATTCTTTTCTGTCTCTCCGCTATTGTGCAGAGTTCACTCTGGCAGGCTCCCCCTGGACGCATCTGGGGCATCTGTCAGGCCCCTTCGTCGGGCTCTGTCCGGCTGGGTTGCAGGCCAAGTTTTGACTTCCTAATCTGTATTAACCACTTTGATGTGGCTCTCAGCAGGATTTGACCTAAAGCAGACAGAGAATCGCATCTCACAATCCATAGGGTATGAATTGAAGAAAAAAATTAGCATTTTAAAAATTTGCTGTCAAATAGAAAGAAAGAGCATGATTTTTGCTGAAATTCAGTTGGATTTGAATGCTTGTCTTTACTAAGCTGCCCAGAAAAGCCCACCAAAACATGTGCTGCTTGTTTGCATAGGCAGGGAAGGCAGGCTGTGTGTTAGTGGTTGCTGTTCTTGCAGTACTCATCATAGAGGTATTTCTCTTTCAGAGTGGATTTGCAAGATGACACATGGCTTGCTTGCAGCCATTCTCAAGCTCCCATTTTAGGACCTGTTATGGTTTCATATGGTGGCAGGCAAATTCCAAGCAGCCTGGAGAGTCTGCMTTTGAGCAGCCCTTTTGCTTTAGGATGTGCTGTAATATTAAGATGTTTTCAGGAGAAATTAGAAACAAGAACTATTTTTGTTTTCCCCTAAGAAAGCTCTCTCATTGCATGTTTGTGATGGAGCTATTGGGACTCTCACTCGGGATGTTTCTGGGCACCCAGCGCTTCATGTATGAGTCTTTGCAGGCTGTGGGGTTCAGTTGTGTACAAGTGCAATAAACAAGAACTCAACTGAGTGGTGCCAGAGCACTGGGAGGCAAGATGAAGCAGGAGCCAGCATTTTTATAGTTGACATAAATCTTCTCCCAGATCTTCTCCTCCTTCCCCTTGAAATGTTGAGGACCTTTGGGGAAACAGAGAACCTTTAAATAGATGCTATCAATTAACCCTACAGCCTAACARTTTAAGATAGCTGATTTTACAGAGATGAAAGATTGTAGCTAAGAAACTAGGCATTTTAACTTTTCTGAATTCATCTCTTTGTATTTTGGCAATTTTTTCCTAGTTTTAAACATTGCAAATCTGATTTGGACCACTTTAACGTTATCTTTGAGAATTTGCCCTATTTCTGGAGGGTAAAATCATCAGTTTTAATGAAACTATTGATTTTCAGTGTGTGGGAGATCATCTAAAAATGAGCTCCTCTTCATGCTCCAAAAACCCCCACAGGCTGTTTCATTGGGTTCCCCATTTGGATAAAAGGAACTAAAATAAAAGCTGTCTATCTTATGTCTTCTGAGTGTGGACATTCCTGATGCCTGAGGGTGATTGAGAGCTACATCTAAGTCTAAAGGTGGATCCAAAGACCACTGAAACAATGTGATTTGCATCCCAGTTCTATTGGGAATGTAGCAGTAGATTTTTTAGGGCCTCTTCCTTTGGGAATGGCAAGGAGCAAATGAGTGATTGTATGTGTGGGTTTGTACCTTTTATATCACTTAAATGCTTTCTGTTTAGACAATCATGTCACTTTAAGTCATTGAAACTCTGGGTGCGTATGTTGTAGGGACACTGTGGACGGGAGGAAAAAGGAAACAAGTGAAAATATGTTTTGCAATGTTAATGTCCAAACAAAGGACTCATCAACAGGCATCCTGCTGCTTCCATTGTATGTGTATGGTGAATAGTTAAGAGAAGCCAGTGTGTTTATCTCAAAAAATTTGGTGCAGAGCTACTTTTCCAGTTTTTGGGGCTGCTAATAATTCAGAGAGACAGTTATAAATTGGTTAATATATGCAGAGGTTTCAAAGCAGATGATATTAAGTATGTGTATATTTAGTCAAATAATTTTTGACATCTCTACCATTAGGCTTTCACTAGCAACCATCATTTTTGTAGGTTTTTTCAAGAACATTTATCAGCATCTGTCAACAAGTAGTAAATGAGAGCAAATGTATGGGAATTACATGTCTGTGGTGTAGAGAATGGATCAAGAGTGACTCCCAGCTGGCACATTTTCCATGCTGTAAAGGTGCTGTGGGCCTGGCTGCAGCCCAGCACAGCCCATCACTCCTTTTCATTCACTGCTCTGGGGTCAGCTGGACTTTGTTCTGGTTTTATTTCTGGACTGGAAAATTGTGAGCTTTCTTTGAAAATTAAGCTCCCCATGTTTCTTTTGATCAGATAGCAAGCTGTATACCTTGCTTCGTTATTAGCAAACCAAGGTCTGTGTCCTTAGAGCACTGCATGTGTGCTTTACTTTCTCATGTTGGTTTAGTGTCTGTATTAKGGCAATGCTATGGTCAGGTGACATCTGTGAGCTCCAATGGGATTTGTGAGGTTGGTTTGCTCACATTTCACTTACTCTTAACTCAAATGGCTCTGCTTAAGTGTTGCACCATGAGCTCTCAGGAGGCATTCCCTGGGAAGTGTAATTAAAGGATGATGGTAGCAGCTCATGGGCATGCARACCTCACAGGGTGAGGAACAAGGAGCATCTGCAGGTGACCAGCTCTTGGACGGACTCGAGGTAATTACTGTAACAGCATCACAGGCACTCGAATGAATGAAACAGCATTGTGTGCTTCGGGGAGTCTCGGGCACGGAGCCCTGCACCCCCCTCGTGCTGGCACCCAAGGCAGGGGCTGGAATGAGAAACCCCACAGGAAGTAACACAAAGAGGTACTGAGCACCCTGCTGCTATCCCGTTGTGGGATCCTTTTATCCCAAACACTGGAACAACCATAAAGGCAGGGGCTGTCTTTGACCAGTGGGACTGGAGGGTTCAATACCCAGTAGGACMAGGTTTCATGACAGAAGATGATGGATTTTGAGGTCAGCACCCCAATTCTTATGTAGTTGTGATGGAAGTGACCTAGAGTTACTAACAGCTTTGGCTGGRAAAGAAGCATTTGGCAGGAGTAGGTAGTGTCTTGGAAAATCAATCATAGGGAAAATATTTGATGAAAAATACAACCTATTTTCATTGACTGAAATCTGCAAAATGGAGAAAAAAAAATTAACTACTTTTAGTTTTCTTTCACAAAAGCGTCCTGCAAAGTTAAGTGATTTTTGGAGGAATGGAGTGTATTCAATGACAAAGTCCAATATTCTGTTTAAGAAAAAAAAAAGTCTGGAAATATTTTGGCCATTCCAAGTTCTGAAAGTGATAAATAGAGATGGTCATATAACTCGGTGTACCTCTGTAGTGGGTAAAAGTGGCTTGAGGGGTGGTCTGGGTGCAGCTGTGGATTTAAGAAGAGATGAATAAACTTGATTTCCCATAGAGATTTTGAGGACTGTAATCATGGCATGGAGATGAAGCTAGCTACAACAGCTTGCTCTGCCAGTGTTTGTTTTGAATCAAGGGTGGGATTAATTTAGGTGCTAGAACTAGTTGAGAGAAATAAGAAGGTTATTAAAACATTCTCAATTTTTTTTTACCTTAGCCATCTGTACAGTTTCCGTTTTCTTCAAAAATGTTTTAGCAATGGAACCAGTGTAGCAATGCAGAGCTGTTCTTGAAAAAKGATTGTAAGTTTTTCCATCTTGGTGTGCCCGGTTGTTTGATCAGCTTGTCTAACTTTAGGAGTTCTGTTTGCATGGTGTTGCTGCAAAGGATTGAGACAAATATAATTTATAGATTTTTTTTTTCTTCTGAAAAATCCACACTGCCTTACAGAATTGAGAGATTGTTGACAGCTCAATTATTTGCAGTGCTTTAACTCACAGTCTCATTATTTATCCAGAGACTACTTCATTTGCTTTATTTAATTTCTCAGCTGACAAATTCCATCTCCCAGGATACTCAATGTTTTCAGTCTTAATTGGTTACCAATGGGCTCTTCCATCAGCTGATACCGGCTTGAAGACATAATGCCAATCCTTTCTTAGCATGTTCTGGGATTTCTGCGAGAGAGATGTAGCTTTCCTCTGAAGTCTCCCTGTCTTATATTAAACTATCACCTAAAATATCAAATTCCTAAAGTTTTTTGGGAGAAAACCTCATTTGGATTTGTGTACCTAGTTTCCTTCACCTTTTTCTAAATTTAGGAGACAAAGTTGTTCTTTAATCCTCTGAAAGTTTTTCCTTGAAATGTCCCAGTGTTTGTAAGTGAACAGGCAAGATGTTGCAATACTTAAATACAGTACTGGTGTTCTCAGCGTTACCACGGATTCTCCCTGTGGGAAGGGCTGGAAAAACCCCCAGATGTGGGCACTCGTGAGCTCCCGGTGGAAAGCGACGGGCCGTGCTTTTGCCTCCGCTCCACGCTTGTTGCAGAGCTGTTTCGAGTGCCCCGGCTGAGCTCGGAGGGGTGACCCGGCCCGGCGACAGTGCCACCGCCCGGGCTGTGCCGGAGCGCCTTGCCGCGCCCGGCTCATCTGTGCCCGCTCCCTCTACCTGAACTCGCCCTGGATCTACTGGGAAAGACGGGACAGAGTGAGCCTGGGTCCAGCTTTGCTCGTACACCAGTACAAACAGCAGAGTAGTCTTTTGAGGCCAGTGAATGGAAACTGTACAAAGTCAGCGAGGCAGTCTTGGCCTCGTGGGGAAAACTGCAGCAATTTAATTTTTATTTAGCCGTTAAACCTGAGCTAACCCTTATGTGGATACCAGCCTCTGAAACCACAGGAAAACCTCCCGCAGGCTGAATGACTTTTACCAAATCACTTTTTTTTTTTTTTTTTTTTTCCAGCTAGTGCAGCTCTTGAGGTAAATCTGTTTGGGGGTCTGGCTTGCGCTGGTCTGTGTGACTCAGTTGGGATGAGATGAGTCTCCCTTTCTGCCCTCCCTTGGCCATGCTCCCTGGTCTATGCACACGCCTGCATGTGTACTCCCTGGACCGTAGGATCCAAGCGCTAACTGTAGTTCCTTTATATTTAGTTTTCAGTGGAAAATAATAATAGTGATAATAATAATGATGATGATGATGATGATAATAATAATAATAATAATAATAATAATCTCCAGTGCAAATTTACAGCAGTGAAGGCTGGGATCAGACCCACATGCAAAGCTGTTAAGTACTTTAATGTTACTTGGATCAACAAAGCAAATCTCTTTTTGGCAAAGGAGGTGGGGGAATAAGAAGAGATTTTTGTAGTTGTATTTGCAGTTTCCTTTTCCCTTCCTTTCACTCTAGAAATTCTTTATCCTTTCATGCACAGTTGAGAATTAGCCATTTATTCTTAGTGCTGGCGAGGCAGTCTTTGATATTTAAAATGGAATGTGTTCCTTTTTGATGCTCTGTGGTTTTGAATGAAGTACATGCTAGCAGATTAATGATGCAGAACAGTTAGACACTGGGCATTTTTTTCCTTTCCATATTATTTCATCATTCAAAAAAAAATTAAATATTTTTTTAAAAGAAGAGCTTGTGAATTGTCTATTGTTTGTGCGGYGAAATTGTTTTCACAGTGTTGTCATTCTCTTCTGAGTTGAAATCATTGAATAGCTATGAGCTGTCACATTTTTTGTCACTTATAACTGCATCAAGCTGTGCTGACAAAATGTCCCTGCATAACTGTTAATATGCATTGTCATTTTAAGCATGAAACAGTTTAGCTAATGATTTATCTCTTATAATGCAGCACTTGGGGCAGCTGTATGATTTGTCTCTTTAGCAAGTCAAGTAATTTCTTTAACAAAATGTTAAGCACAGATGGGCCATAGGCTGTCAGTTAACCATTATTGTGCATGCATCTGCTTGCCTTCAATGCACTGTTTTATGTATTCAGCCACTTACTTAGGCACAGTTCTCTGAAAAGCGGAACCTACTCTGATTGGCAAATAAAATGTTCATTTGTCTCTTCTTCCTATTGTTTTGTTTTGGTAACACATGTCAGCAGCTCAATTACCCAGTTCATTAACAGCTCCCAGTGGACATGATGGCCAACCCATGATAAGGAGGGCGATTGTGGCACATATGGTCAATAATAGCCTGTCTCTTGGTAATTGTAAATAAAAGTCACTGTTGGCCATTTCCTTTTACTGCAGCTACTGTTTTCCTTTTCACTTTGCCGTTCAAAGCACATTTCTCTATGTGAATCAGCCCAAACAAAATAAAAATACCATCCATTTCTCTAAAGAAGATCACTTTTATCACTGCGGTGGTGATTGTTTCCTTTCTGTGCTGACTTTCCAGCTTAGAGCTCACAGGATATAGGGTTGCTCTTTTCCAGTTCCAGCAACGGATTAATTACTCTTATTAATCAGTTTACTTAAATAGCAACATATTTTTTCCATATTTCTCTCATTCTCTCACTGCAGATTTTTGTAAAGTGCCTGTGGAGTTTAAGAAAAAGCCATTTACAATTATTTTTTGTAAGTATGCCCTTTACAAATAGCAGTGGTTTTCAAAGGAGTAATTGAAGTGTGACTTAATCCTTGTTAGATGAGCGATATTCCTGTCTGGAACAGAGGCTTTCTTTTTGGTTTCGTTTCTCCTTCTTTGATATATCATGATCAAAATGCCAGTAGAACAGGTTAAAAGCAGTTCTACTACTTGTGGATATTTCACATTGTACTAGGTATTCTGTTGCTTTCTAGCAAGATTGAGAATTTCTTTATGTATTTGCTGATCCCACATTTTTGCTTTTAATAGGGAAAGAAGAGCATGTAGCAGCACTAACATATTTTATCATAAGCCATCTGAGAAATCTTCTGTGGCTTCTTGTTTTGCTCTTTGTTTCTTGAAATTTGCTTTTCCTTTTCCTTTCAAAGAGAAGTCTGTCTGGTAACAAGTTTAGGGCTGTGACTTAATAGGGTGAAACCTGGGGTTGTCCAAGTCTGCCCTCTGYCCTCTTTACCCATGGACAGTGAAGCACAGAAAGTGAACGTTGAATTGGATAAAATTGCGGCTCTGAGTCTCAGTAACCTTGCCCAGAAGTGCTTTGTGAGAGCACCAGAACCTAAAATTTCGGGGTGCTCTTCTGATCCTGGAAGCATGCTTTATCTTAGATAAACACGGCGTTCAGTTGTGGTGTCTTAAAGAGCTCACAGGTGGCTGAGGGGTGACTCCGGACCCCCGAGCTCGTCCCCCGCTGCCTGCCATATTCATAACTAATCTGTAGTCTCCTCCCCGGGCTGCAGGCACTCGGGGAGTTGTTGAGTGTCAGAGTTTATTTGTCCTGGTTTGATTAGCACAGAGCTGGCAGGGCGTATTTTCTTTTTAATGGCTCCTTGCTGTGACAGTGAGGTTTCGGGAGGGGGAGGAGGAGAGGGGGGAGCCTGGCGTCATGTTTCCCCAGGCAAACAGAAAAATGAAGGGCTGATGTGCTGGGAGGGAGAGAGGTGGTTGGCTACAGAGTCTTCATTATATTTTGTATGGATATAAGAGCCTGCCCCTAAACGGGACTGCAGAGAGGGGGGCTGTTAGCACGAAATAAGGATGCTGGTTTTTCTTCCTGTGGGCTTTATTTTGAAAGTCTTTATTTTGGACTTCTTATTTTGAGGAAAAAAAGGATGCTTGACATGTTTCTAGCCTGCCGACTGTTAAAAGCCAGCTGCTGAAAGCCTATCCCAACACAAACAAGGATCCAGGCAGGAATGCCCTGATGGCCAGCTACTGCTGCTCCCGGCCGTCGCGGGGAGCCAGCGCCAGAGGGTGTTGGGGGAGCGCCGGGGGTGCCTCTGACACCCCCATCCCGGGGCAGTTCTGCTCTCCATCCTGAGCTCACCCGCAGCGTGAGGGAGGGCTGCGTTCGAGCCCCCTACCTCTGGCGGGGAGAGGCGGTGTTGGAGGGACGCCTCCAGGTGCGGAGGTCTGGGGAGGGGGAGCCTGGATTAACCCCTGCTGTGCATCCCCTTCACCCGGGCTGCCCTCCCCAGCCCCCCGGCCCGCCGCCCCCGCCTCCGCGGCAGCCGCCTTTGTGCCTCCCGCATCCTGCCAGGCAGGTGTCAGAGCCCTGAATGCGGGCAAAGGCCCCGCTGATGGATACCACAGATGGAGCGTGGAAATCGGCCCAATAGGCCTCAGCCACAGGCCATTTCTTAGGACCCAACAAAAGCCTCCAAATAAGTCAACAAAAATCCCAAAGATCACAAAGAGAAAGTGTCATTTGTCATTTGCTGTGGGTTTGTGTGGGGGTGGCGGCCCCGCTGCACTCCCTTCGCCTGCACCCGAGCAAACACGAGGAGGTCACTTGCCCGGCTTCGGCCTGCATGGCTGCGGGGATCAGACGGGCGCCGGCAGCCACCGCCGCCCCGGTGAGCCCCAGAGCCCGCAGAAGGAACACCCCAGTGAGCCCCAGAGCCTGGAAAATCGACACCTCGGTGAGCCCCAGAGCTGGGCATGCCCCGAGACCCCCACAGCCCACAGAAGGAACACCCCGGTGAGCCCCAGAGCCCGCAGAAGGAACACCCTGGTGAGCCCCAGAGCCCGCAGAAGGAACACCCCAGTGAACCCCATAGCCTGCAGAATGAACACCCCAGTGAGTCCCAGAGCCTGCAAAATTGACACCTCGGTGAGCCCCAGAGCTGGGCATGCCCCGAGACCCCCACAGCCCACAGAAGGAACACCCCAGTGAGCCCCACAGCCCGCAGAAGGAACACCCCAGYGAACCCCATAGCCTGCAGAATGAACACCCTAGTGAGCCCCAGAGCTGGGGTGGCCCCAGGGGGAGAGCCTATGAAGTTAATCTTGCTTAAATAAAGCAACGAGAAGATGGATGTGGAGAGGGTAGCTAGCTAATAAACCACTACCAGAAACCTCCTGCTATTTAAAATTTTTTTTTCATTGGTCTTACTTTAACAAGATCTATGGCTAGACAGAATTCATTCTGGCTGTTACACTCGGAGGAAGAGGCTGTGTAATATGTTACTAAAAAATGTCACAGTGCGTGAAGAGTTGCCAGAGAAGTTGTGCTTCCCTGGGTCGCAGGATGATAACCTCTCCATGATAACCTCTCTGCCTGCCTCTGTCAGGTGCACTGTGCTGCAGCCCTAATGCATGGGCTTTAAATGGTTGTCATGTTATTGTTATTTAATTATTCAAATGGAATGTCTTGCTGAGAGGAAGAACAGCCCACAGAATGACCTCTTGTGTGTCATTTTGTTGTCGGGTTTTTGCCCCGACGTGTCTATTTACAGTGTTTGGAAAAGGGATGGTTGCAGAACTCCAGGTGACCGAATGCCTGCRACACTGGGCAGTGGGGTTTTGCATTTTGTGGTGATAATCAGCGTGTAGTGTTTCCTTAGGCCACCAGATAGGTCATGAGCAGTTAAGGGACAAATAATTTCTCTTTAATTCTGTAATTCCTTTTTAAATTAAACTTCATGACTCAGCTACTGGGAGTGCTGTTGGCTGCCTCTCCCACTTCAAGCTGTAGAGTAAGGGGGTTTCTGGTGATCCCAAGCAGTCTAGTGAGGGAATCTCCCAGRGCACTGAAAGTCTCCTTCTTCTATTTATAACTTGAGGGGTTGGAAAATTAAGATCATTTGGGCAGATGTAAAGGTTAGTGATATGTATATAGTGTGTCTGTGGAAGTGATGGATGCAGAAATAACCCAACTAAAATCTGRCAACCTTTGCCTGTGCTGAAGAATATCTTTGTACATCATGGAAGTCAGTAGACCTGTTAGTGAGATACTGCTTAGAGAAASGGTAACGCACTATGACTAGTGAGCATATATACAATAAATATTGCTTTTTCAAAGGCTGGGGTGTWTCCAGTTTTTGTGCTTAGCCAATATTTTGATTGGCTTCTCACCTATGTAAAARTCAAATAATGGTATTTTTATAGAAAAAAAGAGAATAAAACTTCCTTGAAGGTAGTAATATTTAAGAATACTTTGTAAGAAATAAAACCAATGGTTTGTAGTACAGATATGTAGCTATCCTTTSAGATTATGCTTGTCTGGTTTTAATATCACAGAACAAATAAGACAAAAGAAGCCARTGTTTTCAATAAAGCTGCACATAGCGGCCAGGCCTGGCAAAAGGTACTGCCAATGGAAGCAGATAGATATGAAAGTAATTTCATTTGATACACATTTTCTCMCTACTTTAATTTTATCACTTCTTCTTTAAATTCTTGCACTTGATTACACATGTTGTTCTGGACTCTTAGATACTACAGGGTTTTTTTTATTGGTTTACCTTTGTGCCTTTCATATACTGCTTAATGGAATGTAAAGTGAAAATGAAATGAAGTCAGGGTTTCAGTTCTGCATTCTCACTGAAGGAAGGAATGAGGGTGTAGGGAAACATCCCAAGATTTTGCTCAGTCTTTATAAAACCTTTTTAAAAAGATCATGATATGTCTCCTGATACTTCCCACTCAGTTGGTGAGGGAGTTCACTTCAGAAATTTAGCAATAAATATCCCCTTTAAACTGTGCAATTTAAGCTGGCTTTTCATAGGCATATATGTAGATATTTGGAGAAGTTCTACACGTACATGTGGAGTCTGAAAGCGTATTGAAGGACTTCCTGACATCTTAGGGTTTGACTTCCTTTTCTTTTAAACTCATTGTRCAGAATCAAAGGCAGCTTTTGTCAGAGAAGTTGTCTCCAAAAGRGACATTTCTGAGCTGTGTTTCAGATCTCACCGCACCAGGTATGGGCACAGTGCAGTGGTAGCCCCCGTGACCCTGTAGTATGGCTTGTGTGCTCTCCTCCTTTAGCCTAGCTGGGCAGCAATAGCTGTTCTGCTTAGGGTGGGTGATCTGTGTCTGAGGCTGACACTGGGGAACTATATTTGAAATATGCTGYATTTCTTTTTGTTCTTGAATGGCAGCCTGAAGCCTTCCTGCAGGGTTGTACCTTGGCAGTTGCTGAGGAAGGCAGGTGTCACATGCGACCCCAATTGAGAAGACTTGGGATTTGTAACTAATTCACACAGTGTGTCATGTTAATTTTGGGATACTCTAGAGTACCTGTTTAATGAGTACTGAACTTGAACTGTTTGGGATAGGAKGGTTGTGCTGATTCTCCTTTATTCTAGAGAACATTGTTGTCAAGAATGAGAACCTCTTAGTCCAGTCTTACTTGGGGCAAAYCTTCAATGCAAGTAAGAGACTCAGGGAGTTGTTCAGTACATTGATGAGATCACAGGAGTTTCTGCTTATGTCTGTGTATGTTGGGTCCTAGATATTGATGCTGTCTGGAAAATGAAGACACCTTTCACATAAGAACCACTGGTCTATCAGTAATCGCTCTGGGTTTTTTTTTGGTATGCAAGAATTAATAAACATTTCAGCTGAATTGTCTGAAAAAGCACTTTGTCTTTCTCATGCTCTGAGTAAATAGATTAGGTGTATTTATTAGTTCAAACAGCTTGAGTGAAATTGTAAATGTAAGATAGCTAGAAATAAACACAGTGGGGGGGTTTTAGCTGGAGCTTGAGAAACAGTTTGCTTCCAAATAAATTACATTAAAAGGATTATATTAAATCAATGTCTATATCAATAATTTCTTTGGCATTATTGAAGTAGTAGCAGCAATGCTTGTATTTCCATTGAACAAGCAGTTTCAGCATCACCGGGGAGTGTCTGCCCTCTTTAGGTGGTTTCCCTTGAAGACTCGGGCAAGAAGGAATGCGGGTTGCCTGGACAGCAGCTGATGCAAGTGAAGACTGGCTTTGAAAGTCTACTTTTTTGGTTCATTACAGTTTGCTGGAGAAAATGAATGTGGTCAGGGACTGGAAGAGGCTTTGCTGCCTTCACAGTTACAGCTCTGGGTTTAGCTGTAGCTGGAGTTCACTTGATTGCCAGGGGAAACAAGGAATGCTGCCAGGAGCTGGCTGGCTCTGTGTGTGACCTCACTATCTCCATGTCAGCGAAATCCAGAAGGAGTTTTCATGTTGATTTCTCTATAAATTGCAAGAGTTGGTAGCCCCTTCCTGGGTCACGGACATGCTGTATGTGATCCGTTTCTTGCTGGCTTTCCTTAAGTTCTTATTCGGGGCATGTGAGGGGCCTTTGATCCAACACAGCCGCCATATAAGAGGATGTCATTGATTGATTYGATATTTTGCCGTTCTTTCTCCATAACTAAAGCTAATTTTTKCRTTTTTTTTTTCTTTTTTGAGCATCAGCACCCCAGTCTGATGAAGGTTCTGACATCGATTCTGAACCAGACTTGCCTTTAAAAAGAAAGCAGCGTCGCAGCAGGACAACCTTCACAGCAGAACAACTGGAAGAGCTGGAAAGAGCTTTTGAGAGGACACACTACCCTGACATTTATACCAGGGAAGAACTTGCGCAAAGAGCCAAGCTCACAGAGGCTCGTGTCCAGGTGTGTATTTACAAGCTGCCTTACTAAAGGAATTTCCTTTTCTCTTGGCAGCTGAGTCATTTTTATTCTTACATGATCCTACTCTGGAGTAGAACCAAAATGTGAAACAACATTGTTTGCAGCCATAGGGTTTTGACATCTGTATGTGGACGTTGGTTTTACAACAGTTTAAGAGAACTGCTTTGAAAAAACTTCTGTATCTTTCCCAGTAATTGTTCCATACCTACCATGAAAATAATACTGAGTCTTTGGAGAAGAAGAAGGTCTGATATCCCCATTTGTTTGTTTTATGCATTTGACAGCACTCTGCATGTAATCAGGTCAGCTGTTGTGCCAGTTTATGGTTACTTAACTGACTTCATCTGTTGTTGTCTGGGTCTTTAAGGCATTAACAAAGGAGAGAAAAACATTTTTTATGGGACAATGTGCCTACAGAGTCATGCAAGTGAGCAAGGTTGCTGGTGCACTATCTACAGTTCACTTTGAGGTTAGATTTTGAAGTTTACTTGGTATAAACTTTGTAATATCTCTTCTATCCCCACTGTCAGTTTAATTCCAAAGAAAATAAACTCTCAAATAACTACTAAGTCTTCATAGCCTTATGTAGATCTGGATTGTCTAAAACAAGTTAATGTACTGGAGCAGTAACATGGAGTTGATGTAAATTTTTTTAAAAAGCATGGACCTCGATTTTTAGCTGTCTAAAACTGGGAAAATAGCAGCCAAATTACTCTGGAATAAACTGCACTCCAGAGTTCAAGTTTAGATTAGGACTTATCCTGTTTCGTATCAAAGGAACACATCCTGTGAAAAGTGCAGGCAGGGTCCTCTGCTGCTCTTGCACTATTTGACATCTAAGAGTCATTGGGAAAAGTACACCTTGTTTAAATCACTCTGAGGTGCAAGTGTTACTAAGCAAATGTGTGGTTGGGTGACAAGCAAAATGTTGAAGCTCGTGATCTAACAAAGGAGGAGAAATGAGTGGTGACTTGTGATCTAACCAACGATGCAAGTGAATTTGGTTTCTTTGGTGAAACTCTATCATGTTTTGACCTTTGAAACTCATCCTGAGGCTTTCAGACTCTGCAAAGTGAAATAAGCATCACAAAATATTCCTCTGACTTTTTAAAACAAGCACACCTGTTGCAGCATGGCTGTATTATTGAGCATCTGTCTTGAAAGGCCCAGACTTTTTCAGTTTTACCTGCTAAATGTTTTTGCAGAAGACTTCACACCACATTTCTTGTGTTTGTTATGACTGTGGGAGAAAATCAGATGTGTGGATGAATTTGTCTGGAAGGCAAACTCAGTGGTGCATGACTCTTTTCTTAACATGTTTACTAAGTGAAATGCTTGCAAAACAGCTTTGTGTATAGACTTGGGCCAGGTAAGACCAAATCAAGCCCTGGGAATCATTTGCACACAAACATAATAAAGATAACTTCCCTCTCAAGTGTTGTTAGCAAGACGAATGGGATCTAGGATATGATGTTTTGGTCTATGTTAGCTTCAGTGGAAAAATACGATAAAATGAAAAAGACCTTGTTCATGTTTTTCTAAATCAATGACCCACAGCTAGAAGAAAAGCAGAACTCTCATTAACATAACAGCTGTCTTAATGTGGCTTTAACCCTGTGACTTTTTACATTCCTTATGGCTTCCTTGGTTCCCTTGAGACGCATCCTGTCTCACACTACTTGTATGATCTACGGCCTCACAAATTCCCCAGTACCTCTGACATGGATATTTTACCTAACCCAGCATGGAAGAGAGTTCCCAGTCAATCAATGATTAAAATACCAGAACAAAACCTTTCTGGATTAAAGATGAGCTGGGGTTGAAGTAACCAGCCTGTGGGCAGTTTCCTAGTGCACTCCATCTGTCTGGTACCCTTGAAGGCTGGCAGAGTGATTTAGCAGTGGATTAAGGGATACAGGATTTGCCTTATCAGCATTCAGCACCTCCCTATAGCCCCTTAAAATAGCCACATATGATGGGCATGAAATAAAAGACGACCTGTGAAAAGAAAATAACCCTAAGAGACTTGAGGCTGAGAGGGCTGGATAGCCATACTGAAGTGGCATTCAGGCTTTCTTAGTCACACTTCTTTTTTGGTAACAGTATGACAGAGATCAGAGATACCAAATTTTATATGGATATATACACAAAGATCTCTTTGACTGCTTCCCAATTAAGCAGCTTCTGAAGGAGATGGCTCTTTGCAGCCTGAATCTAACTGAGCCCAGAAAATTATTATTTTCTTTTCCTTTGGAGCTATAAGGTCCAATTTTGTAGTTGTTTTATATTCTCTAGGCAGTTATTTACTTGATTACAACTGGATCAAACTTGCTATTCCCTTGGTCCTCTGTGTAGCACTTGCATCTCCTGTTTTGTTTTCTCTACCCTGCCACCCCCGTGCTTCCCCTTTCCTTCTGTTCCCTGAGGCCGTCTATGACTCTARTGAAAGGAAGAGTCTTAAACTGCTGCACCATCTATTTTCTCACTTTCCCACTGTTGAAAGGTAACCAAATGCATGTTCCTAACCTGGTTGCTTGGAGGTGGAGACAAAAAGTTGCCCCTGGTCTGGGATCAAGCTTAGAACCTGTCAGCCCCTAAGTGGAATTTTTTGAAAGCTACAAGCAACTGAAAACAGACTTTACACTGTGACTGTTACTTGTGTACCTAATCGTGGGGACAGGAAAGGCTTTTGGGGAAAGAAGTGTTGCAACCAACTCCAAGTTGCAAGAGCCATGAGATGTGTAACTATAATCCTTGCAAATATTTCATCACTGGGTGTAATAAGGAGTTAAAATGCTCCCTGCAATTCCTCCTGCAGCACCTTTCTGCTCAAGGACTGTTGAGTCCTTTCCCCCAGTGTTTGAACATAGATGTGGTGTGGAGCCAGGACAACCAAAGGTTGTGCAGCCTCTTCCAAAGGTGCTTGCTTTTCTCTGCACGTTAGATACAGRAGGAAGGGGAGAGTTCTTTGGTCTTGTGCATTTATCAGAAACAATTCAGAAATATAAGCAGGGTTCCAAAGGAGGACCTTCCTTTTAAAAATAAAAAAAGTAGTAATTCTCTGGGAATGTGAAGTTAAAGATACACATATTTTGAGTAAAAATTGCAATCTTGCAGTGTTTTGCTCATCCAGTTTAAAATATCATTAAAACCATCATTAAGCTGCAGTGCAGGCCCTTCCTTAAGGTCTGTGGCCTGTTTTTACTGACAATCTGAAGGCAAGTTTGAAAAGTGAATTTTTCTCCAGTGTAGATCAAAGGCTCTTGCTGAGTTTCAGAGCAGTGTGGTTATGGTTTCTGTAACAAATAGCGCATAAGGAATGAAGTGGGGAGTATCGTTTCTGGCCACCTTTGGTTCCCGCATCAGGCTGGTTTTTAGACCTGGATGAACTGGGCAAGCTTTGGCAGCAGCTTGGAGCCTGTTTCAGATTGATGGTGGGGGGTGTTTATGTCAATATTTTGGCAAAGAATTTCTAAATAAGGTTCAGGTTTGTCCCTGCCGGTCATGAGCCTGCCTTGCCCGATGAGGGCTGGCCGTGCAGGCAAATCTTTTGGGGCTGTGTGTTGATGGCATGTTCTCAAATTGCCAGAAATGTGGTGCATCAGACTTGTGTATTGGACCATGTTAAGGAGTGCTCCAGCTGTATGGATCCTTGGGGCAGGAGGGCCCGCTGTGAGAAGCAGCTGGCACATGGCCTTCCTGTTTAACTCCAAAAGGCAATGGGAAAAATTTGTTTGGATTCTTTTTTGTCCATGAATAATGGTGAAAAAGTAGGGCAAGTCAGGAAGAATTCTGAATCATGACTATTTCCCACCCTGAAGAGGTCCTTCTCAGCCAAATCTCAGTTTTAAACTGATTTGCTCGAAAACTTTCAAAAAGAAAAATGTTGTTTATCAACAGAGCATGTCTGAAAATTCAGGCAGATCTCTCCAGGCTACTAGGATGGGATTGAATGTTCCCATGTCAAACTTGTAATCAGCTTGTAAGCTATTGTAAAAACATTATTATAACCTCAAAAAATAAATCCCAAGAGCTCAGAAGTCTTGAGTAGCTAGAAGAAAAATTGTTAAAAATAGATATTTTAAGTGTTGTGCTTGCATATTATTTTCTTTGTTTCACTGTAGTACAGGGAGGGACAAGAGTTTGGAGAGGAGTGAGGGGAAAGGTGAGAGAAGTTATGACCCTTGAGATAGTAGCAAGCAAGGTTTGAAGGCTCTGAAGTCCAGTCTCTCAGCTTTAATAGTCTTTTCTCAGTAGAAAACAGTAAAAAGCACTCCCTGAGAAATCAGGGGGGAGGTGGAATCTGGGCCAAAAAAAGTCTTAACTTGCTCTCAGCTACTCTGAAATGGTTTGAGCCTGTACACTGAACTGCCCAGTCTCATGGGAAGATGGGGCAAAGGAATGTGGGATGGATTCAAGAACGTTTAAGACCTTTCAGCAGATCTTTACAGTTATTCCTGATGTGGTTTATAGAGAACTTCTAGTGCCTTTTCTTGAGACTGACCCTCTTGCGTCATAYATAGAAGAAAGAAAATGCTGTGTGCATCCTTGCAGTAGATAACCCTGTAATTGCAGATCTCCCCTCCCCTGTAAAGGGGACATTCTTATAGGTAAATTAACCACCTACATTCATATGCAGGCCCAAAAGTACCTTTTTAAATATAAAGGAAAAGAGGGATGTAATTTTGATTGTCTCTTTCTGGTCTCTGCTGGCTAAGGGCTCTAATTAGTGTCACTTTAACTTACAAATACTCAGTTCAATTTGCTTATTACTCAATAATTTTAAGAACTATTCAGCTGCAGTTTTTTAGGAGTATTTCTGTATGACTGAGTCAAAGTCTTTTCAAAGAAACCTAGGAGATCTGAGTATGTTGGATCACACTGGGGAGGTGGTTGGAAGTCCCTATTCCCTTTGGCACAGTCTAGCGGCTTTTTGGTCTGCGTTGTTTTTTTTATTTTATTTTGTGTGTGGTGTGTTGGGTTTTGTTTTGGCTTTCTTTGCTTTTTTTTTTGGTATCTTTTTCCCTCCCCCGTATGTTTTCAGAGAACTCTGGTTTACAGCACATTGATAACTTCAGGTATCCCAAGCAGCATCACTTCTCATCCCCATAAAGAGCAGCTCTTGGCAGGCAGGGAACCTTCAGACTTGTGATGTTCCCACTGGTGGCCACGGCAGGTTGCTCTCAGCAGGCTTTGGGCACAGCCTTGGGATGCTGTGAGGAGACACAGTGTGCATCTGTACGCAGTGGACCTTATTCCTGTGAGGCTGGGGGTGTGCAGATGTCGCAGTGAAGCTGATTTATCAACTTGCTGTGCTAAAAGCAGTTCTGTTGCTACTCTTTATTCTTCCTAGGGCTGGTCCCTGGCAGTGCTCTCCCTGGAGCTCATTGTACTGATACCATGGCAAGCCAGGATGGAAATTCACCCTACTGCAAAAAAAGAAAAGGRGAAATAACTACCTTATTCCCTTTTTCCCCCCCTGCTCATGTGTTCTCTGAGTGAACTCCCCCTCTGGTCACCAGGAGTGTGGGCTGGTGCCAGCCCTCAGCCCAGCGAGAGGGTGACAGTGCTGCGCACACCCTCGGAATGCTGCTGAAGTGAGCAAGGTCTGGCATCCACAGGGACTGCAGGATCAGACACCAGGGGTGTCTGTAGAAGTCACTCTGCCATGTTTTGCAAAGGTAACAGTCAGCTCTTCCCAGGCTGGTGTAGTTCATCTTTCTTTGCAGTTTCCTTCTTCAGCTTCCCCTCTTCCCAAGGCACCCCTGCTGCTTCTGGCACAGCCCACGTTCTTTCCCTGGTGGAACATCCGCCAAGGACTCTCACTTCCAGCATGGGCAGAATTTGTTTTGAACATGTGAATTTTGTGGGAAAGTAGAGGTGGGGAATAGTAGGGTAGGGAAGGCAGTTACCATGAAAAATATCGTGAGGCAAAAGAGGAAAAACTGAACCAACCCCTCCCTCCCCCCATCTAAAATCCATCTAAAATTAGAAGTGCTGTTAACAATACATCAGTCTTTTGACTCTGTGTGTTTCTGGCACTCGTGCTTGCAATGGTCAGGACTTTGTATAACAAAATATCCATGGGTTTTTTGCAACATTCACATCTTGAATGTTTTGCCCTGTTGAATCAGAGATCTTTTTGCCTTAAAAGCACATAGAGCACTCTGTGTTTACCATCAGACTGTCGAAATGTCAAGGCTAATTAAACTAGTGTGTTCCCAAGTGAATAAATGCGTCTTTTAAAGAATACCCTGTTGAGATCAACAAAATAAGATATTGGCATGATCACTTGTAAACTACTTAAAGGAAAAATGATAACAAGAGGCAGGATCTAAATATCAGGAAATAAAGATGGAAGAAACTTATTAGTTCACCTTATTCATTCTACATTGGTGCAAAATACATTTTTTGCTCTGTCACAGAGTGATTTCTTTTTTGGTCAGTCCAGTCCCTGGTGTTTGAAACACTGGAGCCTCCAGTACTTAAAGGGCTGCTTTTCCCCCCCTTTTGTTCTATGTTTTGTCCTCTTCAGTTCTATTTTTGAGATATAAATTTTGGCCAGACACTGGGTTTCAATTTTGTTTCCAAATCATCTGGATAATTTACATTCCATCTTTAAAAGTGACATAGGAACAGAGAAGTCCAAGCCTCACTAAAATGAGTGTGACTTGGCTTCTGTGCAGACATAGTTTTTGAATGCTTGGGTCCCTCAGCCAAGTCATGTTTCCTCTGTCCATGTTTAGATAGAGTTGGTTTCCTGTTGTGCCCACTGCAGGGTGGCACTTTCTCACAGAATGACACTTGTGATCTTCTCCAGGGGCTGCTTTGTACTCGGAGCATCCCTGCATCCAGGTGATGATTGGGTGCCTCTCAAAATGAGGCTGTGGGAGAACAGGAGCATCCTGTGGCGACCTGCTAGATTTGAAAAGACCTCTCACAAGATGAGGATTTTGTCATGTTGGTGGAAATTGAAATCTGTTGCACATAAGGGGACATTGTATTTAAATCATATTGGAAATGTACAAACAAAAGAAAATATTTCCCCAGGTGTTTACAATATGTTTCTGAGCAGACAGATTGACTTGCGGTGACTGGATTTATTTTTAAATCTTGGCTTGAGAGTAGCAAAGTTTTTCAAGATTTCTTTAATTAGTGGTAGTAGTGTACACGGATTTTTCATGATATGTGAGGATTTAAGAAATGAAAACAATTCTGGACTCTTGAGAATAAGTCAAGGCAGCCAACTGTAGACTAAGCAAAATACTATAATTAAAAAACTGCAATAGTTTCAGTTAACACAGCATATAACTTCTGAATAAAGCTTGGGATTTGACTAATTTTAGTAAACATTACATAATATGCAAATAAAATATTTAAGTTTGAGTTATTTAGGTTTCAGTTATCTAGTTTTTAGTAACTTTTTCTTGATTTGGTGTTTTCTTTAATTTTTGTTTTCTTATGTGCCTCTACCATTCTGTAGTGACAGGCGTGTGTGGTATTAGCGACAGTAAGACTTGCTCTGCAGTTTTGAATTTGTTCAAGAGCTTTTGGTGAGTTAATTTTGTACTAACTCTGGTGCTAGCCAGGTGCCATCTGCCTTCCTGCCACCTGGGGAAAGTAAGAGGTCAGTGCCAGAGGACCGTGCCAGTGCCGTGTGACACGGGTGCCAGTCAAGTAGCACTCATTTGGCACATCCCAATCACATAGGACTGAGGTGGCAGTACACAGCCTTGTTTCTGCACAGCCCAGGCAGGTTTCTGCACCTCTGCAGAGTCCCACTTAATGTGAAGGGGCTCCAGGTGGCAACAAAGCTCTGCACGAGGATGTTTGTGGTGTGGCTGCTGCAGACTTTTTGATGCCATTGAGTGTGTCCCTTTCAGAGATGTCTAATACATAGCTGCAGTTCTGGGAAAAATGCAAGTCTATAAAATGAGCCAAAATCTGTCTGTAAATAAAATATAAAACTTGGCATTTATGCAAATTGCTCACTACTCAATTAAATTTGGGATCTGACTCATTTTAATAAAGATCTGGATCTTGAAGGCAAATGCTTATCTGTAGAGGAAAAAAAAATCTTGTTACCTCACTTTCCTCAGTGAAATCCATTCACGTAGTGTAGTTCAGTTCGTGTTCCCAAAGTGTTTGGAGATCATCAGATAACCCTCTTGACCTGAAGAAGGGAGATTGTCAAGGAAAAAAGCCGTAGTTAATGACCTGGGTAGGCTAATTACAACATGCATTTGCTSTTCCCTGGTCACTCTTTGACCTCCATTATCCTTTCCGAGTGTTCTTTGGCTCTTTTAGCCAAGTCTCTTTCTTGCTTACAGTGTCTTGCCCCCTTTTCCTTCTCTGTGCTTGTCTTCAAGAGATACTGATACAGCAGTATGAGACTGGTGTGCTTTGGGGGACAACAGCAGCTGGAAGCACTCTGAGGAATAAATAAGAAATTCAGACTTACATGTCAGTGAAGGAAGCAAATGGTAAAGAGAGAACTGGAAAAGGATAGAGATATCTATGGGATGAGAAATAAAAAAAATAAGGTTGAATCTAGACCYATCCTCATCTATTGCTCATCACAGGTTTTGCGTCTCCACCCCAGTGCCAGCTGCTTTCAGAATGGTTCATGAGGAGGCAGTGTGGGAGCTAGTGTGTACAGCAAAAAAACAACAGAGGGATTTGTGACGTAGAACAGAGGCTCCACCTATCCCTCTGTCCTGTATCTTAAACCGGAGTGGGAGTGTATAATTGAGGAGTAGACATTGTGGCCAAAGGAGGAGGCAGCTGTGTGAACTGAGCATCTCATTCCGAAAAGAGGACGGAGTCAGAACAAACTACATCGTGACAGATGGCCTGTGTCAGAAACCAGATGGCCCAGTGAGTCCCACAACTTCTGTTATGAAATAGCAAGAAGAGGAGAAGCCCATGGTGTAGTCCAAAATTTTGTTACCCTCTTATGTGAGGGCCACTCATGGTTTGTAAATGGTGTTACACTTAGAATTCCAGTCTGTGATGGCTGATTCATAAGCCAGCATGGGCCGCTTCCAGGAAGGGTGGCAGATCTGAGCCCTAACTTACTTTTACAAATACATCTGCGTGTGGCTCATAAGCTAACAAACCTCAGTGGCTTTCAGGCCAGGATGCCTTATAGGCTGTGCAGAACTACTTTATCAGATGCTAGCACTCAGGTAAGGTCTTATCAAATTGATAATATCCACGGATGAGCACCACAGCTGCTTCAGGGTGTATGATGATGAGCAACTGTCTGCTGGTTTACAAATGTGTGCAGTCCCTGTTACCTTAAACAACCATTCTTTCCCTCAGTGTTCCGCCATGGACCTGAGCACTGTAATGGACAGCCTGCTCTGACCCTGCAGCAGGGCACTGTGCCTGCACCCTGCTTCAGGTGCCTCTGTGCTCGTTTCCCTTCCAATTTGTGGTGTGTGGAATCACTATAATATCGATATTAACATATGTATTTTGCAAATCTTTTTATGTCTACATTTGTGAAGTCTTGCCTCTTCCTATCTTGGAGGTAGTAAGAGCCATCCAAGACTTGGAAAACTTAAAACACGAACCGAGAATGATGTGAAGAAAAGCAGATTCATAGTTAAAATGTCCYGCTAATCCAAACCCCATCTGGTTGGTATGCTGTCCTGGGAACAGATTTCAAAGTGGTTCTGAAATGCTAATCTAGTACTGAAGTTCTGACCTACTGTTGTAAGTTTATTCAGAGATGTTTCRTATGTACGTGAATACACAAAAACTTGCTGGGAGGGATTTGTGTATTTTGTACATGGAGCTTGTATTTTTCTAATTAAAAGCTTAAAGTTCTGTTGGTCGTTAGGGCAATATATTATCCCAATATATAAGTACATGCACCTTCTAACAGTGCATTAAGTGATGCCACTAACTTGTCAGCAAATTAAATACAAAACCAATACAATACAGACTAAATAGCTTTGGCAGGCACTTAGATCAAATGTAGAGATGTTTCCCCTTTCTCATTAAATCTGGCACAGTAATGACAGTRATTGATGGCTATTAAAAACACTAAAGCTTGAAAGAGTAGTCAGCCTGTTTCTCAGGAGAGGCTGTATTTGAGAGGAAACTCGGGATCGGAATTCCTGTGTCCCATCTGTTGGACCATGGCAGTGTGTGCCAAGGTCACCTTGTCTAGGAYCATCTTTTGTATCTCTTGTCTCAAACACTGCATGCATTTGAAACACCATGCCATGATTTCTGATACATCTGTATTAAATGTGCAAAAATCAAATGTTCATATTTAAAACATTTMTAGGTCTGGTTTAGTAACCGTCGTGCCAGATGGAGGAAGCAGGCAGGAGCCAACCAACTGATGGCTTTCAACCATCTGATCCCTGGAGGGTTCCCACCCAGTGCCATGCCAACTTTGCCAACGTACCAGCTCTCTGAGCCCTCTTACCAACCCACCTCCATACCGCAAGGTACAGTAGCCAACAGGTACTTGGTTAAAATAGTGTTACTGGGGGGCTTCCTCTGTTGATCCATTGTAGAAATATTTTCTTTTCTAATGTGTTGGCTAATTTAGGGTCTGACTCTGGGAGGACCTTGCAAGCCTGCTTATATTAAGCACGCGAGAACTCAGGTTTGTTTTGCTGCAAGGAAGGGCTGGTTCCACATGAAGGGTGCTCTCTAGAGAAATAATCACCTCCTGCATGGCAGACATGCAGCTTTGGTAAAGTGCCATAAACACACCCCTGCCCTTCCACTGCGTTGGCCTCCTTCACTGGGAGTGCCCGGCRTGGTGCAGAAGGAGGCAGGTGAACTCTGTCTTCTTTGTGGTTTTCAGTGATGGAGGATTGGAAACTTCTGTAAATACTCTGAATATTTATCTAATGGTGAAAACCCCAGATATTCAGACCAGCTTATTTCACATCAGACAGGAGCAAGTCTCAGAAGGGTAAAAATTTGTCTTAATGTCATCAGAAATTCTGTGATCTTTGATGGATTTCAGGGGGGAGGGAATAGACCCTCAAATCTAGGCTATGATAGATTTTACTATTAAAGAAAAACCTTACAAGCAAGATTTTATAAAATAAGTTACTGTGCTCTTCTTGCTTCCTCTTTGAGATTTGATTCCTAACGGTTGGTGGATGTTGTAATTAAAGGAATTTTTCAAAGCCCAGGGCTTCTCCCATCYGTGGCTCTCTACAAACCATGGCAGAATTTCTGTGTTGTGACCAGGAGGGGAAAGCCTGTTACCAGTCTTTTAAGCAAAAATATATTTTCCTTTATTGCTGACCAATATGTGCTCACTAAGGGTTGTCTGAAAACTGCATGTCTGTTGTTATGATATTTACAGTCTGTTTAAGAATATTTGTGAAAACTCACAGGCCAGTTAAATATCTAGCAAYATTATAGATTTACTTTTCTACTTAACCAGTATATACATGCAGGTTCTGATACAGTTCTGTTAAGCTGAGCTTCACATAATGAATTTATTATGCCAGAAATAAAGGAGGAAAACATATCAACATATTTCTTTTGCTTCTAGCTGTGTCTGATCCAAGCAGTACCGTCCATAGACCTCAGCCTCTCCCTCCAAGCACTGTACACCAAAGCAGCCTCCCTTCGAATCCAGAGAGCAGCTCTGCCTATTGCCTCCCCAGCACCAGGCATGGATTTTCCAGCTATACAGACAGCTTTGTGCCTCCGTCCGGGCCCTCCAATCCCATGAACCCTGCCATTGGCAATGGCCTCTCACCTCAGGTCAGTCCTGTGTTTTCAGACAGAGGATTTGCTGTATACCAGAACCAAAGAGTCTATTCCCTCAGGCCACAGTATAATGAATTGCCAAATTTAAACCATAATGTATTCTTTATATAAGCCACATGATTTGAGTTTGCTGGTTTCCTTCTTTTTTTTTTTTTTTTTTWWATTTTTTTCCTCCTACTGGCTGAATCAAGAGTCATAGCTTATATTTAATTTCAACAGATTTATAATAGAATCATGCAGACTTCATGTTTGCATTCAGTTGTCAAGCATTTGTAATGTACTGCTCTTCTGAAGATCCATGGCTAGGCACAGAAAGTAGATCTTGTCATTTTTTTTGTGAATAAAATGTCTCTTTAAGAAAACCTCATTAAGGTTTTACCAAGTGGTCCAGGAAAATTACAGGCAAGTTGTATGAGGAGAGTTCCAAGGACTGAGCAATGTGTATTGAAATGAGCTATAATCGAGTTATAAATACATAAATTAGGAGTATTACTGCTCTTTGGCAATATATAATTGCATGAATACCATAATTGTTTTTCTAATTTGCGTGAGCTCTTTTAAGGAAATCATGTTAATAAATTGCCTTGATAATTGAGTGTCAAAAGATTGGTTAAATTTTCCTACACATGGCATCTGTCTGAAGCTGACATTATTAGTTAAAGCCTGAATAGATAGTAGTTTATTTTATTAACAAGAGCTTTGCCCAGGTGCTTGGAAAGAGATGTCCACTAAATTCTGAGGAGTCACAAAGAGGATGCAATCTATAATTACAATCAGGAATCTCTTCAGGGCTGAAAGTGAGAGTTTTAACGGCTTTATCTGCTTTCTACTCTTTTTTCCTCTCAGTGGTTAGAAAAACAGAGAGAAGCTCAGAATGACACAAATGAAAAGTGAAAAGACAATTATACTCAATTACACACTAATCACTGACTATCACCACTGCCTAAGCAGGGAGAGGGCATCCTAATAGGCAGAAAATGAGATTTTAATGGCACAAAGGGTGGCCAAAATAACGACTCGTATATCTTCGCCTCCTTCGTTTTCTTCAACTTGTGGTTTGCATCTCGGGAGTACAGTTCCTGGTTCCTGTGCAACGGTGATAACTCTGTGCAGCTGAAAAGTTCAAAGGCACTGGAGTTGAAAAGAATGAATAACAAAGGCAATGAAATAAACATTTTTGCCCAAAGGCAAAAGTTCATAAACCCTTTTTTGTAACGGTAAATGTAATTAAGATTCACAGATTCCTATAGCATAGAGTGGGGTACAAAACTTTATGGCTTGAAACCYCAGGAAAAAAATACCAACAGAAAAACAAACGGATGTACTTCCAACAAGACTTGAATGGACCTTGTTTGAAAGAATTCTGATTTCTAAATGCAAACTCCAATAAAATCCATGATGTTATATTAGTTGCTTCCTTTTTCTTTTGTTTAATGGCTAGGTTCGTAGTGTGCAAGGCTTCCACAAATTTGACATAACTATTGATCTGGTTTTCAATGTTAATCCATCTAAAGTAGTTTTTAGTGTCAATTTAAACATATGTTGGTTCTGCCTATGGAAAATGTGATCTTTTTTTTTCTTTCACAAAGCTTTTATTGTCTGTGACACAGAAATGGAGCACAACAGTAAAGAAATCTTGTGATAGCTGGGCAAAATGGGACAAAAAAGTGAGGCCAGGTTTCTTCATCAAAGTCGTGCTTATTTGAGGCTTGATGTAATCAAAAGGAGTTTGTGCTTTTTTTTACACCTGTCTTTGCTCTGTGAAACTTCTGGTGCTTTGCTGTTGTTTTTTTTTTTTCCTTAGACTTTTGAAACCTTTTTCTAATGCAGTGTTTAGAGCTGCTGGCCATATCCAGCAAATCTACCAATAGGTTTAGGAGGATGCTGATCCTTCTAAATCTGACATAATGTGTTTGTGGATCAATGCATAGAGAAGATTACTTATAGCCACTTAGATTTTTAATAATTTCTTGACAACGCAATGATTACCTTTAACAGCTGTTAAAAATCTTCCCATCAAACAAGCAAACAAACAAACAAACAAAAAACCCAGCCCTAAATTCACGCAGTGTTACCAACAGCTCCTCTGAATCGGTTTTGGTGCCTAAACAATGAGTTAGAGACATGTATGAAACGTAGAGATGTATAAAGTGACACATCCAGACTTTGTGTTTATATAAGGGGTGATAGAGCCTCAAATATGTAAATTATGTGCAACAAATTGTGGGACTGTAGCAAACCARTGCAACTCTTTCTGCCCAAAGGAGCCTCAGCCGTTGGTCCCGTACACCACAATGTTAGTGTGTGAAACGTCCCTTAGTTGTGGGGTGTGTCACTGCGCATCCTCTCTCCAGGCTTCCTCAGGGCTCCTCCCATGGGTGCTGAAAGAGAGGCTGAGGTAGGGGCAGCTGGAATGTCGAAAGCCAGTTCTGCACTGGGGCTTTCATGAAGGAGAGAAACAGGAGTTTTCCTGCTCAGTGGGCATGTTGCAGTGCCCTGCCTGTGTGCGTGGAATTTAGATGAGAAAGAAAGAGGGTCTTTTTACTAGCCAGTGGATTTTTAACCACAATAAATCTGGGTGTGTGAGCAATTAACATAATGTTTCCGCCCATCCATGTGTCTCTTGCAGGCAAGTGCTCTGCACAAACTGAGTATAAAGCTGAATTTGCGGTGACTGTAGTGGGGAGGGGAAAGGGGGGCTTTCTCCGAAGCCCAGATAGTATTTTGTGATTAAAAAAAACTACATCCTTAGAACATGCAGAACAAAATCTAATATCAAGATTCCAAGGACTGTATTCTTAACAGACTTAAACCTCTCTTTCTCCTTTGACATTGATTTATTGCAAATGAGGATCTGACACACAGACCCACAGGGAAGCTTAATTTTCTATATAGGTTGGTTCCATTCTAACATTTTTCTTGAATATGATGAACAAATATGTTTTTTAAGGCAAGCACCAGCTGAAGGCAGAGGAGAAGCAGAGACTAGGGTGATGTAATTTTATTTTTATTGTGTTAGCCTTGAATTTGGAGGTGACAGGGGATGTCTCGGTCAGTTTTAGGAAGCAGAATGCTCCATGACATATCTGTCTTGCAAGCTGGGTATTAAAAGGTTTTTGCTTTTGTTTAAATATGTAAGAGAACCGAAATAGTTCCACCTTGTTAATATTTGGCACTTTTTAACATCAAGACAAGATTTGCAGACATCCTTCAGATGACTGATTATTCTCCTTGTTCATCTGTTTTATTCATTACTACCTGGACGTGGTGAGAGAACCTCCGTCTTGCAGACATGCAAAGGGTTGACTTTTGCTGGAAAAAGGCAGGGATTAATGTCATGGGGAGCTGGCAGCCTGAAGTGTCCTTGTTTGTATTTAATGAAAAAGCAGCTCAACTGCAAGCACGCCATCTCAGCCAGAGCTCTTTAAATATAATGTCAGAAAAGAGATTATTAGTGTGTAATATATGTAAATTACATATTTTTATGTTTTCTATGCCTATTATGCAGCTTCTTGCCTCTCATGCATACGTTTATGGGAATATTGTATTTCCTTTTCAAATTAGGTTTTAGTTGCTCAGTGCATTTTCTTTTGACAAATGTTTGTTAACTCAAAATTATGAGGGGGTAGCATATCTGTATTTTAATGTATGTACACAGGACTTAGGCGTGCTGCTGAATTGGCATGTCACTTTATTAGTGGCCATTGCCACGTGAAGCAGAACAGCCACTGCAGAAACACTTGTCTCACAACTGCAGGTGTATGGTCTTAGTAAAGAGCAGATTGTTTTAAAGACAGGATATCAATATTTTGAAGTGCTTCATTTAAGATAAGGGAAAAGGCTTTTCCGGTGTACATYGGCATCCCCTGACCTCGTCATGTGCTTTTCATTAGTGTCAGAGCTGCAGAGTTTGCCCTACACCAGGTCAAGCAGTTTGCTGGTTGGAGAGTGCTCTTCTGGCTACTGTGGATTCAGGTGGAACAGCAAAACTCTGCTTGGGTTGCTGCCCACGAGGCCGAGTGCTTCCYGTATTTAACCTGTGGGATATTTAACCTGTAGGATACCCAGGCTTAAACAGTACTGCAGTGTTAAGGTTTTACAGGAAAAAGAACAAACGTGTGTAACCTGTCTCCTGCTAGGCATATTTTTTTTCCTCTTTGCCCTCTAGAAAACTTCTCAGATCTACTCTTTCCTCTTCCTTGCCTTCTCCCCCCGTAATTGAATCAAACTGGTAGCTTTAAAGCCTGCAGTTTTAAAATGGGAAGTGGATTGAATATTGAATGAGCTGTGTAGATGATCATAACARTCTTTAACAAAGTTTGCCGTTCCATGCCATTACCTGGAGCTCAAGAATAATCTTGATAAGAAAATTCCAAACTTTTCCGTGAACAGTAGTAAAGATGCAAGCTGTTTCGAGGTTTCTTTCTTCTACTGTCAAAACATTTCACCGCCCGAGTTTAAGAGTTACCCTGTAACTCCTTTTGGTGAGGTAGATCTTAGGCAATGGGCTTCTCTTAACTCTTTGAGAGCACTTGGTTTTCATTAYCCTGAAGTATGGAACTGATGGCAGCTGTCGAATCAGTTAGATATGTTCATATTGTCTTGTTAACTCTGTTTTTGAGGGAGACACAGGAACCAGGGGCTAAAAACTTTAATTCCCTCATTAAGAGTGAAAGAGCAGGGAAAAAACCCAACTATTAATTCATTATACTTTTCTCTATACCTTCTGTTGGATTCCTTTGAACTGGTTGCTCACAGAAACATTTCATTTGGATTCAAGTCCCCCAGCARTGAGAAGCTCATGATCTTTGTCACAATGCACTTGGCTTTGAGAACTCTTCTCCTAATGACCCAAGAGCATGAGTCAGGTCAGGGATTTCTTTGTGAGTAAGAAAGTTAATTCACATGATATAATTTTCATGAACACGTTTTTGTTCTGGGTGGGTTTTTTTTTGTCTTTTTGTTTTTGTTTTTTTTTTWAAATTTAAAAACAGAAGTTCAGCAAATGCGGTTGATTGTTTTTTGTTTCTGTGGGTAAAATAGATGAGATTCAATAGTTTTATAATTGTTATTGTGCAAAAATAACAATATTATTTCTTTTGTAAATATTCTAATATTTTAAATAGTGCAAATATACATTTAGAGATAATATAACATATGTACTAAATATATTAATAGAGCAGCAACAATAAACGGGTGACTGCACATTTTTGAATGTCCCCCTTAACTTTTCTCTTTTGGTTTGTTTTGCTTTCAGGCATAACAAATCCATATATCCCAGTTGTGGAGGGAAGGTGTGTGAGAGCTGAGCTAGTGACAGCTGGGCTGGTGTTCAKAATGGCCAGAATCCTTCTTTTGTGTTTAGGGCTGAATAGAAGGTGGGAGGAGGAGAGTTCACAGGCAGAGAGCAACCTAATCTCAAATTTAAGCTTGTTATGAATTGTTTTAAGTAATATTGCCATAGTTGAGCATTTAAAGTMATAAGCCTACAATCTCTGAGACCACCTGAAAAAGTTGTGAGATACTTAATTTTACATACACTTATATATTCATATAGATTATTCATATAAATTATGAGTATGTATTATATATTTTTGAGCTTTGTTTTACCTTTTCAGTCATCTTTGGATGCTTTTCATACAACCAGGAGCTCATGAATTACCTGATCTTAGAATTATTTTGGTAATGTTACCAAGTTCCGTGATTCTGTGATCTAGCACCTTGAAAAAGACATGAGTTTTGTGATACACTGTGATAATGTTGTGAACATTGGTAATCTCCTGTTGGTAAAAATGTAATTCATGAAAGGATCAAGTTAGCCTCTTAATTATCCTCATTGTGCACCAGTGCACGTTCTCTAATTCCAGTGTAGGTACCACTGATGTATGAAATCAGTATGAGGTCTCATTTGATATGAGTATGCAGAGGGTCTGATCATCAATATTCAAAGTGAGTGCATTTGCTCTTATTTTATCAACCAAATATGTGGTTGCCTGCACTTGCCATTTGGCACAAAAATGCCTTCTGTCAGGTTTCTTATATTTGACAGAAATATTCATTTATATAAAATGAATCAGCAACATGGTTCTAGGATCCTATAGGTATAGATCCATGTAGCTAATTAATTTTAATTAATCCTCTAAAATCTCTCATTACAATACATGATAACAATCCTTTTTGTGTTCTTTCTTGTGCAATATTTTGTTTTTTGAGAGATTTCTCTGCAGTGAAAGGAGTTAACAGCAGGTAATGCCATTCATCTCGGAAGGAGTTTGAAATTTTCAGTGTTAGTGATGAATGAGGGTATCTGACCCACATCTGTTTTACATTAGAATGGAACATTGCCCTGACATCGTTAGGAGCATTTGTCAAGATTCCCTGGACAGAGCTTCTGTAAATTACATGCTGCAAATGTGTCAGGGTCAGATAAGAGGATATCATTAACTGCGCTAAAGTTTACTCATGATTCTGTCAGTTCAACTTAATATGTTAACTGCCAACGATTTTCCTTGAGATGTTTCATTAAATCTTTCCTTCACAGGAGGGGAAAAATAGTATCACTGTACCCAAAAAATATCGCACATGTTCTTTTCTCATAAATCATATTAATTGCAGGCCTGGTCACAGAGCATATTAAACGCAGGCATGCGTAAATGAATTAAAACATATGAGAATTTTATTGTGCCTATGGTAGGTCCTACATCCTAAAATAGTGACCACGTTAACAGCCAGAATGTTTCATTTAAATAGAATAAACTTTTTCCCAGTTTAATGGCCTTTATTTTGGTGATGATAGAAGTATTTTCTGATAGCTGATAACAGACCAGACGTTGTGTACATGGTCTTTAAGGCTTTCATTACTTGAGTTCTCTTTCTCGATCATGTCCTCAGCGATTGATTCTGTGCTGACCCCACCAGCAACGGATTATTTCTAGTGAGTATTTTGGATTGTTTCTGGTGTGTTCTCTGAAAACTTTTCTGTAGAACTTGGTTGTTGCAGGCCATTGTGTTCTGCTTACTTATTCCTAATTTCACATTTGTGTTCCAATAGAACAGAATGATTTTATCAATTACATATATTTTATTGTATAAGCACAAAGTCTATGCATCAACATTCCTCTGTGTGTTTTGTAAAAAGTGAGAGCAAAATATATATAGCCAAAAAAACTTATATCCTGATTTTTTTTTTTTGCATTTATAGGAGTTCTGTTTTAAAATAAATTGAGTAGTTAGTGCATCATTTTAATTCTAGGTGTTAGACCAGCCCTTTGGTTCTGGTCAGTGAGGCTGACAATTACTRATTTAGCTTTCCCAAAGTGATTTAGGAGGAAGTACATATTTGCCAGTAATTTGGATGGTACAGAGATTGAATAAATTTATTTTCTACCTTAATTATTATAAAACAATCATATCCGTTTACTTCTTCATACCCACAGAAGAACTGAGTTGCAAAATCCAGACCTTTGTGTGTCTCCTGTGCACTCCGAAGYTGAAGGTGCTGAGCATCTTGCAGACGTGGCCCATTAATGGATTTCTAATTGATTAGGTGAAAGTTAGCCATGCCCTTCCTGTAACTCCTTGTATGGGTGATAAGGTCATGGCACATACCGTAGGAAAGACTTCTGCCCCGAGGCTGCTTCCCTCAGAGCTTTCAAAACAGACAGGACCAAAAATCTAATTATTTAGATACTAATCAACTGCAGGATGATTCTGAAGGCCTCTGAGGAAGATATTTCTGAGAAGTTGGTTACTGTTTGGACTTCAGTTTTCTCCACTTGAGAGACAGACAGGTCTGTCAGTTCTGCTCCAGAATATCCACTAGGTGCATATCCACTTAATAAAATGATGCCTAAAGACTTGTATTATTATCTAATATAACGTAAACATTTTAAAGTAAATCTCAGTGTCGCACTTGGACACGAAAGAACCACGCAGACTCAGGGTGACAATCTCAGCAAATGCTAATTTTAGTTTGTAAAGAAAAGAAACCTCTATCCAAATACACTTGCTGCTGATGTTTGAGTGACRTTTGAGACTCTGACTGGACCCAGGTTTAAATTTCAAGGCAAATCTCTAATTTTAAAATAGCTTCCAATCCGAAAGTTTTTTGAGCTCACTGTTTTTGCTAACAAAGTCCAAATAATTTTGTCTCGGGCTCTATTCTATTGAAAATATTAAACTGAAAAAAATTGGTCCTAAGAGTGCTGGCAGAGACAGCGTGTGATGTGAGAGCGCTGGGGCAGAGATGAGTTCCACTGTGAGAGTGACGTGAGCCCAGCCCCTTCTCCCTGCTCTTGAACTTGGAACAGAACCTGGTGAAGTCCTGTAAATGTTGGTATCACACTGGCCCTACACGGGAATGGAAAGGGTCGTGCACTTGAGATTTTTGATAAACCCCTGTGCGTTTTAAACCATAGTCAAAACCACGCTACTCCTGCCAACATAAATGTTTTCCAAAGTAGTAATTTTCAATGTAAATGTTTAAGTTAAGCCATGTTTTTTTGTGGATCTTTCTTTTCTTTTAACTCTATTAGTGTTAATTTCAAAGGACAAGGATTATTATAACCTAAATGAACATAGGTTGTCATACTGTGTCCTGCTGATGCTATGTGAGGTTATTAAGCATGCTACATTTTCAGACGATACCAATTTCCAAAGCTTTAAGAAAAAATATTTGCAACTTCTGAAACAGAAGACTTGCTAAAATAATAGAAATTTTAATCGTTTTCAGGAATAAATTCTTAGAACAAAAACTTGAGAGCCCAGTTATTTCAGGTTTTAGGGAGTTTTGGCACAAAATGCTGTGCAGATAACGTGATTTTTCAATCTGTAGTGATTTCAGAGTTGTTTTTTTCATTATTAACCTCAAGTTCTTTTAATAGATTTTGTGCATTGAAAAGATTTGTGGAATTAAATAGAAAATATCTTACATCCTGAATCCCAATTCATCGTGTTTTTATAACTTAAAAGTTACAAAATTTCAGTATCTGAATGAAGCCTTTGCATGTATTTTGAAATTTCTCTTTGCATGAATGCATCATTTTGTGAAACATTCAACAAATACCATCAGTTAAACTCATGTTTTTCTGCTTAGTGAATCAGAAGTGAACATTCTAATGCTGTTCGTAGTAACTGAACTTTCTCAGCTTTTTTTTTTTCGGTGAGATATCTCGGGTGCATCTGATGCAAACATATTTTGTATTCTCCATGCAGGCATCCGGGTGTCTCTGAACTACTCTGTCTGTACCTCTTGCTCTTTTCCTAATCAGACATGTAAAAACTGGGTAGGTCTTCTTTCCTACCTAAATCATGATCCCTGGATCTTGTTTCATCTAGTTATTAAAAAAAAAACAACAAAACCCAAATAACTCAGAGCTGGGACCACAAGCTCCCTGCAATCATAAYACCTTTCAGCTCGTGATTGAAAATAAGTACAATTCCAGGAGGAGCACCAGAGCTTTGGGAAACAGATATGTTCGTATGAGGTTTAATTTAGTCTTTACAAAGTAGACTCCAATTTTAATAATTTCTCTTTAGTTTATGGTAAGAATTGCTGTAAAGCAAAATGATTATCAAATAGCACATCAGGTAATTGTAATGCCTTTTTGGAGCAAGAACAGCCTGTAAATTATCAAAATATGCAGTTTTGGCAGAAGCTGTATGTCACCCACCCGTTAGAGTGTTTGTCAGGCTTTGAAGTGCAGCAAAAGTAAGCAAATCTCAGTCATACTTATTTTTGAAGTGTGCTATAGAGATGTGCCAGGAAAGGAAGTGTTCACCAGCCTATAGTGGGAGGGATTTTTGTACCACAAGAACTTTTCTCTGTAGTTTCCTGCTTGAAAGCCCAGATGCTTTTGAAATTTTTTCTTGCTCGTCTACCGGAAATTATGGCCTATAGAGGGCTGGGCTTTTATAGGGACGAGYGTGTATTTTCCAGTAACCTCTTTTCAGCTACTGATTTTGTAACTGTCTCTGTAGAAGCAGCTTAATAATGGAGTCACAGCTGACTTGAAGCTGGTCTGGAATAACCGGTCCTTTCTGTTGTGTCCTCTAACTCAGATGATGGAATTGATAACTGRTGTTATCAATGCTCTCCCTCTTTCCCGGCATCCAGAACATCAGGAATACGTGGGCTTCTTTGTTACTTCCATCAGTAGTGTTACTGGGATCYGGTCCAAACTGATTTCATTGTAATGATTGCTGATCTTGGAGAAGAAAAATGTGTGAGCTTTTTCACAGCTTTTCTGTGTTTGTAGATCATGCAGGACAGCATGGCTTAACAGCTAGTACTTGCTTTTTGTTCTCTTACAAAATAGTCCTCAGGGAACAAACATCTGCAGAACTCCCAGCTGGGGCTGGGATCAGGCACTTTAAAACCATAAAAGTTTTAAAAATTATTTTTCCTTTTTTTTCCCTCTGGTATCACTTTTTATTGCTTGTTAGCCATCAGATTTTATTTTGGTGGATGATGCAACCAAATTCTACTTCCTCTTGGGATTAGCTACTCAAAGCACAGTTCAAATATCGAGTCTACCTGGTTTAGGAAATCAAATTATAAATTTGAAAACTTYTGTGGCTCTGTAAGCAATGCAGTTCTTCGTATGTTTTAACTCTTTCTATTATTCTACCTCTTAGGTAATGGGACTCTTGACTAACCACGGTGGTGTGCCTCACCAGCCCCAAACTGATTATGCCCTGTCCCCTTTAACTGGGGGCCTGGAGCCCACCACCACTGTGTCAGCCAGCTGCAGCCAGAGGTTAGATCACATGAAGAGCTTAGACAGCCTGCCTACATCCCAGTCCTACTGCCCGCCGACCTACAGCACCACGGGATACAGCATGGACCCCGTCACGGGCTACCAGTACGGACAGTACGGACAAAGTGAGTATGGGACACTTGCAAGGAGAAGGGAACACTGCACCCGGCTATCAACAGCCTGTACTTTCTGTCTGTAAGGAAGGGAATTCTGAGCAGAGATCCTAATGGCTTGCTGCTACTTCTCCCCAAATCCTTGCACTGGTGAGATAGCTGATTGTTCGAGCAGGATTTCTGCTGCATAATTATTTTCTTAAGTGATGTCAACAACATCTTGATGTTATTAATTGTTGAGACATGAAACCTGATTGCCATTAGGTAAAACATAAGGGTTGTCCAAAATGAAATAACCGCTGGCATTCCACTATTAGAAACACATGTTCTTAATGAGGTCAGCTCAAGAATCATTACAGTATATAATCCCAGATACATAGAGTTTTGTCAAACTTGTCCTAGGAATAAAAATATTAGTCCCTTTCCTTTGATATATCAGTATTAAATATGACAATGTCAGCCTGTATTTGGCATGGCCCCATGCTGTGAGGTTGTCACAGCACAACTTAAAAAGCTTCTTTTGCTTTTTTGCAGGTGCCTTTCATTATCTGAAGCCAGATATTGCATAAATGAACTGTCCACTTCAAGTTAGAGCTGGTCTTGTTTTCCGGTCTCACTCCAAGGCTTGGATATGAGGGATCTTCTCAACACGCTGCAGCCTAAACTGGGGCAGTCCCATTGAGAGAAACAAGTTTGTTATGTTCTCTCCAGTCATAGCTTTTAGTAGACTTTTGAAGGCTGGACAAAGCTATACGGAAGACAAAGGCCAAAAGCAATAATGAATAAATGTGACATGCTTCATTATGAGTGGGTATACAAAACAGAGCAGTATTTAACATCACAGCCTGGCAAACATTCCATTTTTTTGTTGTTGTTGAAATTAATGTGCATCGATTGGGACAAATGGAACATTTTGAAACTAAACTTAGAGCAGTTGAGCTCTCCGTACTCTGACTCATCTGAYATCCAGTGCTGACTTTAGTCTAACTTCAAAACAGCTCATTTTCTGAAGCAGGGTTGGGAGAACCTCTTTCATTGTACACACTGGAAATTGCCATCAAGAGGAAATGTCACAGTTCATAGGAACCTGGATAAGCGCAAAAGACTTTCCAAGCAACTTATTGGTTACCTTACCATGCTTTTGTAATCACCTTCTCAATAAATGTCACTCATAAGTTTCGCTTTACCAAGAGACGAGATCTTGTGTACCATGAAAAGCAGATTTTACCTTTTTGTATGTGTTTTCCCAGTGTGTTGTACCTTTTTGAACAAACATGGGAGAAAAAAACCCCACCAACAACGCGACTGATTTTTCACAACTGCCTAGCAATGTGCAATACTGTGTACCTCACACAAACTTTGGGATCATCCAAAGTCATAGATATAGAATCAGAACTATATTTTTGCAGGTACTTTTATTTTTGCAGCGCGTAATTCCTGATGATAAAATAYGGAAATGTTGCGGTCTGCTGGATGACTGAAATCCAGCTTGCTAATCATGATTGAAAGGTCATCTTCAGGAAACAATACGAAGAAATGATTACGTTTACATTTTTTTTAGCGATGTACAGGACATAAACAGAGATGGACCTGTATTTGACACATTTGTTTAAATTATACAGCAATGTCCAATATAGAAAGTATAATTATAGGAACCAAGGTTTACAAGAAGTTTGCATTGTGACATTTTAGAATGTCAATAAATTTGTGTTTTGTGATGTTGAGAGGAAGAGGAYGATGGAAGGCGGGATTATTTATTTCTCTCTATTCTTGGAACAAAGAGGGAGGCAGAACACAAATACATTCCTTTTAGCGTTAAGGACTATGAAGTAGYGAGTTAGACTAGGTTCAGTACAGAGGTTAGTTCACACATTGGTCTTAAGGGTGATGGAAAATGAAATATTTTCTTTGTGTTGCAGCCTCTACAACAACATGTGTTGTAAAAAAAAGAAAAACCCAAATAAAAAAAAAAYAAAAAAAGAAAACAAAAAAACAAATGTCTTTCATGTAAAAAGTTCAGTAAATATTTACTATTTATAATGAATAAACATTATGAAGACTTGCAAAGCACTGATGATTTTGTCCTAAAATGTAGTATTGTGCTAAATACATTGATACATTTTAATCTGAATATCATGAAGAAATAAACCATGTTATCTTCAATGCAAACTGTATTCGTTATGTGACTGTATTCTGCAGCCATCCTCAGCTGTGGCAGAATCAGGCAGCCTCTGTGCCCAGGTACTGCCAATGTGCCATGTGGAATTTTCTCTGTCTGTGTGTGTGTGTGTGTTAATGAACTGTGCACTTTTCAAGTGCTGTTGGTACCAGTAGTACATCTTCCCAACAAGAGAAAAGCCTTTGCCATGCATTTAAAAGAAAATGCCATAGGCTTAAACCCAGCACAAGCAGGGCAGCTGGGATGGCTTCATGCAATGCAGGAACTTTGTAATCCGTTGTGGGCGGTATCTGTCCTKAGTTATGTTTTTTTTTCCTTAGAAACCTCAAGAATTTTTTAATAGGCTTACACACAGGCTGACTGAAACATGGGGAAGACCCTTCAAAATGCATGGAGTAGGTTTTACTGGCACATCAGTGTGCAAGGGAATTTTGCTTTACTCTAGGCTTGGTGAACATTTCCTCACCATTTTTTARGGGATACAACTGCCTTGAATTTCTTTCTGCTTTTTTTTCTCTGTGTGCATTTTATTTTTATTTTGTTCTTTTAAGTCTAGCCCTTTTCCATTGGAAAAGGAAGGAATACATTTCTTGAAGAGAGAATGTTAAAAATGCTGAAAAATGGGGAAAGGAGATTTTTTTTCCCCTTCCAGTTTCTGTTTCTCTGATACAATTTTTAAGTTCTCTGACAATTAAAATTTAAATRTCTCTTATTGACACCTATTCCCTGCTCTAAACTGCTATCTTTTCTGATTTTTTTCTCGATGTTCCTTCCCCTCCCTGAGGACTTGGCCCTCGGCAATTGTCTCTAGGCTTGCTGCAAAGGCCAAGTAAACCTCTGTTTCCCCACTTGCAATTCCTTTGCTGTAAACTACTGGATAGAAACCTGCTTACTTACACAGTTTGCAACTGGGTATTGAGTGCTGCTTCCCAGGGGAATGTACCCTTGTCAGAGGGTGATTGAAAAATGCCACCTTCCTTTTCTCTTCCAGCAGCTGGAGGAGTGGGAACAGAGCTGTGATTTCTCCCCAACCCCTCAATCCCACTGAGGTCCTTTACCGACCTCCAGTTAGAGAACAGGCATTTTGGCTCCTCCATCCTCTTTTCAGGTGTCTCCCAAGCACTTTCTCATGTGAGAGTCTAGTGCAGAGCAGGAGAGTTTGGAAACAAGGCAGAGGAGAAAAGGCAGGTGTCGCTGCCTGTGGTGGTGCTGGAACTGGACGATCTTTAAGGTCCTTTCCAACCTCAACCATTCTGTGTTTCTCTCACAGGCAAGTGGGAAGTGGGATGAGCTCTTGTCGGGGGGAGGGAGGAGCCTGGGGCACAGGGACTAAGCAGTTTCTTGATATATTATGTGCTGTAGGAATTTCTGACAGAACTATAAGGATTGCTTGGGATACTGTTGATCCCTTCTTGTTACCACTGTCAAGACTGAAGAGGTTCTTGGGAACCACATGTGTTTCTGGAATACGAATCCTGAACACACTGAAAGTCAAAGAGGAATGAGCCTGCCATGGATATTGCATTTGACAGGAATGCCATGCCATAGCTTGGAGGAATGTGCTTACAGCAATGGAGGCCAAACCCCACTCACTAGTGAGTGCAGAAAGGACAGATCTCAGGGTCTCTCCTCTTATTTTCCTTTTTTTTTKTGTGTGTGTGTGCATATTTTACAAGATGGAAATAAAGAACCACATCTGCTTAACTGTCATCTCATTAGAATTGGAAACTCTTGAGGTTTTGATGAAACAATATTTTTTCCTTGTGGCATAATCATGATTTTTAATTTATTATTTTCTTTTAAGTCTTCCTTTTTCTAGAAGTAACCTCTACTCCTATCACACTACACAGTATATCCATTTAGTCATATACTTGCATTGGTATGTATTACTGTTGCTTTATCTGAGCATTAATGAATGAAGTAGGAAAAGAATAATTTTTAATGACACCTATTATCCTTTTATTTTCCCCTGGMTATTTTAGTGTGTCCCATTTAAACAAAAACTAGATATAAAGATTTTTCTCCAATAATCACACAGGGTTTTCTACTCAATATTGCTCAAAAATCTGTTCAAGTGACAAATGCTGTTGAAGTGTGTATTTCTGAGCTATTTTGAAAGGCTCAAAATGCCTATTCGAATCTACAAATCTTTGCTGAAAATTGCTGATTGTTAAATAGGTTCTATGTCCTCAAAAATCTGTTCCTGCACCTATGTGATATTAGAGTTAGGTTTTTAATCCCTAGGTTAAGGTCTGTGCAAATTCTAAAATCCGGGTACAGGTCTGTAACCYCTATCGCCAAAGGTAATGAAAAAATACAAAGTTGCTTAACTTTGGAATTCTGAACCCTACCCCAAATTATCACATGCTACTTACATTTTTTGTAGCAAGGAAGTATTTGCATTTTTTCAGAAGTGTGGCAGACTACAGCATGCAAATTATTTGTTATGTCTGAATTCTGTGATATATTCTCTACATATAAGAAATGCATTCTCTCTGGTTACTGCTGGTGTGTAAAGCATACATGTCCACTGTGTTGGTAACCATGAACATTCTCAAAATTTGCTATCCATAGAGTCTTCTGGTCTTAAAGTCTATAAAGTGGATTACTAGAAGGTACCTTTGTATAAAATAACAAGAAATAATTTAAGGCAATATCAATGAGAACATCAGAAACCTGAAACAGCTTGAATTTATAAACTTCTTTGTAGTGTTCACTTCAATGTTCTGCTTAATTGCAAGAAAACCTGCATCCTGATTAGAAGATCCCATTTTTAATTTATTTTGGCTTTTCCAATGACATCTAGATATTCCCTAGAGCAACTGGAGAGTCATAGGGTTATTTAAAGAATCACATGAGCTGATTTGAATCTGTTCAAGATATTTGGCTATTGTAAAATTACAAAACTTGCAGTCTGCTTCTGTGATCATTGCGGGTAACAGGCCATTTTTCCTATCAGATTTTCAGTCCTTATTTTCTCCTAGAATTTCTGGGCAGCTCATCACAGGCTGGAAAATTCTYATCAGTCTCAGGGAGCAAAATGCTATAGTTAGATGGTTAGTCAGGTTCAAAAACTTACAGAGTATTTATCATACAAGCAGGCTGCAAAAGCGGGATGTGTCCATAGTGCTGATGCTTGGCTGTTTTGCCATCACAGTTCCCACAACCAACATTTTGCAGTGTTCACACATAGTTTAAATCTTTGCTTAGTGCATTTACATCGCCTCAGAACAAGTGACTGAATAACCCAGAGAGGCTGTGGACAGCTTGGGCACTGCAGCATTTTGACATGCACTGTTTATTATTCAGCTACTCAGGCAATGTCATGAAAAATCATAATAAAACTAGGAAGACACATCACATTTGACCTTTGCTGAATAATTTAATAAAGCCAGCTTGATACACAAATATGAAGGAGCAGTTGCTGGTAAGAGCGGAACTATTGCTTCCTTGTCTGAGAATTGGAAACAGTTCAGAAGCTTTATTAACCATTCGGTGTCTTCATCTTCAGCAAAGTTTGTCCCTTAGGCCATAACCAAATGTTAAGCTACTTGTTTCTCTCTGCACTCCCCTCCTTTCAGCGCTCACACGAGTATCTTTGCTATGCTGTACACAATTATGGTCTCCGTTCTTCTCATGTCTCTGTACAATTATCCATGTTTTTTTTCTCACAGACTCAGTTTTGTTTACGCAAACATTTTTCTCCTCGTAGATATGCATTTATTCATAATGGTCTCACGTGTACATACCATTAAAAATGAAGCTTTTTAAGGGTGATGGTTACAGGTGCTCTGCAAACTTAACCCGTATTTTATAACTCAGCAATTCAGAGATAAAAAATTTTTTTTGGAGCCACTCTTGTGTGAGTGTCCCCACGGTCAGTACCAGAATAATTAAGGAAGGGTACAAAACTCCCGAGGTTTTTGCAATGCTTTTTGGGCCACGTTTATCCTGGGGAAAGATCCGTTGGGGCTGGGGGTTCCTGCACAACGCGAAACACAGAGCCTCACTGCAGTCTTGCCCTTCCGTGGAGTTCATGACACAGCATTTGACTGAACCCTTTCTCCATCGTCCCCGTCTCAGGTCTCCAGGTGGTGGGAGACACCTCCTTTCTCTCAATGTCGTGGCTTCTCCCCGTTGCCTCCCTGTGGCTCTCCACCGAACTTGAGTCCTGCCACTCTGCAGATGCCCACCAGCCGCACCTTTGTTTCCCAGTGCCTCCATCAGCTCAATAGAATTTCCCTGTCACCTGCTCTTCCCAAAGACTCGGAGCGGCAGCACCCGCCCCGACCGCAGGGCTCCCAGAGCGGCACAGCGCTGCTTCACCTGGCGCCGAAACCTGGGGGACGTTTTGAAACAGTCAGGGCTGCCTGGTTTGAAATGGGGGTAATGAAGGTGTGTTAAAAGGTAAGGTGGAGTTCAGCCTTTCCTTTAGAGCCCAGAAGGGTTTCTGAGTGCAGTGCGGCCATGGTGGGCATGGGGTGGGGATGGTGGGGGGCATGGAGGGCACTGTGGGGTAGGTGGGGAGCAGCCAGAACACCCTCACCAGCTGAGAGGACAGAGCCCTGAGCAGAGCACAGAGCCACTGCCAGGAGCAGCTTCTGACGTGCTGGGGCTGGGAAAGGTCAGGGGTGTGATGTGGGAGAGAGGGGGACTGCACTCGACCTGAAGCTGCTGCTGGTGGGCTGGGGCTCTGTGGTGTGTGAGCCATCTGGTCTCTGTGGTGCCAGGATGTCCAGATGCCATGTGCAGTGCAGATAGCACGGCTTTCCCTGCGGGTGGGTGGAGAGACAGCAGGAACCATGCCGGGAGTCCTCTTGAGAAACTTGAAGGGTGGTTTCTCCTGCGGGTAAAGCCCAAATACAGTTTTCTGCATGGGTATTGCTGTCCCGGGGAAGGCACATGGTGAGTGGGAAGGGGAGATGGTGCTGTGGCCCCTCAGTACTGCTAAAAGTGTTTTCCTCGAGCGTGTGGGGTCAGCGAGGAGTGGCTGAGGGGACCAGCCAGGGCTGAGGTGTTCCCACCCACAGCAGGGGTGCTGCCTTTGGGTTGAGCTCAGTCTGTCCTCTGGGAGCAGCTGGGAGCAGCATGTGCCGTTTCTGGAGTTGGCTCCTGATGCACAGGGCACCATGCAGAATTAAATCCCACTCCCTTTGCAGGTGCTGCGGGGACAAAATGGAACTATGCTAGTACTGCAGTGGTCCCAGGTGATCCATGTGTGAGCAGCAACGGGGTGTGGTCAGGATCAGGGTATCTTGTGAGTGGCTTCTGGGGATTTGCTTCGTAACTGCAGTTCCTGGAGCAGACAGCTCCTGTGAGCCTTCGCCTTAGCCTGGCTTTGGTTTCAGAGCAGTTTTTCAGACCCGGTTGTGATTCAGACTGTGCCTGTCAGTGCTGAGACCACGATGGAGCCCCAGGTGGGAGGTCTCTGCCAGTCCCACCGGTGGCCAGGCTGTCCCTGGCCAGATGCTGAGCCCAGTGGCAGTGACAGTGCGCAGGGCTGGCCTTGCCTCACTGAGAACCAAGCACGGCAAAACCGTCTGTGAGACTCAGTAAAGATACTTGGTTTGGCCAAAATTACCCTGGAGATTCTGGTAAACCATTTCTGGAGTTTAAACGTCCATCAGGCTTGTGGCAGAAATCCTTGCCTACCCCCTTTGGTAATCCTGATTCATAAAGGGCTACATAAACGCCATATATTTGAAAGATCCGGAAGGAAGCAGTTTCTCTACCCTCCTTCTAAAGGAAAATATAATCTCTACTAGTGTGGACAGTATCACAGACTCTACTTTCCTTCGATTTTTAGTGGAAATTTTAGGTGTATGAGGACCCAGAGATAGCAAAGATGAGTGAGCAAGGTAATTTTGATCTGTGAAACTACAGTTCTGTTACTTCTATTCTGATTCTGCTCAAGTTCATCAGAAAAGATTAACTTTGGCAGCTTGTTCGGTGACTAAATCTTGATATTTTTGTGGCTTAATTCATAACATAACTGTAAGCTATTGCCCTGTGTTTATATTTCCCATCCATTTCTCACATTTCCAAAGCATACTGATATGTGATCCTGGCAATTTAGCTACCATAATTGGCATTTTTCTAGGGCCAAAAGGAAACAAATTCCTTATCCTCCATACTTCTTTAATTTCTGAAAAACAACAAGTAACATGGTTAATCCTCTTTTTTGATCTTTTCCCCCCCTTTGAGTTTTTCTTATGGTCTTTTCCTTTTAATCTTTTACTTTCTTTTTAATCTTCACTCATTGTCCCCCTGCATTTGAAGAATTTCATGTACTTACATCTCTAAAAAGAATTGGACCACTTTATGGAAATAGCTCTTTAGGATCTTGTTCAAAGCACCATTATGTACTTTTAACTGTTTGGGGGAGGGTGAAGAAAGGAGAGAAAAAGCAACTTTAAAGCAGTGTTTGTTTGTGTAATGTAGCAGAACACTGATCTGTTCAACGAGATGCAGAGACAGTGTCCGGAAACACCCAGAGTTAAAATAAGACCAGATTACATTACATGAGCAGGAGGATGAATAAGCATCTGCCTTTGATAGGGGTTGGGTCACATCATCTAACTCCCGATCCAGGTGTGTTTGGGCAAGGGCATTTCAGGAGGCGCCGAGCAGGGCAGCACAGGTGAGGTCTCTGGTTCCCAGCTCCTCCCAAGCAGGAGGCGATGAGCTGTGCTGTGGCTGGAAGGAATAAAGCTCCCCGAGGCTGAGCAGCTGAGCTCCCTCCACTCACCCAGAAGCGATGCCTGCAGCCCCAGTTGAGTTTGGAAGCAGAAGGATTTGTTTGCTCTGGTAGGTGTGTGCCTTGGTTTACAGTTTTCTTGTACATGTGTGTGCAAAACCTTCAAACCTCTCCTGCAGAGGACACCACTAAGGACACAAGCGAGTCTTCGTCTGCACATCGTCTTTTCTCAGGGGGAGTGGAGATTACTGTGAGCAGTCCCGTGGAAACTGGTGAAACGTGGTGTCAGTTATGCTAAGGATGGTGTGCTCTGGCCTTGAGTAGCTCCCCCTCTGAGTGACCTGGGTGTGTCACGGCATGTTTGGAAGGGAATGTGTAACAACGAGTTTGTTGGACCAGGATTCGAGGTTTGTGAGCTACCTGTGGGATGAAGCCCATGCATTGACAAGCATGGCCAGGTGTTAACACAGTAATTTAGCTTGCAGGCTTAGGCTGTTGTGGATCTGACTGTCTGAATGGTGGAGAAAGAAGTATAAGCCTTTGTGTGCCTTTTGTCAAGCATTAAAAAACTGCTTAGACATGTGAGGATGTCAGTACATGGCATAGCATAACATGAGTTAAAACAATTATTTCTAGGAAACAATGAGTGTGTATCTCAAGAATTGGGGTGCTGCAGCTGTGTTTTAAGAGGCAAGCTGAAGCACAGCACTCCTTGTTCATTGCATACCCAGAACTGTCACTGTGAATTCACTTTGTGTGTGATTTTTGTCACTTAATTCTCTACTCAGTTGTAGCATCCTACCCCTCAACCCCCCCTTAATACTTTTTTTGTTTTGCCAGTACTAAAAACCCCCAGAAATTTGGCCAACAGAGGTCATGTGCTGCTTAAGCAGGTAAGAAATTTACAGGGATTAGCATGTGTCCACCTTAATTCGTGTAGAATTGCAGGCTTCTTTTACTGAAGCAAATTCTTTAAAAAACAAACAAACAATAAGAGTTTACAGAGTTCTGGAAAAGCTGCAAAACCTAAATGAAAATCCTTTTCCAGTTTACATGAATATAAATTAGGCATAGTTCCCCTGAAGATTTTATACCAGTTTAATGCATGTATTTCATTTGTAGTTAAACTGCTGATAAAGCTTTTTTTCTGTCGCCTCAAAATGAGATTAGGTCCCCTGAATCTGTTCTCCTTTACCCACAAGAATAGGTGAATTAGATCTCTCCTGTAATTTGGCCTCAAACAAGAGCAGGATTGGGCTTTTCTCTTTATGGGAATTTTAAATCTTTTTGTTTTGTTTTGTTTTAAGGCTGATTTTAAAACAAATAGTTAAAACGTGGAGCTGAACATTTCTTCTAGAAGTTGCGTATTCTAAATGTACTTATACCATAGTCTGCTGCTCATATAAAATTACAGACTTCACTTTCATCTTTCCTTTTACAAGGAACCCTTAATGACAAATGCAGGCTGTTTGGTGATACCGATATACTGCAATCTTAGCATGTGAATTAGTCATCATACAATCAGTTCAGGGGGTCAGCCCTAAAGAAACAGTGCAGAGTTGGCAAACTGCTAGTCGGGTGATGTGCTCTCCACTTCAAAGTCATGGTGCTTATTCCCCAGAATTCAGATCACAGAAAGAAACAGCTGGTATTGTCGTTTGTGGCAGTAAGGACTTTTTTTTTTTGTAGCAAGATAAGGTTTCACTACTTTGTAAAACAACAATTTACTTTAGAGTGACCTAGCCTGTAAAACACAATAGGAAGCAGGAATCCACAGAGCACTGCTTTGCTATTATCATGCAAGTAGACATGACCTGTGACAAACCACACTGGAGAAGACTTAACCTCCTTGCTCTTTCTCTGAAAATATTCAGTGTAGTCCACTTGTCAGTGGCAGTCAAAGGTTTCGTTTTCCAGAACGACTTTGTAAGCAGTTCCTTTCTGTTTGGATATTACTCTCTTGCATGTTTCCAGTATGGCACGTATTTTTGGCAGCACATAGCTACAGACTACCAGTCCTAACTCTTAATGCAGACACATTAAAACTTTCAACTTTCAGCCCATGCCCTGAGGCTGCCAAATTTGAGTTGAAATTTAAGTTTTCATGTTCAGTGTGTGGATAGAAGCTGACTGAAAGACCATATTTTTTTTCTTCTTCCCCTAAACCCCCATCACATCACATTGGTGTTTTTAAAGTCCTTTCCCCTAGTAACCTGAGCAGATTTGTTGCCCAAATATTGTGGAGGTAGGGGAATAAAAAAAATTAAATCACACATTTTAAACCATGTGGCAGATGTATGTCTTAGGGATTTTTTGTTGTTCTATTATTGTTGTTATTAATAGACATCACAGGCAAGGCAGGCTTATCAGCCAAATGCCTCATTATCAAAAGACTGAGACCTAAAAAGTGCTTAACAGCATTCCTTACCAAAAGAGGAAATGGTTCCAGGCCAGATTCAACTCTATTAGTGCTGGTGGAGAGAGTCCCACTTCGATGAAGCATCGCTTGGGGCCCCTAGATGCTCGCTCCCCTCTATTTTCTGACATGCTTTTTAACTCCCCAAAATGAACCAAACAGCTTTAGCTTCTCTCATCTCGCAGTGTGTTCTGCAGCTTCTGGAAAGGAACCTGGACACGAGGAAAAATGCTACAGAACAAAAAGAGCCACAATACAAACCATATGACAACGCCTATTTCTTCATCCTCTTTGTCATGTTGTTTTACTCTTTCCTGGCATTAACTGTCTTTTTTGGTTATGTACGCTCGAAGAAAGCGGTTTCAAAGCAAGATCCTTACCAGGAGTTCATCGAGGATAGGAATCGAAATAAGAAGTGGAACATGACCCGGCCAGTGGTGGTGAAATTTGACTTTGAAGAAGAAAGTATTCTTTGAACTCCTTAAACCAAAATACTCTGCAAAAAGCACCGGACTGTCTCTGCTGCCAAGATCTCAAGTGAAGATCTACACATTTATCTTGTTCGACTGCTCCCCTCACAATAAATCAAAGTATTGCTTAAAATAGGTAAAGGAAAAAGAAGTTTCTTTCTTTGGCTTTCTTGTAATCCATTTGTTGCTGGAATACGCCTTTCCTAAATTTTGGAGAAATCTTACAAACTTTAAAATAAGGGTGAAAAGTGGCTAGTTTTTGCTTTCACTTCTAGTTTGGTGCAACAAGAACGGGAATCCACCCTACAATGAGACACTGAATTTAAAACAAAGGACTAGTTTGCGTATGCACATACCCCTCCAGTGGAATGCTGTTGCTTCTGAGTCCTTCAGACYTGGGAACTGGAGTGTAGTATCCCTGGAAAATGCCTCCCTGGAATAGCAGAATGCATTTTGCCTAGACCAGCAAATACTATTTAACATATAAATATAGAAAAGCTCCTCTTGCATTCCATCCCCTCAAAAATTAATTTCATATGCTATGGCAAAAGATTGAAAAAAACCATCTGCAAAATGTAATTAAAATGCATTCAGTGGAAAAACAGGTTGTGTATTCAGTGAGTTTAGAGTCCTTGCCTTATCCATGTTTTGTATGTATTCATTCTTCACCAGCTTCTAATTGAAGTGTACGTTTCATTTCTAGAGAGTGGTAACTACAGCTGATCACAAACCTAACAGGGGAAGGGCTTTTCTGTGTCTGCAATGAATATTTGCTGAAGTATTGCACAAGCTTTGTTCAGAGTTGTACTGAAGATATTAGACTGCCGTCTGATTTATTCATTTTTCTCCTGCTTAATAAGTATTGAAAAAAATAAGAGTTCTGATGGAGAACATGTTGCTGTGCTTAATATAAAAGAAGGTGCCTAAGTGCTTTGTGATATCCTGTGTGTGATATGACACACTGCTCTGTGATAGCTCACGTGTTTGTCTTCCGAGCCTTTAGCTTGCTTCCCGCCTTATCCAAGGTCTCCCTGTTAATGGTCTTTGCTTGTATCTTGTATGTAACTGCTCAGATACATTACATATGCAGCTGCATTACAGTTGCTGCTCAGAGGGCTCTCTGAGCACAGTAATCATTTTCAGGTGGTAGGTAGGCTCTGATTTTGCCTTAGTGTGCATACGAAGCTGAAGTTGGGCAAATAAATTTCGTGTACATATGAACTTTTCTTCTTCTGTTAGTGTAATCATAAGGGTAAGGATTTGATTTTTCTAAAGTGTGTAGTGTTCATGATTCTGTATCAACTCTTTTAGGGATGTGTAGATTTTTAATTCTGTGAATATTCGGAAAAAGTTTTTATATGTATTCAGCCTGGGCTGCATGATCAGATGTTGTTCTGTTTCCTGATGGGATGTGCTAAATATTTCTGGTGTGTGTGCAAGCAGGGAGGTTGATGCTATGCATAATCCTCTTCTCATAAAACTAAAATTTGCTTCCCACTTACCCCCATGAATGTTTGTAGAAGTAGGTGTTGACTCAGCTCATAGTGCTCTGTCTCTGATAGCTGGGCCAGAGGAAGATAATAAGAATAAGGTGATACTTTCTCAGCTGTGCTTGTTCAGCATTCAAGGATTTGTTGGCCAGGCAGGGGCCATCTGAGGCAGAGGCCACTCCTTGTGTCTAAATGCGGGGGTGGGATATGTGCAGAACACTGATGTGGAAGGGTATGAACATAAGCATTGTAATGGGCCAGAAAATGCTCACAGATGTACTTTTGCTTGATTCATCCAACTCCAATTTAAATGGTTTTGACTATAGTAACAAGACCAGAGTTGCAGTTCTTGCACAAGTCAGTGTTTCGTCTATGTTATACGTGTCCTGGCTGCTTCATCTACAGAGTTTGGAGTGGAAAAATGAAAGCTCAAGTTATCTGTGTTCACATCATGCTCCTGACTTTGGAGTATGTGAAATGAAAATCACTGAGCTGGGTGGCTTGTGAGGGCTGGGAGCAAGCAGGGAAACTGACTCTTTCAAACAGCGTTCTGGCTGTTTGTGCTCTGAAAGGCTGTGTAAATGTGGATTTGCTCTCCTGACAGATCTTTTACTGTTTTTATCTTGTAGTCAGTGTTTTTTGATTCTTTGCAGCGTTAGCTCTGTCATCTTAAAAATTAAAGATAATTTTTCTGAAGTTTCATTCAAACCCATGTTCTTTATTTCTGTAAGCTGTTTCTGCTTTTGTCTTACCAAGCAATTATCAGATCTGCCTAAATCCCTTGAACATTCTTTAGCAATGTGCTGCCATTGTCGGGAATTTAGGCTTTTTGGAAACATTCTCAACTCGCTTAACAACAAGACCCCAAGCTCTTCAAACAGTTTTGCGTAGTGCATGTCTCTGTGTGTGTGTGTACCAAGATGAAGGTTTTTCCTGTCCTATCTCTGTGCAGTAGTAAAAATGTCTTTTTGTCAATGTTAGCCGCAGGACATGCTGGTGGCATTATTAGCCTTTTTTCTTCTGTGTGGTGTCAAAACCTGCTTGTCCCTGCCTGGGAGATCTTAGGAGTAACAAATGAGAGAGGACACTTGCATGCTACAGCACCATAGTCATATCCTCACCCATGACAGCGTTTCTGAACCTTCGATGCAGCCAGGTCCATCTGCCCCTCCTGACTATCCAGTGAACTAGCTGGAGTTGGAGAAGTTTTAGGTTTGGAAGTTTTAGGTGTGGCACAGCCATGGGAGTTGAATGCTGGCCTTGCATTTGGTCAGACAGGGCAAGCAAGACCCCTGTCTGACACACTGGTGTGGAGAGGATGAAGGTTGAAAGGTACATCTCCTCCTCTCACCAGAAGGACACATGACAAGGGACTGCAATTGTGGTCCCTCCATAGCATGATGTGTTGGCTGCCTGCTCTGGAGATGGAAGCTGGTGAGAGTGGAGAGGGTAGGGATAAATGACACACATACCATGATGTGAGATTGCTGAGGCAGTTTACCCATTGCTTATAATGTGAGAATTATCCACCTAATTTTGTCTTCTGTGTGTGAAACCAGTGTCTGTGCAGTGCTTCCAGAGCTCCCAGGAGCCTCTGCTCTGTACCCTTGTCAGTCTCCTTTACAGCCACTTCTGGTGGTCCGTGTGCAGGGTGTGAAATGGAAATAGGAGAGCCAAAATAACTCCATTCATGGAGCCCTGGGCTGTGAGCTAAGACTTACACCTCTGAGAGTGCTCCACACTATAGCTCTGGAGAGGGAAGGGTGCTGGGGGGAAGGAGGGCAGTACAAAGCCCTATAATGAAGACTCAGCCCAGGCAGGAGGCTGTGATGCTGTTGGAGAGGGAGTTTGTGTCAGCAAGGCTCAGTTCTACACGCTAATAAGTGCCTTGAACTTTAAAAGTTTTAGCATTGCAAGAAGAGAGGGATTCATTAATTGTCTTTGTTTGTATTTTTCTCTCTCTGCTTACTGGTGTTCTGAATTAACATCACTCATCTGGTGATCTTACTAAGCTGCTGCATCTTCCTTGCTAGTAAGAAATATGCTAAAACCAATTAGATCATGGATCCTGCTTTAGTTCCCCTACTTTTTGCTATTTATTGTGGCCCTCTGTAACACATTGCAGCTGATGTGTGTGGGTTGTTTTTGGGGAGGCATCCACTTTGAATTTAGTTTGAGCATTTTGAGATACTCTGTGAAAGGCTTCACTGAAATGCAGGCATGTTGCAGTTTCCATTCAGTCTTTATAAATTAGTACTGCAGCTTTCTCAAACTGGCTTGCAAGAAGGTCTACTGACTAAACTCCTGCTGAGAAATATTAGGTTCTTCTCTAATTTTATGTGCTTGTGTGTATACCCATGTGGCACATGTGTTTTAGTGTATTAGGGTTTGTCTTTCTCTGAATGCCAAAAGTATGACAAATAAGCAGGATCAACTAGAATGGTAAATATTTTGTACTGCCCTCGTACTGGTGTAAATCTGGAGTAAGTTGATTTGGCTGTGTAAATTCTGGTGTTTGCTGGTATGCTGAGTTACATCTGGAACTGAATCCTGTGTTATAGGTGCGTTTTGGCTACTTAACTCTCTGAATTCTACAAATGAAGCTCTCTGCATCCATGGGGAGCAGAAATCATGTATTGTATGACCAAGCGTTCCTGGAGCCTGTAGGCAGCTGTAGACATTAAGCATTATTTTGCAGTGGTTATTGATGTATGGAAAAAAGTAACCATGCCTGAATTAAAGCAATCCTGGCACTATACATCTCTACCTTCTTTTTTTTTGGTTAGCATGTCAGATGTCGCCAATTTTTGTCACTTCATCTGTGACATACTTGCATGTATAGATAAAAAGAGCCTGATATTTAGTAAGAAAATACTTTTCTCATCAGAGGAACATATAAAATAACTTTGTGGAATTGTTCAAGCACCCTCTGGCCTGGATTCAGAGGAGCACACAAGTCTAGGCTGAAGTCTTCTGTCAGTCATGTGTATGAGTGCAGTGGGACTTGGAAAGCACATGCTTAAAATTAAACACATGCTGCCATGTTCTCTTGAGCAAGCCTGCTTCTCTAACGTGGAAACTCAGTAAGTGCAGCAATCTGTACTACAAACCTAAGCAGCTGAAATAAGCTGATTTTTTTTTCTTTTATTCTTTTTTGTGTGGGATGTGTAATAACAAATCCTTTGCCATGTAAGTAAGCTTAGTGAATTAACAGAGCTCATAGTTCTGGGAATAAGTGAATTCTAGGGGCTTGTTTTGAATCAAATGAACGTGAACCCTCCAAAGACTTTTCCCCCCCATAACAGAATGACACAGTTGGAGACCTTCCAGCTTTTTCAGCTATTCTGAAAAAAAATTGGAAGGCACAGTAAGACTTGATTGACAACTACTTGTAGTATAACTGCACAGTACCTTCAACTTGTTTTTTAAATTCTCAGCAACAGAGCCTTCTTTTCAGCCTGGGAATGCTATGTGACCCGGCACATGAAACTGCATTAAATATAGATGACCTTTGGCAGTGACCCCTCCCTGCCATATATTTGCTTTCATCCCCCAAGATGAAGGACAACCAAAGGGGTCATAAAATTAACACAAAGATAAAAGATTCTGACAATTGAGGTTACACAGCTAGGTATCCTTGTGTGTATAAGAAAATACTCAATGGATGTTCAATAAGCCAAAAGAAAATTGTACTTTTTTGTGGCTCATGTAGAAGCCTGTGGTCAAGCCCACTGTATTTGCTGGGGTAGCTGTCCTTGTTTGCTGCCCCGGCAAAGCTGTCCTCATGGTGCAGTAACAGTTGCATGCTGATGACATAATTCTTACCTCCTGTGTCTGAAGAGGACTAAAATTGGATGCAGTTTTGCTGGCACAAGTGTCAAAAGCTTGTAGTGATCACTTTGTCCTTTGCCTTGAGTCACTGAGGTGTCTCAATGCGGCAACAGAGTCAAACCTGTTTCATTCACGGTGTGCCTACCCAGGGTCACTATGAGGTGATTGGACACTGAAGGCTGTGATTTGGAAAGGGCATCATGAGAGGGGTAACGTGCTTCTGGAACAGAACCTGGTCTCCTAATGTGCTGAGCATGGTCCCCGCTTCAGCAAAACCTGTAGGTCCTGTGGGCCACAGTGACCTCGAGGAACCAATGAGTTCCACACTGTCATTTTTTTTAAGGGAAGGGAAAAAATAAATCTGGTCAACATAATGCTAAGACTCTAGGGGTTTTTTCCCTTTAAATAAAATAGCTATGAGTAAAAATGTTTTAGTTTTATTTTCAGTGGAGTATTTTTACTGAAGAAGTCTTTGAAACTTCTTGATGCACAGAAATCATTAGATAATCACATAAATGACTTGGTCATGCCGTGTCATGTGGTTTTACTTATATAGTCAGAAGTTCTGTCGAAACATTTTCTGTCTCTTCTTTCTTCTATCTCCCTGGTATTTGCTGATTCATCTAAACTGCTGTGTATTGAGGGAAGGAGTTAATTGCAGTGGAGTGGTTCTGTCAGAGCCTCGCATGGGTTCTCTCATGTTGGCTTATCAGTGCTGATCCTGACGGGCTGGAGGAGAGGGAGCGTAATCTGCCCTCAACAGTGAGCACTATCAGCCTGGCAGGGGTCCTGGCTTTCACAGAAGCTCTCTAGAAAATGACAATTCTCATTTTGTGGTCATTTGAAGAAAACTCCCTTGCTGAATTGGGAAGTTTGGTTCCGGTGATGGCATTGTGAGCAAAATGGAAACTGTTTTGCCCCTGATTGTCCTCTCAAGTCACTTAAGTATTGATTTCTGTTGCTGTTGTTTTGGTCATTTTTAGGAAAGAGGGGAGAAAAGAAGAGTGTGTTTTTCTAACTTTCAGCTCTATGCTTTGATCCTGCATCCTTCTGTGTGTGCTTTGGTTTCACTGCTGCAAGATCAGGATGGTGGAGGATAATCACCAGCTTTTTTCTCTAGCCTTATGCTGGGGGCAGCTTGGATGCTCAGCTCACCTGAGGAGGATGAAAATCATTTAAATTTGCCACAGGGAGGCTACTCATAACAACCAGCTTTAGGCACTGAGCAGAGTGGGCTGGTGAAGGGCAAGGCTTTCTGGGGGCCTGAGCAGGCTCAAGCTCTCACCTGCTGGAAATGCTCTTCTTTCTCAGTGGCCCTATGGGGCAGGCACACTAAATCCAAGTTCACATCTCTAGGTTGAGGCCTAAACTTAAATATATCCCTTCTGGGCAGGTAAAGTTGGGTTTTTTTCATAAATCTTAATATCAACATTCTGATCATAATTTGCATTTAAAATAATGCTTTAAAAATTATTTGTATCCTGCATCATATGACATGCTTTTAGCTGCTTTTTATACATAGGTATTGTACTTCTGTATAGAGAGATGTAAATCAGTGAGTTTAATAAAAAAGGCAAGCAACTCTGCATTAAAGGAATGTCAGGGAATACAAGTTTTCCTGCTGCTCATTCTTGAAACCGTCTGCAGTCAAAATGAAAAGTTCCTCGTCTCAGAAGAGCGTCCTGATTGAAGCACTGATGTGTTAATTGGAGTGTGTTTGGTGTTTTAAGCTTATGAGCAAAAATTGTAGTCAGAATGTTGTGCCAGCTCTGAATTACACCATTGTGCCATGCAGAAAACAAATTTCCTTTTGCTGAAGAGAATGAGCTGGACAGGATGAATGGGAGGCATCACACAGGTATTACCCATGATTTGTGTCTGATTGCACAATTGCACTGGAAGAAAGTATAAACATCCCAACACTTCTAATCATAATCTCAGCCACTTTTAAGAGCTGTTTAAACAACCTCTTTCTCTTTCACTTGTGTGTTTATGTCCTGGCATGACTCATGATTACAATTTATACACACTATAAAGAAGAGGTGCTTTGACTGCATGGGACCTTTGCCTCTTTTTGGGTGACCATGGGATTTCACAGTTTTGTGCTTCTACAGTTCTGCTGGTTAGTTTTCTCATATTTGACTTGCTTCAGGTCCTCTCTTGGAATAAAAAGATCCTGGGAAATATTGGTTATTTGTGTCAGAGCCGATTGTGTTGCTGTTATGGCTTCCCTGTGCCTGTTTAATCATCTGTCCTATACCCTACTCATGCACTGAGCAGCTCGTGGGCAGGAGAGCACCCCTGCAGCAATCTGTGCCCTCACTGCCACCTCTTCACCAGGTCAAGTTTGATGAAAGCTGAACTGGTCAACCTGATGAATCCAYCAGTTAGCTGGACTTGGTTATCTTGGTTGGTTATCTCTGTCTAATTCTCTTATGCTGAATTTAGTAGAAATTTTGATTTTTTTTCTATGTTTTTCTGAAATACTTGGTACTTTTCAGAGGGACAATAAACAGGATTATGTGTGCCAGACMGCATGAGGGTTTCAAATCCAGAACATTTGTCATTTCAGCTAATGGAGTGTGACTGAGGGAGGAATTTGATCTGTGAGTTTTAGGTTTTTATCGATGAGTTCTGTTGCTGACCATTAGTTTTGCATCAGTATAAACCAAAAATGCCATCCCTTATAAATGCCTACTAGAGGGCTTAGTAAAAACCAAATTTTTACAAGTTTGTGTCCATTATCATTTTAGTTGGGATCTCCCTCTTGCACCGGGAGTCTTCTGCAAATCAGTCTCCTTTTCCTGACGCCGACGTTGCATCCCCAATTCACACCAGCTGAGGATGTGTCCTGTGTTCCTTATTGGGACTTGCAAGAAATTTCCTTCATTTACATTGAATTTAATTATTTCTGTATGAGTTGAGTACTCTAAATTGCATGTGGCCTTTGTGGAAAGAAAATGAAAACATTGCATATTGTTTTTGTGATTTACTTCTATTTTTCCATAAATTCCTGCAAAAGCAACTTATTTGCTTATTTACTTATTTTATTCTCAATCTGAATCTCAACYGTTCCTTCATTCCTACTTAATTTTTGAGACAGAAAACAGGACACCTGTCAGCCAACTGTGAGCTGAATTTCTATACTTTACAGAAAGACTGGTCATAAAGTGCTTAAAGCTCTGGGGACTTGGGTACCACCCAGTGCAGAACAGATTAATTTCACGGTGTTTTTCTGCATTTGTACAAATTAAAAATATGAGAATTTGTACTTTGTTTGAACTTCTTGAATTAAATTTCTTCAATTAGTTTTGTGCTTRGGTTTGGACACTCAGCATTTTCAAGTCTCCAAATACCAAGTTCAGTGCCACTTGGATGTGCAGGCCTCTTTCTCTGCCTGTATCCCATTAGTTTCTGATGCAAAAGGATTAATTTCTGTTCATCTGAACCTCTGTTCATCCCCAGTTTTCTCCCCTTGGACATTACCCTCGTTTGCATGTTTCAGATCTAACATTCCTACATTACAGGTTATTGCCGGATGAAATGCTAATCTCAGGGACTTTAAATTTGTGTTTACTCCTACCTTAAATAATGTTGGTGCTTCATGTTGGAGCTGGTGCTTAAAGAGACTGAACTGTGGCTTCAGGAAATCTCTCGTGGTTGTTTTGGGGAAATTGTACTTTGATTAACAATTTTCAGCGATTCAGTGATGTAATATAATTCAACCATGTTTAAATTTAGCCAAACTATCCAGATCTTTTGGGATTTCCTCTTTTTTTTTTTTTTCTTCTTTTTCCTTCCTCCTAGTGAGAGTGGATAAGAGTGCTCGCCCCCTTCACCCTTGTAGGAAGTTGCTGTGAAAACAATACCTTTCAAACGTGTGGAAAAATGGAAAACCCACAAATGGAAAACTTTGGGCCAGAAAGAATAGCTGTAACAATAGTTTGGTGACTCAGAACTTATTGAATCCCATCTCCCCCTAGGGTTTAGATGTCCCTGGATGGGGTCAGTCTGTCAATTGGTGACTTCGCCTGTAGCGAGTTTTGCTGTTTATAAAATGTCTCCTTGCAGTTCCCATGATGTTTTTTACAGTCAAGAAGCAGTTCTGAATTAAAGCATTTCTGTATTTCTGGGGCTACACAGGAATTAACCTGGTGATCGTCTTGATGACTGAACTACAGTTTTTGGGCTTTCCACAAAATTTTGCCACTAAGTCAGTGTGGTTTTGTTGTTGGTATTTTTTTTTCCCCTGATTATTTTTTCTACTTCAGTCAATTAGGATGGGACTCCTACTCTACACTTAGCAGTTCAGTCAAAACCACTGAGGTTAGGCACCCTCTGTGGTTGATGAAGTGAAATAGGAGCCTTCCTGAGAGCATTTATATTCACTTATATAAAAATTTATTTTAAGATTGGTGTATCTCTGGTGTATCTCTGCCCACTAATCAGGTAGGCTAACATCTATTTGCTTCATTTTATCAACCCCATAGAAGCGAATTCTACATATGAAAGAGTAAGCAGTAGTATACAACACTTAGAAGAACAGATTATTTTGTCTGAGATGTCTCCACAGTCATCATTTCTTTATATGCCAAGTTGAATAGGTACAGCAATTACTTGAGGAATTAGTCTTTGTCTTCTGAGTTGTGGATCATTGGTTTGTAGGTACTTAGTTCTTGAGGGCTGGAAATGCATCTTTACTACAGAAGGATTGTTTGCTAAATATCTAGTAGCTGTCGCCTAGTTTCGTGCCTCTTCATTCCACCATAATTTGACAAACTGCAGAATCTTGAACCCATTACCTGTTTTGTTGGAATAGGACTGAGTCAATGGTGTGATCAATGCCAAAGCAGATGATAATGTCTGAATTGGCTGTTGCTACCTGCTGGCATAAATCACTCGAATAGATCAGCCCTGTGGTGCTTAGGCTAAATAAAGACAAGTAGGAATGACCTACATTTCATAAACATTTCAAAGGCTGTTCTGAAATTGGGAAGTAATTCTTTTGTTCTTGCTGCCTGCCCTTTAAAAAATCTTTGCAATTACACTACTCTCCTTGTAATAATAAAGAGTGCAAAGGTAAAGACACAGTAGTACCTGGTTGGATTTTGTAGACTCCAGAAACAGAATTTTTGCCTTTCCTGCATTTATTCCATAAAGGGGGGCTAATCTACAACAGTGCTTTTTCCAGAGACCGTGCCTAACTCACATATACAACTTTTCCATTCTAGAACTAATTAGTTTTGGTTGAGTAACTCATCAACATTAAGTAACAATAAGAATCATATTTCCAGGAACACTTTCCTTGTTACAGAAAATTGGAATCAACTGTGAAAGTGTGGTTACTGAATCTAGTTATGTTTTATTTTACAGAGTATTTTTTTTAAAGACAGCTTCCTTTTGTAACACTAAGTCTTTTAAATACAGCTAATTGGGTGACTGGATTGTAGTTGTAAAATTTTAGACCTTTGAATGTAAAGTTTTATTGCACTCTGATTTTAATAGAAAGATTTACATATTCTGAAAACCTTCCCAGTGTGAGGGGTAGTTCTGCTAACAGAGGATAATATAAGAAAACTCTTCTCTGGAGTCTTTCAAGAACAGATTAGATAAGTGTTGGCTCTGGGTGGAGCTCTGAAAATCCCTCCAGTTTCACACTTGCTGTGAGCCATGCAATCTGTTCAGTCCATTTGTGTTACACAGCCCTGCAGCCGCTTTCAGTTACACAAGTTTTCTTTACCCTGACTGGGCTTCGATCTTCAATTTAGGGGCAGATTCTGCCACTAAAGAACCATCTACAGTGCTCTTCTCCCTGAAGACCAGCCTGGACCTAGTTTCTCCTCATCTGAGCATCTGGCTGGTGTCTGCCACCTGCTACTCCCTAGGTACCATAGGGAAATTTCAGCCCTTCTCCTTTCCTGCCTGTTTTCTCCTCACTCTTGGTGCCAGAGGATGCACATCTTCTGCATCCTGAAGGTTGCTTGCCTTTGTCTCCTCATTTTCTCAGTTATTGCTGACCTGTCTCCCAGGAGAATGCAAGGATCTATGTCTTAAGGTCTGAATTTTGGGGTGTTTGATCACTCTTGGGCAAGTGATTTCTGCATATTCTTGCCTTTTTGGTCKCTCTTGAGAATCTTCTGCTGCAGTTCTGCTTTGATTTCACACTCTGTCCATTTACAGTCAGGCAAGATTCCAGTAAAATAAATGGATTCCCCCGAAGCACTGTGGGACATGTTTCTTTTGAATGGTATCATGTTCTTTGTGACTTGTTTTTTCATTACTCAGAAGAGAAGGGAGAAAGGCGAAGACCTTAGGCTTTTMTATTTTTCAGTTATCTCCTTGCTTTTCATTTTAACTTTTACTTCTTGTCTTTCATCATTATACCACCCAAATGTGCTTAGGTCAAAACTGAATGCTTTACCCTTTCACCGTTTTACATTCAGGTTTTGCTGCAGAATTGCAGCTCAGTACATCAACCTCGTGAGAAGGGAAAGCAGATATTGAGGAACAGAAGAGCCTAATCACGTATTTTTGTTCTTTGCTTGGCTTTTTTTCCTTGCTTTGACTGTCTAATGTTGTTAGTTTACTTACCAGTAGAATGTATACAAGATGAGAAGGTTATTGACCCATTGAGGCCTGCCCTTATTAACCCAGAAAAAATCTAATCAACCAATCCATCACCACTGTGAACTAACAAGTTCAATTGGTGGCTGCAGCTTCTGGTTTCTTACACAAACATGGATCCAAGCTTCCTTTGAAGTGACCACTGTTATTTACTGTCATTGCTGAGTGTGTTCATTTGTTGCTCAATTCAGCTGTGTGATGGGKGGATAAATTGTCTGATCTGCTTGCTACAGCCTCACGTTTAACTTTTCTTTGTGCTGCCTTCTCTTTAACACTGACTTAATTAAAAGAGCTTAGTAACATAAACTTGTCAACTTCCTTTAGTGCAGGTGTACCACGGTGTTCACTCAGTCAGAGGAGCAGTGTCCATTTTTTGAGATGACTTTGGTATGTGTAGTTATAAACCCTCACCACAGAGTTAATCTGAGTTACTCATGAGTCTGCTTCCAGCCTGGCAAGCGAGAGCAGCTACAGCAGTAGGCAGCACAATGACTTTATGGCAGCTCTTGTCTTGGGCTCTCTGTGCTAATCCAGTCAAATCAGGTTTGAACATTCACATTTTTGTTTGGGACAGTCACCCGTGTTGTGCTCAGCTCATCAGCCACAGTTCCAGGGAAGCTGCAGTTGAAAAAAACCCAGTAATTTTTCCTGGTTTCCTCCTGTCATTCCACAACGCCTGACACCCTCCTTAATTTACAGAGCCTGAGGGAACTGTGTTTACTGGGGGACTTTTTCCCTGGCACAATAAACTAAAGAGTGTCAAATCCCAAGGAGTGGTAGGCAGTAGAGAGGAGAGTTGTGTAGCTTTAACTTTCTTACAGCTCTGCAAAACTTTCACATGACAGTTGTTTCAGGAGAAGAGGAATGTCCTTTGCCTTAAGTCAGGGATAATGTGAGGATAGACAGCAGATCCTGTTGTTCTGACTGGCTGTTTGGATGCACTGTGGATCACAGCCTGCGTTTCAGTTGGAGTCAAGGGAATTCTGTTGGGCAGAGAGAAGAAATCATAATTAGAGGAAAAAAAAGAAACRAGGCAAGAAAGAAACTGCAAACACGGAGCAGCAGTTTTCCTGGGCACCATAGGTTTCCAATACTGCCTCAGAACAGTCACACCTTATCTGTTCCCACATCTGGGCCAAGCCCTTGGTTCGTGTGGAAAGGGCACAGCTGCACGATGCCAAAGCAGCAAGTGAGGATCCAACTGCCCGGTTTGACTTTTGCTGGTTACTGTGCATTGCATTTCGTGTATTCCAGGCAATGTGTTTCCTATTTGCATAGCTGTTTATATTTCAAACAATCCTATCTCAGAGCAACAATGTGTACTTGCTTTTTAAATATTTGTTTTGATACTTTTCCCAATTTCTGGTCCTGGCACATCAAACTCAATAGAATACGCTCTGGTTTGGGGAAGATGAAATCAGCCAGTGATGTAATCTTTGTAACTGATGTCTCTCTGCGCTTCATGGCTTGACTGAGTTTGCTTCTTTTATTTTATCTCTCATAAATTCAACAAAATAAAGGATAGACAATAAAAGTTTGGGATTTTAGGCACTTCCTGTGTTTTACATTTGTAAGAAAATCATGTAAGTGACTTAGGATATAAGTCAGTAAGAAACAGAGATAAACAACCACTAGACTCAATGCCTGTCAGTCAGCAGAGATATATATATATACCTTTAATGTAGAAAAGAAATTGTTASTTTAAATTCATTGCCATGCCACGTATTACCCATGTTAGCAGGACTGCCACTTATCCTGGTGCTGAAAGGAATGGCTTGTCTCCAGGATATTGTAAGATGAGCAAGGTGTCCTCACTGTTGAATGACTGGTTTGAATTTGGTGTGTCACACTCACATCACCCTATGGTGACAATCAAGTTTTGGTGCTGGCAGATCAAATCCTGTGGGTGGTTATTCTGTATCATTGCCATTGACTTTACAGCTGATACTTGAGAACTTTTTGGTGAGCCCTGACAGAAAAGCTGTCGGAATTTAAAAATTTCTGTCCAAAGTAAAATCTTCAAGACACTTGAAAGCTGTACTTTTGTTGTTTGTGCTAATTTATGCCTATTTAAACAAGGTATGTTTGTTCTCCTGAGTTTTCAACTCATCTCTTTAAGCACAAAATCCAGATGTTGCCAAATACAGAAGACACAGGAAATTGCAGATTGACAATGATGAAAAAATATGCTAATGCATCCATAAAATAATATATTGTCCTTTCGATGGAGCAAAAGGAGAATCATTGATTTTTTTTCTAATTAAAGCTTTTGTTATGTTGCCTATTTTTGATAATTAATGTAGGAAGCTCACTTTAACTTATTTCCAATCCCCTCCCACTGCTGGCATGCTGTAGCATAGTGCTCTTAGTATCAGTAAARGTCCATCCTAGGACAGCAAGATCTTGCTGACTGTTGAACCATTTATTTATGTAAGATCAACTCTACCGTTGGAAACATGGACTTTTCTGAAAYGTTTTTCTGGTTTCAGAAGACACCCAGATCAAGAGAGTGAAGGTAATAAAACATTTTTCTACTATAAATCTTATTTCCTTTGAAATATCACCTCATTCAATTTAGTAATTTGTAATTGTTATGCCTATGCACACATATGACAACCAGAAGATCTTTTTTTCTTGCAAGGACAAAATACCATCTTTTTGAGCAGCATACAAATTATGTGATGTTTTGAGTGGTATTTTGGCCTAGCATTTTATGGGAAATGATGGAACATAGCTAAAAATATTTCAGGAAAAACAACAGCAGTCAAGTAACACTCAGCAATACAGCTTTTCTAATTATCTGTAAGTCAAAAGAACAGATGTTAAAGAGAATAATTTTCTTTTCTTTTGTTCTTTCCCTTTTAAGACCCCCAACTTCTAATGTACTCTTTTCAAAAACTTGAATGAAACAAAAGTAATACTGGGGCCGAAAGTCAAGCAAACTCATCCGTTTAAGTGTCCTAAGTTTAGTGGAAAATATGAGACGCTGCGAAAGGAAAGCTGAATTGTGACAGAACATATTAAGAAGGGAGGAGCAGTAATTGAGAGCAATGGCAGTGCAGGGACGGTTTAGTGATGGCTGAACAGACACTGTTTGAGGACATGTCATTGTCATAAGTTTGCATTTTGCTTTTTGTTGCTGGAAGCTCTTCTATGAAAAATGCAAACCAGTGATGTTACTTTGACCCCAGTAATGATTAAGGTAAACACTTTCAAAGTCATAGGTGAATGGCCACATGTGGCTTCTGTTGACTTAAGTGGAACCTCTGTATGAGCTTCTGTGTTCAGTGTTTGGTTTGTCTAGCTCGTGGGAGTATGGAATCTTGCCTGTTCTGCCTCATCTTGGTCTAGAGACCACAAAAAATACATTTTTTAAGTAGTGGCCTAAGAGAAAGCCACAGAAACGTTGTATTACTAAGATGCAACAATATTCAAGGACAAGTACAGAGATGATATGACAGATGGAAATGAAAGGAGGAAAAGGAATGTGGTCTGGAGACCAAGTATGTTGTATAAATTTAGCCCACAATGGAAATTTTAAGTTCAAGCAATCGCACCAATCCCATCATTTGTAAAATTTGGTTAAAACTTTTGATATAGTTCCAGTGGAATTTGTATCAAAAGGTTGAATTTAGCCCTAGCAGCATTTTTCCATAATGAAACAGAAAAAAAATATGCAGAAAATAAAAATGAGATTTATAGTTGTGTCTGACATTGACAAAAAGCCCCAGTGGAGGTTTGCTGATCCTTGTCATGGAAATCTGTGGAGTCTGTGAGTCCTTGTTAAACGGGACCCACAGCAGCTCACATTCTCTCCCCCTGCACCCCCCCTTTTGTTGTTGCCGGCTTTGAAAACAAATGCCTGCACTATGAGGTCAAAAATCTTTTGAGTAGCCCATATACCACAGGTGTAACTCAAGAATGACTTTAGTGTGCTTCCCAACCCTTCTCCATCTGCTCCTGGCACCTGATTTATTACAGCACACAGGTCAAACTTGTCTCTGGTGCCTGACTGGCCATAAACTCCTTTTTGTACAAGGAAGAGGGGAAAGTATTAGCACTCAATAAATCATAAAACGAAAGAGGAGTAAGAGTAACAATATCACAGATTTTAGCCTGGCTTTGAAACTCCAYGTTGGGCAGTAGAATTACAAGCATCTTGGCTAGAGAAATTTGAGGCCACCTTGGATCCTGAGGTTTCCTGAGCCTTGGTTAACTCCACTTGAATGTGGGATGCATGCTCCACTGGTGTTTTCAGAAAAGCACAGAGGAAAGAGCAGAGTAGTTGGAAATTGCATTTCCTCTTCCAACGAGAGCAGCTGCTGTTGCAGTGTGTTTAGATAGCAAGGCTGGCCTTTCACAAATGGCCTTCAAGCTGCTAGTGACCCAAGCTGTCAACACTTCTTCGGGAGTTTAGGGTGGGATTTTCTGAAGAACCCCATACAGGCCCAATTCTGTTCCCCTGAAGATTGGTGGTGATCCTTCTATTGATTTTTATTGGAAGTGTTTCTTCACAGCTAGAAAAATCTCAATGTCTTGGTGGGTTTAGTGGAGAAAATAGAGGTGTAAAATGCTGGCATTTAGTCTCATGTTTCCTTTCGCTCTGGTGAGCTGTTTATTTTCAACTTTTTTCCTCACTGAAGGAGTAACTGGGAATTTTTTTCTCAAGCTGTCACGACACAAGCTGAATAAATAGAGCTGCAGAGAGCTTTATCCTGAGCCTGTATTTTCACAGKGCAGAAGAAAACTGCAGGCTTAGGATCAGATCCAAAGTGGAGGGAAGTCAATGAGAGCATTTCTGTTGTTTTCACTAAAATTTGGATTAGGATGGATTTTTCTTGTGAAAAGTGAAAAGCTTACTGTATAGAAAATGCCACTAAAATAATGTTTAGCTTTGCTTAGTACCACGCTTTCCTGTAGTGTAGTAAAATCAGAAAATTATAGAGATTTTTGAATGATTGAAAGGGATTAAGTTCAGCAATTAATTAATTTTTTGCTGCATCCTCATTCCTATTAAAGCCTGGAAGAATTGCACTACTGTTTCATGTGAAGTTTGAATACTGAAGGGTGGATAACAAAATCAAGATGATGACATTTAATAATACTCTGAGATGTGAGTGGATGCTATTAATTCTGCCTGTTGGGCTGGATGGTTACATCGTGCTCAAATAGCTGGACTGACTGGCTGTACTCTTAAAAACAAACAAAATCAACCCAAAACACAAGTTCTGGTATGTGGCTGAAAAAGGATTTGATATATCTGTTTTATAATCTTTTCTCTAAAGGCATTTAGTAGCATTTTCAGACAGATACTTTGCATGATGATAAATTATAAAGATGGGCAGCATTGCTCTTCAGGGCTGAAAAATGAGCTTGCAAATATCATCCTGTGGTTCTGTGTGCACTGAGGCTCAGCCTTGGGAGGCAGAAGAGTAAATTCTCCTTCTGGGATTCTGGTAGCCTTACCACAGCTTGAAAGAGTTTGTTCCAAACCCTGGCTGTACTTGTGCAGCTCTGAGAGTTTTTTTCTTCTGTCAGTTTTGATGATAAAACAGAAAATACTGAATTTTGTCTCAATGGCTTATAGATGTGTTGAGTCTGCAGTGTTAACTGAAAGGGGGGGAAAAATTTTTAAACCCCTCTGTTTGTAATGGGTGATTTAGGGCCTTCCTGTTTTTAGAGATTAAAACCTTTTCCAAACCAGCAGTAGGATTTTAGGTACCTCACTTGTCTGTCAAGGTCCATCAGCAGAGAATTGTTTTCTCTAAAGAAACTGTTTGTGCTGAATGGTACGACTGTGTCTCCTGAAGAGAGGATGGGAAGCACAGTGGCCCATGTGCACCAGCAAGTTGCAGTGGTGTGATATGGTATGAAATAGCACATGGTTTTAACTGATGCCATGAAGGTTGTGGTAAAGCTGTCCACTTGTAATCCTGGGTGGGTTTGGGTCGTCTTGGTGTCTTAGGGAACCAAACCTGATGCAGTAATAGTCACTGAGCAAAATACCACCACCACCGCTAAACCCACTCTTGCATCTGTCCATTATCTGTTTCCTTAATTATGAGGTGAKGTAGAACATGTTAATTTAGTTTCACAACTGGAATTTAGGCATTTGCTTCTCTGGCGRGAGAACTCATGAAGGCACCAGAGCTGAGTTGCTTACAGGTTAGAGTGTGTGCTCTCATCTAATGCAATTAAGACCCCTTTAAGCTGCTCCAGTGTCGTTGTGTTTGTATAGATTTAAGCACAGATTTAGTTTAAATCAATATATCAGAACCCACTGGAAATGTGCTTTGGAAATTCTGTTAAAATTTCTGAAGGAGGTGTCCCCATGGTCCCTTTGCTACTTGCTGGAAATGATTAGCAGTTGCACCTCAAAAGGGTGAGGTGGGTACCGCAAGATCATGTGGAAGGAGAGGTGAAATATATGAACAAATCGAGTTTTACAATTCAGAGGATGGAAAAATCTATTTCACAGAAAATATCTATTTGGACAATATGATTTAATTTTTGCCAAAGCCAGATATTTGGTAGATTTTTTTTTAAGTGTTCAAAAATATGTATCAAAAAAACCCAAACCAAACAAACAAAACCCCCAAACCATCCAAAGTATTTTGATTAGTTCACTCTCCTGCCTCTCCTGTCATAAATTAAACTTCTGTGTGTACTTCCATGGCTGATGGAGAATTAGCTCCTCTGAGGATGGAAAAAGAAACTTTCAGAGGCAGAGAGATACTAAATGTTTTAAATTTGAGTAGCTCTGTAAAAGTTATGCTAAGCCTTTTTAACTTTATAAACTGTGTATTCGATGGGATTGCAACATATGATCATGAACTTAGATAAGCTAGTGTGGCCATGGATAACAGTGCTAAATGTCTGGGAAAAGTGGAAAAAAGCAGAGGATAAGAAAAAAAATCTGTGTTCTGAATAATCAGTTCATCAGCCGTGGCACTTCTGCGGCGCCGCCYTACAACCACGCTCTTCCCAGGCATGGAGCCTCTCACATGACACGAGATATGCCAGGGTAATAAATCCCCCCAGTCACATCATACCAAAACAAGAGATAAATGCAGGTTTTATTCATCTTGCTGTAGTCTGGAGTTTACAGTTGTTCTGTGTCTTTTACTGCACAGATTCTCACTTCAGCCTTTCCCAGCCCCATCTCCYGGTTGACTGATTGGTGCAGATTTGGAGTGGTAATGAATATCTCCTTAGGTGAATGGTGATATCTGCTCAGGCTGCCAGAGAAACTGTACACACACACCCCCGGAATAAATGGGCTAGCATATAGATTCCCATGGCTTACAGAAATATTCAGTATCTCTTTGTCCTGTTCCCTGTCTTCTCATTTGGACACACAAGTTAAGTTTGGTGATTTTTTTTTTTCCATTGTCTTTTAAGGACAGCAGTACAGTGGCTGGGTCAGGCCACGAACAATATCTGTGGAAGCTGTAGCCTTTTACTCACGCCAAGGGGAGCTTGAAACAAGCCTACAGATACCRTATAACTGTGTAATCACAGATGTTTCCCTGGAAAACCTTCTGTGCAGCTTCCCCGTAAACCCCTGTTGCAGCTGACAGGGGCGTGAGGTGTCAGTTCTGCTTTTCAGAAGAATTATGAGGTACATTTATTCTCGGGCTGGGGTACAGCGAGTARCTTCTGTTTGCTGTGAAGCAGTAASACGAGGAGTTTTTCTGCAGTAGCTGTGAGCAGTCTCATCAGCTTTTCCAATGGCTGTCCTGACTCCTTGTGGCCGCTAAAGACACTTATGGTGCATAAACTAATTTTTTGGAGGACAGGTTTTTTTTCTATTCAGCAGTGTTGTATGGGGCAATGATGTTGTATTTAACTGAAATAGGTCGCTGCTTATTCTTCAATTTTGTAGAAGTCCCCATTTACCTAACGAGAGAGCTCTGTGAGTTAGGAGGTGACTCATGGATCTTTATTAATGCTGAACTTTTGCTTGCTGTGAAAACATACARGGCAAGCTGGAAACTGCTCTAAGTGTTCTTTGCTGTTAGTCTTGCCTGTCCCGTGTGGTGATCACACCTTCGTGCAGCTACAGTGGCAGCAGGTATAGAAGAATGGAGATGTAGAGAATCTGAGATATTTTTGTCCAGAAAGCTCTGTGATACAAGGATGTAGTGAAAACCACCCAAGTTTCCCATTCTTGAGTCTTCATTTTGCATTGGTTTCACTTTGTCTGTTGCTGGATTGTTTAGCTGGAGTGAAATTTGACAGAAGGGAAATGCTCCCTTACATATGTAATGCTGATGACTGTTTTTCCCTCCTTTACAGGATTAGCTTGTAGTGGTAGAAGGGTTGTTTGCTTTTCTTTTGGCTTCTTGCCTGTGTAAGAATAGAGTACAAATATCCTGACTGATGCAGTTACTCAAAAGCAGCATCAGTAGCAGGCACTGCCTGACCGAATTTGAAAACTGTTAATGTAGCTACAGAGAGACARTCTCTGAGTACTTCCAACATGTGAAAATTGCCTATACTACTTCAGGTGTGCTTAGGACACCTTTTGAGAGGAGCTGGGAGCAGAAGAAAACAAAGGGGATCTTGCCCAGGTTCATCAAATTAAATCTTAGTTTTCGCAGTGTAGGGAGGTCAGCCCAGCTTTGTTTCTACAGTAATGGGGGTGTTTTTTTTCTGGTGTTGACTGTGGTAACTAATTCTGGATGAAAAAACAGCACTCAAAAGCTGCTGATGGTGGTAAGTGGTTTGAGTACATATAATAGAATCTGCTGTTACCCTCCCTTCCCCAGGTGCATTTACATAAAATGGCAGTCTTTAAATCTATATTCACCTGTGACTTTCTCCTCCTTCCTCAGAGAGCCTGAATACAGCAATTCGCAACGTAGCAATATAGAATTCAGCTTACGTTTGACATTTTCCACTTTTCCTGACTTTTACAGGTGTGATTTGTAAACTAAATAGCAACCTCATTTTTATGCATGTTTTCTGAATGTGAAATTTTAATTTCCACAAGTGAATACTTCCTATCCTGCTTCTGCTGGTTTCTGATGAGGTCATACTTCATAGGTTTAAAAATACGAACAATTATAATGACCATGGTGCAGTAGAAATTATCCCATTAGCAATTAATGCTTTAAATTTGCAGCTCAAAATTCAGCTGTCGCTAGAATCAAATGAATGTCTTGTGATTCTTTCTGTAATAAGGTAAAAGATCTGCTGACTGTCAGTTCCAAAGTGATTTCTTTTCTTGATAGATCTTCTAAGGTACAGTGYGACACTTGGCTCTTGGAGTATGCTAAGAGAGGATGGCAGTGAACAGCAATGACAGAATTCAGAGGAACCTCATCCCAGCTGGCCAGGGGCTGTCCGCTGGGACTTGGACACAGTGTTCAGTCGCTTCTGTGTGAGAGAAAACACTGGTACTGCTCCTGGGCAGCAATGTTGCCGTAGGGTGTAGGTTCATGCACGCATAGGTTTACAGATGACCTCCAAGAAATTAAACTTGGTGCATGGGCCAGATTCCAGCCTGTGGAAATCCTTCTTAGGATAGTTACTCTACAGTGATATAGGAGATAAATGTTTATAAAGCTCTCATGAGGAAGGCAGGTGTTGGTATTTTTGTCCTGTCCTGCAGAGAGAGGGTAAGGGAGTATTAGAGCTTCCCTCTCTGCCACCCAGCACTGCTCATGCTCTGCCACATGTTCTTGAGGAATAATGCATAAATGGAATCTGATAAAATCTGACAAAAGAAAATCATATGCAGCACCTCCATATGCAGCACCAAACTATGTTTATATTCTGACTGAAAGGAAAGGAGAAAAGCTATTTGCTTGTAGTTGGTTGAGAGGAACTTAACTAACAATGCCTAAACGGGATTGCTAGGAATACTGTAGGTGGGGGATCCATTATAAATACCTATACACTTTGTGGAAGCAGAAATTCTTCCTTTATTGCCATCTCTGTAGTCCTCTGGTAGAAAAAGTTTTGAAAATTACAAATTGATTACCGACTACAGAGTTCACAGTTACCSCTGCTGAAGGACTTAATAATTAAAGAAAGTATAGAATTGCTTGATATCCTCAATATGTCCTGGATACTTCAAATGTCTTTCTAGAATCAGTTTTGCTTAATAAGAAGCTTGTCCTTCTCTTCTGCCAGCTGCTGTCCTGTCAGTTGCCAGATCCCATCAGYGTGTTTTCACCACAGCATTTCACACTGCAGGTGCTGGAGTGCCACAGGCAGTCCAAACAAGCTCCAAAACTGTGCTGAGCAAAGCCAAGGGATGCATAATTCCCCTTTGGGTTCCCCAGCACTACAGCTGGCAGTGAGCTCACAGGAAATCTCAGGACTCACACTAAGTTTGTCCAGGGGGAACACACCAAATGGTCTGTGCAGCAGTGCTGCTCCTCAATGCCATGGAGTGCAGGGGGCTGATGACAACCCAAGGCCTTCATTTTGCCATCTACAGAAGGGCTGTAATCATCAGAAAATGACAGGCTGGCAAAAACCTGACTTTAACACTACATCTCCCATCTTCCCTATAAAAATCTCATGTCAACATTAGACAACAACAACTTGTTTCAATGGTGTTCTGGGGAGAAATCAAAGGCACTTAATAGGAATCAGGTGTACAAGAAGTTACTTCTCACTAAAGGGAATAAAAAAATTGTGGAGCTTTTTTGTTGTTCATACTGGCCACTTTGGCCAAGCCAGAAACTCCCTTCTTCCATTGGAGAGCAAAAGGTCTGAGGCAGGCAGGAATCGTGGAAAGGCAGGAGAACACTCAGGATCTGCAGCAGCACTACGAAGCAAAAGAAGAATTTTACTGAGTGTGAGCTTGTCTGTAGTGTACGAATGTACCTTTGGGTTGCTTGCACTCGTCCATTCTTTAGGCTTGAAAGAGTTTGAACGGAGGAGTTTCATCCAGCACCAGCAGATCGGCTGCCAGAGGGACAGTCCCCTCCACCCTGTGCCTCTTGTTGCCACCTCTGTGCTCTCCCTCCCCTGGCACAGCCCTTCAGGCACCTGCAGGGAGAGTGGGAATGGGGAAGGGATCTGGTTAAAAAGACGGCAGAGTTGCGTGTCCAGCTTCCCGAGGCTGTGTTTCCCGGGGGCTGCGGAGTCGTGTTTGTGCCTGGTGGTGAGTAGGCAGCCTAGCGTGACACACCAAAACTTTGAGAAATCTGCCTGCCTCATTAAAGGGTGTGTGAAGATGGCAAAGAACAAAGGAATATGCTAAAGCCTGCTCTGAAGAGTGGGAAGTAGAGTGGCAAATGGGATAAGCAATTGGCAGAGGAGTCTGAAGAAGGGTTTGAAAAACAAGGAAGTTTGGGAGAAGAAAAAGGAGTGGCACATACCCAGGGAAGAAGGGATTGCTCTTGCTGGAGCAGGCTGTGAGGAAAGGAGGGGGGTCTTGCCTCCTGGTTGTGGAGGGGGAAGGTCCGTGCCAGGAAGGGGGATCCTAATTGCCTGGTAGAGCTCTAACCAAATCCTAGTAAGATCTGCACAGTGAGAAAATGTCAATGTAGGATTGTATATATATATTTTCTAGACATAAATTTTTAAGATTTAACCTGTATGCACATGCTCAGAGGTTGAAATTTTGCATGGCAGTGAGTGCATGAGGAATTTGTCTGAACAGCCAAAGACAGTGATTGCAAAACCTGAATACACCCAAGATGAAGATGAAAATGGGATGGTTAAATCACAAAAAGCAGCCTGTGTTCCTTTAGTTGTCCACAGAGATGTCATCTGCTATTTAGTTGGTTTGTAGTGGCCGCAGACCAGCGAGCTATAGAAAAAAACCCCTTGATTCGGGAGGTCTGCACTGCTAAATGTGTTGGGCTGCTGAGGGAGACTGGAGTTGGTCTCAGGACCTAATTCAGAGCCCTGGTTTAACTTTAAAGCTGTCTTCCTTTCYTCCTTGTGTGGAAAGAGCTGTTTCCCAGCCTTCTCCACAGCTGCTGCTGTGAGTTGTAATGAGTGCCCCTGCCTCAGAGAGCGAATATATCCCCTCCTGTAAATAAGATGTGAAAAAACTCAGAGGGAAAGATGTTTTAAAAGGACTAGATTAATGCTAAAGACCACTGTGCACCATGTGTGGTTTCCTGGCTGATGGTGCAGGAGGATCAGGAGTCACTGTCAGCTGAGGTTCTGAGGGGCTTGCAGGGACATGGCTTGGTGGTTATGCTGTACCTGTATGGCAGCCACCCTGGTCCTTCAGGCGAGTCACAATTGTCCAATTTTCTTCTGTCACTCTTTTCCTTACACTGGAGCTCCTCCTGCCCTTCTTGCTGTTTCTGTTTATGCAATTAAGTCTCTTTTAGGACTGTGCTATAAGAAAATTTCTCCAAAACCAGATGTCTCATGTGAATGCAGGAATTAACATGCCTTGTTTCACGTCACAAACTAAGACACATAAGCCAGTCCTCCCCCTTTGCTGGCAGGCCACTGTTCCTCCTTCCTAGAAGAGCCAGGGATGGAGGAGCTCTCTGACACCAGCACCCTAAAACTCGACACAGTTGTTGCTGCATGCCTCTGTGCTGAGGCTGTGCCAGGCCCTCCCTGCCCCTTGGAGGCTGAGGCTGCCCAGGCTGTGTGGAATCCCTGCAGGGGACCCCCACCTCAGCTGCTGGGAACCTGTGTTTGGTACCTGTTTGAAGTAGTGGGAAGGTCACTGCCTCCAGCAGTGCTGCTTCTGCTTTTCCCAGGCTTGCAGGACTTTTGCAAAACCTGGGAACAGCTTTTGCAAATTTGCCAGTCTCTAAATGCAGCTAGAAGGTGGGGGAGTGGGATGATCTTATTCTCTGAGTGTTTCTTTTCCCTGCACTGAGGGAAAGAAATGGGGTTGTTTTCCTTGGTCTGACACTAATTCTTCCAAATGCCTTTGCTGCTGAAAAGTTCTGAGTAGTGACAGAGAGAGGGAAAACAGYGGTGGGGAGGCTGACAAGGGTCCATTTTCTTGGATAGGAAAATAAAACATGAAATCTTTGTTTGTGGAAAAATACATATTCTAAAAGAAAACCCCTGCTTGTTTTGGAAGAAATTGCATGCAAGACTTGGTTCCTTTTTGCTTGTTGCCTTGTGCAATATTGTTGATTTGTTTATTTGCTCATACAAGCTTTCTGTTGGTGATTTTTGTTTTCTGTGTTGACGTGCAAAAAAATTTTGCATCTACATCTTCAGCTGCTTTTGATGATTTGAGCTGCTGTTGTGCTTTAGAAGCACAAGTAGCATGCCATGTGCAGGGGGTGTTCCAACTGTGTGGTTGGTCCTGTAAAGATTTTTGTGCATGCAAGTGGAGGGTCCTGCTGAAGTGTTGGAGTGCCTTTGCATATAATCGTGCGTGTGTGTGTCTTGAGCTCACAGTATTTCTGTGTAAATATTATAGAAATACAGTGCCCTCAGTTTTAAAATACATATTTCTGCTGCACTTTATTTGTTTGCAAAGCCTTATCATTCAGGGGGAGACAAAGGAAAATGTCTGAGACTGAAGGGTTCTACAGCTGTGATGGATCCTGCAGACAGTGCAGGGGAAAGCGCAGAGTCGATGGGGCATAGACAGACATATCTATTAAGCTCACGTAAGTGGAGAATCATTAAGGTCAGAGAATTGGTTATAAATAGAAGTGGCAGCAGAAGGTTATTTCTGCGAAGGGCTTCAAAGTAAGGGCAAGAAGTTTGAACGTGACGTTGAGCAAGACAGTCGAGGGAGAGTGACAGGAGTGGAGGGCAGTGTCCTGCAGCCCAGAGACTGGAGCTGTGTTTTTAACAACAGGAAAAAAACCTGTGGCACTTGATTATAACTTAAGTGTTAGCTTGTTGAAAACAACATAATTAAAATCTGATTAAGTCTGTTTTTTCTTGGTTGAATAAGCAATTAATTTGTCAGTTTTATATTTATAACTAATTTAACTTTCTATAGGGCTCATATACTCAGTTCTGCAAACTGATGGAAGTTTAAAAAGTATTTAAAAGTGTGTTAATTATTTTGCTGGACTTTTCTATGACTTCAGCCCCACCAATTAATCAGTTTTGGGAGGATTTTTCCCTCTCATGATGAGTAATGACAAAGATTGGTTCTATCATGCATTTGGTAATGACCTTCTGACTGGCAGATGGACCACCCTCACTTTCTGAGGAGGCAAGAATTTCTAAGAAATATGCCTTGAAGCGAAGTCTGGAAAGCAAAAAAGAAATATCTTCATAGAATCAATGTTCAATAATTATTAAACACGGTGATGTAACAGTAAGGTGCCAATGTTAAATTTCCCTAGGACTTGTCATAAAAATGCATTAAGAATAATGTGATAATTCCAGCGATAATTAAATGTGTGGGGAGAAGACAACATCAAACAGCACCATCTGCTGTCCTCACTTGGACTGCGAGGACTGCAGCAAGGTGGGGATGTTTGTTGCAAAAGGAATATTCTCACAGTGTGGTTTTTCACAGGCTGCTAGAAGTTTATGAAAACCTTTAGCAGTCCTACTGATTTGTGTAGGAATGTGGGCATGTTAAGATTATGATTTTTGCAGTTTTGATAAAAMTCTGCTTCAATAAAACCCGAAAAGTTTTGGTTATACCTGCCTGAATATGACATTCAGAAATTTGGTCATGGGGAAGATCAATATTTCCCTTCAGATAAATATATTTGGGTTGATATAGACTTATGTATTTTTAAAGCCTGCCTAAATTAATACTTGCTCTAGTCCATAAAATAAAGCATTAACACATACAATAAAATTATACATAAATGCACACAATAATTAATGCATACAATAACTATTACATACAATAAACCTTGGTTACAGTTATCTTGTGGCAGCTTACATAGCCTGGAACAAATGGTCTGCACTGGGGCTTATTGCCTATAATTTTGGTACTATGCAGCWGTTGACACCACTGTAAATAGATCCAAGTAAATAGGAAGTGGTTACTGAGACGTCTGAGGGTGAAGGGATTCCTTCAGCCCCCAATAATGCCAGCTTGTGCACCCCTAGAGGGTGCATAAGTAAAAATGGGATATTAAGTGGCACATGAGAATAGGAAAATTGGCCGCGAGAGCAGAGAGTTAAAAAGAAAAGGTTGCATCAACTCCGTTGTTACTCATTCTTGCAGTGAGTGGAGGATAAAGACATGCAATGAAACAATAGCAATCCAGAAGTAAGGTTCCCAGCACTGTCAGTTTTGAAAGAAAACACTCATGTGCCTGCCCTCCTTTCCGGGATGAGGGATTACATCTGACTTCCCTGGGAGCCGCGTGTAGGAGTGGGGCAGGATCAGGGCCGCTGCGTGCCGGTGCATCCTGCAGGAGCGCTGCACTTGGCTCAGGGACGGGCCGGAGCCGGGAGCCCAGCGTGGATTGAGACGAGACTTTTGCAAGCACAGGGGCAAAGTTTGGCAGAGGAGCGCCGAGGCAGGGCTGGGGGCGATGTCCAAACAGGCGCTGGGGCGGCTCAGCCGGGTGCGCGCAATGCCTGGAGCGGGAGCTGTGCTGCCACGGCTGCCCCAGCGCTCACGCTGCGCCCCTGAGAGCTGCTGGAGGGCAAGGTGTTGCCGCTGGCACCGCGTGCTGCTTGTGTCAGAAGGATAGCGTGGAAGCAGCCTGCAGCAAAGGCAAGGCTTGTCCGTGTCTGTCTGCAAGAGGCTGTGCGCACATACCCTCAGTCTGGCTTACTAGAGAGAGAGACGCTTGCTGGGAAGTGCAAAACTGGGTCGAAGCTCTTCCAGACTGGTTAGATGATGGGATCTGGTTTTGATTGAGTTTCTTTTCAAATAGCACGTTTATTCCATATACTTATTTTATGGATGAGATGATGGAGTATCTTGTTTTTGAAGACTGCACAAATGCATTTAATTGCTTTAAGATGTATCTACCGCTCGGGTGTAGTGATTTTCAGAGCGGACACGTAACTTCGGGAAAATCCTCCATTATATAATAATACTTTAATGAAACTAGACTGTCTTTTAATAGGGCCATACAGCTGTTCAAACAGCTCTGGTATCATCATCACTGCCTTATGGTGTTCTGGGTTCTCCTGTGCCTTAGTGATGATGTAACATTATGAGAAGCATTGAACTGACATAGAGGATGAAGTGGTAATTTGTGCCTTTTCCATCTGCAGCTTGCTCCTGTGGTTATAGCACCACAATTTGTTTCTAAATGAACATCTTTGATTAGGGAGACCTATTGGTGGTGATTACTATTACTTGTTTTCAATATTGCTACTGTGAAATTCAAAGCTTAAAGGAAAGCCTTGGTGGCTTTATTATACTATCCATAGTTGTGATAAAGAATTAATATATGATAGTAGCAATAAATAACAAATTTCTGATTTAGTAGTGAGAAAGTACTTAAAAAATGCATTTCCTCTGGAATATATGGATTAGATTCATTGAAATGTTGTAACTATTTTTTTTGGATCAAACATATGGGAGAAAACAGAAATACTTAATTCAAATTTTAAACTCCTATTAATCTAGCTGGATGGGACATGAAGTTTTTATTTTTGTCTCAAATGTAATATATTGCTTTTTACTTTACCCTCAAAACTATTTTGCTGAGAGTGAGGAATCAGAGGGTTCATTTCAGTGTAAAGATGGAACATTAGCAGTTTGGACTATCTACTTTTACTTTTCTGAAAATCTAGTCTTTACACAGTTCTAATTATGAGCTCTGACATAAAACCGACTTGTCTACATTGCTTTTCAAGAGGGATGAGTAGCTTAAGAGGACTTTGTCTCTATGAACAAGCTGGCCCTGAAACTTGAGGTTCACACATCATTTCCAGTAATGTGCTGCTAGAATAATTATGGAATCTATTAAGRGGGGAGAAGAGCAGTAAACAAGTACTTAGCATGTACTTTCAAGAGCAGGTGGCTTAATCTTCTACTAAATAAAGCAATAATTTCAGCATATTCTGGTGATTACAGATAATAGTTATTCAGGTAACATTAGCTTTTTCAGGTGTGGCATCTTGTTCTAGGTGTTGTAACCTGTCGTTTACTCCTTCGGTGTGTTCAAGTTTACTTAGTAATTGCTCTGCTGAAAAACAGATTATATATCATTTAGCTGTCAGTTGTACTGGAAAAGTGCCAAATAACTCTTAAACAACCAAATGTTAGCCAATAGACATCAGTGAGAACAACTCATGCATGAAACAAGGACTCAACTTGTTTTCTTGTGAGATGGTTAATATTGGAAAGAAGTTCTGAATCGGGTCTTTCTGCCTTTGCCTCATTGTCCAAGTAAGTCATCTGATGGGCTTGAAAATGTTTAACTCTGAAACAGTAAACAGACATACCTAAGCTGTCTCAAAAAGACCCTCAAAGTGTTTTGACACAAGAAAAAACTCCAAACAGTCTGAGGTCCAGCAAGGTGCTGCAGTAGAATTTCAGTGTAAGTGGTTACACTTCCATAAAATTGTTTGGAAACAGCTAATGGCCGGTCTTGGAATGTGGCTCAGAACAGAAACACTGTTGGAGCTTCCCCTAGAGCAAAGCAGGGGACCTGTCTGACCCTATCATAGCAAACAGCTGCCTTACCTTGTATTTATCCAGCAAAGACAGACTTTTCTGGGAATAATGGCCAAACCCAAGACTGCACATGTGCTCACGCTTAGAGGAAGAAGTTCTAACCCCAAATTTACTCTAAGCTACTAAGCTTTAAAGTTGCTTTAGCAGAAAAGTCGGCATATTTTTGGTGTCAGTTTGTTTCCCTGACTAGCAAACCACACAGGATTTGGAGTGTCTGTGTTGAGTATGAACTCTTCAGGGTCGGGAAATTCTCTCAATGCTGAGATACATCTGGGCAGCAGAGACRAGACTCTTCAAAACCACAAAGGAAGTAAGTGGCAAGGGAAAGACTGGGAATAGGTGCCCAGTCTTAAAGGCTGATCCTGAGACTTCTGAAAACCTTTAGGGACCTTGGTTGTACACTTGCATGGAAAGCTGTCATGTAAGGATGAGGCTATTTTGGGTGAAACAACTGAGCATCTGTACCATCAGGCTGTCTCATTTCCTGCTCCCCTGAAGGATTCCTCCCTGGAAACCAGCTGGCAGCAGGGAGGCCATGGCAGGACGGCTGTTTTGTGAGCAGGTCCTTGCAGCCTCTTGTGAGGTTCACGTTGCAACAGCTTGAGGTCAGTGAGCTGAAAGCAGGAGTGGAAACTATTTGAAGAGTGTGCTTCCCACCCTTCCCTCCTGCTCTGCTCTGCCTGAAGCAAGTTGTTTGATTCCATATATATTATTTTCCCTGTCGGAAAATGACTCCCACTGAAAACAGGATTAGGGAGCTTGGCAAAGGGAGGCTGAATTTAATTATAGGACAAACCAACATTCCCTCCCCCAGGAGTCTTGGCTTCAGTTGTCACTTCTGGTGCTTATTCTCTATAAATGGTATCTGATTGGCCTGTGTTCCTTTTCATCTAATAAGATGACATCTTTTTTACTCCTGTGTTGTTGCCCTGGTGTACAGGTTTCAGATATTGATGGATTAGCATAGCCTGTCAGCAGAACAGTGACTGATGGTTTTAACTTACTGAGATTATGGCGTTAGGTTGAGATCCCATCTGAGTGTAGACACTTTGAGCCACTAAAGTATGGGGCAAGTCTCTCCAGGCTTTTCCCAGCTGGTGAAGCAAGACAAGATCTCCATTCAGGCATAAGGAAGACCGAATAACTTTCTGCACACAAGCTTTTTYCTTTTCTTTCTGCTGAAAGTACCTACTGTTACAAACCTACAGTTACTACTAAAGACTACTGAAATGACTCCGGATGTTATGCAGAAATAGTTAACATTTTGGCCTTGATCCTGTAACAGTTTTACCTGTCCTTAGCATTGCGCACAGCAAAGTAAACAAAGGGTTTGTAATATAATGCATCATTCTGTCAAGATTTTGATGATMTTGTATTAAGTCATGAAGAAAGAAGCACCACAGGATACAGACAGGGCATGCTCGTAGCTGCCAGGGTTCTGCAGTGCTCGATGCTGCAGCGTTGAAGATGCCTTTATCCCTGCAGCTGATCTTTCCAACATGGGCTCACAGCAGGTGCATTCAGAGCTGACTCTTCCTGGGTCCCTGGCACTGCAATTCCACCGAGCAGACAGGACCTGAGCAGCCACAGTGTAAGGGAGGTGCAAGGTGCTCACAGTTCCTAATGCCTGTCCTACCCCAGTGCTGCTGGGGCTTTGAGGGCTGTGTGTGCCATAGACTTGAGCGTTCTTAGGAGCTGAGGTGCTTTGGTGCTCTTCCACCRAACAGGAAGGAGAGATGGGTACTGTATCCTGAGCTTTGGGACCTGTGGAAAGTATTTAAGGGCTCTCAGCAGTTTGAACTAATGAAAAAGCCCTCACGAGTTCAGCAGAATTTAGCAAAGTTGTTGCTAAGAGCTGGCTATGAAGTTGCATTTCTGTCTACTGGTTTCATCCTGAAAGAAAGCAAGAGAAATGTTACCCAAAAGAAATTATCAGACATTTTGTTTCATCCTTATCAGAATATTTGATAGGGTTGCTACGGTTATTTCTTATAACATAAATTTAAAAAGTTACATGGTTCAATCTTGTAAGTATGAAAAGACATTTCTTGTGGGATATTTTAACTTAACCAAATCTGCATTTTTCATTGGAGAAACTATTGTGTGTGGTCTCTTTTTGATCAGTGCAGGCTGAGATGTTTCAAAATCCTGCTGTAATTTAAGAAAATAAGACTTGAATTAGTGATGTTCTGGTTCAGAGTTTCTGCTATCCAGCACCAAACATGCTGACCAGGAAAAGAAAGGAAATGACAAAATGACTTTGTGAATTCTTTTGTTTACATTAAAACATCCAAACCAAACAATTCTACTCCAGGACATTTTAAAAACAAGCAACTATTTTTTGCTATCTTCATTTGCCACAAGAGGACTTACAGTCCTTACAGAGTAATTTCTTATCAACTTTGTTGGGTGCTTTGTGTTTTACAATTGTAGAATTAATTTAAAGTTTTTATTTGAATTTGAAACTTGACTAATCTGAGAGTATTTAACATTCCTGTTTTAATGAGTGAATATTTAAGACAAAACTTATTTTATTGAACCTCGTTCTATTTCTTTTTTTTTCTTGTACCCCATTTTTATCTTCTGTTTCCATATTTCAAACCAAATAGCCACAGTTCTTCATATTTACACTGTAGTAAATGTTTCCTCACATATAGTAATTACTGTAGAACTAAAATTATGCAAATTAGAAGGAAGGAAATGTCTGCTGTTTCTTTGTATGAGCATTRAAAATGAGGATGAGTTGAGTTTCACTAGTTTTGTTACCAGGAGGATATTGGGGACTCTGAATCAAAGAGTGCTGCTTGCTGGAATATGCAGTGTGTTTTCTTTCTCTTAGGTATTTGAGGCAAGAAAAGGATGAGTGTTAAATATTCTCAGTATTACTGGCTCAATAACACTGAATGGATCAAAGGTCCTGTGAGCAGGGTTATAAGCTGTCTAAAATGCTTTGGTGCTAGTCTTGGCTTCCCACAGGCTTCATCCATCAGTACATCTTTCAGTGCTTATATTTCATTTATGAACCTCCAATACCGCTTTAGCTTCCTAGATATTTTTATTTTTTTAACATCTTCGTATGTGCTGTGCTTAACACGTAGTGAGGGGTTCCTCTGGCTGGCCATGGGTAGGAACCTTGCTGAGGGTGGTTCTGGTTCCACTTTTCTTTCCAGCTGATGCTCACCTGGAGTGAGATTGGTTTAGCAGGAATTGTCTTCTGGAGAAGAAAGGACCTGGATGACAAAATATAGAAATTAGCTGTATTTATTTTCAAGAGATAAGCTTCTAAATRCTTTGCTCATTTGAACTGGGCTGTTGTTGGCAAACACGGCAGTCAGGTGCAGTCTATAACGAATCCTGTGTGCTTTATTACATAGCTTTGCAAATGGACAAAATTTGGCCTCGCTCTGTGATTTAAGTTCTCATGAAGCAGTGATGTTCATGTGTGTAAAAAGTGTTGCTGAAATAGAGATAGGTTTGCCTGAAATGTGTCATAGGAAGCTTGTGGAGTAGGCCAAGCCAAAAATTCATTTCTGTCAAACAAACAGTTAAGGATTTGTGCGGCAGCCCCCGAGGCTCCTGTGCTGGGCACTCAGCACAAATACACTGCCCTGGACTGAGCATTGCAATTCAGAGCAAGAGAACAAATAGAAATAACAATGTGATGTGAGGGCAGAGGTCCAAGGAATTACTATTGCTGCCTAACCCCGAAGAGAGCAATAGCCCCAACAAGTCTATATCTGATAACTCCCCTTTGAACTGAAGTGACAGACACCTGTGGTTTGGCTATTGAAAATACTTGCTTCTGTCTTTGCTGCTGCCTGAACATAGGTTATCCCATGGTCRTGGTGATGAATTGTGGACCATGGTCATGATTTAAAAGCCAGTAAGAATTCTTATCAACACTGGGACTTTCCTTAAGTGCTAAAGTGTGAAGCATTGTAGAAAGTACAGCTTTGAATACATATGTACAGCTGTAGTGTACATTTACACATCTTAGTTCAGTGGAATCTGATATCAGATATCTAAAACATATCATCACCTGGGGATAGAACATCTCTTTCTTACGACAAGCAAGGGACACRTCTTTCTGTGCCTTTTAAAGTGTATCTTGATCTGAATGATACTTACTATAGTTATTCTAAATGCAATGAAGCTGCCAGCAGATTTCTAGCAGCAGAACTGTGGTGTTTCACTCTGGTGACACGGCTCCAGCAGATGAGCTGGAAGCCACTCTGCAGTGCTCAGGGGACAGGTTTGGTGTCCCACACTTGCTGTTAGGAGCAGCACTGATGAGTGTCCTTTTCTGCCAGCCCTGCAGAAGTGCAATACAACACTCTAACTCCAGTCTTACACAAGGCCTTGTCAGAGATGTGCCCAAGCAGAGGGGGTGGCTGTGGAAGAAACCTTAGGGATCTGCCAGTCCTGATGAATAGATAACCTGCAGGTAGCAAAGGAATTTTAGATTCCAGTGCTGCTGGTTCAGTGCAGAGCCTAAGCACTTCAAAGGCCTGAGCTCGATGGGCTTAATGCAGACAGAATCAAGAAGACTAGCACTAAAGACACTTTAGTCTAATTCTCAGTGTTGCTGTGAATCCATTATATTATTTAACCCTTTTAAACTGAGGTTGCAGGCTGTAAATAGACAGGAGCATTTTCTAACCAATTACAAGTTCCCTTCGAAGCCGTGTCTGGTTGCTTTGGAGTTTTTTTTTTTTTTTTTTTTTTTTTTTTTTTTTTTTTTTTTTTTTTGTTTTTTTTTTTATTGCAGCAGTAATACAAATAACACAGATGAGAAAATAAAGTCTGCAATAAAAACGTGTGAGTCTCTGAAGGCTGGGTGCAAACTATCAACAGCTGGTATCCATAAAAATGCCATGATTATACTATCTAGAAGATTTATGGTTCAGTCTGGTATGATCAGACATCTGAATTTTTTCTCTGTGAAGAGCACTGAATTCTTGCAATAAGGGTCAATTTTCTTTCAGAAAGCAGAGGGAAAAGCGCCGTGCAATCCCTAATAGGCTGGAGAAAGGCTGCTCTCTAGTGTTCAGTGGCGGGGTAATTCAGGGAAATGCTGGAGTCAAGTGTTCTGCATATTGCAGCAGGCAGGCAGCGCTCAGGTTTGATTTAGGCTTGTTTGGCTTGCAGAGGCAGTAACACTGATGAAGAACATTCAGAGGATATATTTGCTGAGAAGCTGACACACTTTGCTATTTCTACTTGATTTCTTTGCCATGTGTTTGATAGTAATCCATCTCTGAATAATTAGCAAAAGTCAAATCCTCCCGCCAGTCTTAGCTGGTTGCTGGAATGTGACTGGTAGGTGTCGGCTATGCCAAGATTGTTTTATTTTTCGAATAGGAGCAAGCAAAAAGAAAAGCAAAAATATCACATCATTCCTGCAAATGTTGACAGGGATTACAAATTCTGTGGCTGARCAATCATTTTTATCGGGGCAGACAGACAGAGCTCCAGGGGAATCAGAAGTTAATCAGTTTTAGCAGAAGGAAACCTGTTGCATTCAAAGTCTGAAGTCAGTTTTCACCTATATTTCTGCACTGCCCTCTGCAGGATGTGATTCAGCTTGGTCCAAGCATTTTACTGTTTGCTGCTATGCTGATGGCTATAAAGTGATATGAATAAACAAGTTAAAAATAAAAATGAGAAGTGTTTATTAAAGAATAGCCATAACTAGCACACAAGTCTTGGATCACTCTTTGCAGTTGTCTTTGCAGCAACATATCACAGAATATCTGAGACCTTGTCCCATGTGTGAGTGGGCTTTATCAAGCCAAACAGCCGGGATGAGCAGTTATGCTGATCAAGTCAGACAGCCAGGTTTATGTACCTCACTAGCAGCCCTACTTGTGCAATTAGGGTAGTGTTTAAAACTTCCCTTGTGGAGAAAATTCTGCATGGTTTTAACGGAAAAAACACATCCTTTGTAACTGGTTATGTTTCTTTTTCTCCCCTATTTCCCCCCTGTCYTTCTTCTTTAATTTCTCTTTATTTTTTCTTAATACCATATACCAAAATGGTAAAAAAGTGGCTAAAATGATCACTGGTACTCCTTACCTAGTGCCACTTTCAGCACTTTGAAAGTTGTCCTTACTGAAAGGATGTCAGTAGAAGGAGTAATGCTCTTCTGTCTGGGTTGTTAGTGTGTAAGGTCGGGTAAATTACAGAGACTGGAGGTCTTAGGTGAAACTGTAAACCTGTGTGTGATTCTGTCTGTAGAAGGGAAAAAAAGAGTGGGTTAATGTTTGGGATAAGCCAAGGAAACCTACAAATTGATCTAGAAACAGATGTTTGCTTTTAACTTATTTGTTGGCTGGAACAGATTAAAACCAGCAAATCTTTTTTTCTTTTTTTTTTTTTTTTTAAGAAAATAGAGCTGGTCAAACTGCAGCTTGGTTCAAGTGAAGCAAAGGATTCATGTGGAGATAGTGTATTCCTGGCTCCCAGCCACACAGAGAATTGAGGAATCACTTTCTGATCATTTCGGTTGTTGCCCTGCAGGCTCTGATGGCATCAAGATATATGTAATTCAAAAATGTCAGTATCTTTGAGAGAAGAATTCTCAGGGAAAAGCTGTTTCCCACTGCTTTCCTCCCTGCTCAGCGTGGCGATGGATGTCCCTGGGAGTCAGCCAGGTGCAAACTCYCAGTCTGCAGAGCTAGGGAGGGAATTCCTGCTGCTGCCTGACAGCTGGAAAAGCAGAGGGCAGCAAAGGTTGCTAAGGCTGGCCCACCGACTGSAGGGAGCCTGAGGAGTTTGGACTTGTTGGGTGAGTAATGCAGACCCAGAGCTCTGGGGGAGCACATCAGAGCAGCTGCAGGGAGTATAGAGTATCTTTACCAAAACAGAGCAAATGTTCTGCTGAAATGAGTTGACTAATAATTTCCCCCTGTCCTGGTTTCCCACACACACAGTCAGCATTTTCCCCGAGTTTTCATGGCATGGCTGATGTTGGTGCCATCCATCAGTGAGGGTGACTCTTCCTCTTTCTGCTCTTGGAGAAAAAATGTTTCCCATTTGCTTCCCTTCGAGAGATGGAGGGTGAATCTGATTCTCCTCAAGCAGCCTAGTCCAGCTCAGAGAGAGAGAAAAGAGGACCCTCTGACCCTGGTGGTGCTGTGTGTGGCAGGTGGCAAGGCTGCTGCCATGGCTGGCTTTGGAGGTAGTTGGGTTTTCACACGCAATTTCGGTAATTCTTTGGAATCAGGGAAGCTACTGAGCACAGATATGTCATATCAGAAGGAGCAAAAGCCTGGCTTATCCTAAGTAGGATATGTGATAATTTTCTTTTCCATTTCAAGGATGAGAGAGTATGTGGAATTAGTGGATGGTGCCATTAAAATTAGCAGTTCTATGTCTCAGTGAGTGTTTGGTGGGAACGTGCCAGGAAGAAAGTGTTTACTTCTGCTGTAATTAGAAAAGAAATCTGCAGAAAATCTGAAGGTATCTGGCTTCGAATTAGTTCCAGACCCTTTTACTGCCTCTTGAAACCATTATCTGTCCATGGAACAGAGTCCAAGCACTGCGCTTGATCTGCCATGTGTCAGAAGTGTGGAGAAGGAAAAACAATGCAGAAAGCAAGGAAGGTGTGTATCAGGAACGTCTTGGCTTGCAGTCAGTGTAACCCATGAACCTCCTGCAGCCCATGGGGAAAAGTGTGGGCAAAAGGGGACAATGAGAGCACAGCACAGAGTGAATATGGACGATAGGGAATTCTGTTTACTCAGGCAAACTATTAACCCCATCTGCCAAATGCTGACAGGTCTCATTTTGTTACAGTAGTGTGAAAAAGTAAATTTCCTCCATAAGAATTTATGAAACAACTTGGAAGGACGTTCTGGGCAAACTCGGGTAAAAGTCAGTGCTTGGCTCTGTGTTGGGGAGCAGAGGTCAGCGTGCAGCACCACGACAGTGTGGAATGGATGCACTGCCTTGTGAAGGATGCACTCTCTTCACTCTGCTCTCTACGGTGTGCAGGCTCTGGTGACACCTCGTTGTGCTGAACCACAAAAGGAATCTAACAATTCCTCAGCAAGAGAACATTTTATCTAAATAAATCAAGTCACAAGGGTGATGTGTGTGTTACTCTTGTTGTACCTGACATATATAGATTGGGGAACTTAGTCTCATTTGACTGTTATCTAAACACATAAACTCCCTCTTTTCCCTCTATTTAAGCAAAATATATTTGTAAGGTAACCCATACGGTAAAATCTTGGTTTATGTTGAGATCTAATCAAATCCCTCTGCAGATGTGGTCTGTGATGAGTGGACTTGAGATCATACCTTAGTATCAGCAGAGTAGTTTGTGTTCTGAAGTCAAAGCCCCACTGAAGTCCAATTTAGCTTTTAATTTGAAGGTAGATAGAGAATTTGAGCACTGTACAAGATTTGCATTCAGCCTGTGAATACAGCAGATATAATATTTTTGTCTGATCCTACTAAAGACTRTTTTTTCACCTCCATTGCTAAACAAGAAGCAAATTGCCATAATTAGAATTTAGTGTTTAACTACTTAAATATGTATAAATAAAGTTTCTTTCTGTTGCTTGTAGTGTAGTTCTAAACATAATGCTTGTGATTATACAGGCCATGAGAATCCAGAGCTCTGCTCTGTTATTTTATTATTATATTTGATATTTTCTGTTTTAATCAAGCATAAAGGTCAATTGATTTAATTTCTGTTGACAGTGGAGATGCAGTTTCATTTGCTGTTCAGTAAGAYATCAAAACGTGATAGCATTTCAAGGAGTACCTACAGCAACAAAGTTCCAGGTGAAAGGACACACTCTTGGTATTTTTTCTTGCTTAAGCTTGCTCATTTTGATAATTTTACACAGTTAAATGCCAGCATTACATATTTAAATACACAGCAAACAGTGCAAGGATTAATAATGCTGTGTTAATGAGATGAGAAACAAATGTAGATGCATTTTAGTTTTCTAAGTAATTGGAGCCAAAAAAAGAGCTAAATTCTTTGGTGACTCAGATACTTCTTGTAATTTGAAACACATTTATCCGGAAAATGTGTTATTGGCACACTTATAATAAATCCATGGTTATTATTTTAGACAGACAAGTCTTTGGCTCAGTGTCTATTAGAAATTAAAGATCTATCAATGTTTATGATTTGGGGTATTTTTCTTCTATCTACTGGTGATTTTTAATTTTTTTTTTAACCTGTATCATTATAGAGAGATATTCCTTCCCACTTTTCCAATTAAAATTTGGATTGCTTTAAATGGATTTAGAGTTAGTATAATTTTTGAGAAGCAAAATCAACATGCACGTTTTTAAGTTAGAAAAGATGTGAGCATTGATGCAGCAAAGAGCTGCTCAAATATTTTTCTGCTGGATCAGGGATTTTGGCTTAACATCAGGAATCCTGATACATTTCTGCACTTCTGCAGCCTGAAAAATTGGAAAGGAAATTCATAGGAGTGAGCTCTGTGAACTAGCACTGTTTTGAAACAGACAATTTTATACTTCTTTCCTGGTTGCAATGATGGTTTCATACTTTCATTTCAGTAATCATATTAAATAGAGGAAAGCAGAAACACAATTGAGGGATGCAGAAGAGGAGAATGACCTTGTTAGGACAATTCTGAACACAACAAAAGCCTCTGCTGCATTGTTATTTTGCAATTGGCTATTGGCTGGCAGGTCCAGGTGAGCACTTTATGCTGGAAAGCTGTCTGCAAAAATCAGTGTTTTCTCTACATGTCACTTGGAAGCAGTTCTGACAACAGTAAAAAGAAGCATTTGCCTTGGGTTGTTTTCATAAAGGTTGTGATAGTTTGTTAGTTCTTCTATTTTAAAGTTAATCTGATCCAATTCAAAAGGTTTTGTTGACAGTATCTACAATTATGGTCCTACCTTGGAGGCATTGCCTTCTGGAAGTTGTAGTTGTTCAGTGCGTGGAAGAAAATGGAGACTGATGGCAAGAAATGCACTGATTTCTCTAAGGTTTTTTTGAGAGGAGTGTAACAGTGTGCACTGGGAAAGAGGAMGTTTGCTTTGGGAAGATAATGGTTGGGAAGCAAATGCTCTGTTTATTYATTGAACTTGAAGTTCAGGAGTCATGACTTAGTATAAGGTTAAGTCAGTTCATCAAAATGTCAATGAAATACATGGATTTAAGAAATGTCAATTGCTTGTTTTTCATGAAATATCAGAGCATGGCACTGCTTTAAAAACAAGATATTCACATTTTCTTGACATACAGTATTATGCTATATATAGAGAAAATGGACCTTTTGGTCCCCTCTTTTGGGAGTGCATCAAGATGGCAAAATCTTTAGCATGTTCGTAGAATTGGAAATGCCATTTCACGTGTGAATTTTGTAGCATTATGAAACAGATGTTCACATATATTTTACACATGTGTAAAAGACAGCCGTGCAACACAGAATAAACCACAATTTCAGTTCAATAGCTGCACAGAAAAGTTTGCTGGAGTTGCACGAAGTCACAAGGAAGAACCAGGTGTCATCAGTGAAGTTACTCCGGCAGGAATTGTCCATGTCTCTGCATTTCCTTTATACTGTTCAAAGTACATTTGCATAAGCATCACTTTCATGAGTTTCTCTCACTTGTACCAGTGAGCACACCAGGTCAAACCCATGTTTGAAGCACCAAGACCTCAGCATCTCTGCTGCAAGGTGGCTCAGCAATTGCAGCAGCACTAATGCCAGTACTGATGTTCTTTTGGGTCCTGTTCTTCACAGTTGTCACTGAGTCAGAAAGAGGGAGTCGAAAGTACAATGCTTTCAGCACAAGCTTAGAGCAGGTCCCTACCCAGGCGGGGCAGGTGAGAACTGTGCTCCAAGCTTTGTTCAGTCTTGTTAGTTAAGTGTGGTTTTATGTAAACTACATAAACATCCTTTGAGCAGACAGTTWTCCCCTGTTCCAGTGTGGAAACATGGGTGGTGGTTGTGGACACTTGGGTTCTCTTTTTAAGTTCTCTGTTTTCCCAAGCCTGAATCTGTGGACAGCATTGTCTGATAAAGTTAGGAGATATTAATGAGGATTCCTATTATTTTTTCTTTTTTTTCCTTTTTTTTTTCTCCTACCAATGACTTGCTGCATTTAGCAGTCTCTCTGCCTTTGTCTCTCTATTGGTAAAGGGTATTTTAATATTCCCCCCATATAAGACAAACATATTTAATATTTGTTAAGGGCTTTGGAATCTTCAAAGAAGGATACAAGAAGAACTCGAAATGAGACAAATTCAGTTTTAAAGGGATCCAACATTTTCTGTGCACTACAAAGGGTTATTTTGAAAGCTGGTGGGGGATGACTCCTGCTGCTGCCTACAGGGAATGCACTTGAYGATGGTCTATGGATGTTTATTGAATTATAAAATGCATTTGCAGTGCAAAACYGTATTGGCACATATAGCAGATGCCTCCTGCCACGTTTCAGATTGCCAACCTAAACTAAATGGTACATGCAGGAGATGTTTGAACAGTCATGAAAGAAGGGAAACTTTCAGAAGGCTTGTCTGTCTTTTCACTTATTTCTGTCAATAAAGATGCCTTATAGCAAAACACTTGCAATGTCTGAGGAAAGAGGTGATTCTTGCTTTTTAGCTTTGGGAGCCATTGGTGATGACTGCCTCAGGAGGGTGCATCCGCTGGCTGGGCTCACAGTAGAAGCCTCAGTGTTTGCCCCCATCTGAAAGTTTTCAAACCCTTATAGGTAATGCTACGTCTGAAGGGCAACACAATCCCATCAGTTTGAGCTCATCTCTTGAGCCCCAAATCTCTGAGTGACTCTTGTCAGCACAGTCATGAGGGAAACTGCTAGAATGCAATTTGTGTGTTGCTTTGTTGCTTCTTGGGAGGAGACCTGAGAGGTAAAAGCATCAAAACACAGGTGCACCGAGGGCATTTGGTCCARGGCCAGATTAAATCTAATGGGACATAACTCTGAAATAGAGACAGTGGAGATGTCAGGGGGTGGAGCACCAACCACTTTCACCTACTGGTCCATTGCTGTTGTGCTAAAATATTTGCTGATGTGGACCTGGCCTAGTGGTACTTAATCTGAACAAAATCTAGGCCAGTTTGGGAAGGGTGGGTGAGAAACTTGTAAGTGCTGTGTGAATATTTTGCAAAGGGTAGTGGGGAAAGCATCTAAAGAGCTGGTTATTTATTCAACCTTTCTCCTCCATGAAGTCAGCCTTTCAGTAAACAAGCTGCTGAGAAAATCACCTCTATTATTTATAGGGTGGTGGGTTTTCCAATGTGTGCTCTCACCAACAACTGGAGATATATAGATTGACTGTATCCTGGTGTAGCCCTTCTCCTTTGTGAATGTCAAAGATAAAATGGCATTTTAAAAACTGGTCAACTAAGTAGGTCAGTATTTGTTCCAGAAGCATGTGTGGTCTTTAAGACAGTGAAGAAATTATTCTTTTTGAAAATCTCGATTTTTCAGCATTGAAGAGTTCAGCAATGCTGGTTTAGCACGGGTCCTTTTTGAAAGCTGCATACTTCAGTGCTAAGGGGATTAGAGTTGAGCACACTTTAATGAACACCTGTGAAGAGAGTGAACCTGTTCAAAAGAATAGACATGTTGTGCTTCAAAGTAATCCACAGAGAGAAATATGGAGAGCCATTTAAAAAGAATACTGTGCATTTTAACTAACTAATCCAGTTAAAAGAATAAATTTTCAATGCACAGAAAGGCAAAATACAAGAGGGAGCAGAAGAGAAGGGTTGTGTTATACACTTACATCTTTCCCTGCTGCATTTTTTGTTCTTAATCCTAATAAAAGCAAGAATACTTTAAGCCACCTACCTGAAACAGATATTCAGGGTGCAATTTCTGTGGGATTTCTCTATGGCACTGGGATTATCCATTTAATGGGTGACAGTTGTACCTTCTCTGTGCTTTTTAGCTAATAGTTGTTCTGATCCCCCAGGAAATGAGAAACTTTTGAGTGAGGATGTAATGATCACATCCACTAAGGCAGAAGTAATACAATTTTTGCTGACTGATTATTTTATCACCATTAATGCTTCCTTATGATGGCAATGAACGTGTTGAAATATTCAGCTGATGAAACATTTTATGATAAAAGACTGAGCCAGTCTTTTGCAGAACTGAATCTGTGACCTGGTAATGGCTTTAGAAGGCTCCCCCAGATGGCAACAGTGGTGAAGTACTCCATGAGTAGCACACAGGTACTGAAGTGAAGGTCTTTAAGGACCTTTTCAGAGTACTATCTCGTGCTGAATGTCTTTGTAAGAAACAAAGAGAACCTGGTGCGCCTGGACAATGCTTCTGGAAAGGACCCATCTCCTGTGGCAGGCAGACCAATAATAAGAGTTTGTTTTTCAAGATCTTTTGTTTTTAATTAGATGTCCTGTAACAGAGCTGCTCTTCAACCAGTCATTCATTCGTTCCGCTGTTGCTGAAGTACCAAAACTTCTCCTGGAATGGAACTTCTTCRCAGATGTTTTGATTAAATTCATGCATCATCCCGGCCTCCCCAAATAACTTTTGGTATGGAAGGTATTCTGTCTCCTCAAGCATAACAAATGTACACAGAGATCAAATCAATACAAGAATAAGAAAATGAAATCTTGTCCTTTGCAACCTGTACTGTCTCAGCCTTGTTAAACACTTGGCAAACTTCAGGCCCTCTTGTTCTCTCTGTTTTAAATACAGGAAAAGGGGGAACGAGGGGCAAAGGAACTGAGACCTAAATAAATGAGCTGGGCTGTAATTAAAGGTTGACCTTCCACTTCTGCACAAGGCCAGGAGGACTGGATTTCTCTCTTTTATATTGGAATGCACAGTAGAGTACGAAACGTGCAAGGCAAGGCAGTGTCAGATCTCAGCCTGATTCACAGGGCAAGCTCCTCTAATTCAGTGTAACCTGGTTTGCTTGGCAAATGCTTCGCTAGGAAGGGACTGGAGTGATGAAGCTCCCCCTTGCCACCATCCCTGTCACATTCCTGGGGGAGAGTGTGCCCATGGAATGCACGAAGGTGCTCTGCCCCTGTCAGAGCCCCGCTGTGTCACACAGAGGGGTGGCAGCCCTGCAGGACCTCCTGCTCTGCTGGCAGAGGGGGCTGTGCTCCACTGTGGAAATCAGCCCAGAATGGGGCTCACTGGTCCAAGCGCCACGTCCCTGCCATTCCCTTTGCCCCTTGGAAAGGGGACAAAACAAGAAGGCTCCTTGGGTTAGTGCTCCAGCGCTGTGGGTTTGCTCAGATGCAGTTGTGAGTTCGAAAGGAGAATTTTGAAGGAGTTTAGCAATTTTGCCTACAGGGTCTATTGCCTTTTAATGCTGCGGAGTGAAAACATTGATGCATCTCTTGCATCTGGAGACATTGATGTCTCCTTGGACCCTTTGGAAAGGCAATTTCTGCTATGAGAACTAACTCATTAAAAAGTGCATTTAGAACAATTTAAGGGCAGATTTTCTCTCATTGTCAGGTTTCTAAGCTGTTCTGATGAGACCCAGTTCACCAGACACAGAAACAAAAGAACAGTGTAATCAAAAAATGTGTAAAATGAAGGGAATGAAAGTGTCTTCTTAGACTCTGTGGAATCAGCTTAAAATGCGCCTAAAATAAGTAGGATTTAAGTGAAGTACAAAAGATCAAACCTCAGAACAAATTGTCAGGTAATTTTAAAAAATCCTCTTTGCTCCTTGTGCTGATAATGAGACTCCTCTGGAAGCTCAGATCACTGCTGTTTGGAGCAAACATCTCTTTATCTGTATAGCTGATTTACCTCTCACCTCAGAACATCAGAGCTGAGCAACGTGTAGAAGTTTGTGGCTGAAAAATGTCCCCTGAAATAATAAAACTGATCTCAAAGGTAATTTGAGGTTTTCCTCTTGATAATTTTGTTGATCCTTTGAAATAGGGTAAAAACTCACTTCTCCTACTAAGTATGGGGGAAGAGATCCTTTTGCTGAGGTCAAGATGTGCCTTCTCTTAGATGCTGATCGGTTTTATTTAAAAGGAAAAGAAAAAAGTGTAGGGGGGGAACCCCCTGCTCTAACTTATTTTTAAAAACTAGTAAGTAATATAGTCTTCCAAAAATAGGGGCAAGAGTGGACTTTGTAGTTAGTGGGTAAGAAAATCACCAATATGATTGAACTTCTTGAAACCTTCTTGCCTAGTTGAGGAGGAATTCTAGCCCAGGGGACAGGAGGGAAGAACTGGAAATGAAGCAGGACCAAGTTGGTGTCCCAGGTGCTCAGTCCCTGCCTGGCTCTGGCTGTGCAGCCCATGGCAAAGCACCCACAGGCAACACAGGAGGCCCTGGGTGGGTGTGGCAGCAGGGAGGGACATGCAGGGCCATCAGTAAATTAATTTTAATATCAGCTGCATGCTGCAGAAATTTATTGCAGCTGGTGAGTGGCAGGGACAGGTTGATTAGCAGCCTTCACAAGGTGGGTTTTTAGCAAACTTTATCAGGATTGGAACTTGTTYGTGCTTGGTTTAGGAGTAAAACAGAGATTTGCGTAATCATTTACTCAAGAGTTTTATTTTGTGCAAGCCTATGAGGTGGTGATGGCTGTAGATTTCATAAACTGTGTGTTCGGGGAGTGCAGCCCATGAGGAGAGCAGCATGTGCTGCCTATTTTGATGCTGATGCAGAGAGGCTGCTCTGGAGAACACACAGGTGAAAGTCCCAAAGGCTCCCTTGTCTTTCCTGCTGGAGGAGATGTCGTTCCTGTAAGGCAGCTTCGTGCTTCAGTCAGTGCTCTGACTGCTAATTTTCTCAGGTAAAAAAGAATAAATTCTGTCTTGGTCAAAGTACTATAAAATTCAATACATGCTAGTCAAATCTTTTAAGAGATTAGCAATTGTTAATGGGCGAATGGGAGAAGAGGCCGCTTGACGTGGACTTTGGGGATGTTTTTGGCGCAGCAGGGCGCACAGCAGCGTTGTTTTCCGGCTGCAGTCGGGAATATTTGGAATTGTTGCCTGGTGGGGGAGGCAGGCTTCTCGAAAGTTTTGTTGTCCCACGTAATTTTGAAAGCCAGCCTCTAAACGAACAGGTACAGAGGAGAGAGATGGGGCGGGGGAGCAGGAAGAAGAGGGGGAAGAGAAGGTTTTTGGGCTCTTCTTCCTATTCCTCCCTTATTCAGGGGAAAAGCCAGAAACCCCTCAAGGTGTTAGGGAGGACGGGCTGCCCCGAGCGGCCGGCGCTCCCGGCGGGGGCGGTGSGGAGCGGCGGGGCTGTCGGGGCGCGGTGGCGGCGCGGCGCGGGCAGGGGGCAGCCGCGGGCCGGCACSGCGCTCCCCGCCGCTCCCGGGAAAACCGGCGTGGGGATGAAGGGTACTCTCGCTATAGGATGCACTGAGAGGGAGCAGGGAGATACCCCGGATAGGGCTGAGCCCCCCAAAGCCCATGGTCTCTGTTTCGAAATCCTGTAAAAGAGGAGAAATTAAATGTTTGGCAGGTGCTCCGGGTTTGGGTAGTGCTGTAGGATTTACTGGTGGTGCTGGAAAACGCCTTGTTTCTGCACGAGGTGCTTTCTCCCCTAGAATGGGCTCCTCTGTGTTCGTTGTGAATGAGGGTTTGCTGGCGGGTGGGGTTGGGGGAGTTGGCTGGTTTGTTTGTCCCTTTTCGGGGRTCGCTGGTGGCGGTCCCCAGCTGTGTCCCTGTGCTCTGTGCAGCCTGGGTGTGCAGGGACTCGGCTCTAACCCACGGTACAGGTGTGAATTCCCATCTCCTGAGGGTCCGCCGGGTGCGAGCCCGGGTTTGGCCCCCCGCAMCCTCCCCGTGGCCGTGGGGTGTCTGTCAGGCTCTGCCAGGGCTCGGCACACCCAGGACAGGCTGTGTTGGTTGGTGKTGTACTCTGCAAGTGCTGCTCTTATTTCAGTGAGGCTGGAACTGCTAAATGGGAGCAAAAGGTTTGCAATCTGATCCCTGCAGTATTCCTGGGAGCATTCTTTATATTGCAACTGTGCCTTATTCTATTTTATTTTTTTTTAAGCTGGGTAACACTGTGGTGATTCAGTATTGTTGYTCAGGATCAAGAATAAAAAAGAAAGCAAATGTAGCCATTGTGATTAACTTATTAAAGTGTAATCCTCACTAACCAGGAATTTTAATAATTATTCTACCTCCATGATTATAATTTAAGAAAAAGCCCCAACCCAAGCTATTTTGTTTTGCTTACAGTAGTTAAATTTTCTGATAATTCCTCCCCCCTCCACTTGATTTTTGCCAAAGGGAAGAAAAGACATTATGGTGGTTCTTGTCTTCATATGTAATAGCATAGAGATTTTTATCAATGAAAATTTCCAGGACTATTGCTTTTACACACACATATTCATTTTTTAGGGATTCTGCCAGTGCATAGTTTTGAATTTCCTTTCTGTTTTAACCATTATTAAAAAATAAGGAGATATTTCCCAGGCTGCTGCTGATAAAATAGTTCTGTTAGGAATGAAGGAAGATGCTGCAGGAAGAAACTTTGATGTAATACATATGTTGTGCCATACTTGGGGGATTGAAAGGAGAGGGTTTTGCTGTGTGTTAATACAGTGTCTCACAGGTGACTTCTGAAAATATGATAAGGTTGTTTTTCTATGTAAAACATGAAGCATAGTGKTGTTTGACTGGGCTGCTCGGAGTTTATGTGGGACCTCATGCAAGTGTTGAGGAGGAAACATCCTGAAAAATTAGTGTAAGGGGAATTCTTTTATCTATGGGGGAAAATACAGACTTAAAGGAGGGAAGAGCTTTGGGTTCTGCATGAATCAGGCTGTACTCAGACTACAGGAGTGCCTGAGGGTAAAAGTGGAGAAAAAGCAATGTAGTCTTGCTGGTGTGATGGTTTGAGCAGAGAGTCCCAGAGTGTTTTATGCTCTTGCAGCTCAGAAAGCTGAAATGAACTTTCAGGTAATCCTGTGGACTYATGGAGTATAGAAGACATGCTATAGAGTTTAGCCACAAATCTTCAGGCCCAAACAAACKTAGGTTTTGGGTTTATTAAAAGCTTCCTTGCTCTTTCAGTGTAAAGAGGAACTCTGACCAAACCAGGATCTGCCTAAAAATGGTAGGTAGAATCTGGGTCAATAACTATGTGCCTGAATTCAGCACCTAACTTGCAGCCACTTGATAGTCTGGAAGAATTGGGAATAGATTTGGAGAAAATATGAAGGTTTGAAGTGCAGGGAATGAGGCAAAATGAAGGCTCCCCTCATCACTAGTGCTCCGCCACAGCCATGCCTCGCAAAGCTGGCTGATCCGTTATGCTGCTTGATGAAAATGTAGTTGGTTTTTTTTTAGTCCTCATTAGGTGCTGATTTTGCTTTTCTGGGRTTTTATGAATGTGTGTGGTGTCTTTAGCTGTCAGGTGTCCTCRGCAGTTGACCAACTGCATATAATAGGCTTTCTGTATGATGAAGCAATATTTTTGAAGTTACTTTGCAATCCAGTGGCCTCAAAACTATGTTAAGGAGCTGGCTTGATGATAGTAAATGACTTTTTGTTTTATTAGATAGCAATAATGTCACTGCTCTCAATCAAAGTTTGAAAAAACACCTTGAGCAGAAGCTTAGCTGAGTTAAAACAGACATTAGGAATAACTTGGTTATAAAGTAGATTTCCAGCTTTAATGGATGAAGTTTAAGCTATTCTGATAAGTTCCTGCCCATCTTTATTTTGTCCTGTCAATAAAATAAGCTTAAGCCATGTTAGACTTGCACCTCTCYGGTACAATTATATTCCTGATGCGGGATCGTGAAGCCAGTTGCACAAAGAGAGGAGTACCTGGATTTTCCTTCTGCCAGTGRACTTAATCCCTGGATGCACTGTTATTTGCATTGAGGAAAACAGCAAAAGGTCATTGATTTCAACACCCCAGAAGTCAGGTCTGATGGTGATGGGAGGTGGTTTTACACGTTAGATTTGTCTGTCATTTAGACTTTTTATACCGCCTTTGGTGCAGCTTCTTTCCTCATGTTTTATCTTTGCTCATACCTAAATTTAGCAAAGACTGGCAGAGCTGCCCAGTGTGCAGGAGGCACTTTGGTGGAGAATCCTCACCTGTGAGATTCYCTCCTGCCCAGGAGACCAGCACCACCACATCTGTGACCCTCAGTGCTTGGTTTCCAGTGAGTGCTTTTAGTCACCAGCAGAGCAGTGCTTTGGCTGCCTTAGTTAACGCTGATTTAGCTGACATACGCTTTTGATTTTTGGAAACAGAAAATCAGCCTTTAGGCTGTTAATAGACATTTTTACAAACAGAAGGACAGACAGACGTGATTTTTAGCTGAGAGGAATTGCACTGTGGTTTTAGAGGAGGATATTAGAGGAACACGATTTCACAAATGTATCGCACAACAATACACTAATTCTTTGTATGCCTCCAGAGGCCTCAGCCCAAAGGTAGCTGAAATTCTATACCATAATTGCATTCTTTCAAAATTGCAGCTATAAGAGGCCATAGTTGTTTCCAGAGAAATGTTAAAAATGGGATGTGCATTTTTCTGTACATACGTTGCATATGTTAGCATTCACTCATAGATTACTTCATTAACCTTTGCTCTTCAGAAGCCTTRGAAAGAAAAAATACTTGAAGGAGGAATAGACTGGCGGAGCAAGCTGAAGGGATTTCATGAAAGGTCAAAATCCAGCAAGTTGGCTCTCCCCGCCCCCTCCCTCGACTAAACAGCTTCTGCTCTGTGTCTCCACAAAGAAACAAATAAAGACTTGCAGGTGCTGCAGAAGCAGAGATTATTTCAGTGCTTGTTCCTTGTGTGTGGCTTTCATGTATTTTATAATGCTCTTGCATGATTTGCTTATTCAGGTTTTTTTCTTTTTCTTGAATGGATGCTATAGTAACAACCAAAAAAGAAACAGCACAAACCAAAAATACAGATAAAATGTACTTTTTCGTCCACTCTTTAGTTTGAAAGACAACAGAACAAGGGGTTACCTGAGTGACTTGAGCCTGAGATGCCTCTAGCATTGATAGCTCATCAATACACCTTTAATTTAGCTGTTGCTGTTTTTTCTTTTATTTATTTCTATTACATGTTTTTGTTGTCCACTTGGTGACAATAATATACTGAATGTAGCTAAACTCACTCTATATTCTGGATTCAATTTTAAAAGTGACTTCTCAGGGCCAAGTTATAAGCCTTTGAAATATGGGATCGTAATAGAAACGCTGACAGTATCTTAACAGTGTCTGCACTAGTGGGTGTTTCTCTAATATAAACAAATGGTGTTATTGGGCTCTTTTTTCCCCCACTCTCCCTGCTTTCTTTCAAAGGTGGTTTTATCATCCCTTAGCTTCAAAACCATCATCTTTTTTGCTTAACCTGCAGCAGGGTTAGTTTGCTTTGTTTTGTTTTCCCCTTTGAGCCTAGAGTGGAACAGGGCAGACAGGGAAAATTTARGTTGTAGCTTATCCGGAAGACTTGCCTGCTGTCTGATGCTATTATGTACTTATGTTCAGTAAGTGTGTAAACAAACACTTTCAATCTAAGCCTTGAAGGAGACAATCTTTAAAGAGTGTCATGATAGTGTAATTAAAAGGATGATCATTTTAAGGTGCTATATTTCTAGTACGTTGTATTGACAGATATTAAGCCTTTTTCCATAAAGCACCAATAAAAACCACTGTAACTTATTAAAGTGATACCCGGGGAAATACTTAGCTGTTACATTAATTTAAAACTCTCTCTGTAAGCCCCATATTTCGGGCTGCAATTGCATGGAGAGATGAAGGAGGAAGGAACATGTCCTCTTCTGTGTGAGTGATAACGTCGGGGCTGCCCACAGGCTCCTCCAGGGAAGTTGCTGGTACAAAGCAGTGAGGGGACAGAGGTGAGACAGGAGCAGTGATGTGCAGGCAGGCGAGGGTGGTGCCTGGGCTTCCTCCTTTGTGCCTTCTCCTGGCTGTGGAAATACCCGGCAGGGTGGAAGCCGCCCTTGTAACTGCAGGATGTTGTAGAGCTTCCTGTAAATACTGCTTTAATTGAAGTGTGTCTGCGTTTTCATGTGTGCTAAGTAGTATTTTCTCTTAGAGATCCTACCACACACTATTATTAACTGGCAGCAGTCATGGATTCCTTTTCTTCAGCTATTTCCTTTAGCTAAAAATGCAAAACCGTGCCGCCCTGAAGGGTTACTTAGCAAGAGTTTTAATGAAATAATAGAAATGTTGCACTCTAGTGATTTCCCCCATGCAGGGAAATGTCACAGTTCATTGGTCTTTCCCAGGAACATTACATGAGATTACACCTATTTTCATTACTCTRCTCAAGTACAATATTGTTAAGTAAATATTTGCACAAAAATGTGGCCATCCTRAGGTGTGAGCCGTCCTGCAAGGTAAATAATTAAAGCATGTGCTTTCTCTGGTAGCAGAAACCAGTGCTTGATACAGGTTTGATCGTTTCACATGTCTCTTTGGTAATCCATAACTGTCTTCTGCAATTATTTTCATCATGCAGCCAAGCAAAGATAAAAGGTAGAACATGCCTCTCTCTCCTGCTCCCAGGGAAGCTCCATTATCCTTCAAGGCTCACGTGGCTGCGGAAAAGCCAATCTGAGTGGGAAGAAGCAGCCCACAAGGACGAGCTCAGTGTGAGCAGAAAATGAAGTTGTTACCAGACAGCAAACTGCAGCCCTCGGTTCTTATGAATATTTGAATGGGTAACTAAAAACAGCTCAGTGGACTCTAAGCAACTGTGACAGCTGAAACTGCCTGGGAAACCAGCAGTCTACAAGGACCACGATGAAAAGATCAGCAGTCACATTTCCACCTACGCCACCACGAGTATATTGCAAAACATGAGCAGGTTCTTAGTCCCCAAATATTGTTTAGCAAGAAAAATACCTTTTCCCCCTATGAATTTTCATAAGCAAGGTATGTACTGAATTTGTCAAGAAATCTTGAATTCATCGAAGTCCAATGATTTCTAACAACCTACTCAAGGCAAGAGAATAGCCATGTTTTTTAGACATTGAAATATTGATGTTGCTTATACTTATAGAAAATTTGCCCTAGTGAATCTTTCATTAATATTTTTCAGCTAGTTCCACGTGGCAAGAAAGATGATGAGAACAGTTCCCCTGGAGCTAAAAATGTTCTGAATAATCTGCACTAAAAAGAAAGGGTGAAAGAACCATAATAAGCAAACTAATGAAAGACTGGGCTTATTTTATAGCAGTCAGAAAGATGTACAAGAGTTCTAAAAAGAACAGAGCAGCTATATATGTTTTTTTTTWWAAAAAAAAAAGGAAAAAAAGAAGGAAAGGTCTCTTACACCGAAGTGCAATTTTCTGACACTGATTTTTATTCTTTTTTTGTTCTCATGTATGTTATAAAGCTGCCTAAAGATGTATTTGGTAATGACCTTCCTGATCATACCTATCWGAGTTAATGTGTCCTGGGCTGTGTAACTGCCCAGTGTCCATAACATGAGCATTCCTCACTCAGCTGTTTTCTCTGGGACTGCTTACACAGGAGGAGGCTGCAGAATTGGTTTCGTACAGTGTTTAAGGTGTTGGCTTTATAGGAGAACTGTGAGGGTGACATTTTCCTCACATTTTTTATTGCTGTGGCAAGTTTACACTATAAATCTGACTTGAGAACCAGATGAATTGTTCAGATAAAATGTAACTGGCTTGCTGTAGATGAGTAACGAAGAAAGAAACTTGCTTTTACAATAGTGAGATGAAGAGGCTTTTTAACAAGAAATGCACTTACATCTGTCACATGGGACTTCCTTCTGGCACTTGTGCCATTTGGTAGCAATGACGTCGGTTTCAGTACTTTGAAAAATTGTGGAGTTCCCACCAAACCTGTTCTTACACATTCACCAAGAATGATGGTGGAATAATTGATCCTGTAGTAATAAAACACAGCTCTTGACTGGCAGCCCTCTTGAGCTTCTGCCCAGAACTCTTTTCTACGAGCTCAGGATGTAGAGATCCACAGTTGAGTCATGTTTGTTAAGGGAGTGATGTCAGAGCAAGCTGGAAAACTTAGGTCTGATTCTACCTATTTTGTCCATTCCATCAAGCAAATATTGACATTTCCCAGAAAATGTGAAGTAAATAAAAATTCAGGCCACGTGAGTGAACTACAGATGTGAATTACAAGTTCTTTGGACATTTCCATTTCAAATTTTGCATTTGTTATGATTTTTTTTTCATTTGTTATTTTTATTTTGATTACATCACAAAAACTTTTCTGTTGTCGTTAACTGGTGGGATTTAGTTTGCATTTTGGCATAGTTACTTAATTTTGTTCCATATTGCATACAGWAGATCTTGAAACTTGTTCACATTTTTTCCTGTGTTATATGTTTTTAGTAATAGTTTGTTCCTGCAAAACTGATGTAAGATGTTGTGGACAAGAGATGATGATTTTCATTAGGAAGAAGAAAAAGGGAGTGGGGTGGTGAGGCCAGGGAAAAGAAAAGGCACCTCTCCTGAAATCCTAGAGATGATGCCACTAGTTAGGACCATAGCAGAGCAAATGTGTAGAGGGCATTTTCTTGATTCCCAAGACTCTTGGAAAAGTACAGAAGCTTTGTAGGCTGCAAGTGATCTGTTCCTCTGCTCACATGATAGTTTTGGTCTCTTGGACGATTTCAAGGGTTTGTGATTTTGGCTATACTTTTATAAAYCAAAGTCTTTATTAAGTGCCACAGACAGTAGACTCAAGGAGGTCTGCAATGGAACAGGATTTGCATGAGAAGACTTGTTTGGAATGCAGTAATATCTGGAAAAGAAATGGGTCMAACTCTTCTTGTGAAGGATGATGGTGATTCCTGTCTGTTCCTGTCTTAGGCTACTGACTCCGTGGGGAATGTTAGAAGGAAATGCAATTTGTCCTCAAGAGCTGAGGGTTGGAAAGTCTGGCTCAGTGCAGAGGCAGGAGATGCCAATGAGCATCCTAAAGACCTGATGGGGCAAAGACAGAAGTGTGATGGTCCCAAGGGTGTTCCCTGCCCTCTGCTTCCCACCACAGCGAGGCACTCCGAGTCAGCAGCCAGGGCTACTGTGGTTTGAGCTACACTCATGGTGCAACTCGACTACYGGGCACCACCGTTGCACCTTTATGAAAGTCCTGTTAAAAGCTGCAGATTGTTCAGTTAATCAACTCTGCATCAATTCTTTTCTCAGTATTTATGTCGCTGTCTCCATGGAGGACTGCGCCTCCAAAGAGACTATTTCCTTGATTCAGCTCCACTGCATCAGCTCTTATCCAAGTTAAAAAGCTCTTCAAAGAATTAGGGAAAAGATATATAGATATATATTCCTGTTTTTCATCTTCTCAACTCTTTCAGCATCTCTTTTCCTTTAACCATATCAACCCAAGCATAGCAGGTGTGGGTTGGGTTGGCTTCATGTGCTTTGATGGATGAAGACTGGAAGGAAACACCATCAAAGACTCGACCCATTTTCAGGTCCCCCAGTGAGATGAGGAGTTGTAGAGTAAGAGTTTGTTGTGCTGTGCAGTGCGGATGAGCTCTATAGGGAGCTGTGGGGTACCAAATGCTTTCTTGCCTCTTTGTTCAGGCACATGAAAGGAGCCTTTCCTTCAGCGTTGCTCAGACTGAGTGAAACTTCACAGATCCCAAAGCTTTCCTGAATTTCTTGTACAGCAGAAGTGCGCTATGTACACAGCTAAATGTTTGCAACAAATAAGAAAGTAGTTGAAACAGTTTGTCTTGTTTCGTTTTCTAGCATTCTGGACAGCAAAGGAAGTTCTTTAATCTTGGTGCTCTCCCRCTCTCACCTCTCCATTACTGATACTCGGTGTCCCATCAGGAGGTTGAAGGCAAAGTTGATCAGAGGCTGTGGCTTCACAAGTTGTAGCAGCAACAACAAATTGGTCCTTAAAAATAATTTTTCTTTCTGTTTCATGTTTTTTCTGGGAAAAGAACTCTTAGCTTTATTGTTTTCCTTCCCCAGTAAATGGGTACAGCCACATGCATCTCGTTGTTATGCACGGAGAGATCTGAGCCTGCGCCTCACAGGAGGTTTGCTTCCACCGGTGACTTTCATTTAACCAYGAAAGGGAAGCACCATTCCTGAGATCTTGGTGTCTCTCGGTAGCATTCTGCTTGAGAGGGGTCTGTTTGGGCTCACATTAGCGACCTCTTCACCTACAAAGGAAAAGTAAGGATTTGTATCCTGCTTTCCACTGGAAACATTTCAGCACTTATCACTGACTCTGGAAGTCATTTCCTCTGAGATTTTCTTGGCTTTGTACACAAAAAGTAAGACCTGAGAATTGTTTCGTTGCTGCTCCTGAACCCCCCAGGCCCCTCCACACAGTAGGAGACAATAGCCTATTTCCTTTTGTTATTCTCTTACTCGATGCTGGAAGGCTTTTTTGTTTGTTTTTATAGCCAACAATTGCAAGCTTTTATTTTGTGTCCGGGGTTTGTGGRGGACTACAGTGGGGACTTCTGTTTTCATGATTCAATGATATGCTTGTCCATTTACAATAGTTGACTACTTTTTGAATACATAATAGGTTGGGGGGAGAGTTCCTAGCTTCTTGCTTTTAATTTCTGTTTGAAGTAGTTATTTAAATAAGACAAAAATAAAATGGACTCTTTGAATGACTGGGGAAATGGAATTACTGACTTTCATAGAAGTTGCTGAAGCAGTGTGATTCTAATTGAACCAACTGATGTAATAAGATACTTATAAATCTAAACTATTTGCTTTTGGCAGAATTTTAATTTTTTTTAGGCTTTTTAAACAGAACAGCTAAAAAAAGATTTTTTTTTTTAACTCTTCTATATCTGTAAGGAATTTCTTTTAAATAAAGGCCTTTTTCCACAGATGTTCTTTGCAGGATTTTGGGCAACTGTTCCAAATCCCTTGAGTCTTAATTGCGACAGTCTTTGTAGACACTAAAAATAAACTGTGCACAATATAAAAAACAAACACATTCTCTAGAAAACCCTGATATGATTAACATTCTCAAGGAAATTTCAGATAGATACTGTCTTCTGAGGATTAAAGGGAATGTGATTTGTCCATTTGAAAAGGAAATTGGGTCAACGTCTTGACTGGCAGCTTTCTGGAGTACTGAAAATATATTCCTTATTATTCGGAAGGTGAATGTGAATTTAGGATACTTCTATTTTTTTCTTCTCCATTGAAATTATTGCATGACAGTGTTACTGAAGACATTTGGGAGGAGAAATTATTCCATGAGAAGTTGTGTAGCAGTGGAAAGAGAATAACCTGAGGCAAAGCAAGAAAGAAATCGGAACAAGTTCAGGTCAGGGATTATTACTTTGGGGATTAATAGCCGAGAGCAGCAAGGCAGTAGTGAGGTGAAAGCAGGCTAAATACTTAAGAGCTGCAGTCAGACCATACAAAAAGACTTGTAGAAACATGGCAGTCCTGGCATGTTAATCGGGTTTTTGCCAGGAGTGATGGAAGTGCTCGTATAGGAAWGGTACAGAAATTTCTATTTTATACTATATATGCAAAAAAAAAAAAAAAAAGGTTAGCTTAACAACTGGCTTAGAAACTGGTCCAGTTAAACTTGTGTGGATCCTTAATGTCAGTGTGTTTAAATACCTTAGCTTGTTCTGGCAAACAAATCCAAGCTTGTTTCAATCCTGTTTAGGTACATCTGTCCTCACACAAGTTCACTAGTTTGATTCTTAAAATTCTTAAATTGCTGGACTAAATGGGTGCAATCCTGCTGGTAAAGCCATTCTGTGTAAAAACTGCAGATGTGCCAACTTCAGGTCTGGAAAGTAACCTTGATGATTTAAACTCCTCCTTTACCTTATAGTAAGTGTGCCCATGTTACATGTTCAGCTCCTCAGGAATGTGATGTTGCAAGGGATTCAATTTGTCTGCTCCTGCCCTGAGTACATTGAGACCAACTGCTTGCCCAGCTCTTGTTTCAGATCCATATGGACCTGCCATCAGCCTGGTGAGGTCCCACCAGTGCAGGCTGTGTCCTGCAGCCTTTTCCAGCAACAGAACTGCACCCAGGACCCACCTTTCTGGTCTTGGCTGCATCATGTATGGAGAATTGTAAGAGTGGAACRTTGTTTACAGAATAGCCTGAGTTGGAGGGCACCCACAAGGATCATTGAGTCCAACTCCTGGGTGAATGGCCTGTATGGGGGATTTAATCCATGACCTTGACATTATTAGCACTATATTGTAATTGTCTTCCCCTTGAGTGTCTTTGAGTTGTAAGAAAAGTAGGTTTCTCCAGAAGAAGCAATTTAACTAGAAGCTTTATATCAAAACCTTGGATTGTCAAGGCTTGGGACGTTTGGGATGCAAGTTGTGTGGAATCTGGACTGTTAGCAGCTCACACCACGTGTCGTGTCCTCAGCTGTGCAGCCCAGCACCCTGGAAGTTGATGCTGATGTGAACAGCAGCACAAAATTTAAAATCTGTAAATCAGATATTTACATCTGCCGTGTCGGGGGCATGGTGTGGTCAGTGAGCCAAGGGGGGAAATTCTGTCTATGCAGTCTGTGCCCATCTGCAAGGACTGTCATTCTTGATCAAAGGGTTGAATTTTCCCCCTTCGAAGGCTTGCTCGTGTCATAGATAGGCATGCTTTCTTTAATGCAAAAACGAGAAGACATACCAGAACAGGATATCCCAGCTTACAAATTTTTGTAGTGTCAATACTAAATAAAAACCCCAAAAATCAGGTAAGCAAGCTAGCTTGTGATTGAAGAGTGATCCAGTACTCTATATACACAATTCAGTATTACTTATCCAGTGTTTGAATCTAATCTTCAGTGTCTTCCTTTTAAGTGTGGATTTCCTGTGTGACTATGGAACTGCCATTTATCATATTTTTCCTCCTATTAGAGTAAAATCTCTAGTACCTTGTGAACATGAACTGCRGCTTTTGAAATTGTTCCCTTTCTATCACTTACTGTTCAGTGATTTATTTCTTACTAAGATTGCAGATCAGATGTTCTGTCTTTGAAAGTCAGTTTTCCATGGGAAGAATGATGAAGGTGGGCAAATGACATCAGATTTAATTCTGAATATTCTCACAGTGAGTTAGTCTTTCAGCAGCACCGCTGAGTACCTGCTGAAGCAGTGCTAAGCTTTGTATGTGTRATGGGAAGCCATCAAGCAGCTTGTTACAAGATGTTTGTTTGCATTCTACTCCAAGCAGCTGTAAACAAACATCTTGCAGCAAGACCATGTTTTTGCCTGTAATTCAGGAAGGAAGAGAAGGAGGGATTCAAGCTGTTTTCTTCAGGCTGCTTTTATGTTCCAATCTGCCTAAGGTGGTGAACTGCAGCACGTGCCTGGGAACAGACCAGAGCGTGCTCCTTGTTTCTTGCCTCTCCAGTTCTTTTCAGAAAGCCCAAGAACTCCTCACTTTGTTCTGGGGAAGAGTGAGACACTTCACTACTTTACTTTTTGAATCAAGATTCTCTTTTATGTGACCTGAATCAATATTAAAGGAGAAGATTATTCCAAGGCCCCCCTGCTGCCAAGTCCTTGCCAAGCCTCATCTGTGTCTACTTGCAGGGCAGGGTTCTTGGCAACCAGCCCTATCAACTTTCTTCTTCCTCCTGCTGCTGGTGTAAAAGCCAAGCACAATGGAAACGGATCACGTTTTTCTTATCTTTTGATCACTTTTTAGCTCACATTGGATTTCTGCTTTGCCAGCTTTGACAAAAATTGAGAGCTGGTAATTCAGCCATGGTTAGTCCTAGGTACAACTTATACCATAATGTTCATTCCCTTTGCTTTTCACTTACCTCCTATCCCCAGGGTAAGGAAAGTGACATTCATGGAAAAAGAAAAGTTAGGTCAAAACTACTCAATTTTCCACCAGAGCTAAACCTGGCTGCACAAGTCCTGAAGGACGGGTGTCTACTTTCTAGAAAACAAATGATATATTGATTTCCTATTAAAAGAAAGCACTGACAGGAACTCTCAAAACAAAAGCCTTCTTTCAACACAGCATTTAAATACGGGACTGCCTAAATTGTGCACAGTCTTAAGAGCTCTGTTGGAAGAGCTCTTCAGTGCCTGCTTTGAATCCCTGTGCCAGCCTTGCCCTGGCCTCACCTGGGCTTTGCCCTGTGCTCGGGGTCACCTGCCACGGTGATAACATGCATTTTGCATCCCTGAGCAGACTGCTGAGATTTTGAATTTCTGAAGAGTGTCAGAGTCCATTGAGGGTTTTCTTTCCTCTCTCTTTATTTTTTTCCCTTTTTCTCTCACAGCCACCTACAGTGTGAACTTCAGGATTCATTTCAGGTCTTCCTCCATTTTGTGAGAACAGGGAAGAGGTTAAGCAATATGCTTTCTGCTTTTAAGCCACTTTTATATCCCATTTTTCTACAATTAACTACTTACATATATTGCAGTGCTCATTTCCCCAGATCCCAACCAAAATTTTTCCTGGACAAAGACAAAAAGGAGTAGTGCATTTTAGGTTTTTTGTTACTTTCTCAGATGAGGAGCAGCAGCTCTATTGAGATGGATATTTTTCTCTTGCTGTATGATTAGTCTGCTCGTACCTTTGCATGTGTGCAGGTGCTTTTGTTACTGCTGGTGTCATTGATGATGATTTAATTGCTGCATGTCCTAGAACACAAAATGAGGGGCTTGTCTTTTTTTTTTTTTTTAAATTTGCTGTAGCAGCAGTATTTTCTCACAGGATTTATTCAGCTCACAATATCATTTCCCAAGAGACTTTGCCCCCTGTGTCCCACCCAGGTGATCCCTGCCGTGGATGCCTCTCCTTCTCCCAGACACTCAGGAGCAGAGGCTGGTTCTTGGCAGGAGCTGTTCCTGCTTGCCCTGGAATGGAAGAGTCACACGCTGAAATAGTGACTCATGGAGAAAATATCTTTCAAGTTCAGGAAATGAGGAGACAAAATATCAATCTTTTCCGATCATATTTGTCAAGAGCTCTATGAATGAGAGGGAGATGATGATAAACTTTCAGGTATTTCTAATTTGAAAAATACCTGTAGGACTTGCTCCAAGCAGATTGATTTTTTTACTTAGGATTCTCAGGAAGCTATAAAACACAGCAAAGTGATGGCAATAAGATCCCACCAGTTTCTTAAATAGATGAAAGGATGCTTCAAAGTCTATTTGTTTAGTCAGTCTCTCTTTTCATCTTTGTTAATTGCTGAGAAGGATGAAGTAGCATTAGTATGCACAGCTTGTGAATTATAATCTTTAAAAGCAATCTTTTTTTCTTTTTAAGCATAGGTGTTAACCTGAATTCTGCTTTCTCACAAGTGCAGCACGTGTGTTTGCTGACATACTTATAAATTTATTGCCATAATAAAAAAAAAAAAAGACAAAGTAAATGAATAGGTTTGGAAATTTTTATTAACTGAGGTCTTCTTTTCAGACCCATTTCAGATCCATTTTTTTGTTTTTTGTTTAAGTCTATTGCTATAACATATGTAATCTTGAAACTTGGGAATGGTATTAGAGTTCATGTAATAGTTCATTTGGAAACAATTTTAGCATTAAGTTGTCCAATTTTTGTACTACTTTTTTTCTCTACTATATGCAGTAATACTTGAAAAAGCTGTCTTTGGTAATACAATTCAACTTTTGAGTTTCACATGGCCATCTAAGAGATCTTGTTTCCGATCCTCCAAGTTCATTCATGATAGTTCTAATCTCTAAATTGAGACTGGGAGGAGAGSTTTCAGCTTTTATTTATATATGTATGTGTGTGTGTGTCTATGTATAACAGAATGTGATATGGCTGCATCACAGTGTGTTACCCAACAGCAGGATACTCGTTCTGTCCAAATTGTTACAGTGTTATTTCTCATGTCTAAATGAAAAATAATTTGTGAACTCAGGCTTGGTCATCTTCAGCAATTGGAATGCCATGTGGCAGGTGACTGGTTTATCGTTGCAATGTTTTTGAAGTCGCTCAATATCAGCCAGTAAAAAAAATAAAGGGTGTAAAATTTGCGGTTGGAAATGTGTCAGAGTTGCCTTCTTAACAGTCGTGTTTGACATGTGCATTTCCAATCTACAGAAGAATTTCTCTAGCCTGGGTACAGCTCAGAATGAGCTTGTTAGTGCCTGGTGTGTTTCAGTGTGCTCTCCCCATCCGTTTGGAAGCATCAGGGTGGCATTATCAAGTCAGAGATAATCCTAAAAAGAAAATAAAATATGGAGGGGAAGAATGAACTTGGTTGTCGTTACACACACGATTTTCTCGACCCTGCTGAACCAAAAGCTGCCTGGAGCTGTAACGTTCTGCACGTGTCAAGGGCGTATCAGCTTGGCTCTACTACAAATAACATCTAACCCAGCAGAAAAGTGGTGGGGGCAGGATTGTGTTCCCTGGTAAGCTGTTTTTTGGCTTTGAGTGCAGTCCAAATTTTTTTTTTTTAAATGTCAGTTAACCCTTGGTAGGTAGATTAGCAGGCATGCGGGATTCTTCTCCCACAAGGCTGTAGTAGCTTTTTTTCCCTTCTGCACCTGAAGAATCGTATTATTGTGCCCAGATAATTTCCTTTCATCTGGTGGCCCCTCAAGAACTCTTAAAAATGCCTGTTTCCACCTTCCTTTGTACAGTGTCTGCCTTCCCAGGTTTTCTGCTGCATACAGAACAGCCACTTTATAAAGATATAGAGCCCAGCGACTATAAAGGAGMTCCCTCTGTCAGTTTGTCATGCTTTAAAGGATTGTGGGCACCCTGAAGGGAAGATTAGTGGAGGATTGTCCAAATTGTCAAGGTTCTGAATTCTTTTTTAGCAACCATTTTCTTGCATCAGCTTAGAAAAGAAAAAGAAAAGTCTGTTTATGTGGGGAAGGTAGTGAACGAGCAGGAATGGTGACATTCCCTTTGTTTAAGACACTGATCACAGGCCATGTGGAGCCCTGTTTCTCAATCTCAGACCCAAGTATCTGGCCCAGCCCATTGAGACCTAAAGCATGACCTTTTGGCATTTTGGGCTTGCCCAGAACCTGAAATTAAGGAACCTAAATGTTCCATGTATCTTCTTTCACAGTGCTCTCTGCTCTAGCTTTAATCGAATATACTGAGTATCTCTGTCTTCCATTGGAGACACCTTTTTTGGTACTCCTGCTGTTAATTGCTTTCTCTCTCTTGGTATTCCAGATTAATGTCCGACCAGTTTCTGTTGCCCTTGCTGTTCTGCTCGGTCCTCCCCTGTCCTCCCACCCTAGTGATGCTGGGGTGTGTCAAGGTGTAAAGTTCCTCCTGATTAAGCAAAGTAAGGGGTCAAATATGAAGGGAAAGGACCAGCTCTCACTGCCACACGCTGCCCATATGGCCAACATGTGTACCATGAATGCAGTGCTTTTGGGACCTGTCAGATCACCCCATTCCCATGGATAATCTGTCCAGCACAGGCACAGTAAATCCACTGCTCCTGGACAGGCTCAGGTGCACTGTGTGGGCTGTGTGCAGTGGATCCGTCTGTACTCTGCAGAGATGCCTGAGTTTTCCAGCTCTGGAGCATACCCTTCTGTATGCCAGATGTCCAAAAGTCCCCAGCCAAATGTCAAACTCAGGTTTTATTGGATCAAAATTTTCCCTTGGGAAGCTGGTTCTGTGACAGAAAGGAGGTGAAGTGGTRCTCATGGCTGTGCTGGGCGGGGGTGATCTTTGGTGCATTTGTTTTGCAAACCTGAAGCACAGATAGAGAAGAGCAAAACTGCAAATTGCAGGAGTTAGAGAGGAATTAATCATTCTAAAAGTTGATCCTAGAAAAATATAATTTAAGGCTGAATTGCAGGACTTTATTACAAAGTTGGGGGGTTTTTTTAGGTCACTACTGAAAAGTCACTGTCACAGTAAGAGTTCTCTGAGGTGACAGCTTCTGAGCTTGTCCCCAGCACAGCTACTACATGTCCTATTCAAATTGCTGATTTATTTCAAGCATCATTGCTTGCTACACTGTAGGCAACAGGAGTGTAACCCAATTTACTACTCACCATTGTTGTAACAGGGTGGGAAGTTAGTGATGCATAAACCAGGCTTTGGCCACCTATGCAGGCAGGAGTCCTTTTTGCCTCCCTGGTCCCTTGATGGGATCAGCAGGGAGAGCTTAGCCTTCTCTCTGGCACACTTCCACCATGGTCCTGCTTGCCCTGAATGAACCGCTGCGAACCTATTCCTAGTCTGAACYGGAAGCAGCTCAGGTAAAACATACAACATGGGTATGTGTGGTGCCTGGAAGTACTGGAAAAGTATTTGTGGTTGAAGAAACTTGGGCCAACAAGCTGAGGAGCCATGGGCTCTGCATTCACAGCCAAGAATAAAGCTGATGAGTCTTTTATATACTTCCAGCAGCTTCAGTATTATCTCAGGTGCATTTAACTGTACAGCAATCACTGTAATTTACAGTGAGGAGAAAATTCAGCCAAACAACCTGTTTTGTGCTTAATCTATTCAGGCTTTATTCCTACAGGAAGTTCTCTGATGTTGCTTTATGTACTTGCTGCCTGTGGGAGATGGTACTTCTGGGAATGCGTTTCTGGGTCACCGGATATTGCAAGGCTACACGATTAGAGAGACAACCAGCTACGTGTCTACAGTATCACTTGTTCCCAGTCTCAGCGGGTAATAAATAGTGTCACAAAGCACAGCAATAGTCGATATACCTACTAAACCATCTGTTCAGAACGGCTCAAATGGAGTTGGTTAGGCAATTATCCCCCAGGGGCTGTTTATRCGTTAGAGTATCTGCATATCCTTTAGATCCTTAACCTTTAGACAGGTCCACATAGCGATGCCTTGATTTATTTTCTTTGTGTGGTCTTGACCTTCTCCTGGCAGATTTAACATTACCTTCCTCAAGAATGCAGCTAATGCTGGAAATGAATTTCTGTACTTCCCAACTGCTGGGTTTATATGTGAGTTTTTGTAATCTCTGCTAGTAAGCTATCAAATTCAGGCCTAATAGTCCACCGAGGCTGGACGGGATTCGTGCAACATAAGAACTGCAGTTTCATATAATACTATTCCAAATATGCTAGCTTGCCCGCCTTTTCATCTTCTGGGCTATTGGCTTTTTTCCTCAAGTCTTGAAAACTGTAGAAATCATGTTCTTAGCAAATAAACTTTCTCCTTAGGAGCCTCCACACACACCACCCCCCCCACCCCCCCCCATCTGAAGCTGAGGGAAGAAATCGTACAGACTGGAATAAAACACAGCAAAAATAAAGTGGGTTTTTTATTGTCTCCTATTAAATTCATAGTGCAACTTTCAGTGGGTAAATTTAGCTGGGCTCACAGTATCCAAATGCCCTACATTTCTAATGGAAATTCATCCCATACTGYAACTGCATGAGGTGGGCATAATGAAAAATGGCTTGTGAGTGTCTGCTCCTGGCAGCCTCAGAAAGAGGATACTGTGGCTGGGGAGAGGCATGAAGAATGGGTTTGTTTCCCTGCTTTAGAAGTGCTGATCCCCACAGTTCCCAGCCGAAGTGAGTGCCAGCAGGGCCGTGTGGGAGCTCTGCCCCACTGCTGCCAGTGCTGCTCCGGTTCTTTGGGTAAAAGAACAGTGGTTTAGTCCCTTTGCTGGTTGCTTCAACTTCTCACCAAGTAGTAAGGCAAAGGCAGATCGTGCTGTCAGTAAGACAACCTGACAGATCTCGTCTCTGTGTGTTTGCAAATAAATTAGGACTGTTTCTTGTGTATTTTAAATGAGCCCTCTGATTTATTTCTTAGGCTCTGAACTTCCTTTGTGGCTTCAACTTTTTAATCACAGTAAAGGTTTGAAAATCTTTAGAAACATGTCTATGGGCTGCTTAGAAAAACTGAATCAGTCGTGACATCTGTAAAGTAGTCAGCACTTTAATGGGCAATCCCTGATGCAAAACACTTCGTGCCTTTCAGCAAAGAGCTAAATATATTTTAAAAGGTATATAAAAAGAGGTTATAAAGTGCCTGACAGTGTGTCCTTCTGTGTTCATGAGGAGTTTTCTAGTTCTGGGCCTGTGCTGCTGAAGGCAAATAGGAGGCCCTGGCCTGCAGTGGATACATCCCAGGGCTGCAGACTTTGCTCTTGGGAGATGTTTCTAATAATATTTGCCCTAATTTTCAACTATGAAATGAAKGCTAATGATATTTTAGCCTCTACTCTTTTATCTGTACAGTGAGAGGCACAGCTCTCATATTACCTGCTGGGGTCTGCATGGCTGCAGAAGACAATAGCCAAAGTCTGGAATTTTTAAAATTTAAGCATTTTCTAGCTACATAGAGAGCTATGAATCCTGAGTTGCTGTTCGCTTCCTGGCTTGTTCATGGAAGTGGAGATGGCTCGGCACTGGTAGTGATGACAGCTACCTCTGTTTGGTTCCTAGCTGCTAGTTGTTTAACAAAGAATATTTATATTCCATAGCAGGATGTTTTCTTCTCTGTATTTCTTGCCTTGTTCTCAAGGACAGACTCTGTATGCTGGGACAGAAAAAGAGGGTACAACTGTTGCTTTGTTGCACAGAAACTTCACAGGACTATAGTCTYAGAAGAAAGTGTATTTATTATGACATCTTTTCCATCAGTGGATGTCAGAGGAATGCAGAAAGAAGGTCAACACCATTATCTCTTTTGCAGATGGAGAAACTGTCTCTGTAGTTCTGCAAACTGGGAAGCTGTCTCGCCACACAGACGTTGCCTGGGACCTGCTCTGTAGCCCATAACTGAATTTAAACTTGCATGAGAATTTATTCTTTTCAATTGCACCTTTGGAGCCCATTTGACCTTTTGAAAGTATTATTTCTCCAACAGTAACTATGAAATATTATTGCAGAGATTGCTGCATCCTTTTTATTAATTACTTTAGATCTTTATTATTTGGAATGAAGGTTGTTTAATTAAGCTGCTCAAATTTTTAAAACTGGCAGTATTTTCCTACCAGTGTCAAAGTAGCCAAAGATCAGAAACAGTACTGCAGGGAGGACTATGTGTGTCCACCCTTTATGAGTAATTTTCTTTCTTAACACAGAAATTTGCCTGGAAGAAATGCAAGGATTATTTTTTCAGGTTTATCTGAGCTCTAAATGTCCAGCACCCTCAGTGAAGAATCTCTGTGGGGCAGACAAATGATGGGAAATTGCACACCAGGCTACTCTGCCCATGAAGTCATGCTGAAACATGAGGCTGATATGCTTCAAGCAGCTGGAGTGTTTCGGCTTTCAACTGCTGATTTTTACACATGACTTACTTAAAAACTGATGGCTTGTTTAGGGTTGGCTTAAGACAAAGCAGTTTAAAGAAAGAGCTGGAGATGAGTCAGATTAAAAGTGCAATTTGATATAAATATGGGTGTCAGGGTTAGCAATAATTAGCATTTAAAGGACAAGTTTTGGAAGGAAAATTAGCTTTCCTGCTCCAGGGTCCTACCTAATCTTTCTTCCAACAATGGGACTCCCCTCAGTAGCTGCATGACCTTGCTTTTGCTTGGCTTGCACTTTCTCTCCTTGAAAATCTGACTTTGACTTTGGGAGAAAAAACCAGAAAACTGGAGAACCATCTGCTTGTCTAGTCCTTTCTGATGTGTTTTTTTTTCTCTGTGCTTGTTTAGGTGTGTGTGGAGGGAAGGGAAAAAAAAGTGCATATAAATGTAAAATACAGACCATTAGTGGCTCTGGTCTTAGCCTTTTAAACTTCATTCACCATCTGAAAAATGGTCTTTATGTTTTTTTCAGCTATAGTAAACACACCAGTATGTTAATGCATCTCTTTCTGTACATAGCTGGGGGAGGTATGTGTCCCCTCTCTGGAGTAGTAGCCAGAGCAAGGGAATCTCAAGGACTAACTCCCCACTCATTGCGAGGAGGAAGCAGARGAAGGCAGGAGCAGGGAATAAATCCAGGAACTGACTCAGGGTTTCTGTGTTCTAGTAAGGCATTCAAACCATGAATGATTTACACTCATTAAGTTTGAATTTCAATCCAAATCTCAGCAAATTTTATGCTGCATTTCTCTCTTGCACATTTAAGATAAACTATCAGTCTGCACCAGCAAGATCTCCTCAGTCTGCTCCAAGCTTCTGAAGGAGCCTTCACAGAGCTCATCCTTGGCAAAATATCTCTGTTACTACCAGCGCTGTTTATGTCTCGTGTTCCTGTTGCCTGCCTGTCTGCTGCCCCTTCGCCCCAGGAATGACCCGAGAGCTACTTTGATTTTAATAGTGAATGTGAAGAAGCCTCAGGGGGAGTTGGGTACCTCGGTGAGGAAAGTGCTGTGTCGTGTCGGGGACTGTTGCATCTACAGGCTGGCAGCCCTTTCCAAAGGTTAGCAAGCCTCTCCCGCTCGTGCTCGCAGGGAGTCTGCCAGATCAGATATTTCTGCCCCGGCATATCTCTAAAATCGTAATGACTTTTATTTAGCATTAATGTGGATGCCTTGAACATTTCTATGGGACTTCCACTGTCAAGTCAGCATTAAAGTGCCATTAAAGCAAAGTGTTACTGTAAGAAGCAGTACCTGCCAAACATTTCTCAGAAGAGCGCGGTGCTTTACAAGATGGGCAAGCGCTCACTCTCCTCCATTTCATGTGAAAGTCAGTGATGAGTCTTTTTATTGATTGGACAAAACAATAGAGGAGAGACGTGTGAGAACTGTTGGCAAGACTTTTTATGACAAGTGGCAGATCAGTAGATATTAATTTGCTGTTCATTGCACTGCAGTGTCCAAGATGAATCTTCATTGGTATTCAGGAGAACATGGTGTGATACTGCACGGGAATATAGGGCACTTCCTATATAAAACTGCCAGATAGTTTGGACTGAAATGATGACTCCTGGCTGTAAAACTACATTGCAAAACTCTTCTAACAATGTTTAAGTGAACTGTATTTGATATTTTTATGTAGCATTGACTATATCTTTATTCTAAATTTCCTTTGAAAAGCAAYATTAACAGCAAGGCACAAGTTGCACTGAAAGCTCAGGGGTTAGGTTCCTATGTCACTTATGTGACTTCAGAAAGTTTTAGCTGAAAAGATCAAAATGACCAAAGACRGTTCATGTTTCCGTAGGAATCTTCTGTATTCTGCATCACAGAACCTTATCCTCCAAAAGTAGTGCAATAAATCCTAAGATCMCTTTACAGCCCTCCTCCACTCTGTGTAGACGATTTACAGCAGAAGTGGCCAAGCGATAAAGACAGGAAAAAGTAAGGAATAACATCAGGGAGATCGTGAAATTGGCTGAATAAATAAATCCTGCTCTCTTTGTTTGCAATCCTCATTTTGCAAGCTTTGAGGTTTAGTGAGACAACACTTCCCAGCCTCCCTCTGCATCCTTTTAAAATGGAATATCCCAACCCATACCAATCCTTTGAAATATGTGACAAAAGCGTGGGCTGACAACAAACAAGACGTGGAATTTCAATAAGAAGTGTTTAGGTGGAAAAAAATTGGGATTTGTTAAAATTATTTGCTCTCAGGGGTAGGAAATGATAAGATTTCYTAATTTGACACTGGAAAGTTGAGAGGGGATAGCTGCACAGAGACCCCTGAACGACTCAAGTGAGAAGCTCTTGTAGAAGCTGAGACTGCTCTGCCCAGATCAGGGAGTTTGAGCTCTGGATCTCCCTCATTCTGACTTTTGGTTAATTTGGTCACCTGGTCTTTCTCTTTTCTCTTGGAGAAAAGATTTGAAAGGTTTCTGTTAAATCTGATTGTGAGCAGGGAGTGTTTTGAAATCTTAGTTTTGTGAGGCAGGAAATCCCTTTCCTCCCTACCTGTGAGTGCCTGCTAGGCTTGCCCTCTGCTGAGCAGATTCTTGCCAAGGGTTGGAATGACAGACAAAAGAGCCTCTCATGTTTTTGATAGCCCTGGAAACTTCATGTTTCCTCTCCTAGAAAGAGTACTAAATGGGGTTCCTTTTTCATGCCACTACAGCATTCCCAAGGAAGATTCATGATTGGATTATGTTCTTAGGCATTATAAATCAGAGCTAATGGCAGAGATAGGTTGATGGCTTGAAGTAAGTGGAAAAATAAATTGGTCAATGCGAAGGCCTAGGGCTGAGAAGACATAAATATAAAATTTACACCCCCCACCCCCAAAGAAGGCATCAGACCTTCAATTCTTGAAACATCACTTAAACAAACAGGAAAAAAGTCTGTTATACATGATCTTTGCTCAAGTGATGGGAAAGTTGAAATCCGGGACAATACAAAACCTGTGTGAAGCTTTTGAAGAAGTATAATTTCTCTGTTTCCTGGAAAATAGAGAGGTATGTAACATGAAACATTAATTTTGAAAAAGCATWAGGCTTTTCTGGGGGAAACATCAGAAGACATAAAAATCTTTGTCAATATCAGATTAGAATGAAACATAAAAAAAAAAAGAAAAGCTTATATTCGGTCCCATGGGGTTGGACTGTGAGAGTTGAATGCCTCTATTTGGCCTTGATAATTGTTCTTTTATCCTTTGTGCAGTTTTGGTGTTTTCACCCATAGCCTGCTGCCTGTGTCCCTGTCCTCTCAACTGCCAGCTACCCTGACTCACTTCTCARCTTTGTTCCCCTTTATGACTCAATCAGAGACTGTAAAATCTCTGCTGAGGCCATGATTCATCACCTGAATGCACTCTCTTTAAAATAAGGTATCTTTTTGTGATAGAAAAAAAGATAAAAAAATGATTTTTCAAGGTAACTCCAGAGGCGTTTTCAGTCTAGATATCCTTCCTTCTCTTTTGTTTTTTATTTAATGTAAGGCTATATAACAATCTTTAAAACTATAGAGAATATGTAAAACACTAATGATTATATACAATGCAAAACAATACTCCCAGAAGTAAATAAAAAAAATTAATTCCAAGTGGTTGTTGGCACCAGTCTGTTTTGCTGTTCAATGTCACACTGTTTCTGAACTCATTTATATTGACATGTGTTATAGCAACATCTCTGAAGGGAATTGAGCTATTTTGAGGTGCAATTGCCACAGGTGAGATGAGAGTGAGGATGTTGGTACAGACAGGAATGTGTTTTATTTGCCTCCTCGGTGATGGAAGGTGGGCTTGCTCTGTTCCTGTGCCCTTGTGGATGCCTTTAGAAGAATCTACTCTTTTGTTAGTGCTTGTGAATGAGAGTCTTGATTTAAATGGGAGAAACATGATCTCCCTGCTCATAAATAAAGATGGCAGAAGGTAGATCCTTTGCTACAGAGCAGTTTTGTTTTGGAGAATGCTGATCCCTGACGAATCTGTCCAGTTTGAACATGAATGTGAAAAAAAATTAGTGGTAGCCYTTCACTTGATGAAACCTCTAGTTTCTTTCCTGGTGGTACTCTTGGGATAGTTTCCTTCCAGCAAACTGAGAAAAACTATTGAGTAAATAAGAAGTTTTTAACGTGTTGTTTATCCACAAGAGGTGAGTATTCTGTGGGTTGTGCAACCAGGTACAGTCTTGCTTTTGACCAGGGAGAAGGTCTGTTACTAATGACCACAGGAGCATTGTGAATCATCTAGGACACTCAATGAAAATGAATTTCCTGGAAGACAGGAGAGAGAAGCTGGGTTTTCCAGCCTAGGCAGTTCTAACCCATTCAAGGTGTACCAAAGCTGGGTGCCAGCCTCCTGTAACCTTTACTGTGACACTTCCTRTGCAATGCAGAGAGTTGTTAGCCAGCAGAGCTGGCCTGCTTTACTCCTGCCTCRTTGGACAGTGATTTTCCTCACTTCTGTTTAGATGTATTGCATGGCTCAGCTCAAAAGCAATTCTTAAAATAATGCTTGTGGTAATGCTGGGTTGAAAATATCTGTGTTTGTGGGAGGGGGCAGTTGTACAAAGAGGACCAGGGAGTACAGACGTAGGTTTTTCTGATTCGCAAGCTGCTTTTCTGAACATCCCAGTGGAAACTACCCATGGTTGTTCTTTTCTTTGATTTCTTCAGCTGARGAAGTTGCTTGTGAGTTGAATGAGAAAGGTGAGCTCAGTGTAGGAAGGAGGGAGAGAGGAAGTTGTGTTTGCGGAGCTTTGTACCACTACATGCTTTCTCCTGCTCCTGTATATTGCATATCTTTAGTAACTGGGGGCTTTATTGCCCCATTAATGCCTGGAGATGAAGGTGCATCCTAGAGATGAATTGTGCCCAGTGAACTGTGCACCTTTTTGRAAAACCTGCAGCATTTTCACAATGGCCCTATAGACATTAATGGGACTTTTAGTAAAATAAACTTACATAAATAGGGTAAGTTTTTTGTGGGTTTTCTGTCGTCTTTTTTTTCTTTTTCTTTTTTGGAAAGTAATTTAAGGACAGTGACCTAAAGAAGTTGGAATTTCTCTTCAAGCACTGAGTCTGTGGCGCTACTGTGGTGAATAATTCATGTAACATGAGGAGAATCCCCAGCTCTTTTAAATTGTTCACACYCTGTGAAATCGGAATGCAGTTACTAAAACAGTCAGAAATTACTAGGTTCAGCATATGCATCTCACCTGCTGAGACTGACCCTTAAATGTCATCACTTATGGATAGGCTCTAAAAGAAAAGGCAATGAATTATCATAGCTTTACACAAGGCAGTATTCCAGGTGCGTGTATGTGTGTATATTCATTCTAATTCTGAGACTTCTATGTTTTGGATAACCATTTTGGTAGACTTGGGAAATGGGTTCTCTTGCCAGCTTTCCTCCATTTCTATGCTGACTCTTGATAAATCCATTATACCTCTTGACTTACCTGTAAAAGGAGGAATGGTGATTTTTCTTTATATTAGGTCCTAGTATTGAAAAGCCTTTGAGGGGTTTTCCTCCTGGGATTTTAAAATAAGCTTTTCCTTAAACAAAACCAACTGCCTCCATGAAGAACTAGTGTTTCTTGGTTTTACTGTTCTTTACTCTGACACTCCAGGATAATATCACAAATATTTTTGTTCTTGAGTAATGATGTTTGTGTGTGCTGTGTTCACAAAAACRTTGTTGGCAGGAGTGGGCTGTCCTGTCTTTGCAGGGATAGCGTGATGGCAACTTGTGCTCCCTTCTGCAAAACCTGGCCCTAGCAGGCTCCTGACATTTCTGAGGGGCATTTCCTGACTCAGCCCTGCTAAAGTCAGGCAGGGCTGGGACCAGGAGCTGACTGAGAAACTGCCTGAAAATCAGGCTGAGCTGCCACTTCTGCGAGCTTTTCATCTGGTGTGGAGCACCTGGAATCTCCCTTCCTCCCTTCCTCCCTTCCTCCCTTCCTCCCTTCCTCCCTCCCTCCCTTTCCTTCCTTCCTTCCTTCCTTCCTTCCTTCCTTCCTCTCCTTCACAGCCATCGACATTACCAAGGCTCAGGGCAGCAGCAAGCATGATGGTGTCATACAACTTGGGACAGCAGGATGTTTCCTGTTTCCCTACAGTTACTCTTAAAATTTTATTCTGCTCAGCCCTAGGATTTATGTGGAATAAAACAAGCTGTAAGCACCTGGCAGCTGTAATGGAGCCACTAACCAGTCATCACTGTGGCACGAGCAGTCTGTCGTGATTGAGAGCATTTTCCTGATGGCCCTAAATAGTACCGAGCTGKCGTTATCATCTTGTACACTTTCCAGGTGCGGTACTTTAGGAATTAATCTGCCAGGAATTACAGTAGCATTAGAGGGTGGGAATTTAATTACAATATTGATTATGCATATGTATTTATACCCTGCACAAATCGAAAAGCAGCTGCAAGGCAACGTGGAGTGAACGGTTTGGCTCGCTGTTTACAAGGCTGCTGGGTGGTTGGGATGATTGATTACCTCACAGTAACCTTTCTGTGTTCCAGAGAGCACACACTATGTACAGAGAAATGACTGTTCCCTTAGGGAGGGCAGAGCTTGTAATGCAAATGTCAAATAATTTTTATATTGAAAACTAAATAAAAGGCCACAACGATTTTTATTAGTAGCTTCTTTAATGAATTCGCTGTCCTTTGAACCCAAACAATTTCAGTTTCAAGCACAAATCCCCAAACCCATATTTTATAATCTCTGAGAACCTTCTCTTCCAGTTTGGTAGTCTTAAAACTGTTGATTTTGGTCCTTATTTAATCTCTATCAGACTAGGAAGCCTCCTTTTTAAGAAAAACAAAAAAGAAGAAATAGATCTTTAAAGAGAAAAAAAAAATTTATTTTTGAGCTATTTATTGACTTGCAAACATACAACGAGTTTACTATTTTACTGCTGGAAAATTGCTAAGGAAAGAATGAACTACAAATGATATAGATTATATATCACACTGTATAATTAGGACAGCAAACAGTCTACTGGAAAATATTTTATAGACTACTACTATAATGGAAAGTTCACAGCAGTCTAACAGAAACCAGCCAATATGTCTCTTAATATGAATTCCACCAGAGATTTAAATTAAGGTTTGAACACTGGTGCTTTACAGTCTATCAGTCTTTGTAATGATTACACCTGCCTGCATAGCCTAATTTTGAAACTCTATTATCATCCAGAATTAACCTACTAGAAAAACTCAGCAGAGATGTGATGTGGTTTTCTCCGTTTCCTTTGCTATGTGAGCAGATCTTCTGCACATTACTTTGGAATTTCTTTGCTTCTTTTCTGTGACTTGTGAAGACCAGTTTTTTATGTATTTTGATACTTATTTTTCTGTTCTGTGATGAGGAAGCTGTTGCAAGTTTTTGATTAATTAAGATACTATTTAAAGATGGCAGGCAAAAATAGGCTTTTTAGATTTCCATGTATATTTCTTTGTAGCACGTGTGATACACTTGGAATTTGGGTGGAAACATATTCCCACTGAAATAATCAGGAATGTTAAGACAGACCACTCTGAATGGAGCTCTGAGCAACCTGGTCTAGTGAAAGGTGTCCCTGACCATGGCAGCGGGCTTGGAATTAGGTGACATTTAGGGTCCCTTCCTACTCAAACCATTCTATGATTCTGCTGGCTTGACTGAGACTGGGAGCCTTACCTTTGTTTGATGTTTTATTTCTCTGTCCCCATATAGTGCACCAGTTTTCACCTAAATATGTGTTCCACGGCTTTCTCTGGAATTTCTGATCTTTGGCACCCTGTACCTTTATTTTTGTTTCAGGCCTTACCCAAGGAATGTTGTTCTTGTTGCAAGTTTCTAATCCCTGTTGGTTGTGGGTCTAGTTACGCAATATTTCGTGAGTACTACTCGTGGAATGAATTCTGCTTTCTCCCCACTCTGTGTGAGCTGGTGTTACTGCAAATCCTTTCGAGTGTTAATGAGAACTTGACTTTGTGCAAAACTGTAGCCCAGAAAGGGAACCCACAAGAGATGTCCTTTGTTTTCATTCTCTTCTGTTTTATGGGCACATTTTGTGGCAGAATTCTGCTTGCTTTACTGGAAAAATGCAGCATGGAAAGAATGTGGGCTTTAATAAAAAGGGTTAAAGAAACCCTTATGGCTATGTTTCCTGATTCTTGATAGTCACGAGACCTCTTTGCTTTCAATCCATATAGACACACTAATGCATCTTGTATTTGTCATAACACTGAGATCGCTGGACTTGTTGGCTCCAAAGGTCTAATAAAAGTCTTTCTATTAGCTTTAATTGTCAAGAGGGGAAAAAATGGCCCTAACAGACTGARAAGTGAATTCTGGCTTGGCACAGCTGGCTCCAGCAAGAGAGCTCTGAGTAGAGACACTCGGTGTTTCTCGACTGTCCTCTCAAGCGAGCGCTGTCGCTGCCCTTYGCTCCCAGGCTGGGTGGGACCAGGTTGGTCAGGCTGAGCAGGAAGGGGAGCAGCACCATCCTGCAGAGAGGCTGTTCCTCGCCAGGGCTCTGCAGAAGGTGCTTGCCCTGTGGTTGGTACTGGGGGTTCGTAAAGGGAAGCGATGGAAGTTTCTGCGGTGTGTCCTGACGGGTACCCAAGCTGGATCCGTGATCCTGAGAGCCACCTTCCTTCCCACCCAGCTTTTGAGCAATGTGTTAAAAATACAACTTCTTCACATGCTCCCTGAATTGACCCAGCTGCTGGAAAACTGGCTGCTGAAGAATTTTGAAGCACTTTGTGATACTCTGAGAAAAGCTGGCGTTCATCCTGACCGGACAGCCAGAGGGGTGGGTGGTGTTACCGTTTCTGATAGGGTCTTTCTAGTAAATGTTCCCTGGCCAGCCTGCTGATGATATTGGAAAGCTCTGGATGCGATGCATGAAGTCAATTAAATGTAACATGTCTTTCAGGCYTACTCAGAGATTAAATTCTCTTAAATAACACCAATGTTTTGGTTGTGCTACTTACAAAAACTAATGAGAACTTGAAAAGACAGGGATTTAAAAGAACTATTTGTCTATTGGCAATTCCCAAGGCTAATTTGCTTCATGAGATGGAAATGCATATGCCCGGGAAAGCTTTAATGCATATCTGTACTGATAAAGTTATTAAAAAATCAGACTATTAAATCTGATGGCAGGGATGGATGCAGTGCATTGAAGTTTCTTGAATCTTCTTTCTTTTTCAACCCCACTTGCAAGTCTGCTTGTAACACTGTCAGTGATCAAAAGGTAGAATGTTTCCTGGGCTTGTAGGACCCAGGATGGCCCTGCTGTGTGCACCATCTCGTGGCTTCTTGCTCTGTTTTTTGGCAACTCCTCAGTGGAAGCAGGCAGCACTCCTGGCAGGAATGGCAACCTCTCCTCTGGCCACTCAGCATGAGGGATGAGTGGGGTCTTGGAAGTGGGACCTGTGCTTGCTTTAGGAGGCTAGAAAAGAAGGAGTGAGACTCGGAAAGCACAAAATGTGTGGTCCTCTGCTACAGGCTGAAATTTCTAGCAGCTCTCTCTCCACATAATAAGTGTGCAGCTGTGTGTGCTTAAACTGCTCGGTGACACTTAGGGGGGACAAGGATCTAGTGAATTAAACTAAATGTTGGTTACCAGTTAKGTATTACCCTGGTTAACTGTAAAAAAATCCTGAGAGAAGGGAAAAAGTATATTCAAGYGCAGTGAGAGAACGAAAAAGAAAAGTGTGGTTCAAGAACTGAAAGAAAGTGAAGGAAGATGAATTGGAGATTATAATTAGAAAGCAAAGGAGCAGGCAGGTTTTCCAACCTCAGTGGGAAAAGATGATTGACCTGAGCAGCAGGAGAAAAGAAGAGGAAATATTGCTGACAGCTAAAATGCAGAAGCTATTACTTGAGACTGACCTCTAAAGGAGAGTGGGGGAGGAATCAAAAAAAATCCCAGCCAGTGAAACCTGCAGTGTTCCTGCTGGAGTCAAGAGAAGCCACAGAAACAACCTCTGAAAACTAGAGCACATGAAGAAACATTGCTGAAGTTATTACATACGCGTTGTTTCACATGCTGTGCCAACATATATTTGTAATGCTTATATTTCATTCCTTGTGTTTATCAGAGTTGTCAAAACACACTTTACAGTATCTGGTGAAGGTGTTGAAGGTGCAGGATGAGAATAGTAAGCCAAGGCAGATGGCTACCAGCTCTCTAGGGCCTCCTCCTCCCATGCTTGCTTCTCCCATTCTTTGCTCAGCAAAGCAGTGCATGAGGAGCATTTCTTCAAGAAAAATCTTATTGTGGTCACCAGTTATTGCATTCCTCCAAAGCACCTTTTGGCGATAAATCATATAGTGTTATGTTTTCTTGAAACTATAAAGTAAAGGGTCATCTATTCAGCCAGAGTAGATGGGAATCACGCTGTAAAATCACAGTGGTTGATGTGTTTCTTTCCTGATGCCCCAAGTACCCCTGGGAATCCTCAGAGCTTTCTGTAACCTCTGATTTAGTAGTGTGAAATGGTGTGAGTGTTCTGAAGAATRAGGCTGAGTGATTTAACCCACACTGTCACAGCCCTGCTCCACGAGGCCGAAGGCTGAGTGCACACAGCTGGAGAGGAGCTGGTTTGCCAGTCCAGGGGCTTGGGGAGACACAGCAGTACCCTGATCCTGGACTGGATGTTGTTTGCTGTACATGCAGCCCTTGCCTCTCTCTCTCTCTGTAGATTTCTGCCCTTTGTACCCAATCTGGACCATGTTTCAGCTATTTTTATTTTATCCCCCCCGGTTATGAAATTTCACTGATAGTTTTTGGTTCTCTTATAAATTACATATCAAAAGACTGTTCTGACTGTCAGGCTTTTTGCTTGTTTTATATTGCTTTTTGTCCTRTTTCCTTCATCTCTTCCTTTCCTGATCAGGAATTCTCTTACCTGAAAATACATCTCCTATAAACAGGACTGTGCATTTAGGTGTCTAATGAGGCACTTTCAAAAAAATCCTAATTATGTGTAACAGTTTTGAGTATTGTTAATGACTGCCTTCTGCTATGGAAAATTGGCCTCCTGAAAGACCATGTGAATATGTGAGTGTGTAAAATAATTACTTGTCATACTAGGTTCTTTTTTTCAGATAACAAATTAGGTTCCAGTGATTAGATCTTGATCACTGATATCTAGGCAATGGTGTCATTACCACCCCTCCCTTTTTTTTTTTAAAGTATGATCAAGTCACTTGCATCCACCAGATGAAAATGTAATGGAAATTTACCCCAAGCATGCATTCATGTAGGTGACAGTCAGATTGTGGAGGCATTCCAGAGTGGAGCACATGGACAACATTCAAGAGCATAATCACATACTTGCTTCCTCAGGCCAGGGTATTTGGAGGCCTAATGATGCAAGAAATCCTACTAGCTGCTTATTAGGCACCAATATACCTTTAAAAGTCAAGCTGCTATTTAGTCCCGGGCTGAGATTGGACTTTAGCATGTCTCCTTCCCAAGATAACTCTGCCTGTTTTCAATACCGCAAAATCAGCTGCTCTCTTACTTCGATGCCTCTTTGCCACCCCTGCTCCCGTGCTGTGCCTTATGCCAGAGTACCTTCTGCTCCAGGAGAGTTTTTCCATTTTGCAAATGGATGGCCTTGATCATCATCCAGGATTAGTGTTCCTGTGGCAGCTACATCTTTACAGCGGATAATGTTGGCTGCATTTAAYGTGAGGGGAAAAAATAAAAAAGAGTTTAATAAGGAGCACAGGACCTCCAACCTCTATGCAGACCATCCTAGAACTGCTGGCCTGAAGGCTGCTGTGTGAGAATGGTGGTGTCGTGATTCCAATATATGAAATTATCCTAAAGCTAGGCAACAAAAATGAAACACTTGAAAATGACAATGACTCTTTTTCCAGACCATAATGAGAGATATTTGTGGGTAGCAGGATGTGGTGCTTATATCCTCACAGCTCTCTCATCTGTCTGCAGAAAACACACAGCATAGTCCCCGTGGCATTCCCCGTGCCTCCAGCTCAGCAAAGTAGCTCAGTGTGCCCTGAATTTAAAGTGTGGCTCCAGAAGGACTGCTCATATGCTTAATGTTACACAACGCACGTGATTACCTTGTTAGGAGGAAGAGAAAAACACTAATCTTGCAAGATTGCAGACACAAATGTATTTTCTTCACAGGCAACCTGTGTGTAACCAGCACTAGACCAAAGCCAGTCGGAACCCCTCACATGGAGACCCTATTTTGTGCTGATCTGTTCGTTTCACAAAGATGCAAGATGGTCTTTTTTTTTTTTTCTTTTTAAATTATTTTTCCCCTGATAAAAATATTTGAGTTCTGAAGTGAAACTACAAAGTGAGCAGCTATTATTCCTTCTTTGTCAAGGACCTGTTTTCTTCTATTTGTCATTAACATTTGTCAGCTGGTAAATTATGCACAGTTTTCTTCTGTCTCTGCTATTTTTTAGCCAGCCGTAATTACGCTGGCTGATTCCCGTGTAGACTTGTTTTCAGCTGCATTGCTTACATGCCTTTTTAATAGACTGTAATTTTTGTTAAGTAAGTTATGTCAGATTAACTACTTCCGATAAGATGCGGTATTATACTTGGGTTTTCTTTTTCTCCCAGCTGGATGCACAGAATATGTCACTGCTGACTTGCTTTCTCCTGCCTCCCTCCAGCTAAATGGCAATATGCCACTGCAGCAAAACTTGTGTTTGAGGATTCATTGGCTTTTTTTGTTGGCTAGTAATGAGGCTTTGAGGTAGCTCGCTGCTCCTGATTAGTGACAGCACGCACAAAGAAAGGAGTAGTGCAAACCAGTCATTAACTCATAGTGAAAGCCTCAGCATTTAACTTCATAGAGATGAGGAAAGACTCTGTTAAATCCTTTCCATTCAGATTTGGCTGGTTTGGGGTTTTTTTTAGGCGCCTGCCTTGGTTTTGTGGAAATAACCAGTTGAGGTGTTGATCGTGCTCCCATTCTTGCTGAGCTTCCGTCACCTTCGTGCTCCGGCACCGCCGCTCTGGTGTCACCCTCTCGTTGGTGACATCGGGAGGGCTGGGGCTGGCTGGAGGTGGAGGTGGGCTTTGTCACTTGGCTTGCGCCTGTGGGGGCCTGGACCATCCCCGAGTGCAGACAGGGAGGATCCCAGGGCAGCACTGCTGGCTGAGAGCTGCCACACGCAACCTCTGCCCCATCTCCATCTCGTCCTGGCACGGGATGCACGCAGGGCTCACACCTCCAGGGGCCTGAGCCACGTCCAGAGCTCAGTGCTCGTGCCCTGGGCTGCAATTCCTCTTCCCTAGGCTGGCTGCTGCTCCAGGCTGCGGCGTCCTGGGGGCCTCCGAGCGTGCTGGCAGCTGTCGGAAGCAGCAGAGCTGTGGATCCAGCAAAGAAATCTCCCGCTATTCCCTTCTTTTGTTTTGCTGCTTGAAGAGGAAATGAAAGGTTGTGTGAATCTTCACAGGTTGAAATAGCGAAGTTTCACAGAACTCTGTGCAAGAGCTCTAGCACAGTTTTTCAGCCTTGCATCAGAGTTCCTTCATCTCACAGATTTCAGTCGCAGTCACAGTGTTAATAGCTTTACCAGGTTTTGTTGTTCTAGTGCAGTACAGGGAATTATATTTCCGGGGTCTCATATGAAAGACGATTAGCTGCTGGAAGCTGTTTATTTGTCTTGCAGTTCCTTTAAAGAAGTAAATAAAATGTGAAAATAATGGTACCACACATTGCAAATAATAGGCTATTTTCTGCCCTGGTTTCCTGATGGAATGGATGTCATTTATCAAGTGTGAGGATGAGAGAAGGAATATTATAATTTCTCTTAAATATGATTTGCCACCTGCCTGATTGTTCAAAAGTGTATGCATGCTTAATTAATCTAATTAGTCAATGCATATATAAGAAGCAAATTTACAGGCTCTCTGTCATCTTAAATAAAGTATTTTTGTTTTCCTAGGATAAATAATTCATTATAGAGTTGAGTGCTGGTCTGTAATCCTGGAGAGTTGGCTTCTTGTAAAACAAAAAAAAATAGAATGATGATGTTTCTTCCTTTTTCTCTTTGGCTTGTCTTCAGTCAAGGATTTCATGGAAGGCAAGAGGAACATCCACACTGGAGGAACATAAATTTCCTTCCAAAAGATAAGCAGAGAGCCTACTAGCTTGGCCTGCATGAGCATTTCTGTGTGAGAGATAGTGCCTGCTTTGGCACAGCAGCACACTGCGATGCGTGCATGATTATCYCTGAAAGTGAAATAATTAACATGCTGAAAACCATGGCAGAGTTCACAGAGCTTGGGTTTTCCTGCTCCAGAGGCTGGCCCTCTAATTCTACGAGCCCAGTGTCTTGTCAGCAGGCCAAGGGACAGCAGCTGTGTCCCTCTGGTAGGAGCAGTGCTTCCCATGCTCGCCAGAACAACGCGGCACAGCCAGATGGGGAGCATTTGGATGCACGGACAGCCTCAGACTTATAAACTCAAAATAATCATTAGCTCTGAGAGAGAATGTCTAGATCAAAAGAGGTCCTGCAGGTCAAAGGCAGCAAAAGCTTGCAGATTTTTCATAAATTTTGTTTGTTGGTATGCCCCAGCCTATGCATCGGCAACTTGTCCAAGTGCTCAAACCTTGGCCCAGGAAGGATGTCCATCACCACGAGGTGCTGCCACCAGCAGATGTGTGGCTAATTCTATGAAATGGAGCTGTTCTTTTGTGGTGATTTCTTTAGGGGCCTGGTGTGATACTGTAGACAGTCTCTGGGGTTTTTCCTGCTCTCTGCTATTGGGAGGGATGGAATGCAATTTGGTGTGAAGATTGAAAGAGAATTGACAAGCTGATTGTATGTTTTAAACAGAGTGGAATAAATTAAGTATTTTGGTTTAGGTTTTGAATTTCTTTTTTTCTTACTGGCTTTTGAGGTAAAAGTACAAAATTAGTTAAATATGTGTTCTTTAATGATAACTGGTAAACTTTGTTCTCTGAAAACATGTAATGATACTTTCTTCCCTGATTGTCGGGTGTAGTCCAGCTTCCTGGCCTTCAGATCCACAGGCAAACTCTTGAGCCTGATTATCCATTGAAATACATGGCTTGATGTTGCCAGAGCCAGTGGAATTATTGTCTGTAATCACTGGCTGGAGCTGAAGGCTGTACCCTGAATGAATTTATACTGCTGTAGTATTTACCACCAGTTTCTACAGTTCTCTTCACAGCTCCACAGCAGGTTTGTCCACCAAAGCAGAATCTGTGGTGAGAGGATATTTAGAGACATTTATTTTTCTCAGTTTGCACACACAGATTGGTGCAGAATTCCTGCAAAACAAATTAGTAYGAAACTGCATAATCGATGCATTAGCACCATGAAGATTGCTGTGACTCTAGCTAGAAATGAAAAGCCGTCTGTTTCCAGGTATTGTGGGCCTTCCCAGTAATCCTGCTTGATTTAGTGAACTTTAAAAAGGGAAATGATCAGAAAGGTGGTTTGTTCCAGGGACTTGCTTCCCATGCACTGAGGTCAGCCCTGTGGACTCGCTTGTTTGTCTCAGTGATGCTGGGTGAAAGATGCTCTTGTGTCTTCTCTGTACGGTGCAACATCTCTTACCTGCCTGTTTGAGCTCTCTTGTGGAAACTTGAGCTTTCCATAACCATTCTAGCCGGTGGTGAAACTGCCTATTTGTCAGGTTTCTGCAGGTTTGGGGAACAAGTCTCTTATGAAAATGTTTTGTCAGCTACCCTTGGTGTCTGCTGAGTTCTCATGAGTCCTGTATCTGCAGAGGCAGTAGTCTTTGGGTTTATATCCGTGCCGAAAGGGTGCTCAGAGATGGCAATGAGCACACTCCTATTTCCTGCTTAGAAACTGAGGCAGCTTTGAGTTAGATTTCAGACCCACCAGCATGGGAGTCACCCCGTCAGAATGGGGCTAGTGATGGACTTGACAGGTCCGAGTCAGGTCCTGGGAAGTAAGGGGCACAGTCTGGGTATTTCAGGATGGATGTCAGGGCTCAGAGCGATTGCTAATCCCAAATAAATGCACGGAACAGGGCAGAGGGTGCATCGGGCTCTTGAGAGGCAGGACACACACAGGTGCTTTTCTCAGTGCTGCCAGGAGGTGCCTCTCTCTACTTGGGATTTATGGCCCCTGAAGGAAATTGCCGTAGCCTTTTTTTTGCAGAAGCTGCTCGGGCTCACTCCTTGTTTCTCTCAAAGAGTCATGTTGGTGCAATGGACCTTTTGCACAACAGTGGCTAGAAATCTAGGATAAGGAAGACGAATGTTTCTCTCTTTTTGGTAATGAAAGTCAAAGCCTTATGTTTCAGGGGTTTGTGTGTATTTTCCTGGGCCAGCCCAGGTCAACAGGGCTGTGCCTGTGGATGGGTCCGTCCTCTAACTGCCTCACAGGCATCCTAAAAGTCATATGTGGGGATGAAATCCATCCTTTTGTGTGCCCTGCTTTCCTTCAGAGGGAATCCTGGGTGCTRTGGACCAGGGGCAAGTGCAGTGAGGGAGCTGAAGTGCATTTCAGCAGGTCTGATGTGGGTCGTGGGGAGCCAGGAGCCCAGGAAGCCCACATTCTCTGCAGCCTTGGCCTGGGTGCCCTGAACTAAAGTGTTCAGGACACAATTTGTAAAGCACAGGCAAAGAGTGGCAATTGCTCCATGCCCTAGTGCTTTGGGATTTTCCATTGGCAGGGGTACACTGGTCCCTGCTCCATGAACTTTCTATGTATTTTCTTTAAAATTGCTTAATAKAGGATACATTCMATGACTAGAACACCTTTGACACCCTCTCYCTTGCTTTAACACTGGGCTCTTCATTGTTCCTCTACTGCTCAGCCAAGCCTTCTGGTCTAGAGAGGAGATTCCCAGGCTCGTGTTTTGCAATATTCTAGCTGCTCTGATAGTTAAGAACAGCTTAAGTTCTATGATATGTTTGCTGGGTTATGGAGATTGTAGTACTTGTTCCAGATGTGTTGCAGGAGAGCTGCACAGAGACTGGAGAGCAGTGTTTGTACCAGGCAGRTGTAGGTGGGAACTCCTTGAGCTGCTGCTGCTGGCAAGGGTGGCATCTTAGGATCTAAGCTGGTGCTCCATTTGCTTGGTTGCTTTTTGTTTTTCCATCTCTATCTCTTGGTTCAACCCAGAGACATGATAACATCCCATTGCATTACATTTCTTGGTTTATTGCTTTGTTTTCTGGTTTTGTTGTCTTCAGCATTGTATTTTAGGTCAAATTTTGGACCTGTTCTACTTGGCAATGTCACGTTCCAGAAGGGAGATCTCTCTTTTACTATTTCTGTACCCCCAGTGCTGAGTGCTTCCTGTGTGTCTGATCCCATTCACCGCATTTAACCTATCATAAATGCAAATAATGATAATTAGACGGTGAATAACGCTATTAAAGATGCAGTTYGGCGCATATTTCACTGATTGGGCCAAATCAGGAAGCTTTGCCAGGCGTGCCGGCAGCTCTGTGAGTAAAAGTGCTTATTACTTATCTCAGATTGTAATGCGCTATCAATTAATTACTCACAAATCTCTGGCGTCAGTTTGTGCGGGTCGTGAGAAGCAGTAAATCACTAACTTTCGGTGGCGCAGAGTTTGAATTACAATGCCGGTCGGGCGAGGTAGGAAATTTGCAAACTCAATCCCGCGGGAAGGATCCCTTTGTCTCCCGGCATCCCGCTGCCCGGGCCGGGCTCAGACGCCGCGCCGCGGGCTCCCCGCGCCCCTCCTGTGCTGCCCGTGCCCATCGGTGGGGCTGGGGGCAGCGGCCGCCCCCCGAGCCCTCCCTTATCTCACGTGGCCCCTGCGGGCCGGGCTCCCGGGGAGCGGTACCCGGAGCAGGGTCCGCGCCAGCCGTGTGTCGCTCCCGGCCCCTGCCGAACGGCAGCAGATGCTGACACCAAACAATGCCCTGGCCGACAGCGGGCTGCTGTGTGATCAGCAAACACAGCGAGACCGCAAAGCCCGGGCCGAAAACGCAGCCGTGACAACAGAGCGAGAGGGAAGGGTAAAAAGTGTCTCCGATGCGGCAGGCAGCTAAAAAACGCACGGCAGCGATCGTGCCGCCGTGAGCACGGGCACACACCACACTCCCGGGGCACTGATAAACTCTGAACCGTGTGTTTGTCTCTAGGAGGCGGTGGGGGCAGCAGCCGTGATTAACACGCTGAAGAAYTGCCTTAAAGCATCAACAATTTTTGGGTTTGTATCTAATGTTAATTGTGTCGAGGGTTGTGCCAAGGGTTGGTTTATGTTTTACAAGAATTGGAGGCACAAAGGGAGTAACAAACTTCYTTCCCAGAGCCTAAAAGCTCTGTCSCAGAACTGGAGGGAAAAAACAACAGGTCTCATAAGTATCATTCTCTTGTGTTGACTCGAAAGGATTTTTATTAATCATTCAATGCTYTGAAAGCAAGCAATGGAAATTAAATAATTAGCTCTCATGTTCCAAGTATCAGCGTCATTTTATGAAGGGGACCCTGCTYGCTTTATTTAAATGTGGGATAACCAGTATGTGTCAGCAATCCTTCTGCTAAAACCCAAGTGAAATCAAGGCTCTGTCATTCTAGCAAAAAGAGGAGGCTGCAGAAAAGGCTCTGTGATATCACCTCGCTATTTCTCTTTGTCTCCACAAAAGCATCATGCTCTACATGCCTGCTTTGAATTAATCATCTCAGCTAAAAATGTTCTACCACCGTAGTGAAGGCACTGATGCTCCTCTGGTGTGAACCATGCCTGGCATGGCAGTAGATGAGTGAATCAAAGGGCATTGTTGGGACACTCTGTTGTGGCTGACCAGGAGCCCCGGGCACGCTGCAGCGGGGGACATCCTGCTGGGCGTGTGTGTGGAGATGGTGCTCAGCACCTCACAGCTTGGCTCCTTGTGGTCTCAGGCTCCTGTCCTAATTGAATTAGCGCAGTGCAAATCTCCCTTTCCYTCCTCTGCGGCGGTTACCCTTTCTCTGCTCTCCAAACAGTGATCCTTGTGCTCCCACCGAATCTGCAGTGACTGGTTTCCTTGAAAAGAGTGYCTATCTACAGCTCTCTTTCCCTTTTGCTCTTCTCCCAGCATTTTCCAAGCAGATCTTACAAGCTTGGGCAGAATTAGGGGGTGAATGGTGTAATCCTCCTTTGACACATCTCATGATGGATACAGGGTCTGACAATTCTGCTCTGCCTTTAACAACATCCACACTGGAGAAAGGTCCAAAGTTATGGCATTTCAGAAGGTAAAAGGTGCTCTATTTCTGAGTTCCCAAATATAAAGCAATCTCTTTTTTACAAACTTCTGTTCTAAGTAGAAAATGACATTCTTTCCCACAGATCTGTCTGCTAGGCTCATGTGCAGCTGTGTTTTGTTGCATTTTAGCCATGCCTTTCCTAGGAATCAAAAAGACGTCCCTCTAGTTTGAAAGAAAAAAACCCCTCAGAAACCACGTGCATCAGCAGCAGAATGACTGTCTTTATCTGTTATTTAAAGCTCATCAAGCCTCGTGTGTGCAGAGGAGTCTCTAGCCTGACCTGCTGCTGGAGACTCCAGTGCTTGCTGCTCTGTGTTTACCTTTGTAAGCATTTTTGGGGAATAATTTATTTTGCTGAGTTTTCCTGGCCAAACCGTAAGTCTGTGCCCTGTGGCMTTGGAGCGTTGACACACAGACACTGTTGCAAATTACACACCATGGGTYGGGGACTGCAGAGCAGGAATGCTTTGACCTGGAGTAAATTTCTGTRGAGATGAAGTAAGAAATGTATAAAAGCTGTACCGTTTCTACTACTTCAGAAACGTTTTGTTGATATGGGAAGACACGTATTGAGCCTCCTAACGAAATGTTGTATTACAGTTTATCACCTTTGGAGGAGGACAAGCAGGGCTAAACCTTCAAATGTCTTTTTGGTTTGTGTGCAGGTATTTTCAGTGTTATCTGATCTATGAATAGAAAGAGAAAAAAGGACTAATCAGGATAAAGACTGCTTAGCATATATGAAAGCTGATGTGCCTTTCAGACATGCCAGTCAAAAGGGAGTGCTTACGAAAGAGCAGCAGTGATTACTACAAAATTTGTGTATGTAAGGGATTTTTTTGTGTGTGACTACAAGGGAGTTGTCAGTACCTGCAAAGGGAATCTTCATRCTTTTCTGCCTTTCTCTGTAATCTCATCTCCTAGGACGATCATGTTTACTTAGGTAGATTCTGTGGGCACTTTATGTCTGGTCACACAGCTTTGTTACCACGTGGCACCGTCAGCAGTGAAGGAAGGCCAGGTCCTGCTGCCAGGAGCAGCAATGGTGGCAATTCTCAGCTCTGGCCGTGGGGCTCCCMCTCCAGGCTCTGCTGGGATGCAAACCACGATGAAGTGCCCTGTACATGGGGTGTATTTCAGGCCCTACAGCTTGGCAAGCCCTGCTGTATGCTGCAAAAGATTTTGGCTTGTCCTCGGCCCTATTTAAGATGAGTGTAGGGCAAAGTTCCGGCAGCCTCCTCAGATGGGGAATGGGAGATCAAACTGCTCTATCTGCAAAAAAGAAAGGTGGGACTACTCACAGCGAGTCCAATACTGATTCAAATAATAGAGACTTTTATTAAAATGTAACTCTATCCACTCTGGTGCTATTAACTACAATAAAAATGTTTTATTTATTCTATCTGCAATACTTCCACTTTATGATACATCTGAGGAACTCTGATAGGTTCATTTATTTGTCATTTGAGCAGTGAAATATGAAGGAAGGGTTGGAATCTATAGTGTTATTATGTGGGAGTTATTTGTGCCTTGTGTTCAATATTGCAGATCATAATGACTCTTCTTTGGTTCCAGTCTTTCATCTGGCATGAAGGTTGCTGAGCTTCGCAGTCATTTTCTGAATGAAAGAGGAGAAGGGAGGAGTGCTGGCATGTCATGCTTAATGTGRCCTTAATAATACCTGTGCTAAGCAGATGTTACAAAATAAGTGTAAATGGTTAAATTCAGGTGCGTAAGAACCTTTATTTTAGTTTATCTGTCCCATTGTATAAGCTGGGCTTCTTGCTCAGGCTCAGCTAGTTGAAACAGCTACTGGGGACCAAACCACAGCATTCAGGCAGTGACCAAAACTGTTACTGAATTCTCTCCCAGCAGGGAAAAACAAAACCCAAAACTAAATTTGCTAGATAAATTATTCAGTGTGAGTCATTCCCTTAATTCTCATAATAAATGGTTTCCTACCCTTGGTTCTATTGACTAATTACTGTGTTTAATGTTTTTACTGCCTTTTGTGTTTAATGTTTTTACTGCCTTTTGCAATTTAATTTTGCTGGGATCAGATAGTCTGGAAAAGTCCAAGTGAGGGAAGGAAAGCTCTGGGTCTGTGGTGGTGCAGCTCCAACTGAGAGCCAGGAATTCAGCCACAGATTCTGCTGCAGTCCTTCCCAGCCACATCATGCTTAGTAAAGATAGAGGAAGAGTTGGATCCTGAGTAGTGTAGCCTCTCCTTAGGCTTCTTGCTGTGGAGAGGCCCATGCTCCTGTGCATCAGCTGGTACTATTTTCTGCTCTCTTTGATTGTCCAGCTTCACTGGGATGCTGATGCAGCTTAGAGCTGCAGCCCTGCTCTTTTTCCTTCTCTTTCTAAGCTCTGTACTGCAGACTCTATGTGTGCAGAGCCTCTGTTCCAAGGAACTCCCTCTCTTCTGCTTCCAGTCGCTGGTTGACCGAGGGACTACTCAAATAGGTTGATCTGGAGCTGGAGAGAGAGAGTGGAGTGTGGCCAGGCCAGCTTTTTCCATATGGCATGCCCACTGCCATGCCTAACGCTTGTGTCAGTGCATGAACTTGCTGCCTTGGGTGCTCACAGCAGCACAGCTTTCTCAACACAGGCAGGATTAGCAGATTAAGGGTCGTTTACAGGTACGAAAATATACTTCAGAATTTATCTACAAGCAGTTTTATCAGAGAACTTCAGTTCTACTGACTTTTCAGAACCAAAAGTATCACCGGGACTAGCAGATCTTGGTAGCATCGAAATGCCCCAGTCAGGATCTTGGATGTTTCCTCTGCTGTGCAGTCAGAGAGCAGAGCCCTGTCCCAGAGGCTACAGCCAGGCTTTTCTCTCGTGCAGTCTTAGAGGTCTTTAAGGAGAGATTCAGCACTGAACAGGGTGCCTACACTCTGTAGTTGGTAACATTGGCAAATGAGCTAGGAAAGCTTGAAGGGAACTCCTCAAGTGTGAACTCAGTCTAACACTTGAGCAGCTGAAGGTGATACTACAGCAAAGTTATCTCTGCCTCCCTCAGGAAGCCATAAGGAGGATGGGTAGGAGAGGAGGGTGCCTATTACAACTGCATTCAGTGTTGCTTTTGTGCCTATAGATACTGTACAAATGGATCTATTAAAATGAACACATGATGTGACTGACAATTGTCCAGTAATGAATATCGAWAAAGAATTCCTCTTTCTCTCTAAATGTATTAATGCTGCATAACATCACACAAAGCAGTGAAACTCTAACTGGTATTACTGAAAGAATACTGAATTTGAAGAATTTAAAGGAATGTGAAACTGGAAGTGCAGTTTAAATAAATCTTTTCAAGTGCTCTTCTCACAAAAGTACCTTTGACTTCTGTTGCACACAGATTATTTGCATGACCTGAGGAAAAGTCTGGAGATTATTTACTATCTAGGTTACAGAGTTCTGTTTGAGTTTCCAGCAACAYGTGCCAAAATAAGGCAGATACAAAGTGAAATAGTAACAGAGATTTTCTTTTTTAACGGAATAGAAGAAGCCTTTGTAGCTTGTTACAAGCCAACTCTAGCCCAGTGCTTGGAATTTGATTAGCTTTTTTGATAATTTATCATATTTAGATTATTTTTTTTTTTGGTCTTTTTTATGCCARCCTTTTACAATTTGATTTGAAATCCCCGTTTCTCAAGTGTGGTGTTTCCTTTCTCACTCTCTCTTTCAGTTTCCTCTGTAAATAGTAACAAAAGCTAACTTTTTAAATGCATAAAACTTTATACACGTTTTATGGCATGTGGGCTGGCACTGAAGCTGGCCTGGGCTTCTGGAAGTGTTTGAGGCTGGGCTCTGGAGGGCAACCAACTCCTGCTCCTGTGCAGGAAGGTCAGTTTGAGTAACTGTGTCCCCACAGTGATGAGAGTAGGAGGTGACAACACTGAACTGCTCCCGTCTGAACTGATGGCTCTGTCCCGGACACAGAGCTGACAGTCTCTGTCCTTGGTATTTTAGGCAGCAGGAGYTCTTTGGAAGACCTAAAGAGCTGTCCATGCTCCCTGGGGTAAGAATCTTGAATTCTCCATTGTTAGCAGGACTTCATTCCTGGCATAGTTTTCCATCCTCTGTGACCCAAAAAAGCTAAATCCCAGCAGCAGTGGTGATTTTATGTTGATTTGAATGGGCCTGTTTCCTGGGTGGAGTACTGCTTAACATCAGAATGGCAGCAGGATTGAGTGTTTCCAGTTTTTGGTGTGTATGAGGGTAAAATGAATCCAATAATAGTTATTTAACACAAAAGGCATTGGGAAGCTTGTCAGGTAGAGCACTTTCCAGCTGTTGGCAACAAACTGTTAGGATTTATCCATGTAGTTAACTCCTTACGTGGGAGAGCTGAGGCAGATTCTAAGAGAACGGGTTACTGGTTAATCATAATAATAAGCAGAACAGTATTGCAAATAGTGCACCGAATCAGAACAGTTTTAGAAGCGTGCTCTGGTATGTCTATAAACCTTGAAAAGAGAGAAAAGCAGGGCAACCTCATGAGAATTTCCCTAACATCTCTTTACTGTCTTTCCCTTCTTGTCTCAGGCTCTATTTGCAGTGATTCATGAAAAAAGCCCTGAAGAGCTGACATTTGGGCTTTGGTCCTTGACACTTAAGTAAAATACTTTAAAGTGTAGTTTGGGAGCTTTAGACTCCTTCCTTCCACTCATTCTCTCAAACACTTTGGAAATAAAAAAAAAGCTCTGACGGATGTTGGTTTTCAGTTTTCCTTTCTTCTGACTTAATCTGTTCTCCGGGGTGCTTGTGGAAAGCGAGTCATTTCAAGGCTCTGCTGCCAGCCCACTCGTAGGTTGTAAACCCGAGGGGTCCAGGGCTCTGGCAAACACTGCCACTTTGTTTGTTCAGCTATTTGAGGGAAGTCAGCGAATACAAGGGCAGTGAGAACARCTCTGTGACCGTGAGGGAAAAACGGGAGTGAGGAGTTAACATGAGGGGATGCACAGTAAAATTGCTACAGCTTTTCTACTGCAGATCTGCCTATGAAGCTAATAAAGACAGCACTTTGTGCATGTGCAGGGCTTTGTTTTCAAAGACCCCTACAAACRTTGCCTAGTTCCCTTCTGAAACAGCTGTGGGAGTGACTGAAAATAATTCAAAGTCGCTGTGCTTCAGGGATGGGAAGGAAGAGCCTCGGAATCCGTGAMCAAAGCCTGATATGCTGTTTCCATGTGGCTCTGTGATGAAGGGGTAGCAGAGCCAGCAGCTCCCAGGCTCCCCTTCAGCCCCTCTGTTTGTGTCTGTGTTCAGTGCACAGAACATCAGGGCAAAGAGAAGGCTGTGCTTGGTAATGTATTCATACCCAGAAACCAGTCTTACTGTAAATAATTAATAACAATAGACCAGACCATGCTCTTGGTTACTGTGATGTAACTGTTGTAACTCATTGACTGCAGTACATACATTTCCCAATTAGCATATTTTTCTGTTTCCCTGTAAAACAACATGATATGTTATAAAGGTCAGTAGTGTCTCATGCTGACAAAGTACTTTTTCAGCCTGTTTCATCTGTAAGGTTGTGGGTACCGAGTTTCAACATGTGCATACTTCAAAAACGTTTGGGAGGCTGCAGCTCAGCAGGAGCTCTGGGGAATAGCCCTTGATCCTAAGAGCATTAAACAAGAAATACACAAGGGGTAATTAGGTGGCAGCAGCTCAAGTTTATATTAAACATCCTGCAGCTGTATCAACCAAATTCTCTTGTCTGTGTTGGCTACTGTAGAGGTCTTAGCTTTTCACAATCCAGCTTTTTACTCAAGTCAGACATGGTTCTTGTGGAAATGACAAGTGGTCCAGAGGGCTGAGATGTATCCAGCTCTGTCTTCTGCAGCCCAGCATGACCCAGGCTCCTCTGGGGGGAAAAACAATTTTTTTGCTTATGATGACTCCTGTATTTCAACACTAAACAATTGTAGTTGGAAAGAGAGAGGTGTCCTGTCTCATACTGGAGTGAATGTTTTGTTAATACCAAATCCAAATGGGCAGAACCCAGCACCTTATTCCCACTGATCTGTTTCTACTGAGAAAATAGCTTTTTGTAGTAGAGTCAAAGCATTAGTAAGTAAAATTGAAGTCCCTGCAAAAGGTCMTGAAGCCATTCAGGGGTGAAATGACTAATCCTAGGTGAGGCAAAAAATGAAACCTTCTTTGTCAACATTTCCAAAGCATCATTTCGCATGAGATTGCTGAAAATAAGCATGAGAGAATACGTCACAGTAAGGTGATCTGCTTCACATCTGCTTGCGTGCTTGTCTGCAGTCATTATCTTTCCATCAAACATATAAGTCATACAAACCTCAAAAGAAAAATCAGAACAGAATATTCCAAATATTTTTCAACCAAATTCTGCTATTTCCCCCAGCTTCCTTCTGGTGTGACTTTGCCTTTCCTACTCAGAGGTTCTGGTTGGTTCATTGGATTGCTAAAGACAGATGAGACAAAGGTCTACATGGATTTTCCATTTGTAAATGAGCACTACAAAGGAGAAGATATGACAGAAACTAACATCTCCGTCTTACAATAAACAAAACAAGCTACTATACAATGAAGAGAGTGACAGGAGCATGTTGTATGTGTCAAAATGAAATAGGACATCTGTATAGTAAAAAGTGCTGCTAAGAAAGCCTTTCAAGTGTATAATGAGGGAAAACAGATCKTTAAAGTATGGATTTGATTGTTGGAAAGAACAATACCTACTGCTTTTGACAATGGCTCTTGGGTTGTTTATAATCAATACATTATCACACAGCTCTTCCAGGYCCTTCTGCAGTTGTGTCAGTACCTGAATCGGAAAGAAACTGAGCCTATTTATTGATTAACTGCTTTGTAGTGAAATCATCACCTATCAAACTCCAGCATCTAGAGGTCACCAGATAAATAACCTGCTTGGCTCTGCCTGGGCCTGTGTGCRGGAGTGAAATGAGAAAGGAGGGCCAATCCTCAATATAGGATCCCTGTATGTGCCTCTTCAGACTCCTGGGAATTTAACTTGTTTTGGTGTATGTACTTGGAAGGGCAGGAGCTGGAGAAGTGTTTGAATTACCTAAGCTCGAGGAGAGTAATGCCTCCTCAAGTTCACTGCCTATCTGCAAGCTGATAGGGCTGGTGCAGCAGCAGAGTGGTGGAGCTGGCAATSAATGCACACAAATAAAGTTTACCCCATTCCAATCTGGACAGCAAAGGATTTACCAGCATCTCCCTGTGGAGCCCAGAAAACAAGGCTCTGCCTGAGCTGTGCAGTCCAGCTGACCTCAGTGGTGGCCTTGCTGCCCAGCTCTGTGTCCAGCTGCCTCCAGGTGATGCTGCTGACCAATGTGGCTGTTTTCCCTTTTTAAGGAATTTCTTCTTCCTTCTAAACAGTGCCTTTTGGCTGGTGTTTTTGTGGCATGGAATACATCTCTAGCTAATACCTCTCATTATGCATTTCCTTAATTATTTGGTTTCCCAGCGGCTTAGTAATCTAATATGACTCCAGGGACAAATCCTTGCCTGAGATCACAGCCTAAATATCTAATGTTATATGGGATCCAGAGATTAGCAGAGCTAAATCCTAAATCCTTCGRGGCTAGAGAATGCCAGTGAAATTGATGGGGAACTGCCAGTATATGGCTGAAACCACAGGGAAGAGAAGTCAAATAATGGTGCATCCACTCCAGCCTCACCCATCCCCAGGTCTTATTTGTTATCACAGGGTGAYAGGGATTTGAAAATCAGAGCAGGGTTTGTTAAAACATCACCACAGGTCACTTRTAGTGGTCAGAAAGGGTCGCCTGTTGTTACACACAAAGCATTAGAACCGAGGAGAGGGAGAGGGGAAGGAAGAGGCTCTTTTTTGTTATGCTGTGTTGCTGTTCTCTCCTGTTTTCTGGCTGCCGAAACACCCATTATCTCAGGAGCTGTTACTGTTACTTGTCTGATGCAGAGYAGAGAATCACAACCACATCGAAGGGAGGGTCCCAGGTTTTGATTGAATCCCAAACCAGACAGGTCCTATTATCCTTCTTTTTGTCTCTTATTCAAATGTGCCTGAATCATTATAGATTTTAACATAAGGCACTGAAAAATATGCAAATTTCTGCAGGATTTCAGGCTTCTGAGATTCCAGGTTTGCAAAACCAGCTAGTAGATTTCAACATCTTATCTTATTGCAATGCTACCTGCAAATCTGGTCACTGAAATGTACCTTTTCTTTTTTTSTCCTAGAACTGTTTGAATCATAGTTTTATTATTCCAAGTCTGGAATTTATTTTGTGTATACATATGGAGCCAATTTTTTTTTTATCCCATCCTATTTGATAGTCTGGGAAAAAATTGTTTATGGATTTCATGATTTTCATCACAGTAGTTCTGAGAGTGGAGCTCTGTCACCCAGCATGTATATGGARTAATTACAGACATGCACTCCACCTGGGTACATGCTAATGCAGTACAGCCCTTGCCCTGAGTTTTGACATTTTAACCATAGAAAGTATTGCTGGTTTTAGTGGCCACTTGGGTCCCTTCAAGTCCTGGTGGTACAGAGTTGTCCTTATGTCGGTGCAGCTTTGTCCCATATAAATGGCTTTGCATTGGAATTATCGTTACAGCAACACTATTATTTTTAGGAGTGTAATGAGGTACAAAAGAATGGGAAAAAATAGCCTCTCTCCCCTCTTTGTTATTAGTGTAACTTTTCACAGCTCATTGTAGCAAATTTTGTGGCTGTCTTAAGATTTCCTCTTCAGCAAAAAGAGAATAAAGCATTAGGCACAACAAACAGCATTACCCCGAAGTGTTACCCTTTGCTCTTGTGATAAAGGCTTGTTGTTCCTACCTGTTTTGAGAAAACACCAGTGTTTGGTTCTTCAAACCTAACGAGTACCAGCTGGGACACATCTCTGTTTATATAAAGGAAAGTAGCTTTAACCTTTGTACAGTGGTATTCACCCAAATTATTCAGCCTTGGGGACATTCTGTTGAGTGGCAGGATCTTGCCAAGCTGTGCATTGCTCATTTCTGCCCCATTTGTCATTGCAGTGCAAAGATGTCTCAATAAACAACATCTGGAAAGTGACTTGAAAAGTTCCTTGTTAATCATTTATTGGTTATAGGCTGAAGAGCATTTGGTAAACAGGGGCCGATGCCAATTACCTGGCAAGAATTTTGGTTTGCTCAGAAGATCTAAAGGATGCTGTGATCATTAAATTCTTTCAGTCTGTGCTCTGGAAAAATATTAACCTGAGAGAGGCAGAACTGTTAAGTGAGAAATTTTAACAATTGACAAATGTATGTGGCAGCCTCTTCACACACTTGTCTGCTGAATAAAATGTTTGCACTTTTTATCGTTGGTATTGAAAGCCCAGTCCGTGGAGTTGTTTGCTCAGTCTCCAGAGAACAATCGGTTCAGATCAGTTACTTTCAATCCGTATATTGTACACTGCACACCGCCTCAGAAATGCTGCTCATGTCTAACCAGGGGCATGGATGAGAATCAAAAATCTGGATAACAGTCTACAAAGGCTGTGCTCAGTCTGTATTAGGAGTGTCCCTCTTTGGCTTCCCACAATAATGCTAATATTACATGCTGTTTTTCGTAACAGTACAACATTGCTATCTGAATCTTAATATTTCTTAGAAAAAGCAACGATGCAAACAGATTTCCACTGTGTCATAGCAGCTGCCTCTATGGCAGGGTGAACACCAGGTGAGCTGGAAAGCTCTTCGATAGCTGTGACAAAATGGCTTTGTTTTGGGGTCTGCACGAGCCTGCTCACTGCTGGGAGCTTGCATGTGCTGGAGCACAGACTTGCTGCAGCTTGCATGGCAACTGTCTATAATTYTTCTTTTCAAAATAGAGAAAATACTCAGAAAATATAAACAAAGTACACAACTCCTGCAGTCTTAGTTTTCTAGAAGTGCAGACAGGATAGTCTTGATGATGGTGGATTCATTAAAGCTCTCCAGATCAGTGGTCTCCTTAATGTGTGATTTTTATCACAAGGAATGCTCTGTCTCCCTTGGCCTCTCAGGACTACTGTAAAACAAATAATCACTCACTGAGAGTTAATTGATAACTTTCACCTTTTCTTAATCTTTGACCTTTACTCTTCTAATTTATACCGGTGTATAAATTAAAAACTTATACCAACAATTCTGGTAGACTTGCTCTTGATTTACACTGAGCTCAGACAGGTCACTCTTGGCTTATGAGAACCTTCTTTCCTAAAACTGGTTGTGAGGAAAATATCATCAGCAGGGCCTGTTAGTGCATGGCTGGGACTAACAGAAGATTCACTGATTGCAGAAAAACCGCATTAAAGAAAATAAGATATTTAAAGATTATGGATATTTGGTGATTTTAGTATTACGCTTATTAGGGCTCATAAGTCTTTACCATGGAACTATAATTCTACATTCAAAAATAGTACATTGATCAGTGTCTCTTAAAGATGTCATGAAGAATTGGGGTCAATAATTATTTAAATACCTTCTCARTTCTTTCTCCCTTTAGAAATTATATTTAACTGTATGTGGATTCTGCACTGTTATAGCTGAGGTCTTCAAATTACAGGAAGAGAAAAGAGGGAGGGTGGCTAAAACCAGGGGCTTAAKATAGCCAATGTAGCATGGGGTTAGTCCAGCTTAATAGCCAAGTAACACAATTAGGAGACTGTTTTCCACACTTAAGCTCTGCAGATCTCTCATTTTTCTATAATTAGAGTGAAATACAGGGCTATGTGACTCTCTCACCTACATTATGCAAAGTCATTTTTTCCCCTCTTCTATAATTATAGTGCACAGCTTAAGAGACTGCCAAGTGCTGAGAGCAGCTTTAGCTTATGTGGTAGTGCTTCCCAAGAGGACCACATGGACTTGGTCTTGATTTGAAAGCATGTTGTGGAGATGGGAAGGTGATTAGGTAATCAAGCATTATTTAAAAGTTTAGAAACTCTGAGAAGTTTGCACATGGATATTTCTATGGGTTTTTCAAACAAGGTAAGGATTTTAAGTAAACCTGTAGAGAYTCTATTTGTTTCTGAACTTAGCAGCAATTTGGGAGCTGACTTGGTAGTCAGGCTTTCCTAACGTAGCACTATTCTAGCTGCTTTTATTTTCGTGGTTTGCTTTTGTAATCTCCTAATAAATAATTTTGCAGTAAGACTCCAGACAACAACTTAGCCAGATGTGCCAGACCTACTGCTGTAAGGAACAGAGTATGTTTTTAACGGTGTCAGTCAATCACCTGCCTTTCCCCTACTTTTCCACCAGCCTGGGAAGTTCAGATGCTGTTGSTGTGCACATCACTTGTTACATGAACCCATGGCACGTTTTGAGCCCAGTGCAGACACTCAGTTGGTCAYTCTGCCTGTCAGGTGAGGCTGGACKGAGGGGAACTGGGTCTCTTTGGCTTCCAGATGTCCAGGGGTGTATTTCTGGGATGGCTGTGAAGAGGGGATGGAGAGAGCTGTGTATCCTTTGTCTTTGRTGGAGTTTGTGCTGCCTTTGCAGTCAGCTGAAGCATTCTTGTCAGAGAGCACTTGTGGTACTTCCTTTCAGGAGCAGYTTGTTTGCCTTTGGAAAGGTCCAAAAGGCACCAAAAGGCACTTATTTTCAAAGCATTCCTAGGAGAAAATATAACAATTCTTCTGTGTTTTCTTCCTTACTCAACTCAGAGTCTTCATCCCACAAAAACAAACAGATCTCCTGATGAGTTGACTGCATTCAGCATTTGGCAAATAATCAGTTTGCCAAATGTTAGTGCCTCTTCATAGATGACCTCGCAGGAGAGAGGGGTTTGTAGTTATTTCAAATGATCAGAACACATTATCCGTTGTGACTAATACCTATTTGGAGTAAATCACAAGATTTTCCACAGGAAATTGAGGTCGTGTTTTGATGTTTTCGACTAAAGTATTGGCTGCTTATAACAAAGCTTTATTATAAAAATTATAATTATATATTATTAAAAATATGTAATTATATATTATTAAAACTTGACTGAGGTTTGAGGTGCACTTATCAGAATGAGAGAGCACCCTCGAAAAGAAGGGGAGCTYGTCTGTGTACAGGGAGTCCTTGGTGCCTGGCTGCAGCCCTGGAGAGAACACTTCCCAAAGGGACACCACTGCTCACCAAGAGGAAGGGGGTTCAGCTAATGGCAGGGTGGAAAGCTTTGGATTTGGATCCTGGTGATTCTTTCACTGGAGAGGGAGAGGTTCGGAACAGTGATATGCTCTTCTGTGCCTCAGTGCAAATACTGAGTGAAGGTGGAGGTGAAGGGGAGGTGTGGGCATTTTAATAGAGAGCTGGGAGAGGGGAGGCTGCGGTGACAGACCCCACCGGGCATCTCTCCTTGGCAGGCCCTGCTTGGAGCAGGCAGGAGCTGCTTGTGTGTCACATCAGGCTGTGTCTGAGCTAAAGCAGCACAGTCACTCAGGAGAACCTTGCTGTGATGTGTGACACGGGAGGTGAGAACAGAGCAGGGTGAGCTGTTTGACAGAGCTGTGTGGTCAGGGGTGCCTCCSATTGCTGACTGCAGACAAAATAGATGACTAGGCTTCTTCTGTATGTCTTTATTTGTGAGTCCTCACACGAGCAAGAAGCATGTGTGTGTGTATAAAGCTTTCTCAAGCCTCTGGTAGCCACTTCTACAATGAAAAATCTGCAAGTGAGGTGCAACTAAACAAGAGGTGTGTGGCTGTGACAGTGACCAAGCTATCTACCAGCCAGAGCGAGTCTGCTGATTGAGATTTCACAGCTCTGTGTGGCTTGCAACAGCTGCAAAATCACTTTACGTGGGCAGTGGGTGTTGCCTGCTAGAATTCAAGTCCCTTTCCCTACTGTGTTACCTGCTATTACTGTATAGTTGAAGCACTGAGTGCTGTATTGATAATCCAGGCTAAACATCATTATTGCCAGGCTGCAAACAGAAAAACCTATTGTCCTGGGTATAGCACATCCTCTGAGCCTGCTGCAGCTGCACCAACTTCCTGAGGACCAGTCAGATCAATAAAATACCTGCCTTCATTCTGCCGCTTCAGAATGTTTCCCTGTTTCCTGATTCAGTTTCTCCATGCATGGTGTCTTTCTGCCTCAGTCAGAAAAGGGAAGAATTATGTCCCCTGTAACAGCTCCATTTTTTTCCAGAGTTGAGGGGAACTGTAGTAAGTTGAACCAATTAAGAATCTGTCCAAAAGCTTGAAGTGTAATGAAGTAGTGGTGGTAATGTAATAATCTCAGAGAGCATAAACCTCCCTGGTATCATCATATTTGGGGTTACTTCGGTGTTTACAAAGCCTGGGATTCTGGAAACTGCTGAGGCCTCGCTGCATGAGGGAGAGCAGAGATACCTACTTTTCACTGCAAGACACAGTCCCACAAAGCTAAATGTGTTTCTTCCCCTGTGGGCCTGAACTTAGCAGTGGCTCTGCAAGATTTACAGTGTCTGAGCCTGGTGGCCACTGCCACAAGTGATGGTGCTGATGAAGGAAGGGATGGGAGGTCTTATTCTGTTCGGTTTTCAGAAGTCCTCCACAGGCTGCAGGCTGAGGGAAAGAAGCCCACAGGCACAGCCCGTGCTTCAGGAAAACTGGTCTCAACCCAAAGTAACTCTGCTGAGCTGTAGCCAAGGGTGTTGTGGCAAACTCACATGGGAAGAGCTGAGGGCAGAGGCTGTTTCACAAGCAGGAATCTGAAGACAAGTAAAGTTTACCCTTGCACTTCTTTACAGTGACATAAGCCATCAGACAGAAAAGCGACAGTTTCTCCATTATTCCTGGGCAAATATACTGGTGTGTCAGTGTCATCATGTTGGAAAATAATATCCAGTAGTGCTTTCCTGTAAAGGAGTCAGTCATCAGAGTAAATGCAAGGAGAGCATCAGGCTCTGAGCACGGTACTGAGTTTAACCAACATAGGCAGATACTGGAGGTGTGAAATTGAAAAAGTCACAAATGCTTCCCGCCTTATTCTTTCCAGACAGCTTTCTTSTACTTATTTAAAGGCCAGGAGTCCCAAAGGACAGTGTTACCACCTTTATTACTTTCTCTCTAATGAGATTTTTCAGATTTGTGGCAAAGCCACATCCCATGACACAAATGCGAGAGCAGCGTTGCTGCACGGGCCGACGTGCCTGCCGGAGGAGGGGCAGCTGGAACTCCTGCCAGTCTGTATTCCTCACCTTTCTTTAACGCTTTTAAACCTTGCCACAGAGATACTGTCCTTTCTGAAGGGAAAAAATTCAGCCTTGACAAAACTGTGACATCAGTCAGGCCTCGGTAAGAGGGAAGTTTGCTCAGAATTGTGTTTCATATCAGCTTAAGGCTAGATTGGGCACCCTTTTGTTGCAAACAAAAATCCCTTAAAAAGTAAGGAAACCTGCTGTCTTAAGTCAGTACTTCTATCAGACTGCCTTTAAAAGCTTTAATTCACTATTACTTAATCTCCCAAGCATTTTTATATTACTGCACTTCACTTACAACTTCATACAGTAGAGTTTCATACACCTGCAGCCTTTGGTACCACTATTTTACTTTAAAGAAAATTTAACATGAGTCAATGAAGCCAACTTGAGCCTACTTCTACGAGGGACAATAAAGTTATGTGGGCATGGTGACCATTTAATATTCTTGGAGGTATTTAGCACAGGGTAGAATAGCAAACTTGAAATACTAGAGCCAGGAAAAACATAAATTTGATAGTTCACCTTTTTTTTTTCCTGTCAGAGATGTGTATTTTAGCAATCAATAGTGACTTCTACAAAGCCAGACTGGGTCATTTATATATGAAATCTATTTTATATTTTTGCAATTTTGCATGGCAGATTTTCCTGTGAAATATCCCAGTGGATGGTGGTTTATTTCCCTTGTGACTCTGTGTATCTCAAGTGTGCATGCCTCTCACTCTCCGAAATGTTGCTGCATTAAAAAACCTGTACTGAGTTCTATCTCCTGACGTTATTCTGGGCAACAGGACTTAGTCTTGCTGTTTTCCAAGATCCTCTTTGGTTCGCTGCTGTCACCTGCATCACCCTTCTGATGAAAGTGTGAGAAATCACATTGCCTAAGAGCTCAGTTACGGGGCTGTGGAAGGCAGCACTTCTCTCCTGTGGCCTATGTGAACACTGCAAAAGAAATATGTCCAACAGCCCTGTATAAACTTGCCCTGCCGAGCAGACAAACAAAAGTGGAGGGGGAGAAGAGTGAAATAATTAGTAAGTGGAAATCCTGGAGGCAGTAAAATGTACAGTTTGTCGTTTTTTTTTCTTGTGCTTGTGAGACGTGAGGTGGACTGATACCGATTTTGAAGGGAACACTGCCATGGTGCTTTCCGGGGTCTTATAGAGGTGATTTTGGGAATGAAGAGTGGTGTTTCAGCCCACAAGCTGTAAATGTGAGCAAAGTAGGTTGTCCCTCCCTTCCTCAGCCAGGGATGTGCCTCTCCAGAAGTCAATTGCTGCATCACAGGTTCCTTCTGTTCTCCAACTTCCCTCCCCGGCTCAAGAGATGACCCCTCTGCCACCGTGCTCCCACTGCTCCAGGGAGGACCGGCCTGCTTGCCTCTGGGGCCGTGCCTGTAGGCTCTGGGAGCCCTGTCCCGGATTCCTCTGGGCTTCTCCCATCTTGCAGTGCCTTGGAGGTGCTGTTGGTTCACAGGGAGGCGATTCGCAGTGCCTGCTTAATTGGTGCTGTAAATAAGTGAGTAAGTCTTTCAGTGTCCATGAAATCCACACAAATGCCACCAGAGGAACATTTGTTTCCGACAGCCACTTGGCTGGGGAGGTATCTTGCATTGATCCCTGCCCTGACAACTCCAGGGCAGTTGTCAGCAATGAACTGGTGGTAAGGAGGAGTTGAAGGGCTGAAAAGACTACAGCTCTCTAATGTTAGCCTCACCACAGAGAGAAAGGATGACTCCAGCACACATAAGCACAGGAAAAGTATGGTTTGAAAACAAGGTCCTGTTGCTCGAAATGCTGCTCTCAGAGACTTCACCTCTGCTCATCCCAGCAAGGTCCCGGTACTGGAGTCCTGCTATGGGGTATCACACTGCGCTCCTCTGAGCTCAGAGGGGAATCTTTCATAAGAAAGATGAAAAGTTAAAGAAATAGATTCCATGACTGAAAGAAGAGCAGATAATTGCTATTTGTCTCTCTGAGCTTTTGTGAGCAGATATTGAATAGAAAATGGTTCATATAATTGTATTTTTGGAAGCCTAGTTGCAGCCAAAGATTTATAGGGGTTTTTTTTTTCCTGCAAAACCCCTGCTCTTTTCTATTTTAAAAGAGGGACTATCACCAAGTGTCACCCTGAAGAATTGGACCCACTACAGTATTTTGTTACATATCAGAAAACAAAGTGCAAGGCTGGTACACTATTAAGCAACAGCAGCGGAGCTGCCACTCTCAACCTCATTATTCAAGCCTCTCTTTAGTTCAATTATACACCTCTACAGCTAAGGAAGATAGATGAAGGTCATTTGGGAGCTGTAAACCACAACGCATTGAATGCAGAACTATGTTCTTAAGCTGATTTACACCTTGTTCTCCAGTGTTGTACAGCATGGGGCTTCGATTGAAATGCAGAGGCAGTGATTGAAAAGCCTTTTTCCTCTTCTTAGCTCCAGATCCACTGCCTGTAATTATTATCTTGATTAGATGGTGAGAGACAATGGCTTCTGCTTTCATACCTGGGCGGTGACAAACCCCAAAATCTTGGGACTCGGGCAAAGACCCCACCGGGGATGCACAATGGTGTTTACATCTGCAGTAAGTTAATTCTGGTTTGTGTGTATTGGTCCAACAAGGAAGGAAAACTGTAATTGAGGGAAGCAATTTGCCTTTCCAGGAGAGACAAAGAACTGCCATCTTGTACTGATTTACCTCCCGTATATCTCAGCATGAGGAATGTCGAGTGCATTGAAGAAAGTTAATTAAACAATGCAAATGCACATAAAAAAGGAACCCTTTCATGCTATTGACAAAGGATTGTAGGCTTCATTCATGGGAAACAGGGACATTTTATAAAAATAACATAGTCTGAAGTGTACTGTACAAACCTATTTGGGACCAGATCCCTAAAGCAGTGATTCTGTGGGTACTGATGCTGTCAAACTTCTGGTTCCCAGTAAGGCCTCAGGGGGAGACTGGTTTGGGTTCTCTGGTGCTTTGGCAAAAAAAAATCTTTGGTAAAAACTGCAAGGCATCCTCACTGTCCCTAAACATTGTTCCAGAACCCGTGCAATGCAAGCACCATGCTTTGCAGGTTCAGGTTAAGTTGCACATTAGCACTTTCACCAAAGTCAGTGGAAGCAGATGCCAGCTCTGAGGACCATATCCGACTAAACATCACCTTCAATTCCAGTGTATCTTGGGAAATGTTTTGTCAGCCTAAGCTAACTTCAGAGGGGAAGATAGACAATAAAACTGAAATGATTTGAATTTTTTTCTGAAATGTGGTTTGCTGAACATCCTGCATCTCTAGCAACTCATCTTTATATAGAAATACATGCTAACAATGCTCATGCTTTTGTTCATTTAGCAGAGAGAACAGGAATTAGCCCAGAGCCACAAGTACTTTTGACAGAGAAATAAGGACTATTTCAGCAATATTGTATTTCTATCCATGGACCAGAGCTTGCTTCATTAACATTTCCCCTCTTTTTATAGTAAAGTAGAACATTAAACACATTAAACAATGCATTTTTATTTATGATGTTTCAGAAGTTGTTTCAGGAGGAGATATTTTTTCGGATATTTTTATTTACTGGAAATAACCACAGGAGACTTTTAAACATTAATATTTTATGAAAAGGTTTTTGCTCTGAAATATTTAAACTTTTTGTCATATATATAGATATATGTTTACTTTTTAGAACTATTCCTTTCAAGTTGAAATCATACTATGATTTCAGTACTGTGGCACTGTAAAAACCTGATTCTACCCACAGATATGCACATGTGATGCCCACTAATTTCATAGTACCTTCACCTGAAGGCCAGCATTTCCTCTGTGTTGTTTGCCTGAGTTTTTATTATTTGCATCACCTGGTATCCTTAAGAAAAGAGCTTTCTGTCCAAGTGCATGTCAGGTTCTCCCTGCTGAGTTTGGTCTAGGAACAAACATGCAGCTCCCACTTCTCGAACAGCCCCATCACATTGTTAGCTGTAATTGTACATTAATCCAGCCCTGCCCTCGTTAAGAGTCAATGGGAGCACTGAAAGGGCCTGAGGTTGCTGAGAATTGGGATCTCTAAGAGACCACCAGGGATAAATGTAATGATAGATACATCCAAAGACAATAAAATTGTAATTATATATAATCTGCTACTAACTTAATTATAGATATTCTAAACAAAAATCTGGAATCCCCTTTTCTCACAGGAGAAACTCTGCTTTAGTGGATAAGGCACTGGTGTAAAAGCAAAGCAGGACTTGGCTCTGACACTCACGACTGCTATTTGCAGACTTTATCTGAGATTTTGCATTGATTCTTTTCTGCACTGAAGATTTGTGCTGCATTGTTTACAATCTTTTGTCTTCCATTAAATGTCTTTTTAAAGGGAAAAACAAGTCTCAGAACTAGTCCCTAACTTCAAAACACTTTTGCTATGGACATACCGGGTGCTGGATGTGCTTCTCAGCAATCTTTACAAATGTAATGACCTGCAATTGTTAAGATGAAACTTCTTTAGTATTAATCCAAAACCTTCAACATAAACATATAATAAAAACTTTGGGCAGCAATTCCCTCATATAAATCTAGGATTGTTCCCTGGTAAGTTTTTGTTTGGTTGGTTTGTTTGTTTGTTTTCCCTCCACGAATAACAATTTGGTTACTGTCTTATATTTCCCCCTTGGTTCTATTGATGCAATTATTTGCAGAGCTGCCCAGTAAATCAGATTAGGGAATGATCTGGATTAAAAATCACATCAAAGGGCTCCAAAACCTGTGGTGGTATGGCAGCTGAGAGAATAGAGCAGGGGTGGGAACGCCTGGTGAAGGATGAGCAGGAAAGCTGCTCATACCACTACAGAGTAGCTGACATTTTTTAACCTCCAATGCTGTATCATCTGACCCAGTGCCAGACCAGGTAGTGGTATAGCCACCCTAATTGTGACGGAGGAAACTACCCACATGTTGCAGGCTGATAATAATTGATTTTCTTTCACTCTGTTCTCCCCCCATGATTAATTAGTAATTGTACTCATGAGGCGAAATTAATAACTTTGAATAATCCTTGCTTTCTAATTTTTTTTCTTCTTCTGGCAGTAAATTTTGATTCTGCCATACATCCTATTCCTGCTTTTCTGAGTCTGTACTGGCATCCTGCAAATTCTCTTGGAAAGGGCAAGACATGGCTGTGCTCCAAAAATAGGGGAGCAGGGAGGAGGAGATGTAATCACTCCAGGATGCATGTTCTGTACCCTGTGGGCAGAAATTCCCTGCAGAGAGCGCTTCAGGGTCCATTTTATCTGCATGAATTGGCTCATATTCCAGATCCTTTCTTCAGAGGAACTTTGGACACCCAGAGTTGTTGCTGTCTCGGATGCTGCCAGGTAAAATGACTCCTTAATTTCAGGGACTGAAAATGCAAGATATCATAGAAATTTCCACCATTTCTTCAAACTAGGCATAGACTAAGCCTTTTTCATCTAATCTTCCATTTTTCCCCATTTTTCTTTTACGCACCATGAAACCCAGCAATGTCAGTTCCAGAAATTACTGCAAGCCTTGTAGGGAAGGCACTGAATGCACTGCAGAACTGGGAAGCAATGGTTCCCAGAAACCATGCTGGTTCTCACAGCACCACGTGTGGATCCTTGCAATGCTTACACCTTCCTTACACGGTGTGGACAGGACAAATCGTGTCCTGTCTTCTGCTCTATTTCTTCCGTAAAAATCCTTGGGGTTTTTCTCTTGAGAAGGGACTGAAGGCTGAAATCACCCTGCTGGTTTTCTGGAACACATGGCAGACATGAGAACTCTCTCCACTTGTACATTTGGACCCTGGAAACACTGTACTGGCCAAGATGGGATATCCACCAGCTTCTAGCTGGAGTCTTCTCAGTCGAGGATATTGCAGTATCAGTTCATTCCAAGAAGTATTGGAAATAACAATCTCATGCATGTGTCTAAGTGCTTAAACAGAATACTTAGGGGTTTATTTCAGTTTTTCATGCAATAATCTTCTTCAGCAGCAACATCTGATGGCTTTATACAAAATCATAATGAAGTACTTGAGCAGATTATCCAGGCAAGCTCTCAATTAGCTGAGACATCTTGACCTATGAATCTGAATAAAAGGTGCTGAGCTTATTGTTGTGACCTTTCTAACAAGCATGAAACTGCTGTGGGTAGAGGAGTCCCTGAAATGGCCAGAATGTGGGGCAGTAATCCTGAAAGCAGGTTACACCTACTCAGTTTTCTTTTCTGCTCCCTGTGCGCTGGAAGAGGGTTTATGAGCTTTGGTTAATGATCCCAGCTGTTCCCAAGGAATTCGGATGCAGATAGGCTTGGACTGAGAAACAGATCATAAACAAGGAGTAGCTCTGTGTATCTGTGCCTTTTCTTAATCAAGCTGACTGTAAGCCATTATATGGGTACATACTGTACACATCACTGAAATGCAGACCTTTGTAGGCACTAAACAATCAGTAAATGATATGATATATCAGAGACATGTATTATTAAGCAAAGACATCACTGTAAACTCATTCTGTAATCAGAAGTAAAAGAGGTTAAGCTGAGGGACCTGCCTTTCTTAGTCTTCTCAGATCTTATCCCAGAAATTTGTGTGCACTATATTGTTTGGTACTCCATTTATTTTTTTTGGAAGGTCTTGAGCTGATCCTTCCAGAGCCTCAGTCTGCTGTCAAACAGCCACTCTGTCCTCATAAGGATCTGTTAATTTGAATGTGTATGTCTCCTCCCATACCCCTCCATCCAAAACAGCCTCCTCTAATCAGAATACCTGGTGGTGTCTGGTGTTCTAATGTGAGACAGATTTAGACTCATACATTTCTGGTTTTTAGATTCTTTCTGTCTTGGCCAAAGACAGATATCTTAGAAATGACAGACTTCTGTGACACAGATTTATTAATGTCCTTGTGTGCAGCCAGAACCAAGGTTGTTTTTCCATGTGTCCTGGCCCCAGCTCCTGTTTCCTCTTTGCACCAATCAATCAGGTCCAAGCATCAAAAGGTGTGATTCTGCCCCAGGCACTTGAGGGCCCTGATAACAGCACCCTGCCCCATCCTGCATGTCCTCTAACATCATGAACTGCACCATTTCTCTGTACAGCACCACAGTCTGTGGGAGGGCATGAAAGTTTCCCAGCCCGTGGATCAGGGATTGCACCGCTCTCCTATGAGACATGAGATCCTGACTGCTGTGGGTCCTCTGACTACTCACCTGCTGTGTAAACTACAGATGGCAGTGATTACCACCTCTGCTCTGGCCATGTTTGTTTTAAAAAACAAAGGCATTACAGATACACTTGGTAAGGGCTTCATTCCTTAGACCTGCTCCAAATGTGGCCAGTGGAAGGGGCACCTTCCAAAGGCCTGGCATGCTGCTCTGCCTGCCTTTGGATCCTTATCAGAATTTATCCAGCAGTAGGTTCTTCACTCTTCAGTTTGGGTTAGTTTGGAATAAATGCAGAAGTAAAGTGCAGAGAGAGATATCACTTCCAGGTCAAATAAAAAGAATTGTTTACTACATTTACCTGMTCCTGTGATGAGGTGTTTGTTGAGATGTTTAGAAAAATGCAGGTGGAAGGGACCTCTGGAGCTTATCTAGTCCAGTCCCCTGCACAAAGCAGGACTAACATCAGAAGATCCTGAAGTTAAGTGCTTATAACCCACAGATCATGGAATCAGTTTCCACAGTCTTTGCTGGGCCTTTTCCAAGCCCAGCTGTTGGGACCCTCCTGTTACCTGTGTACGAGCAAATGGGTGGAGTGGGGAATTAACAGCTCTGCAGGATGAGCTTTATATAACACGGAAAAGGAGAAGTCCTTACTGAGTTACATGGGAACACAGAATTGCAGCAGCATTTTAATAAAGTCATACATTTTGAAGCCAGAGGGGACCATTACAATTGTCTGTTCTTACCCTCTTCATGATGATACAGGGCCATTGAATAGTCCTAATGCTGGAATAAGAGTCTGCTTAGCACTACTTTTCTATAATGATTTCTAACTATTATAACATTTTTCTGAGTTATTCTCTAACCCCTAAATTACTCTTTTTCATATAAGGCTGTCTGTCAATCTGTTCTTTACTCCTCATCTGACAGCTTGTCCCCACCTTCCAGTATCTTGGGTGCCTTTTTTTCTGCTGTCAAACTCAGGCTAATTCATTTTCAGTTCCCTTAAGAGACCTGTCTGAGCACTGAAAGATCTGGACTCTTGCTATTTCATTAGCCCTCATTATTTTTCAGTTAATGGTTAGCTGGCAGCATTGGTTTTGATTTTTTTTGTAATAGAAATGAAGCAGGTTTGTATTTTAAAGTCCCTTCTCATTCTCAGGGAGAAAAATATATCTGTCTACAAAGATATTACAGTCTCCTTGAACGCAGGCTTTATTGTTATTTGCATCACTTTCGGTTATGCACAATTTTAGTGGGAAAAGTATAGGAAGTTGGAGTGCATGCAGCTGTTCAGGATGCTGGCAAATCCTGCCACAGATGCTCCCTTCCCTTCTTTGTGACAGGATCTTCATTTCATCGAGGCACTGAAAGGGAAGCTACTGGCAGAGACAGAGAAACAGCACTTGGTTTTCTCATAATACTCTATGTTTTCTGAGACTTTAAAGACACAACAGAGCTTTTAAGGGTAACATGATTAATTTTGCTACTCTGGAATAGAGCACAGAGAGTTATCGACTTCAAAGTGTCATTGTTCAAGCTGGCTTTGCTGCCAGCCGGTGCTGAGCCGCGGTTTTCCAGTAGGGAAGTGGGAGTAGCATGCTTCCCTGATTCCCCTCTACTGGTGTTACTAATTAATCAAGCACAAGCTCGTTACAATGACTGAAGAATGAYTCATGAACAGCCATACCAGATTTTTTTTTTTTTTGTGGAGGAGAGATGAGAGAGATATAAAAAATATAACAGTAGCACGTGACAATATTTTCCTGAAGACAGCAGATTCACGGGGAAGGAAAGATTGGAAATATTCGGGTCGTTAGCCTGAAGTTTTCAAAATGAATAGGGGTGTTGGGTTCCCACGTTTCCTCAGCAGCTCTGGTAATCTCAGCTCATTGCAAAGTCTATCAGAAAATCAGCTAAGCATATCTTAATTCAGAGGAGGCTTAATAGTCCCGTTGAATTTACCTGCATAAAATTATGCATGCAGGGTGACTTGCAGTTGCTGATCCAGTGAGAAGCAGAACTTTGGAGTCTGGGATTTGATGAGCACCAGTAATAGCCCTGGTCTTGAGCAGCAGTTGCATGGGAGCAGCTCCACTCAGATCAAGGCACTTGTCACTTGTGATCATTTTAGCAATAATCTGAGTGGTTATCTGTAAAAAAAATATATTTTATTCTTCCAACCTGGCCTGTCTCAGAATCTGTATGAACTCTTTTTCTATATCTCAGAATCTATACAAACATTTTTTATTCTTTCTCTTATTATGTATTGTCTGTTAATCTACCCTAGACAAACCATGTCCACAACTGAGTTTACATGGAATGTAAAACCTATGCAATTAACATTAGTTATAATTATGTTTCAGTGCTGATGGGGGAAATGACAAGAAATTTATACTTAACGGAGAAAGAAGGAGATGGAGAAAGGATTACAAGCAGTAGTGTTGGGTAATGAGGTTAGTGACATAAAAGAGTTATCCAGAATTAGCAGCAGGAGAAGCATTTGCTTTCCTGTTTTTCCCAGAAATGGTTCTGCTAATAAAACAAGCACAGATGTGGAATGGTTTTATAGCTCATCCTTAAGTATCCTCGTGCAGTGTCTGAAACCTAATCATTACAATGTTTTGCATGAAAGCCAGAAAGTGAGCAAGTCATTATGTTGCTACGTGTTGACATGGTTCCTCAGTATCTTCCTCCTGAAATAAATACAGCCTCTCTGTAGATTTGCTATAATTGGATTCTACTGCACTGTAATATGTAAATTATAAACTTCAATTACCAGTGAATAAAAATAGAAAGTCATGTAAATGTCTTAGGGAAGAGTGTTTGAGCAACTACGAATGTTTAAGATAACCAAAATGTGTATTATTTTGTTACACTCRTCATTACCCTGAATCTTTAGGGTGTTTTTGTTTGATTTTTATTTCTTATTTTACAGTWCTTGTTTGGGTCAGCTGTGGCAGTGAGTTCTATTTCACCCACTTGGACCCACACCCCTGACCGCAGGCACGCTGGCTCTTTAGTCTGTCTGCGGTATTGTGATAACTTAAAACAAATARGCAAAAAGGTGTTTTAATTTGTGGTGTTTTAAATTGCTCTTAGGACACTGCTGCAATCTGAATGTTTAGCTTGCCTGTTGCTGTTCCTGTACAGCCTGTGGTGAGTGACTTCAGCAGTTTGTAAGTCTTGCTTTTTAAATGTATGGGAGTGAGGACAGCTAATGCATCACCTCCCGGAAGGGGTGTCGGTACGGTGGGGCAGATCCCCCACAGGACACATATACTTATTTTTCCCAGAGGTGGTGTTCCACAGGTGGGTTCCCCCACCAGAACAGACGTGGTCACACGATAAGGAGGGGAGGCATAAGGAGGCTGGTGTTCTTTCAGGCAGCGCTTCACAGCCCAGAGTGCTGGGTTTCAYTCTGCGCGGTGCGGAGGCTCTTGGCAGACGCCGCTCGTGCCGGTGGAGAGGCTGTTGTCTTACAGACCTTAGCAGGGAGCAGATGGGAACAAAACCTGCAGCAGCTGTACTGGATCAAACGATGGAGCCTCATGCACAAGGCATGAGATTGGGCTTGCTGATGTAATTTGTCAAGTACAGTTGTTTAGAGGCAGCCAGCAGGAAAATGGGAGAGGGGTGAGTTCATCGGTGCCAGCTGAGTTAATAGAACAAAAGCAGCAGTCTTTGCTCCTTTCCTATTTTATTTTATCACTGAAGCTCACTTGCTTTGGTCCCTTAAATAAGGAAGACCAAACCTAAATTCCATTTTCATCTTTTGCACCCGCTCAGTTCTCTTTGTTTTCCTCAGGCCTTTCTGTGCCAAACTTCTGCTGCCTGAAGCCAGCTACCTATAGAAACAGGTTCCACTCACATTGCACTGACACTGCAGCAGCATGCAGGATTCAAACAAAGGGGCTCGTAGCTCATGTCTTAAGGTGAGCTTTGCAACTGGTGTCTATCACCATCTTCCAGAGAGATCATTCCATTGCAGTCAAATTACATTTACTTTAGTGATGTGAGTAACGCCAAGCCTTCTGAGGTATGGATCATTCTGTATGGGTGTGTCTCAGAAAGTTGAAATTTATTTTGTTACCTGCCTAGAGGATTTCAGTAACAGAAAGATCAAGAAGGAAATGTAAATTTCTACCTACTACTCAAGTCTAGACTTGTTATTTTTATCTTAGTGCAGTTTTATATTATGCCAAAGAAATCCAGCATTCTCTTTTTATAGAAAATGTGTCAATTCAACTGTTGTCCTTTGTTCACCTCATATTCTACGTATAGGACCAAATAATTACTAAGGAAGAAACTTTCAAAGATACCATGAAAGGACAATAACTTAATTTTTGTTGAATTCTAGCGTGATATTGGTGTCTAGTTCTTGAAGGCTCTGTGAAGCCTAAACAAACTTATGTTACCATCAGGACAATGCAAGTTGAAGTAACTGTAGCAAACTACTGTATTTATGCAGTGTTCATTAATGTTAGATGGTACTGAAGTCTGCACTTTGAGAGGATCGAGTGCAATACCTAAAACCCCACAACAAACCAGGCCTTGCATCCTCAGTAAGAAAACAGACCTGAAAAGCTTGCTTAAAAGCAGTACTGATTTCAGGATACTCTTGTACTAAAGTGAAAGAATGAAAAACCTGCAGCTCTCTTCAGCACGGCTTACGGGTATGGCTGAAGGGGAATGCTCTGATTGTTAAGAATTGCATTTCCAGGGTAAGGCCTTTGATACTAAAAAAATAATAAAAAAAAGAACTGGTTGTGCGTGGCTGGAAAAATCCCTTCACTGCTCTCCAGCTAGACATGAGCCTATAATACACTAGGATCCTATCAGGATCTTTCATTCACTGAGACCACTATATTTTTTCTTGACACAGCAATTACTACTTAATCTTGTTAGGATAGATGGTAATGGAGCCTAGTTGTAAAATATCCCTTTGTATATTTTCTTCTATTTTGTTTTGAATATATTGCTTTGATTTTTATCACATTCATGTGCACATTAAGGCACAATTATTCATTGTTAAAGTCAATCTGCAATCAATGTCATTTTCTGTATTTTGTTTACCCAGATTAGAGGTTTGATCCTACTCATTGACTTCAATAAGTGCTTGACTTACCCTCTCCCCCCTCCCCAGGATCTCCATTTTACAAAGGAGTTTGTCCTTGGCCCTGGCCTTGGTGCACAATGGAAAGAGCCTGTGATACAGACTCTTGTGTGTTCTGAGGAGAGACTGGTGATGTTTACCTGTGCTGGGCAGGGCACAGTGTCACCCCTTCAAGTCTCCCTGGCTTCCAGTAAAGGATAAATGGAGGGCATGAGCTCGAAAAGGGTAGAAGGAGAAGTGTAGGGAGGAGGAGGATAGCAGAAAATAGCTAGCAAATGCTTAAGAAAGAGACAAAGCCATGGCATCCCAGGGCAGTGGTTTTGTCATGCCAAGAGCTGGAACTGGGAACTGCTTTACAGTCCCAGGGCAAAGACTTTGTCTCACCGAGAGCTGGGACTGGACACTGCTCTCCTGTGGSCATGAGGAGCTGCAGGGCTCCTCTGAGCTCTCCTCTTCACCCAGGGAAGAGCTCTGGGGACAGAGGACTGTGCATATGGGGAAATCCAGCCAGTGAAGATGGCTGGATGGAGGAAAAGGGAATGTTCTCAGTGCTTCAAGGGGCAGTCTAGAAGGACAAAAGCAATCCCTTCTGACCTTCAAATATGTCACTGCTTCAGAGTGGTGCCAGTTTTGAGCAATTTTCTTTGCATTCACTAGAAACCTTCCTCTCCAGTGATGGGATATTTGTGCTCTCCACCCTTTCCTGTGATTTTGCCACTTGTCACATATCCCCTTCCTTAAGTCACGAATAAGTAGGTTTTTTCTCCTATGAGCTGCATTCCTGTTCTGGTGAACAAGAAACTTCATGTAATATTAAGCAAAGAAAGAAACTCATTTCCCTATCTCTCTAACTTGACTCAAGCTATCAGTTACCCTGGAGTAAAGTGGAGATTAATCTACCCCATGTGTACTTGCTGTATTTAACAATAACAGTCCCCTTGTCTTATCAGTCTCCCTGTGGAAGTTTTGATCACAGAACTGAAGGAAGAATAAGGCTGTGTTTATTCTTGCTGAGGATCTTGACGTTTGGCAGAGTGTTTGCCTTGCTGGTTCTGTGCCAAAGCACTACAGGCTCGATTGGCTGTGCAAAGGTGGGGGAAGACAGGGAGGAGAAAGCTCCATTAGGGAGTGCTGGGAGACAAACCTGCAGAGGTCACAGTGCAGTTTTGCTACCCAAATTTAGCGGGGAGAAGTTGCATAGGCAAAGCAGGGTTGTTCCAGAGGCAGTGAACCCTGCCTGCCACGGGGACCATGCCAACCTGGCCACCATAGCCAGGCTGTGATGTTTTCAGTAACTGAAATGTGTTACTTTTACTGTTTTTCTCTAAAGCCAGACTGCTTTCTGAGGCTCCAGGTGAGATCATATCCTCCCCCCAGGTATTTCAGTGTGAGGAATATCCAGTTAGCTTGCTTCTTGCCAATCTGTCCCTACCAAAAGGAATGTTCTTCCTCGGGTGAGCTGAAAAGTCTGAATCATCATCCTCTTTAAATCCTGCCTGGAGAAACGTCTGTAATGTGCTGTGCACAGGAGTTCAGCTGGTCAGCTCAGTAGATTAGTGGCACTTAGGAAAGAACATGTTTCATAGGGAGTTTTTGTTTAATAAATGATAGTGAAGAGTGTCCTGGAGTATTATAACTGCTAACGTTGCACTTCCTCTACCACTGCCCTAATTTAATTTCCTTAAAAAGTACATTTTGAACATTTCAAGGCACTGAGAGTGCCTGATGAATGYGGGTATGCGGAGTGTATAATTTTGACCTGGACTGTGTAATATTAAATCACATAAATAACAATTAATAACCTYTGGAGAACATTCTCAACCTCAGATGTATGACCAAAAGTGTGGCGTCAGCCTGTCAGGTGCTACTGTGATTTTGGACGAATAAAGGGAAACTGATCCTCTACTTCTCTCTGTACCAGTTCTGTGGTCAAGGTAATTTCCTCCCCATGGATCATCTGTAAGCAGCAATGCTTGGGAAGGGAGGAGTGCAGTGCAGACCTGCAGGCTCCTCGATCTCATGGCACCCAGGTGTCCTAATGAGAAGGGGAACAGGGGGAGCAGCAGAGATGCTGTCTCCTGCTTTGTCATTTCCATGGAGGAACCCTTGTATGACAGCTCAAGTCAAAGAAGCTGTTTGCACCRGAATGCAAAGTTTATTTTTTTGGGGGGGGAGGATAAGGATAAAGAACACTTTTAAAAAATAAAGTATTGTTTATTGTTCATACTTGATTCCTGACAGTAGATTTCTAGTCCTTTTTTTAATTAATCCTTAGTCTAAAATTCARTATTACAAATATATAATTTTCATTTCAAGCTATAGCTACTTTGCTAAGTTCTACTTTTCCCCTCTATTGATTTTATTCCTGTCTAAAACCTCTTTCTGTCATTCTGTAATAGAATAAAAATGGGCTAAATCAAGCACTTTATCCAATCGATGACTCTTCATACTTGACCAAGAATCTCTGTGCCAGAAATAACATTCCACAGTCTGGAAGTGATAAGGATGAAAAGGTCCATTACAACATATTAATCATTGTYCTTTCATTTTTCTTTAGGCAGGACAAGTTCCCTTGCTGTTTATTCTGTCACTTGTGATGGGTGTCTCTGGAGCTGGCTTTACAACAGCAATGACCTTAGGCTCTGCACGCTTTCACTGGCTTTTTAAACTGCCGTGCCAAAATACATGCCCATTGGTTTGCATAATTCACGGGTGCAGTTCCTAGGACTGAGCACAGTCCCGGCTGGGGGGAGGGGGGTTGGTCATTTTTCTATGCCTGGCCTGAAAGAGCAGGTGTGGTAAGTGGATGGTGAAATCAGGTTCCAGCCAAGTGTGGAAATACTTGGATGGCAGATACAGCCTGTGCGGTGAGAGAAGGCGGGAGGAGAGCTCTGGGGTGGGGCAGGGAGCCTGCTAAAATCCATCTTCCCCTGCTCGTTGCAGGAGATGGGAAACGGGCAGGAAGGGTTAGAGGTCTAGGGCTGGTGAGAGCTTATCACAGAAACACGATCCAGCTGCTTCTGTATCAGACAGGAGAAGAAAAATTTGTGTTTGATTTGGAGTGGGGTGGTTGATGCTATAAAAGGAAATGCCACAGACAGTAGGAGAAAATCTTTTCGTTTGAAGTTGAATGTTTGTCTCCCACCATGCTACTCTGAACTCTTTCCGTCACATCTGTGCTAACTAGGACCTGCAGAATCGAGTGTTTGTGTTTGCAGTGGTCAGTTCGGTTGTCACAAACACTGCTGTAGAATCGCTCAGCTCGGGAATGGATCTAAGAAAATGCTTCAGAGTGGCTGCAGTGCCTCGGGCTTCCTGGCAGYGCATGGGGAAAGCACAGGGCAGCTTCAGAACGTGCTAAACAATGCAACGTGTCGAGCATGGTTGTTTAAACAAGCCAGCGGGAAACTGGGAGAGAGACAGTAATTTTCAGTCATTTTCTTCCCCGGTAGAAAGACTCTGTGCAATGTGTTATCYAGAGCTTGCAAACGTCTCCTGAAGGTAGGGACTTCCCAGATAGAGAAGCAGGGCTCACTCTCTCTGCCTCCCTCTCTCCCCCCACTTCTATAAAASCAATAATAAGAAGAAAAGGACATGTGCTACTGCTCACTCCTCAGTGGTTTAACAGACTAACCATGATCAATTCCTTCTTCTGCCAGAAAAAATTCAGCTACGCATCCTCTGGAAGGGTGCTCTGTAGACAGTTGTGGAGAAAGGTGTGATGTCATGAAAAAAAGAAATCAAGGTTGCTGAGATCAGGGAGACAGGATAGACAAGAGACTGCAGCTGTGATCTGGTATGGATTATGCCTAGTGGGATCCCTGCTCTCTGGATTTTCCCAGTGACTCCGATCCAGTGAACTCCTCCATTTATTTTTCCCTTAAATTCATTTTTACAGGGAGGGGTGAAACGCTGTTTCCTATCTCAGTCATGTGTGTTTGGGATACATCCAGAAGTATTGCCCTGGCCCTGGAAGAAGGACATTTACACAGGGTTAGGAATTTCCCAGCAGAAGGCAGGGATGACTTGGAATCCCCTCATGTAAAAGAAGATCTGCAGTTGAGGCAAGGCTGTGGTAGAGGCACTGCTGTCCTCATCAGTCCTCAATRTAACTACCACCAAGATTAACTTATATTTATTTGAACACAGGCTTTCAGGATAGAAATTTTGGCATCACCTGAGATAGAATTCTAGTACTTGAGCCCAAAGTCCTTTATTCAGGAACTGGCTCCTGATCAGTGCAGAGCTGATGTGTCTTGCAACTGAAATTGGGTCTTTAGCAAGAATGTTCTGYTGCATGGGCTGAGTGGAGAATTTGGCCCACAGTTATTTTTTAGCACACAGAACCTGGCACTTTACTTCAAATGTTCATTCTCTCCCTCTTTCCTGCTCAAATAGTTAGACTCAAAAGAGCTTAAACTACTTCCTTTTTATGAAGTGGTACTTACAAAGCAGGTAAAATTGAAAATTACATGGTATGTAACTGAGATCAATAATTAGAGCTAATTTGCATAATTTCAGCCTAAGTGCACAAGTGTTGGGCATTTCTCTTCAAAAGTTTTTGGAATATTCTTACTTTCTTTTGCTTAATGTTACCTGTTTCTTGATATTTCTGCATAGACTCGTTGAGATAATTTTTTTGTGTGTTCTGCCATTTCCCCATTGATGTGAATCCCCATTTCTTGTCCATTTAGTTAATCAGAAATTTTGCAATGACTTATGCAGCCCTCAGAATCCAGGTGGGAAATGTTTTCACGGGTTTGTCATTTTAAAATGATACGGATTTTTTTAAAAAGCCAACATTCTTGATATTGAATCACGTTATGAAATAGAGATACATAATGTGGTGGCACTTCTATTATTCATGACAGATCTATTTTGTAAGGAAGGTTATYGTAAAAAAATGCAAAACAAACTGCCACAAGAAGTTATAACAGAGATAGATCACAGGTGACACTGGTTTCTGTAGAAACTACAGGCAGATAAAACCAAACAAATTAGTAGAAGAATGTTTCTTTTCTGGTATTGTTGTCAGAAGGATCAGATAAATTATTTATTTGTTGTCTTACAAATAAAGTAACACAGAGAAAATATTCATCAGAAAATATTTTGGACTCTAGATCATGTCCAAGCAGTTCTATAATCCTAGGAGGAAAACAAGCAGCAATATTGTCAATGTAAAATTGTGACTTATTAAAATAAAACAGTGATGCCTGGATTCTTCCATGCTTCTGGTACTGAGCAGAATCTTTAAGGAGCCCTCACCTGTCCAAAACCAAGACTATATGTGGAGTATAGTGCTGGTCAAAGATGGAAAATCACAGATCCTGTCCCTTAAAAGCAGATCCCCCACCCCATCCACCTACTGGCACCGTGGATCCAAACCTGTGGATTCCCACCGGTGAGCAGTCTGGGCTGGCGTTGCAGCTTCCCTGTCACTGGGGGGAGGGCTGGGATGGGCTTGTCTCAACCGGGAAAGGAGAGAGTGGGGAAAGGCAAAGCCAGCCCCGGGTGAGGAGGTGAGTCGGGATGCGGGGCTGGCGGGGACAGCGATGCTGCTGGGAAGAGCTGTATCTGCACAGGGACCCCCCCTAGATTTATGGCCTCAGGACACTTCCCACATTCCCACCATGGTGGGAATGAGCCTGTGCGCAGGGACCGGCCCGGAGTGCCCTGCCTGCAGGTTCATGGCACAGCAGTGGCTGCCCGTGGTTGTTGACGATGACAACAATTTCTCCTCCACATTACTTTTGATTATCAGCTCTCCCGTGGCTGGAGGGTCCAGGCTTTGTGAAGGATGTTTCTTCACACATAGAGCAACAGATATCAAATTGACCTAAGGGTTATTTCCTCTAAATTTCCTTTGGGTTCTGTTTTCCTCAGCTGGCTGAAACCAGGTTATTTCAAATGAAATTAGCCTGCCATAAATCTTCTTTCACTTCCTTTTCTGCCACAGGCTCCTGCTTCCATGTCCGTGGTCTTAGATTTTTAAAAATATATTTAGGATAGATCTTAAGGTGATAATCACAAGAGTGTGAGTTCAGCTTCCTGTGTTTGAAGAACCTTTCCTAGGATGGGTAGCACCAGAGGGTGCACCCTGCTCTCAAAAATGATATTTGCCATCTTGCTTCTATTTTTGCTGTGAATAGTCATTTTTAGGATGTCTGTATGGGGTACCTTTGTCACTATCAAATTTTCAAGTAATTCAGAAGGAAATTATTGAGTTTTGTAATAAGGTGGCTTCTAAATGAGCCAGCCATCCATGAGTTAAATGAAGATATTACAGCTGTTGTTTTATAGGTCATAAGTGCTTGGTYTTCATCAAAGCCTTAAAGGTTAGGCTATTCCAAGGGGTCAACTTTTATATTAGGTATCATTTATCAAGGATTAACACAAAATTAAGTTTTAATTGTACAGTATGATGGAAAGTTGGATTTGTTTAAAAGAGGTAATAAAAGGAAATTTATGGCTTTAACTGAATATCAGAGTGGGATTGGGTGACTAGAGAATGCTTAATGTTTTTTCTAGGAAAAGTAAGGAGGTGAAGGCAGAGAGGGCAGACAGGCACTCTGCTTGCTGATAACCTTCCCAGCCGGTGGAGCTGTGCTGGGGTCTCGTGCTTGGGTGTTGGGGGATGACACTGCCATACGCTTTCATTTAAGCCAACCCCACAAAGATTAAAGCCACTTAGGGAAAGGCCAGCTAGCCAGGCTTTCTTCCATTTTCAGTCGGGAGTAAAGCTCACTCTTCGCTTGTGTTCTCAGCAATTTGGGGCTTGACTGAGATTGAGTTTGACAGTAAAAGAGATAAAACTTATCATTTGGTGTCATGATTCAGTACATAGCCCAGAAGATAAATGACTCATTTCAGAGGTTGATAAAAATGTATTTGTTCGTTTGCCATTATATGATCGGTTATATTTTCAAGCAATCTTACAACTGAAGGAACATCCATTAGCTCAAAACAGCTGCGTGCTGTCTGTAGAGTTAAAAGGCATTAAAGCACAGTTGTGTTTAAAAAACATATGTGTATTTTCAGATTGCAGCCRCAGCTTGATGGAGCACCATTAGGTACTTGGGTGGCCAGAGGAACAGTCGGTGCTGACAYGGACACCCAGGATAATGACAAGTAAAATTCCTCCAGGAAATTACTCAGTGTRTGCCAATGTCTGGGCAGTACCCAGCCCCACAGTCTGGGTTAGCAGCCAAAGCTCTGCCTTCAAGGAGCCCAGTTGTAATCTAGGGGTGATCCCTGCTGGAGCTGGGGTCAGTCTGCCAGCCTGTGAGTCTGGTACTCAGCCCTTYTGGGAAAGATGTCAAAAAGTCCATGTGAATATACAGAGATTACAGGAGGATGGATCTCTGTGAGAGTTAAGCAATCTTAATGGAGTTATGTGTTACAAATATGGCTTTGAAGACTATTTTAAACCAATGGGAGAATATTCCTTCCAGTAGGGCTGGAGAAAGTGGTATCTCTTCTGTCAAAGAGCTCTGGGCCAGTTCCTTCATCTTTTATGCATTCCCTTTCTTCTTTTGCAGTTTCCTAGGCCACCTTCCCAACGGGCTTTTGCCAATCCTGCCTTTGCATAGGGCAATGGGGAACTCTGACTCCTGTGCTGTTTTCCACAACTGCCAGGATGGGGATCAAGCTGTTCTCTCTTTTCCTTACCWATTGACTCACTTCAGCACCATTTGCACAGTTTGTGAATCAGGACCCATCACTGTTCTGCTGAAGCCTGCTCTGACCAGAGCAGTAACCATGGCCTCGAGGGTCTCCTTTATTTCTTTGGAGTGAGAGACATTGCACGCTTACAGAAGAGCCAGCCTAAACCATTGAGAGATTTATCACCAGTAAGGCGTTGTCTCCAGGTCTGCACATGCAAAAGTGATCTTAAAACCAAAATGGATCTTGGTACACTTCACACAGGTCCCACAACAACAATGTAATCCCTTCAACAAAAAGTTAAACTTAAGATCCCAATCCAGAAACAGAGTCAAGGCAGTACTTCAATTCTTTACCGATCCATATTTCAGCTCACATTTTCTTCCCCTTTCCAATGTACTTATAGTAATAACTTGATGGRAAAATGTTTCACAGGACATATCTTTGTACCTGAAAATAATTTTCCTGTAGCCTGTGAGATGCAATATGATGCATTGTTCCTGTCTGGAGAAGTTTTTTTCTGAATGTTCTTAATAAAATTATTATTACAAATGTACATCCTTGAAACAAAATGAGATGACAAATGAGTAGAGGTTTTATAGGTTCCTCAGAAAATAAAAAACAATATTTCAATGAGCACATTATTTATCAGTCCTATATCTTTGTATTTATACAGTACTTCTCATCATGAGCTGCTTTAATTATCCTTTCAAATACTGTCCTCTAAGTCGGGGAGTATTGTATTTTCTCTTAGAAGAAATCTGCTGAGAATTCACCTGGTTTCAGTCATTTCTTGAGACCGTATATATTTTTCTTCRTTTTAAATATCCCCTCCATAGCACAGAAGAATGCTTGATTTGTTTTCCTTGGTTTATTTACAAGTCTGTACTGTTTTCACTTTCTGATGATGGTTTTGTAATTAGATTTTTGTCTTCTTCCTCTCCCCCTGATTTTTTCATAATCAACTCCCAAACATGCAGAATTAATTATCAGTAACATCATCCTCCTTTTCACTTCATTGTCACCTTTCTATGTTAAGAAGTTAATCCGTCGTCTCGTTAATATAATGAAAACTTTTTTACAGGCATAAAAATAAATAGTTTAAATATTCCTGTGCATAGCGCTCAGAATTATGCAGTGTTATTTTCCYGTAATGGTTGATTTGGACACTGGCAGATTGTTATTTGTCTCTGGCAGTATGTGAAGCTGGAGGGAGAGCGCGGGAGGGTGTTTGATGCCCGTGGTCTGGAGCATCCCTGGTGCAGCCGTGCCCGGCTCCGGCTGCGTGGGGACCCCTCCCTCCTGGGCWGCTCTTTGGCAGAAGCCCCCTCTGTTCTCCCCCTCTTCCCTTAAAGCTTTCTGATGTCTTTTCTCTTTTCACACCTTATGCCACCTCTTCCTTTGTGATACAAAACAGGGGTGACAGAACTGAGGAAAGATTGACCTTTTGTTCATCTGCACTTCTCCTGGATGATTTTTAACCTATTTTTGGATGAAGAGGGATTTTTTGTCTACTAGGAAAGATCTCTGTTTCAAAACTGAAGAAAATATTTCTGAGCTGTCTCTGAGTGTTCAAATTAACTTTCCAATAGTTCTTAACTTTTCTGTCTGTCCCAGATTTACCCAGGCAATTGCCTAGATGCATAATATATATCTTGTTTTCGTATCCTGCCTGATGAGGCTTAAGTCCATGYGACACAGTTCACTTCCAGTACCTTTCCAGAAAATCAGAACAAGACTTGTTTTGTGTACAGCATCAATTAACCCAGGCAAAAATGTACTTTCATTGATTGCGGCTTGCTTACTGAGTTAAGGTATAGTAAAGCTATCCTTGAGAAAAGACCTATAAATACCCTGTGCTGTCAGGGGGGAGAGAGCAGACAGAGGGAAAAGGCAGATCAAGATTCAGTCTGTCCAAGTGCAGCAGTTACTGTCTCAGTGACTTTTTAGAATGATGGTGGTTAGTTATTCGAAACACAAGCATGTTCAGGAGCATTTTCCCCCGATAAGGTAACAATCCTCAATAAAAATTAGTATAGAGAGCTAGGAGTCGTTTCAGTCATCCAGTGTGGACCCAGCTACCTGTTTCATTAACAGCTGTGATTGACTCTGCCAGATTTTATTCTTACCTCAGTCTCTTCCTTTTTAAAAAGTAAGAATAGTTCCATGACATTCATACATTACCACTTAGCATATTGTTATTTCGTCCAGAATACAGCAAATTTCAGAAATATCCTTCAGTTCTAGCCTGTTAGTGTGGTTGGTACCGTTCCTGTCAATCTTTTCTGCAGCTGTAAAATGAGGATTTGTGACAAAAGGTTCAGTCTATTTAGATAATGTGGAGATTGAAGAAATGGTTATCATAGTTCTATTTCATGACATTGTTGCTGAAAAGGCAGCAATAATGGTTTTTTCTCCCCAAAACAGAGAATATAGACTCCATGCTTCAATAAAAACATGCAAGCCCCCCTCTCCTTAATTATTGTGTACAAAAGTAAAAAGAAATTAATAAGTATGTCACTCGGGAGCTCGTGGATATTTGCCATGGATCTGTTAACCACATCCAGCAGGGCAGGTTGCAGCCATCAGCCTGCTGCGTGCACATCACAATTTTGGTAACAACTGAAAACAAGGAAACCCCTGGACAGGGTGATTTGCATTCCCCAAGCCTCTCCCATCCCTTACTCTGCCCTCATGTTAGCAATTTGGTTTCCTCTGCAATACTATTGATTGCAGAGTCATTGATCAGAACTGATCGATAGCCGGCAGCCTGGATTTTAGCATATGCTGCAAGTTTTAGAGAAGTAAATTCTGATGTTCTCAAAATGAAAAAAACTAATTTCAGAAAAGTCCCACCTTACCCTCAGTCAGACCTTGGTTTCCATACGAGATCCATCTCAGAYCCTCTGCTCGCCTGCCAGCCTCAAATTCCTGCTGAATTCAATGGTAGCTGCAGACGGAACTTTCAGAAGCACATCCTTAAAACAGACTTGGAGGGTCCCTCAGGGAAAAGTGCTTTCCCCTCTGCCTCCCCTGCCCCTACCTCTTGTAYATGGTGTACAAAGAGGTCTTGAAAAGATGGAGCAGGGAAATCTTCAAACTTAAGCCTTCTGGGTCATCTTTTTATATCCTAAAATAAGGTCAGCAGAGACCTTTAAAGGCTTTTCTTTTTRTTGGAATGCTTTAATGAGAAGTGTATAAACTGACACTGATCTCTTCACATTAGGGTTTATTGCCTTGCAATGCTGGAGATGTTTTTAAGTGATAAAGTTCTGCTCAAGTGCTCAGTAAATAAATGCAGTAATAGAGAGATTTGGCTTATGTCAAGAAGAGATGAACCGAACAGAATAGGCTGTAATAGGCAACTTTTTCGTAAAAACATTGGGGCATTACAGGAACAATGGGGTTTGTCGGTGTCCTTTGAACTCCACGAGAGYGAGTTGCGTGTGGTCTTATTCTAAGGATGGGGGAAATTGGATCAGATCTAAGAGTGGCTTTCTAAATTCTCCTCTTGGCTCTGCTGTCATCTTTAGCAGACGCTGCTAAGGCAGATCAATGTTCCTGTTGATGTAAAGTAATCTTGCCATTGGAAGAAGTCTAATTTAGACGCAGCCTAATTTAATTTGCTCTGTTTGGACATGCTGTTTAATCCGGTGTTGAAAACCAAATCTTAGAACAGCTTTTCTTGACTGTACTGACAATTACACAAGTTAAGTGGTTGTGCSTTTTGGGACAGCATGTTCACATCCTTGTGGCAGGTTTATATTTGTTTTATTTAGGTGCTATGTCAAGTCAGGGCTTATGTGATAACCACTCAGGCAGACAAATTAGCTGTTTCTGTTCTAATTAATCTCAAGTAACTTTTATTGGATGCCTTCAGGAATATTACTAATGAACATATTCAAGATAGATTACTTATAAACAAATACTTATGTCTTTATTCCTAAACCATCATTTAAGCCTGAAAATATTGTCACACTATTTCAGAAAGTTGTGCTCTATCCAGTGTAAATGTAATGATTACATTACCATCACATTCACAAGCTGTCAGCTGTCAGATTTTACTGGTAAATATATTGAAGTAAATAGAGAAGCAGCATTGCAATTTCTTATGTTAATAGGGTTCTGTAGCTATTAAAACAGTCTAAATACATAATAAGTAAATAAAACTCAACTTTATATAAAATGCTGACATGGGACATGATTTGTTTCCCTCTCCAGCAGTAGAGGGAGTAGTAATTGTGGCATTAATGGAAGCATGAGGTTGGGACACTCCACCAGTGGGTCTGGGATTAATCGTCCCCTGGCGTGTTATGCACCAGCAGGAGATCTGCYCTGCTGGCTCACAGACCTCTGGAATATTTTGGGTGCAATTTTCCTTATGCCGACCTCATGGAGGGGGTGGATTTCTCTCTTGCCAAATTTCTTGGGGGATATGGGAGATGGAAAAGCTTGCATTGCAGAAATAACAGGGAAAAAAAGGCTGTTGGTTTTGTGTTCTTCTGGCAAAGAGGAGGGGAAAGGCAGGCTGGCAAGGCACTGGGATGAACACAACTCCAGGCTCTCTTTTTCAGTGTGTAAGGAAAATGACCTGTCSTCCTCGCCCCAGCAGACTCTTTCCTTGCTGCAGGGCCGAGAATAACACTGAAGTGAACAGTAAAATATAAAGTGCACCATCTTACCACGTGACATATCATTTTTCCTTGACATCTCATAACTTACCCTTTTCTACAGCTTTTTGTTCTCAGCCAAATGTCACAAGTTAACGCATGAATAAATGAGGACAGTTCTCACCACTTTCATGATATGTTGCAAAATATACACAGGTGGTGCTTTAAAGCCTGCCATTTGCCTCAATAACTAAACAYCATTTGCATTTTACTGGCTTCTCTGTGTGTCAGATCCCGCACCTGTTYCAGGCCCATTTCAGTAGGCATTATACCAGAGCCTATATTTTACTTCTTTCCAGTGGCAAATAGGTCAGTATTTCAAGACAGAAATCTATTAGAGAGAAAGTAAGTGCTCTGAGAGGAAATATGGCGTGYATGAAGTTAAATTAAAAATAAATTCAGTAATAATCAGTCAAAAATTATAGAAGTGCTGAAGAAATCAGTCCAAACAAGAGAAGTAAAAAAAATCCAAACAAACCCCAACTTCGAAMTCTCATGTATTAAATTCATGTTTCCATAAAACCTTTAAGTATGTACCTAACTTAGATATATGAGTTGCCCAGCTGTAATCAGGGGTAAAACACATATGCTTGAAGTTACATGTGTTTTTATGTACCTTGCTGATCTGTAGTTGGAGCGGTCAAGCTCAGTAAGTATCTCTGGAAAACACATCTCTGATTACATGTAAAAAACCCCCTTATGTTCACAATATTTGTTCCAGTGAATATTCCTTAAAATACGGCAAGTTTGACCATGATTAGAGTCATCGTGACACGAGGTGCTGTGACTCTTAACGAACAATAGCAAGAATTGTTTAAGGGTTATTCCATATGTGTAAATGATGCAAAGGACAGTGGCTTTGGGGAGAGGTGATTTTTAATATTCCTGTCAACACCAGGTGCTGCACCTGAGAAAAACTATCTTCTTTCAAGGCATTATAACCTATCTGGAATGATTGCTGGTGGTTCTCAGCTTGCTCTGCTCCAATAAGGTGCTAGGAGTGGTTCCAGTGCAAATCTGAGCAACCCCTGCCTAAAGCCATCCATCAGCATTCGCAGACATTTCATCTTGTGCCTCCCGACCCCRGCCAAGAACTCGGAATCAGTCTGAATGAGAGTGTTCGTGATGTTTACAGTTTACATTAGCCAGCTTTTAGAAAGGAAGAAAAGCTTTTACTTCACAAATTAATCGCTCTGTATATATTGTGATGATGTACTAATAGCAGCTAGTGTACACAACAAAAGCAGAATAAAAACACATCAGCTCTCTTTGTCAGGAAAATCAGAGTTTTCAAGAATTGCATGTACGCAAATTAAATTAYGCTAAGAAATTTATAATGCTATTAGGTGGCCTTTGCAGGCTTTAGATTTATGAAGCAGGGCTTAGGCTTTCCCGTTTCCAGTTGTCAGTGGTATGTGTGCACACTGAGAGATGAAATGGAGAGAGTTAGAGACCAAAATGTACGTGAGCCCAAGAGCAGAATTCAGCACACACCTCGAAAAATGAACTACCAGGGGCTTGAATGAAAAAGTGCTTATGCTTTTGTATCCAGAATTTATTAGAGACACCTGCCATTGAGGTGTTTAGATCTGCAGCTGTCCTGCTCAGGGATGGCTCTGCACCCAAAGCAAGCTGTTGGTTGCAAAGGCAAAGTGGCTTTGATCTCAGYGGGAGATGGAGCACTGGCAGCAGCAAGAGGGCTTGTGCTGCACCAGCCCTGAAGGAGCTGCAGAGAACCCTCCAACATTTTCTTCCTCCATAAAATGTTTGGTTGATTTGGCATATTTTCATTTTCGGAGACTTATTTTCCCCAACTGCTTTGGAGAGAGAAAAGGTGGAGCCTGGGCTGGATCTCTGCTGTTCACCTCTCTCGCTACAGACAGAGGGGTCGAGAGAGCCCAAGGTTCACACCCTCACCAGCAAAAGCCCTGGGGTAGAGTCAGGTGCTTTGTCCAAAYTGTGCTGTCCTGAAGGAGCTTGTACAGTATTTGCTGAGGGAATCTTATTTTGCCATACCTGTATTCCTGGTTCAGGGTACAGGTTTCCCCTGCTCTTTGTGGATGTTGGTATGATCAGAGGCCCTTTAAATCAGTGTCAGAACACAAATGTTACAGAAGGGGATTGGTCACGTAGTGACCATGGAAAAACAGTAATAACCTTGGAATTGAGGKGGACTGCTCTGGACCAGTCATTCACTACCACCAATAGCTTTATAATAGATTTCCAGAAGAATCCTCGGGAATATCTGAGCCACAGCACTCTATCCTTCCTAGCTTTCCTCAAGGCACAATAAGCCGGTATATATGTTCAGATGAAAAAGTGGAAATAATGTGGCTTTCACTCAGATGTCTAATGTTTTTTCTTCAGCACTAAAAAAAAATATATTTTAGAAATGTGCAGCTTTTTCTGCAGGAAATTGTATCTCAATTAAAATAACAATATTTATAAAGAAAAGGTAATGAGAACGCTCTCACAGTATAACTTTTTGACTTTTCCTTCCTCAGCCATTACGAGAAATACAAATATTCATCTGGGACCGTTGAAAAATACCATTTATTGAAATAAAATTACTCCATCTCGGTTGGCTGAACCAACATCTTAAGTGCTGAAGTACGTTTATGCCTACTACAAGAGGAAGGGTATTTTCTGGACTTAAAAAAACTATGAAAAAATTGCCTCTGTAGAGTTAAACTAAATTTTTCCCCATTTTGCTGTGGTAGGAGGCAGCACATAATTACACTGCCCCAAGAGCAGACCTAAGAGGTGCCCTACTCCTGGAGTAAAATCAGGGCTCTGTGAAAATTGTGGCCATTTTCATCACCGAGTGGCAGTGGTGTTTTAACAGGTGGGTTCCTGCTGCTGGTGGCTGCTGGTGGCTGCTGGTGGCTGTTTATGGCAGGAGTAGTTTCCCCGTGCTCCGTTCAGCCCCCTTGGACTCGCCGTGAGTGACCCTTTGCTGCCTGAGCTGCTGACAGTGGTGCCATTTGTCACAGCACAAGCCCTCACCATCACCTCCTTGGTACAATAAATTCATAAAGAAAGGCACCTACACAAATAAAAACGATGTGGTGCTGAGCTGCTATTCCTGAATAYATCATCTGCTAACCACAGCCCACGCAGCCAGGGGTGTGTGGCTGAGGGTCCCTGTGCTCAGAGCTGTGCCTCTCGGYGGGGCTGGGGGAGCTGAGCCGTGCAGCTCCCGTTGCTGGTGAGGGAAGCTGCACAACTGGTGTGCCAGGCACTCCTGCGAGGAGTTTCCCTTAGAAATATCACAGAGTGAGACACAAAGCACACCAAGTGCACATCAATCACAGCTGCACCCTGGCTCGCTGCCTGCCTGCTGCTCCAGCCGCAGAGCCACRGTCTCACAGGGTTTCTGCTCTTGCCTGGGTGCAGGAGAGTTCCAGCCTGTCTCACACACCATGTGGAGCTCTTGGCAGTGAGTCTTCCTGAGAAGGTGCATAGAGAGTTTTTGAGAGTGGAAAGGAATTCCCTCCTTAGAGCTTCACGTTGGGAGAAATGCTTCTCTGTACACAGCACAGCAGAAATTCCAGGTAACTTTCCTGTCCATAGCCTTGTTGCTGTGCAGTATGCATTGCTAATTGTGTCACCCCAAACCCACCATCCCATGCTGCTCTTGGCTGTGGGATACTTCTGGAAGACACCTCTTGGCAAAGGCAGGACGTGCTGTGTTCCTGATTCAGCCAATTTGCCTCCCTGCATGCACCCCTCAGGCCATCCCTGGGGAGTCAGTGCACACAAGTCACTGCTCAAACATGAGAGTTTTCCAATCCATATTTAAGCAGGTTTAAAAATAGGTTTTTTGGCAAGTAGGCTCACCTGTAACTTCTGTTGGCTTTGAAAGGATGAGCTCTTGATGTTCCTTAAAGTTGGACTGGTCTTTGATTCTTTTGGCCAGCATTTTAAACCTAATATTGTAAAATGTTTCTTGTGTCATATCATGACCCTATAATAGGAAAGCTGTGGGGTGAAAGCTCAAACATAGACTTCCAACCATGTAKTGCTTTATTCAGGGATGTAACTAAGCCTGTGCATAACTGTCCTGCCTTCTAAAGCAGCAAATTGTTTAAGTATGCTTAAAAAGAGAAGGTAAAACTAATGTGTGTTTTCCTTTGTAAAGTTTGGATTTTGGTGACCTCCATTGTACAAATTAAGTCCTTTCTGACTCTTCCACCTGCAGATKATGGTGTGAATTTTTCATGAGTGCAACTGTGGTTTGGAATGCTCCTTGTGTGTAGTGACCATTTGGTGGTACCATCATGTGTGCCAAACCTCAGCATCTTCAGATTCCTATCATGCTTACACACCTGTTCCCACAAACGCTCTCAGAATCTGGAGATGCCAAAATTCTTTTGTGTGTTTACCTGTTCTTTTGCTTATGAGGCTCTTCAATAAATACAACATATCTTATGTGTTTGTTTGCTTTGAACAGGTACCTAATTCATAAACACTGACTGCAATACCATAAAGGATTGGCATGGTTCTCGTAGCAATTAAGCCATATTTTTCTAACTGAGATTTAGTGTCTGCATTTCTGCATCAGAGTGGAAAGCTATATAAAGATAAGCCCTTTTAGATTGGCTGTTCCAAACTCAGAACAGAGGAATGTGGAGCGAGCTTTTACGTACCCCACGAGCTGAGGATTTCTGCAGAGCTCCGGGCTCRCAGCAGAGCCTGCCCAGCTCTGCGGGTTTGCTCTAATGTGCCCTCCTGCTCCAGCCATGGATCTGGCCTCGAGACTTGTGTTTGTTTGAGTTGTGTGCTAAAGGAATGTGCAGGGAYGTGGGCATTGTTCTGTTGGCATGGAAGTTACCTAGACTTAGGTGTGTTTACTTTACTGAACCTATGGGATGAAGTACTTGATACGGTTAATTTATTATGAGACATAAATTCGCTAACATGGTAAAGAACTTACTGCAAAATGATGGACAACTYGTATTAGAATTCCTCTACTAATGCAGTGCAACACTCATTTATTATTATTATATGTCCAAAAGTGCTTTTGGCACAGTTTTGACACACTCTACTAACAGACATCCAGTCCAAATTTATTGCCAAAGATAGATCCCCATAGGAATGGCAAACTATCCACACTGTTCTGTACTGTCAGATACCAYGCTCTGCCAGCTATCCAAACAACTGCAGGCAGGGGGCCAGGGAAAACATATTATAACATATTATAAAACTCTATTTTGACTTGCACCTTTGTTAAAAAAACAGGAGACTGAATTTTAAAGTAATAATAATAGAAGAAATGCTTTTGAATTGGAGACCTAGTAATCTGAAGGTAATTCAGTGACCCATCAGACTAATCACGTATAAAATTCTGCAGTCAGTGCAGGGAAGTGAAATGCAAACTCCTACACCTCACCATTAATTTCTTCTTTCCTTTATGATTTAATATTGAACGACGATGAAATATGTCATCCATAATGGGAGAATTGGATGAAGTGATTTTCCAGTAATTAAAAAAATGTATGGAATCTGGGTCAGTTTTCCAAGAAAATACCCAATATAAATCGATTCAGAGAGARACTAATCCATGAAACATATGATTTCAGTTCATTATCTGATTTCTGAAATGCTATAGTACCTGAGGATCTTGTTTTCATTATCTAGGCAGACGGAGAGTGATCCAAATTTCTTTTAAAATGAGAGGGGTGCATTGTAGTCTCCCCATGATGGAAAGCATGCTGGACATGATTGAAGAGAGTGTCAAAACTTCAGGAAGTTCAATGTGCAGGTGGAGGAAAAGCAGGCTAAATCTCTTCTCTGCCCCTTCCCTTGAAGCAATTTTCTGAGTTGCCATGGTGTTCCCTGGGTCCCTCCAGCAGAGATGGGCCAAGTCTGCTGTAGCCATGCAGTTGGTTTGCTTGAAGCCAACAGAAATATTTTTCTAAGTAAGGAGAGTGGTCTTTAGCTGCATTAATTGCACTCATTTTTTCTGTTTGTCCAAAAGACTGCCCATTGATTTCAGTGAGCATTAGATGTAGGTTTTATAGCTTATTTCTTTTTTACTATGGTAAATTCTTCCTGGTTTCTGAGATGCTTTTCTGGCAGGAAGTCTGCAAGATCATCCACACTGCAAGTAACTCTGGKAGGATATTTATAGTTTGGTGTTTGGTTGGTTGGTTGGTTTAGTTTTTGAGGGGTAGGGTTTTGGGGTTTTTTTGTGGCAACAAGAACTATAATCACATTTGAGGCCAGACAGTTCCCCTGTTCCCTTGTCAGTCGTTTCAGCAAAGTAGATTGTGAGATTTCGTTTTTTTAAATTAGGATCTCTGTATTCCTATTTCATTAGAAGAATTACAGATTTGTAATAAAGCATTTGAAATCACTCTAATTTAATGGAAGCTCTTTCTAATATGAATGATAGAACCAGTACATGACTAACCAAATATATTAGTGCACAGAAGGGAGATTGCACAGGCTCATTTGTCTTTTTTGTCCATGTTTTATATTGTCTATATTATACTATTTTTTTCCATTTTTCCTTTACCTTTTTTCTGGACTTCAACTGAACAAATTCACTTAGGGTTCATTGTAAGATGGTCCAGGAGTAGATTACACAGTGCTTAATGGATTGTATTTCTGCAAGACCATTTAAATTGCATTTATTAGGGAGGTTAGGTTTATAGAAAATTAATACAAATATCAAAAGATTTGTAACATTATATATGATTCTGGGCTCCATAATTTTAACAGTTTTGTGTGAAGTTACACATTGTTACACCATTTTGTAGACCATACAAGTGATGTGTCAGTGAAACAATTGCTGCTTTCTACAGAGCTTTCACGTTACACTGTTTGCTCAAGATATTTTAAAAATCAAGAAGTCTTATAAAAGTTAATTAGGTCTTTAAAAAAAGTGAAGCGTAATCAAAGRGTTTTGCTTCGTGTCTGGATTTCGGTGCTAGACTACTGGCATCAATTGCATGATTAAGAGTCACTCTTCTAATTTAGCTATTAGACAATCATTAGCCTGATTACTACGTATTGACTGCTGCACTTAGCTCTCCGATCATACTACAGGAGGGGAAAAAAAATATAGCAGCAGAAAGGAATAATTTGCCGATGACAGCTTTGCTTAACAGTTCTCAGAGCTGTTTGGGTTTTTAAAACATTTTCCCTTTCACAGTAAATGCTCACCTTGGCGTTCAGAGATGTAAAAGCCTGTCGGCTGTTACAGCAGACTGTGTGACTGGGGCTGGGTTTCACGCTCTGGATGAGGCCAAATGCTTCCTTTGTATCTCAGGCTCTGAAGTCACTCCAAAGTCGGGCTGTATTTTTATAGGAGGAGAAGGTAGAGTTTTATTCTGCTTCTGAGACCCAGAAAGCTTGAAAGCCATACTTTAGAAACATTTCCCGGCTCCTATTGAAATCCCTCTRTGTAACGGCTTCCTACTTGGAAAGTAGGACTGATGTTAATTTGGTCTGTCTAGCCCTGTTAGGCTGCAAACCCTGGGAGAGGGGGCCTGTAACCTTAYGGCTGAGCAGTGCCAGGGGGACCCAGCTCCAGCTGGGGCCTCTGASGACAACGTCAATACAAACAGCAATAATAGGAAGGCAAAGGGGAATATTTGACTTGTAAAGATAAAAGCAGAATCTGTTGCCTTCAGGTTTGCTTTTCAGCAGCAGTGTGGTGGCACAGCCAGACCGCTCTCCTGAGCCCTGGGCACAGGGACTGGTGTCCCACCTCCCTGCCACCTCTTGAGAGGCTTCCCGGGGGCTTCTCTTCTGCCTGAGCCTTTAGGACATCTATTCCCTGCCTGTAAAGGCCAGCTGCACTGGACAGGAGTAAGGGAGAGGAGTGAGAAAACTTTTATCTCCCCCTTTCCCAAGCATCCTTCTCCAGGCTGCTCCGAGCTCGTCAAAGTCCTCTCTTGCCTGGGGCAGCTCACCAGGGCACAGGCATGGCTATCAGTGGAGGCATGGGTTCTTCCTGGAGCTAGGGCAATCCTGGGCAGAGCTCTGCTCTCTTTGCATCTCTTACAACACTTGTGGAAATGAGCCTTAACTGGGCCAAATGATGGACGGCCAAACCAGGCCGGTTGTCAGTGTAAGAAATGGGTTCCGGTGAAATCTAATCAATGCCTTGATTTAATTTGGGGCAAATTTCTCCCTTCTGAGTTTGCTTTGTCATAATGAGGCTGTTTGGAGATGAAGTCCTTGGAACATTGCTCTGTATCACCTGCATCAGGGCTGATAGCTGTAGGTAGCAGCTGACACTTTTCATTCTTTCCCAGCCTGGCCCCGTGACCACCTTTTGTGCCAGGCTGTTTGGTGCTGAAATGGAGCTCATCATACCTAGGATGAGCACAGAAAGCATTATCATCCACTGCTTCTGTGAGGCTTGTTCTGTGACTGCACTCAGCAGCATAGTGAATTTCATCCATAGTAAGTAGCTAGTTTAGCATCTCCTTTCTGTAAATGTGGTAGTGATGAATAATCAGCAAAGATTTAAATGATCAGGAACTTAGATACCTTCTGAAAGGCTGAAAGATGAAACTGAGATCTGCAGTTACAATATTCCATGTGTATTATATAATGCTAAGTGCCTATACAGCAACGTGTGTTAAAAGATAACATGAACGTAGTTGTAACTTAACCCCATGTAATGTAYTTTTCTTCTCTCTGCAAGCAATCTTAAATTATTTTCCTTGTCAGGATGATTGACTGATCCTGATTGAAGAATCTTTTATTGTTAGAGAATACCTTTTTGTTTTATAATTTCCCTAATTAGCTCTAAATCCTGCTACTCCTCTCTGTAAAGAGCTGACGTCTGCCAGACGTAACTGCCCACACAAATGCAGACCCCTTTGAATATTGCCTCACAAAAGTTTCTTTTCCATATCAAGAGACATATGTGCCACACAATAAAGCTAAATAGCTTCAACTAGGAAAATGATAAGCATAGAAATTCTTGTCTYGGATAAAATACCAACCTGCACAACCCTCTTGGCACACACAAGCCAGCCTGCACTGCTGGTGCTTGAATGCATTCTGCTGGCTTTTGAGGATGCAGCCCAGCTGGAGGGACCCCTGTGAGCAGCATTGCTCCATGGCTTTGCTGGGAAAACAGTCCTGAGCCTCAGGTGGCATGTGAAGGCTGCTGGTGCTATGGTGTCTGTTCTTACATCTCAATCCCAAAGCATCTCACTTCTTGTCTACTTTTTCTACTTCCCTTAAGCTTCCTACCTCACTGCAGGGGCTTTTCCCTCTAGGTGGGCAGTTTACAGCTTTGGGAGGGCTGCAGAGAGCAGACGTGGTCGGTGTCCAGAGAGCACACTGCRGTCAGAGGGGGCAGAGGTGGCTGGTGCTGGAGCGAGTGCCCCCAGCCCTGCCAGGGGGTGGGGACAGCTGAGCCCCCACGGTCCTCCCCGGCACAGCACTGGGCTTCTCTGGTCATGCCACCAATTAGGACTGCTCCTGGGACGGGGGGCTGACCTGCATCAAACCAGAAAATAGGACCGGTCTTGGTTTTCTGAGGCTTTCAGCTGTATAAAGGGTTTAGATCAGCTTTGGACAAGTTTCTGAGCTGAAGCTTTTGTGGGGCATGAATCTTTTTTCTACTCACGTCAATGTGTTTTGGATCAGGCCCCTGGTTGGGATAGGCTGACGCTTTTGATATATTAGCCTGTTGCTGATTAAATGTATATTTCACTTTTTAATTTTCACTTTTTGGGGTAGCCATCGCTCTAATGGAGACCCATTTAGCCATTGCTATAGATCAAAAAAGCCAAGCTTGCTCTGTGCTGCTATGGATTTTCCATGGAGCTGCCCATAAGAGCCTTGAAGTTATTAAATCCTTTGTTTTGCTGTCAATTAAAGATGGGTAAACATCAGTCAAGGAAGGGTGGGTCGGTTTTTTTGGCTTGTTAATTAATCAGCGAGCCCCTTCTCCCTTTCCTCTATGCTTTCCCTCTCCTTTCTATGCTTTATTTTATGTCTGTCCTGGTTTCTTTCTAATAGTAGCAGGCAGCTGTACAGCGTGGACTTCAGTGCTTTAGCAGCAGAACTCTGTGCCTGGATCAGTCACAGCCTTACAAATTAGAACAATCCCTGGTACGCATGTGGAAATAGGAGAAAGGACGGTCCCTATTTCATTTTATTTTATTTTATTTTGCAGCGCTGCTTTGCACACAGCACGCACAATGTCCTTTCACGTTAAGAAATAAGTTACGTTTCCTTGATGACTCACTTTCTTATTAGGTTACATTTGGTATAACTGTTTAGGGCTACTTCTAATTATTCATATAATATTGTCTTATGTATGAGGATGGCCCATTTTCCACTAATTTCTCAACCCTGTTTTTCTTTCTCTAATGGCATATGACCAGCTCCTAACGTAAAAAGAAAGAAAGGGAGGGTGAATAAAAGGATAGGGAAAGAAAAAGAACTCYGCTGTACAACCGAAACGGGTAATTATGCTCCTCTAAGCACATCRCTAGAGCCCAGCTGGCACAATTAAAGAAATAGCTGATCAGTTCCAGTTATTGATTCTGCTAACATGTTTGTTCACGGTTGCTTCTTGTCTAATTAGTTTTTTCTGCTTTCTTAGTCTGAAAGCATACCTTTTCAGTCAAATCTGTTTTCAGGCATCAGATAGCAATGCTTTATTTAGACCACTTGCTAGCCATTTATTTTAATGCAACAGTACTTCTGTTCGCTTCTTTTTTTTAACCCACTGTGGGGCTGGTTCTTTGGGATGGGGTTGAATTTCCTGGAGCTTTTTGAGATAGTCTGAAATTTAAGATGACACTTCATAACAGTGAAATGAACAGATCTGAAAGCAGAGGTTAGGGGATCTYTTGGGAGCACCTAAAAACGTTTAGATACCTCTTGCAGGTTGTGAGAAGTTACTGGCCGTACTTGGCAATTAGGGAATAGTGAATGTTAGGGCCCCATGCTTGCATTTTAACTATGTGGATTGGCAATTTTAACTACTCAGAGACTCTTCTGTTTACCTCAATCTGGTGATTTTTTTTCTTTTTTTAAAAAAGAGATCCTACGTAGAAAAATGACAAAATGGCCCTTCTTCACAAAATGGGGACTGGACAAGGAAAAAGGGAGTGGGAACTTGGTGGGAATCCAAGTGTACCGGCTTTTGTCATTTCTGAAGTGCAAATGTATAACTATAAAATGCTTTTGATTTCGAATGTGTGCTTTACATAAAAGTGAAGAGAATTGATATACCAAAAAAAAAWATTTCCCTCCTGTAGAATTGGACCATGTGAAAACATTGAGAAATACATCTTTTTAGCCTGGCTCAGAACAGCAGCAGCAACAAAGAAGAAGAAACCATGGACTGTTTTGCAGGACATAAAATCTATTTTCTAACCAGCTCTAGTACTGGTGTTCCTTTGTGTTGCTGAGCAGCTCTCACACTGCACCTCAAGCACGAACACATTTCAGTGCTGGATAAAGCTTTATATATTTCAATGAACAGTAAATAGATCATTGTGGTCTCAATAACTTTTATATTTAAAAACACCAAACAGGGAAGAACGTGCTGCAGTCTCCATGACACAGTGTATGTGTCTGCACACATGAATGAACACAATAAGTCTAAAATGGATAGTAGTAGTCTGACAGATTTAAAGGTGCAGAACACAGGAAAGACGTCATAATTCTCTAACTTAAAAATGGTGTTCAGGCAGTGATTTCAGAAAAGAGAATTGCTTATTGCTTTGTGCAAAGATATTTGAAAGATTGCACTATCTGGACTGAGAGAATAAAAACTACTTCTATTTCTCTTCGAATCATGGTGTTCTTAAGATTTCTTTTTGGTTTATTAGAACTGCATGAATACAGGTTGATATCAACTGTTTTCAGCACCCAAATACTTATTTTAGATATTGTAGTAGTCCTTGTCTTCATGATTGGCATCACTCTTCCTGATTTCCCATTTTCCATTAAGGGAGAGAAGCCAAGAAATATTTCAGCTGTTAGCAGATGAAACCCGTACCCTATCAATCTCGTTATCATTCCAGGAGCATACACCACAAACATCCAAAAGTTTTTGATATATTTGGGCTCCACCAGTTCTTTCCTGGCCACAATATTCAGTGCAGCTTAATCCCAGGTTTTGTCCCAGCCTCCCTCCCGCTGCTCCCCGATACCCTGTGTCCCTCCTGATACCTGAAGCTGCCTTCTGCGGGTACATCCCTRCAGCTACAGGGTTCTGCCAGTGTGGAGTTGTGGGGAAGGAAGGATGGAAGGAGTGCTAAATGTAACTGGGATAGGTGCTGGAAGAGCCTAGGGAGCTGCTGCTGCATGCTGGGATGCGCTGGTAAGGGACTCAGGGGATGTGGGGACCTGCAGAGCGTGGCTGAGCTGGGTACAGTGTGTAGGACAGCATTACCTATCACTGGGGCACTTCTGCCATTTGATCTGCCTGGGGTGCAGCTGAGATGCTGGGGCAGGCTGGCAGAGAGGCCAGGAACAGCGCCCCATTAAACAAGGGATTTGGGAAGCTGAGGTTCAGCTTCCAGCCCTGTCATAGGCTGCCTGGGGGCCCTTGAGCAGGTAACCTTATTTCCCTGTGCCTCAGTTTGCTGTCAGTAACACACAGAAAGTAGAGCAAACGTGCTTTCCTCTGCCCAAGGGCATTTGTGGGATGAAAGCCTTGGGGTGCAGGGATGTGAGGGGCAGGGCAGCTCGGGGAGCTGAGGAAGAGGGGCTGCCTTTGGCAGGGGGCTCTGGCACGGCCGGGGCTGTGTGCGGGGCTCAGCCAGACGTGGGGCCGTCTGACCTGTCTTTATTGAGCCTGCAGCTCATTGTGGTGAAGCTTTCTCCTCTTCCTACCATAAAAAAAAGATGTAAATTGGAAGGGTACAGCACTTCTCATAAAAACTCTGTGCATTTATATTTAAACACTGAAGTCACACCACTCCCTATTGAAAAGCCCTCGGCTCCATTGTTGCACATGACTAGCGCAGAAAGAGACCATTATACTCGGCAAAAATGTATTTTCCTTGCTCATTTTCCTGGAAACAAAACCTCCTGAGCTCTGGTGGCACAAGCCTCACCAAATGGTACTGATAAAGAGGGAGAGATTGCACATGGCACCGCATCCCCGGCTCCGTCTGAGAGGGAAGGAATAAAGCTCCGAAATATGGCAGCAGATGCCTGTGAGATTGCCTTTGTGGCAGAGCAGAACAGTTTACCAATAAAGCTCTCTCTGGCTGTTATAGTTGTGTTCAATAGCAATGACAGCTGTCAAGGAGCTCGGGGATTTGCTGGGATGCCTTCAACATTTTAATCACTCCGGCAAAGGCACAGAAAAAACTGTTTGTGTTTGGAGCACTGTTCTCGTCATATGATATTTAAAAAGAATTGGTAATTATTATTTACCTGAAAATGAAAAGGAGCTTTTAATTGTTGCAATACAGCTCTTGTTTCTGTAAACAGAAGGAACAGGTCCTCTCTCATTTTAATTGTGAGCAGTTAATTGGTGAAATACGTAGCCCCTTTTACTATCGGGCTCTCAATCTTCAGATGATGAACTATTTTTCCCTGTGAAGCTCAACCGACAGATTTTAATATTCCATTAACTTTACGGTTTTACTATAACATCGCATCTTGAGACACTGGGGCACTTTGATTCAAACTGCAGGAAATTAATTTTCTCTCTTTTATTATACCACCAGTAACTACCTTAAAAAAAAGAAACTTTAAAACTCCTGGTGACATGAGTATAATATGTAAAAATGACAGGAAGAATTATGAATTTTATTTCCATAAGAGAAGGAAAAGAGGGGGGGTAATTATAGTGCTGAACCATTATAYTCAATCTGAAATTAAGATACTTTTCTAAGACATGGAATTCACGTAGTGAAGAAATGATCGTGATGGAAATCTTTGCAGTTGAAAGGCATTAACAGTTGTTAACCCCTTTCCTTGCAGCCAAAATGTTTTGACTGAATATCTCTGCAAAAGAGAAAAAAAAGATCACAAAATTTGGTGTTGAGAGGACTGAACTTCTTGATCTTGTCTAAAATGACCACAGCTCTTCCTGGGAAGAAAAAAAATATAGCTGCTTGACTTGAATTTTAACTCTTACCTGAATGAGTTCAGTTTCTTGGTAATATTCTATTATGGCAAATGTCTACAATTATGTTGAAACACTCACTAGTTATGGCAGTGTCTTAGCCTTTGTTTTATAGGCAAATATAGAATATATAGATGAATATAGAATATGGATTGATCTATATTATGCAGACATATATCTTTTAATATATAATAGTTTCTATATCTTCCCTGAACACAGGTGAAAAATGGCTGAAAGTTAAAATACTTTCAATTGGAATAGCATGTTGTTCTTCACATACCAAAAMCAATAAAAATAAAACTTAAAATGCGTTTTATGTAATTTCCCCAAGCAGCAGAAATGCTATGAAGCCAACGGAGTTCCTGGCAGTTTTCCACRCTCCTGGTCACACTTATCTCTGCTGCCACAGTCCGACCCCCATACTCTCCCAAAGCCGCCAGCCATTCCCTGCCCCCTGTGCCGGGAATTCCCACTGGCACGGCTTCTCCTCACTGCGACCCAGGCATGGATGCAGTGGGGTGTTGTTTCCACAGCTGGACACAAACTGCATCATTTCKTCACTCGAATGCTGCTGACTGCAGGAAGTGTTCTGGCTGCTGCCTGATGGCCGGATTGCCTTGTCCAAGCCCTCTCTCCAGCCGGGGTTAGTGAGGCTGCCAAAGGCGGATTAAAGGAGGGCTTTAGGCTCAGCATCCCAGGCTAAAGGGGGAACACAGCCCTGCTCAGCCTGGGGGGGTCAGGGGCCCTTTCTGCAGCCTCACCCCAAAGTGGGCACCTTCCTGTGGATGCCTCTGGTGACCTCCAAAGCCCAGTAAACCAGCAGGGTCTGCAGAAAGATGAGTAAGGTTGTGTGGAGCTGGGGGGTGTTTTGGTCCAGCTGCTCGGGAGAGACGTGGGACAGAGGCTGAGTGGAGAATAGGAACACACACGGGGTGGGCAGGTGTCAGGACTGGGGGGAGAGGAAAAGGCAGTGGTGTTAGAACAGCACTGCACTGGGGTGATGCAAAACTTCCTGAGGAAGGGTGAGCAAATGCCTGTTGGGAATGGCGTCCTGCTTTGGGACGGGGGTCTCAGTGAAGAACTCCTGAGATCCCATTTGTCCTATTTATTTTTAACAATTCAGTGATTAAAATGGCACAAGATGTTTGGACTTAAAGAAAACAATCTGACAAAGCAATGAATGAGAATGTGAAATAGTTTCTGAAATGCAGCAGTGTAACCCATATTACTGGGATCTTGGAATAACACCTATGGGAGGATTTAAAACGTCTTGGTTCTATTTGCTTTTTAATTTCAGATCAAACAAGGATTTCCAGGCTCCCATGCCATAGAATTATTTTTAAAATGGCATTACACACATGAAGGCTTCTTTCCACTTACCTTAAATTTAAACAGAAAGGACTTTCCCATGGAGTATCGTGTTGGGTTGCAAAAGACCTGGGATGTCTGCACATCATCAAAGACAGCGAGTGACATAATTGCTGCACAATTTGCGGCTCAGGTTGAGAAGGCACTTCAATTGCAGGGGGAGGGATCCTGCCAGCACAGAGGGTTTGGTTGCAAAGTATTCACTGGTTCCTTTAAAAACAGAGGAGAGTAGCTTGGGAAATGCTCATCCACAATAAGGAAGTGAGATTTCTGCTGTGTTTTTGGAAGGCAGGAGAAAATACGAGCACAGCTTCTGAGGAGGCCAGGATGAATTCCAAAAAAGCACTTGCTCTGTGTTGCTGGAATTAAGGCAAATAGACACCAAATAATTTGAAGGTTCTGGCTTCTCTTTTTCTGAATAGTAATATTCTAATAACGTTGTGTCTTCTTAGCTCTATCCTTATGAAGGTTTGTTCACCATCTTAATTTTTTAATGAATTCTTGTTTACACATAATTAAAAAAACTGAAGGTCATATTTACCTCATATTTTCTGTGACACTTCTGTTGGATTAGAGATGACCTGGGAGTTACAGCTTCTGCCTGCTGTTTTCACAGGGCTTTTAGCAACCAATCCCTGCCACCTTTATATCCATGGGTGAAGGATTAGTCACATGGAGAGGAGCCTGTGCAAAGTAAGCAATGTGACACGAATATTCCCTGCTGAGGTAATAACTCCACTTTCACAACAGGATGAGTAGAGAGGTAATTGAGATCTCAGAGAAATTAGTTACACACACATCGCAGGCGGCGGCTATGGCACCAGTACCTGCATGTTACTGTAACACGGCAGCTTTAGCATAGCTCCCGTGTGTTTCACAGGAAGACAAACAGGGATTTATGAGCTTCTCAGTGCTACTGCATAGTACCAACATGTGTGCCTGCTTGAGAATTCCCCTGAGATCTGGCAGATAATCTTTGGCATTTAGAAACAACTTTCCCAATGAAGTCTTTTGCCCCTCGTCTACACATGTCCCATAGCTTGAGAAATTCTAGCATGAAAGTGTTGGTTAATCTACAGAAATTCTCAGATAGAAACTGCCATTCTCCCTCAACCAGCCATGCAGCCTCCTGTGATGACTCTGTATTTATTACTGATATGAAATGTTGTCTGTGAGGTGATAAAAGAGGGCAGAGGATGCTTCCATGGCTGTGTTGTGTAGATCTGCTGTCAGCTCTCTGCTGTTTCAGCCGAGCCAGCACAGTGGAGGGGAATGATAAATGCAATTGTTTCACAGTAAAGAAGTGGTTTTAAGTTTTGGCTGAATTTGGGGTTTGAGACAGTTGTTTTAAGTAGCTCTGACCTATCCATGTGTTTTCTCTTATAATTGGAGATCCATCTAGTCTTTCAGCTTAATCCCCATGAAATGCTGTAGTAAATTCAAGTCATCTTACTATGGTAATTCTGAGCCCTGGAAATGTTACTCCTCTGTTCTGCTTTGATAACTGGTGAAGAACCAGCTTTAGTGAAACAGTATTGCATTTTTACTCTCAACTACAAGTCCAGATCCCTCTAAGTGCTAGAGCTGTCACATGCCTGTGTGCACACTGAGGAGCTCCTTGCTCAGCAGCAGAGCCATCACCGTGCAGGATGCTAGCAGGACAACTGTGATGCTTTCACTATTTTAGTATTAACAGTACCAGCACCTGAGAAGATACAAGTATTTATCGCTCCCTTGGATTTATTTGCAAATGCCTGTCATGGGGCAAGTTTGCCACAAAGGTGCTTTGGAGACTGAAGCTTCCAGCACTGCCACAGCTGCCTGGTGGGGCAGTGGGGGCTGTGGGATGGTGTGTCCCTGCTCCACACGGGGCTCCTGCCATGCTATCCCCTGCCATGCTGTCCCCTGCTGCTCGCCTGTTGCCATGGAGAGCAGATTTGGTCCTGCACACTCGTGGGTCCCACACGGCTCTTCTCTGCCAGGGTAATCTGCTGTCACTGTGGTCATCACAGTAACTGGGATTTCTCGTTGTTTTTTTTTTTTTTTAATATACTCTTCTCGGTACCACGTCTTGTTTTCAGCCGCCTAGGTACATTCCTGGTGTCAGCAGCACGGTGTGCTGCTGCTCGTTTAAACTGGGAGACAAAACCCTGATGTGCTCTGCTCAAAACACTGCTCGGTGTTCCTGTATATCCTGCAAGGTTACTCAGGATGCATACGGCACTCTTTCACCTTTTGTCTTTAAAGCGATGTAGGATGAATATCTTTCAAATGGAAAGACAGGCGACTAGAAAAAAAAAAGGGGGAAAAACAAGTAACAAGATCAAAGACATAAATAGAACAAAATATGCACAAGAGATCTCATCTGAGATCAAAGATGTGAACGTAATTACCATGAATAAGACGTGCAGAGCTCACCAGAACAGAATGGTTTGTTCGCCTGGAGAATTCTGCAGAAATAAACCGTTCTGTGGGAAATCGAGCGCTCCACAGAGTGACGAAAGGACATTTATTCTGCACTGGAGGGGGAATAGCAGAAACCCCACCACTACAGCAGGGTTGCTTATTGCTGTCTGACCCTGTGCAGGGCTGCAGCCATCGACGTAGCTCAAACGAGATCTCTGAAGCTTTTGTGTTAAAAGATTCTGATCTGGGGGAAAAAACCCAAAACCCAGCTTTTTAACCCGGGGAGGTGTGTAGTTCTTGGGCAGACATTTTCAAGGGCAAATGTAGTGATTGTGTCACGAGTGCAGTTGGAAGAAAAACAATTTTTTCTGTTAAGCTTTACACATAGAGGAATTGTGCAGAGCATAAATCATTTCTTTTCACTAACCCTGTTTGGTCAGGGATTGTGATTGTATTTTTGATTTTTATGGTTGTTATGTACACGTGTCCACAGGCCCTAACAGAAAATCCTTAGAAAGGCAATAAATAAATAAGTTGTCTAGAAGAGTGTGTAAGGAAAGTTACAGTGAGTGAGCTGAAATTGCAAACTGCTGATTCTTCCCAGGGAAAGATTTTATGAGCTATATGCTGGTCATATACACAAGAATATTGTTTGATTTTTAGTGGAGTTACTAAATAAATACCACTAAAAGTGGAAAAGAAAAAATAAATCTTTCTTCTTCTTTTCCTAAGAACACAGATCTGGGCACTGATCAATCCTCCCTATGCTTCCAGATTAGATGTGCCTTTGCCATGAATATCTCAAACCTGATGAGAGCATGAAACTCAGTAAGTTTTAGGAGTGATTTTTGATTTAATGCCTCTCTCCTTCAGTCAGCATGAAACAGAAATTCAGACACAGGTCTACATATCAGGCTTATTTCCACTGGGGAAAGAGGTCAGAAAGGAAATCATGTATGCTGAGCCGACTCTAAAGGCAGAATCATTACTGGAACTGTGTTTAGCACGTAGATGATTTTTTTTTAACAATATCTTAGTCCATCTTTGTACAGAAATACCTGCTGTAGAGAACCTGGAAAGCATGCGCAGTCTAGAAGCGAATATTTCCACTCCATTCTTCTGACTGCTTTGTTTTTGGGAGGAGCCCACTGCTGTCCTTAGGTTCTGCTGTCCCTGACTTTGGGTCATACACTGGAGGCATAAGCACTGTCTGTGCCAGACCTCATGTTGGTCTGTGAACTGTACAACCTGCAATGGAAATCCTGCTTTTCCATGACCATGAGCTCACTGTCCCCATTGCAGAATCCTCATCAGCAGCCTTGGTGTGGTACTATGCCAGATAACACCTTCAAAGTGTCATTTCTGCACAAGGTAATTTCCTCCTTCCATGATAAAGAGGTGGGCTGATTCTGCTGTAGTTACATTTTGCAGGTACTGTAGAATTTTTATGGCATAACAATAAATTTAAAACTGTATAGTTTTCAGCAGGCAAAAAATTAGTTTACTTTAAAAAAAAATACAGCTTCTCCTATTCTCTTTGGAARGATAGGTCCAATTCTGCCCTCAGTTGTTTCCCCATGATCTTTATGAAATAGAGGGATGCAGAATAGCAGTGTAGAGATTAAATTGAGAGAATGTTCTGTCCTTTTGAAGGAGACGTTGCTTCACAAAAAGTGCTCTTTCCAGTCTTTAGGCCAAAATGATGTATAATGTATTATCCTAAGATCATCAGTTGCTGTCAGATTGGAGACTGAGGAGAGTTTATTTTGTGATGTCCACCACTGTTTCTGTTCTCCTGCAAGCCTTTGCTCTGACTTCAGTTCTCTTAGGAATCTGTAAACTCACTCATAATAAGAATTTTATTTATTTCTTTTTCTAGCTTGGAGGTGTTTCTAGCATTCACAAGTGCTTTCAAAATAACAAGTATGCCCATGGTCGTGGGCAGCCTGCAGCAGGTGACCCTGCTTGAGAAAGGGATTGTACAGAACGACCTCCACAGGTCCCTGCCAATCTCATTCAGGCTGTGACTCTCTGTTTGTAACTCCTGAGTCTCTTCATCTGGATTCAGGTGACAGAGCAATAGAAACCTCTGTCCCATTTTATTCCATAAATGTTATCCATTCTACAAAATGGGCTCCACAGGAATGGTGATCAAAAACTTTGGTTTAGTCTAGTATATTTAGTTACTTTCATTAGATAGTACTATGAATTTTAGTTCAACTAAGTGCTTAAATGCTTTGGGTGAGCTGTCCAACCTATTTTCTGGACCAGTATCAACTGAAGAGGATCTTTCCTCCCCATCACCTCATCCTGCTATGCAAGTATTCAGTCAGTTCAAATGATTTATTATTACCTGAGAGTTGCTGTAGCTCATGGCAACTGTGAGCAGCCGGAAGGGCATCACAAGGCAGCTAAAGGCAGTATGGCAAAAGAAAGCCCTAGATATTCTCTCAATTTCCTAAATATATCCCTTTTAATTTTTTTTTTGACTCATTACACCCACGTTATACTGAATATATATAAATTGTGAGATTACTGTGCCCCAAAGCCAATAACAGCATGTTATGGGACACTGTGGGCTTGTCCCAGCCCCGCCAAGGGGAGCAGGACTGCGATCCATGTCAGAGTGCATGGGCTCATCTGCCTTCTTTCAAAAACACATTTGCTCTCTGTTCTTGCATCTAAGTTCCACATATCCATAGCATTTAAGTAAAGTAAACCAATGACAGCAGGATTTTTGTATAGTAGAGTCAGTACGGGGCTTCAGTACAAGCTTGGGTCAGACCTTTGTTTCGTGGGTGGCAGTGCTGTGTCTGCAGCACAGGACCTCCTGTTTGAACTGGCAGCATCAAATATATTCCTCCCCTCCCAAAATATTTTGATCTGCCTTCTCCCTCCAATTAAACCCTTCCTTGCAGTTCCAGCAATGAAAACAGTTTTACAGTGAGTTTAAAGATAATGCAAACCTTAGTTTAAATGGGAATCAGACCTGGAGTGTGTGTATCGGAGACTATTTGAATTGTATTCACAACTGTTTATGGGTTCTCAGGAGTTGTAGAGCCTGTTAAAAATGAAATAAAGCTTAAGGAAAGGGGCTTATGTTTTCTATTCTGCTGAAAAAGAAATAAAGAGGAAAACATATTTGTGCCTGTTCAAAGGCTGCCCAAGGACAGCTTTCATTCTTTGTGACCCAGTTACATTAAATGCTTTCACGGGAACTCCTCAGATACTTATTAAAAAAAAAAGAAAAGAAAAAAGAAAGGAAAACACAGATCGGTGCTTCTGATCTTCACTCTGAGGACACATCCAGGCTTGGAGCCATTGACAGATATCTTGCATCCCTAGTAACCTGTACGAAAATTAAACAAAGCAGGAGATGAGCAGCACTGGATATGAGAAATAAACTCCGTCCACGGAATTATTAAATACCATAGTTTAAGATCATTTTRTTTTTAAGAAATAGTACAATCAGTTGTAACTTCAGCCAGCACAAACTGACCTATTGCTCTTACCCTTTCTCCAGTAATTTTTTGTTTTTCTTTTTGGCACAATGTGAGTATTCTGAGTATTTTGTCTGGTATCACCAGACCTCCCCAGTCCAGCTGAAAGTTTTCACTGGCTTTTGACAGAAGGTACAAACTGCCACGTTGGACATACAGTGGCAGTGGTGCTTGTCAGACAGGAACTTGGTCACTTTGAAACCTCTTTGTGAGGTTTGTGGACAGCAATGCTGAGCCTCAGCCTGCCCTATGGCTTGAATCCTTGCTAGGTTTACACAGGAGCTGATCCCTCTACCTCTTTGACTCAGAACAGATATTGCTGATAAATGAAATGTGTTATAGACTTTGTTACATCCTACCCAAACCCCAAATCAGTCTGTGCTTTGAGGGATGAAAAGCAGAGCTTTTTCTGATACTTCTTGGTATTGTATCTGAGAAATGGTGTTTGATGCTATTTGAGGGACATGAAGCTGGAAGGACTTCTTGGGAGTTGTGGTATATCCCTTTCTATCTGCCAGGGCTTCCAGAAGTGAAAGAGTACACAGAGCTCCAGGGAGCACTGGGCAGCAGTGCTGCAGGTACACAGTGACAGAAAAGGTCTTTTGTGGAAACTTGGAATCCATTTGGATATCTTGTTAKCAGTGACTGAAGTAGTCACGAATGTTTTCTTTTTGGTGGTGTTGCTTTCTGATCAAGGAGGAAATATAAACTAATAAAGTCTGTTGTAGTTGCTTGCTGTGATGTGAAGAAGATATTCACTACTCACTATACTAATTCCCCTGACACTGTGTCCTATTAGATTTACCAAAATTAAAAAGATTTTAAAAAAATCAATGTTTTCTTGATGCGAGCCCTRAATTCTTGTTTTTTCCCATCATATGAATATTGAGTCATTGATATTTTATGTGTCACACAGAATGGTTGAGATATCAGAGAAAACTAATGATTTGCATAAGCATCCCAGAGGCATTTTTGGCTTCCCAGCATGCAGAAGCTTTAGCCTGTTGTCTTCACAGAGTCTGCTGAAATGCTGCATGCCAGAGATGATAATTCACTTTGTGAAACATGATCAGAAGAACCTTTATGGAGGTGTGACAGATGCAGCTGTAGCCATCACTTGAAGCACTTTTCCATAACCTGAAAAATGTGTCTCCTTCTGATTTTCTTTCTTGATGACTTTTTTAGGTACTGTTGAGGTGCAGCTGTCATAGGCAATGAAATTCCTAGAAAAGCGAGGGAATAAAAAGGTTAAAGTGCCCGCAGCCACAGTTTCAGGACTTAATTGGACACCAGCTACTCAACTGTGAGCATTCCCCCAAAGAATGGTGGAGTTCTTGCAGGCTTCAAACAATGGAGATGTGTGGGTTGATGCCATCTGCAGCCTAGGGCTCGTGGAACAAAAAGATGTTTGAAGAAGAGGGAAATTCTCAGAGATATGGTAGAATGGGAATGATCTGAGAGTAATCAATCATTAGRGTGACATAAATCACAACACACAAGAGCCCACAGCCAGGAGATGTCAAACACCGCCCGCAGCGCGTCAGTCTCTCTGGCATCATCGCTTTTGTGCGTTGTGCCACTGCTCTTTTGTGGGCCATCAATTTTGTGGGGCGATGAAAGTCAGGAATGCCGGATGCCCCCTTCCCGGCTAATGCCGCTTTATGGTTGCGCACCCTAACGTGCGCTTGGGGCGCATTCATCCCGTGACCTGCGCGAGCAGTCGATTGTGAGCCGGGCGCCAAACCCGCCAGATGTTGCCTGATCTCATGATTACGTTAGTGCCGTCGCTCCAGTGCAGCGGCACCGAAACAATACCCGCCGGGCTGGGCCACAAAGAGAGGCTGCAGCTCTCATGTGGTCATCTGGTCCACGCCTGACGTTTTTGCCTAAAGCTCTCAGATGTTAAGCTGAATTTCTCTTCCTTGATTATAAGCAAAATGATCTGCGCCCAATATTAAAAAAACATTTATCGGCTGGAAAACAGTAACAGGCATGGCATAAACTCATATAAATGTTAATGAAAGGCAGACAAAATTAAGCAATARTATAGTGTTCTTTAGGCTTTTACACACTTTTACTTAAAAAAGGATCYAGGAGAGGAGGTCAGAACAGGACTGGAGGATAAGCACAAAAAGTATTGTTTTGAAATTTACACCAACTCTTCTTATGGCTTAAAACAGTGATCTGGAAGTCCTGTTAAATGGAACAAGCATCATCCTCGTTTAACTTATTCCGATATCGATCATCAGATCAATGTAAATCATAAATCTCTTTATTTCAATAGAAAGGCTCCACCTTTCTACTATTGCCCGTAAAAAAMCCCATGAGCTATTGGCTGCCTACCTCCTTCCAAGAAACTGTACAAAGTGGTAAAACAATGACTGTGGTTGTCTAGTGGRGTCTATTCCTCTGAGTTAGGGCGATGCTGTTTGGATGGTCTACAGGGCAGCCTGAGCACAAGGCTCCAGGCCCCAGCACAAAAATACTTGAAAGCACATGACTCAGATTATGTTATCCTTCATTGTGTCGCACAGAGCTTTAATTTGCTAACGTGGAGCTGAAATACAGCAAGGACATTTTCATCCCATTTTTGTCAGCCCTCAGCCCACAGTGATTACCAAGGGACACATTGCCCCTTTTCTTCACCTGCCTTCCAGCCTACAGAGCTCCAAGACCTGTGCTCGAGTTCTTCAGCACTGCTGCTGTACACGGGAGCAGTAGGTCTCTGCATAACCCACTGTAATTTCCTGCTTTTTCAAATAAATGCGGTGAGTTCTCATCAGCAGCAACTGTGAAATTACAGCATTCTCCTTCCCTCTCAATTGTGAGCTACAACACATATCTCAGACTAGGCACAAGGAAAATTGTAGCACAGGACAGGAACTATCAGCTAAAAAGATTTTCTAAACAATACAAGTTGGCCTTGGCGTGCCCTACTAMTATTCTCCATCTTGCAGTATTTTCATTTCAACGAAGAATATAAAGTCATGCTACATATAAGAGAAATTTTATTTCCTGCACTACTACATTTTYTTAACATAATGGCCCATGTAGATCAGTGGGCAAATACTACATCCTAAAGTTTCAAATAATTGCCATCTTTATGCTTCATATCTGATCTTTAATAAATGTTATTCTACACAGTGCAATTAGACTTCAGGATGTAAAACTCTGAGAGTAATCCTGAACCTCTTTGCAGAGCTGCGTATTTTCAGGGTGCACTGACATCTAGATTCTGATCTAACTAATGGCACAAATCTGAAGCAATTTCCTTGAAATCAGTACAATTACATCAGCACAATCCCCATAAAAGTGGGATGAGAGTCAGACCTTTATTTCTTTTCCAGCCTGCTCTAGAGATACAGTATTTTCCATTTAGTCAACTGAAGAGAACTGTAAAGGTATAGAAAGAAGTGATAGAACCAAATTCTACTATTTAACATATGGGAAACTTGGTTATTATTTTACCATAAGCATACGCAGGAAAAAGAGCRTGCTGCAGTAAAACGGAAAAAATTCACCTCAGGTGTTGTATCATGAAATCCAAGGAAGTGACATCAAAGATTAAACCTGGCCCATTTACTTTTAAGCTATTTTGTTTAAGTATCAGATTTTATACCCGGAGATTTTCTCTACTCTGTGAATTTTATTCCTTTTTGTAAGCATAAAACTGACTAAGGATCAAGAAAAATTTATTTTGTCGCTTCGGTACCAACACAAGACCCTCGTATTGGCTGCTCAAGTTCTTTCTACAGTTTTGGGTGTTGGGTATGGAGCAGCTGCAAGCTGGCATCAGCGTGCACAGCAAACGTGGTGTAGGGTGGTTTTAGCCAAGCAGGAATCAGTCATTTGCCCATGGAAAACTGTGGCTGCCTTCTCCCAGAGTAGCCTTTTTGTTCCAAGGACAATCTTCTGCGCTACCCGGTCACATTGAAACAGTCCTAATTCTGTGTGGGATAACATTGTCTGTTGGTCATTCCCCTGTCSGGAAAGCAGGAGTGGGAGTGCCAGTGCTGTCCGGGCAGGCAGAGGTRCTGTGGTGTCTCTCACACCCCGGGAAGCCACAGCCACAGCCTGTTGCCAGCTCTGTTGCCTTCTCYGGGCTGAGAGTCCTTGCCTTTCATTCATCTCACTAGTTCAGAAGACAGCTTGGGAAACTGCAGGACAACTTCCAAACTCATAGAGGAAAAAGAGCTAAATGGACACAAAAGGCCTTGTTTTGGTTAATGGGAGCCGGTAGGGAGAACGTGTCAGGGACAGGTGAGGTGGGGACAGCGGGAGAGGTGGCTCTGGGCTGACCCGTTGCCTGCAGGCAGCAAGATGCCCTGGAAGCCCTTGGTACATGGAGGTCTCCTTTGGGACTCTCTGACATGGATACTCTGGCGCTTTTACCTTGACTTTCAGGAACCAGGAAAGTTCAGAGGGAAAGTTCTTATCCTTTAGTATGGATAAGATGTGTATCTGTCATGCTAAATGTTGTTCCAAGTCCAAGACTGAAAACTTTTCTTTATGGGAAGAAGTTAACTGGAACTGATGAAGTTTCTTTTCATGGATTATTTAAGCAGTACAAGATGTTGTTAATGCTGAGTTTCTTCCATGTTATTTGGGAAAGTATGTCTGATTATGTAAATTAAAAGTTGCTGCTTAAAAATATTTTGCTTGAGAGATTGCAAAGGCAACACAGTAAATGAATTAAGATCAGAGAGTCTTGCTCAAGTGAGAAGATTGCATAWGTAACCACATGTGTTATTGAAAAATACATATTGTTTACAACGTATTCTTGCAAGATCCTTAAATATTTCACTTTGAGGTTTGCTTGATATAAAATATTGCATTTGTTCAAGCTGTCTCGCAGGCTGGGCTCTAAGCTGATTTGCAGCTACATGCAGATTAAAACCACTATGCTGTCCCACTGCAATTTTGGATTTAATTTGGTTAGTTTCCGTCTTTTTAAGAGAAACAAGAGAGTTTTCAAACCAACAGGCATTGACTGCTTACCTAATTAAAAATGTATCCATCTGCTGGTTTGGTGGCAGACTTGTTATTCAAAGCATGCAGATCTAAGTAGGTTGATTTATTTATGAAGACCTTATGACACTGAGAGATATGCACTCAAAAACATGCAAAAATAAATGTGGTTGCAGATGGGTAGACACACAGAGATCTTTATGGGGTTCTAAATAACAGATAGAGAGAATTTGGAAAATGTGCTTCAAAGGGAAGATCCTTTTATGTTGCCTTCACGTGTTTAACATTTAGAGCTCAAATAACAGAGCAGCCACAGAACATGTTGTGAGATAACTCTAGTCTAAATATCCTATAGTGCCTTTTAAGTTGCGATGATTTTTTTCCTGAAAGCTTAGTGTGAGTGATAGACTCCGAAGGAGATGCATTTTAAGCAATGTTTTATTTAGAGAACACTTTAAAGTGAATTTTAATTAAAGGAGAAAAAWATCATTAGCACTCACAATCATCATGTATTGGAATCAGGCTAAATGCTGTCTTCTTATATTTAATTTTATTGGTGTATTGGTAGATGTCTCCCAAATTAAGTTCCTTAGTAACTACGCTCAAGCTCTGGAAACTTCAGGTTCTAATGGATTCATTCTCAATGCTATAAATATTGTTGCACTCCACAGGTAAAGTTTATTCATCAGTTTAGGGGCTCTCAGAAGCTCCCAGCGTAACAAAACCACCCTGGTTCTTCCACGCGGGGTGTGGAGCTGCTGATGTGACAGCTCACGTCATTCCTGGTGCATTTCCACCGGTGTGAGACTCCTTGCACCGATCCAAAGGGAATGGTACCCACGGCTTGTGCGGAACTCTCTCCACGAGGCTCAGTGTGTAGGTGGTCTGCACTGGCCTCCTGAGGAGTGTGAGGAAAACGAAGMGTCTGGGACAACTCTGGGGCAGCTTTACGGCCTCTGGTTCTGTTTACAGCACAGTTTCTCGTGGGTCTTTTTTGTTTTTCCTTCCATCCATGTGCCTGGCAGAGTGTTTATTCAGGTTTTGGACAAGTTTGCATGCATGTTTGCCTTCATTGGTAAAACAAGCCATTTTATCCAAAAGAGACTGACATTATTTCTTTACAGACCACCTTATCATGCTGGTGTCTTCTTAAATTGAAACTGTCTTGTTACTAACTTGTTGATAAACTTGCCTTCAAAAGAAATTTATTTCTTACCAAACCATGCATTGACAATTGTGTTCAGCTTCACAAAAAGATAACTGTCTGATCCCGAGGTCAGTTTAAGCTGGTTCCCTAGTATATACACTTGCAGATTCCCTTTGAATTTCTTTTCATTTCCATGTCAAGACAAGCATGTGGGTTTTTTAGTGCCAACAAAATACAGAAACATGGTTTGTATATAGATTAGCCAAGGAGGATATTAGACTGAGCTGCCTTTTGGTAGGAAGCCATCCTGGCGTTTCTTTGGAAAACTCTAGAGATGTTTGAATAATCCTTATACTAACAGATGTCACCACTGGGAATCTGTTTTACTTTTACAGCTCTTTATTTGAGTATCTTGCTGGCATTTTTAGATATTTTGGAATAGGGGGGGGGTGTGTGTGAAACTCAAACAAATCTGTATTATCTCTTACTTGATTTCTTCCAAAGATGTATTTTGATGAAAGTTTCAGATAGTAATCAAGGGAAGAAACCCCATAAATTTTGCTATGGGTGTTCCTTTTGTGAAGAAGGGAGAGGAGAAAAAAATGACCAATAATCCTTTCCTTTTGTTTCCAACACACTGCAAATGACTGTTTGCTATTTTCCTGGTCCCGTGCAAGCCCTAGAAATGGGGGACAAGGGATCGCAATGGGTCAAGGCAAATAGTTAGTCACACTCTTCCTTAGAATTGAACCCATTGTTCAAGTAAGGCAAGCAAGTTTTCCACTACTAATTTTCGTCTGCGTTAGAAACTGTGGCCAGTGTGGTTGTGTGAATAAGGATTAGTAATGGTGAGTGGGCACGGGAGGTAGCTGAAGGGGTGGCATTTTTGTGCCTGTAAAAGCTGTAGTGGTTGCACATTTCTCCCCAAACTTTATATTTTTGCTGTTTACATCAGGATACTGCAAGAGGACATGTTTGGGAAAAAAATATCACTGGAAAGATCAACTGCATATGTGTTAGGAAAGTCTTAAAATTGACTGTCTCTGTAAAGCAGCACCAGTGAGTAATTTCTAATGGAAATCTTGCCTTAAGGTAGAATTCAGGGAGATGTGCCCCTGCTCTTTATTGTTGTTGCTGATCTGCGTACAAGAAAATACACTCAGGGTTTGGGTCTGACTTTTATTAAAGGAATGAGATGGTTACTGCTGAAGGAAAACTCGGAGGGAAATGGGACTTCACAGAGTGTTTGCAACTGGGGAAAAATTGTTCCTTGGCGCCATTGGTGTAGGAAATAGGAGGAACTAATTTGCATGTCAGAAATTTAAAAATTCTTAAAATGAGGTTCATGCCTGTAAACCGTGGAATGCAGGTACAGACCTGTGCACATCTTTTGTTATAATACAACAGTGATGTTCAGGTCCCTGAGAGTGGATTTGAGGTCTGGTTGTGCTAGAAGCTGTACAAGAATATCTCAGTGTGTGACAAGAGCCAGCAGATGGGTATAAATAAAAAGAGAACAAGGAAATACAGTGGCAGCATCGCCCAGCACAACAAACTACCTTATTCTCCGAACTCCTCCACAATCAGTGACAGCTCTGAGGAAAATAGTGGCTGCCCGTTTTCTAATATAAAAGCGARGGATTTTTTTTTCCATTGTCCTTGCAGGTTTTCATTTCTGTGCCTACTATTTTGCTTACATGAAGTTAATCCAGAGTTTGCAATATTCTGCTATAAAATCAATGCAAATACTGAACTAGAGCACACACATATACTCACTTCTTCTAGTTAGTGGTTCAGCTAAAACAGGACAAATAATTTCTCAGATAATAAACAACATTCCTTCATATGTATAGGTTCTCTGAAATTAGGACAGAGAAACACAGGCAATGCTTCACATCCTGAGGAAAGCTCATCATTACTTTAAGGCTGGCCAACCTCTAGACCACAAGTTCCACACTTCCTTATAGATGTTACCATATGGAACCGCACATCCCCATATCCTTTGCAACAATGGCACAACAGGCACTATATGCCCACAGATCTCTCTGACTTTATATTTATTTAGCATCACTGTTTAAGGTGGGCATTTGAGGTAATCACCTACATCCAGCTTCAAAAGCGTTGCTGCAGTGGCTAATTAAGGAAATCTGTGCAGAAGTTGGAGCAGAGTCATTCTYCCAGAGGTAAATTCCCAATATTAATCTTTCTCCTGCCCTGTGAATGTATCAGTCATGCCTGCATGCATAGAAAAAAACGCACAAATACTTTGTTCCACTTTTTGGAACAAAAAGCAAGGATTTTTTTATTTAATTCTAAAGAAGGACAAAGAGTCTGCCTTACTATTAAAATTAGCACACATTAAAAAAGAAGGAGGGGTTGGTATTTTTTCTTACTTTACACAGTTTTCTCTATATGGTTGCTAATATTTTGTTCATAATAATGGGTGGACTATCTCAGATAGGATGGTTTAATTTGGGTTAATTAGGATTTACACTCTATTAGAAGTGCCAGAAATCTTCAGTGCTCTGTAGGGAACCTGTCTCTGGTGCAGTTTGATTGGTACCATCATTGCATAAATAATCTCTGAAAAGATCGCTGTCTCTGTACACACAGAATAGAAATGAATTAGAGCTCTGACACTCTATTCTTTTGATGGTTTTACAAAAAAAAAAAATTCAAAGATTTTTGCACAAAAATTATCTTTATTTATACAGAATTTTTAGTGGTGCAGTTAAAGTAATCCTTTGTTTTTTAATAATACCTACAGTAAATTATGGCAGGAAACTAAAATTCCAGCATGAAAACAAATCTGGGAAACACTTTATTTTCATTTATAATAATTTTAGATTTATTCTGTTTCACATGAAAGTCCCAATTCTGCCTACCTATTAAAGCTTAAGTAGCTAAGCTGCTAGTAGAATTCAACTTTACCTTAGTACTGGCCAGAATCTAGTTCAGAAATCTTCAACTGCGACCCTATTCTTGAAAGAGAAAACCTAAGTCTGCCTGACCGAATGCTTTTTCCCACTGCAGAAAAATGTGTGGGATCTTTTAAAGAAGTCTGGATGCAGTTCKCAGTTTTAGCCGTACCTTTCAAATTCCACTAAGGCTCCTCTGAAATGGCTACGGGCAGATTCCCTACAATTTCTGGCAGAGGCCCTTTGCCTGAGATTCGTTTCATTATTAATGGCACACGCTCCCTCGCACGGGCTCCGAGAAGCCCTTTGGAGGAGGCTGCCCCTGCACATCCCCACTGGCTGGTGGCCCTGGCCCTGCCAGCAGCTCTCCGACCACCAGCGCCACTCCCGCGCCAGCCCTACGTCTTCATCCCGGGAACTTCTATTTTTTTCTGGAAGCTGACGCTACTCCCAAAAGATCCCGAACGAGTAAGAAGCACAGCTGCGGAGGACAGGCAGTACAAAGAGCGAGATATTCGAAAGCGGTTTGTAATAATTAAGGTGTCTGTTAACCTCCACAGCTTTAAATAACCTTTCAATGAAACGTGGGCAGGCGCATTCCTCCCCGGGTTGCCGAGCATCTGTGCTCACGCTGCAAACAACCTGCAGCCTCTCACGGTTATTTGCTCTGGTTTATTGGTCACACTTTCACAGAGAAGAACCCGCAGGTCGCTGCTTGCCCCCGGCCCTGCCGAGGGTGAGAGCTGCGGTGAGCTAAGCCCACACCTCTGCTGAGAGGTGGGTGCTTGTGTTTGTCACGCTCGATCTGCTTATTCAATGAAAAGCAGTAATGCCTGTTTTGACATTTCAGTGCGTTTATTTCTCTGCTCCGTCCGTACTGTTTCTCAGATTTTACCTTTTGCCAGTGCCCTTTTATGTTTACTTATTTTACGGAGCATAATCTACATCATAAACACTCCTGGATTTGTAAATAGCTTTGGTGATAGGATTTCCTTTCAGAGACCTGGTAATGGCATATTATAAATTTTAGACTAACTATGAGACTTGAGTTGTGTTGTCAGGACCAATGTAATAAAAGACTGCTTCAATTGTCATTAAAATCCTGTTACATTTCACTCACGCTTATCTAGTTTCCCTTAGCACTGCTGGTTAGAAAAGGCAAAAAATCCATGCATCTGTCTGTCTGTATATTGTCACGTCACGCTGTGTGCCTAGCCTGAATAAAGACACTGTCACAGGTCCTGTAATCAGCATCAAGGCAGTAATGAATAGGAAAATCTTGTGATGATGATCACGATTAACAAAAGGAAGTGTAAATAATCTACAGTGCCTAAAGCACACTTTTTTGCAGAGTGGATTTGCAAGTGAGCTATAAACCTGATCCTTTTCTTATTGAGGTCAGCAGAAAAACTCCTGCTAATCCCAGCTGAAACAAAATCATTCTGCCAGCTTGATGTTTATAGAAATGCATATTACCTTCATGGAGATGTTCTCCTGCTACAGCTTTTTGTATTACAGCCTGCAACTTCATCTAWAGCAAACATGACCTGAGGAATGAAATCTTACTCATATCAAATAAAAAGCTGTTATTCTCAAATAGCTAGCAATAAATTTTGTCAAGTAATCTACCAGCAAATGTTTAATACTCACAGATCCAAAAGAATCAGTAAATCCAGGGAGGGGAAGGCTGGGCACATCTGAGCACTTGTACTGGGAAGGAGCCGGCAGTGACTCTCTGGTGCCAAGCCTGATAAAGGTGCACCTTTGGGGCATTATTCCCTTTGACAATGAGACTCTGTGTGTGAGTGTTACACTTCCTGGGGTTATTTTACACTCTTTTGCAAATAGCCAAGTAGTGTGGAAGTTGTGTGGGASTGGGGTAAATAGGATTGCATTTTTGTAGGAAAAGGCTTTTCAGAGGAGAYGGGTGAATTTTTCCTGCAGGCTGTGGAATTGCATACTAAAGGAAGAGCTTGTGCTTCCTCCCCCCTGCTTTCTTATTTTTCCTTTTTTTTTTTCTTTCCCCCATCTAAATGTAGTGCTGGGCCTCAGGAGGCCCATGAACACACAGAGCTTCCTACTGAGGTTGTCACTTGACTGACAGCAAAAAGCTTCTGGGGAGATGGACGAGCATGAGTAGGTGGACATAGAAAAATGGAGAATGAAAAGATAAAGTAAAAATAGAACTGAATGTTCATGCAAAATCACAGCCCTTTCAGGGGCTGTAACGTAACCTATAAATGTTGTGTTTGTGATTAGAAAAAATGTAAAGCAACTCTGTATATAAGCGTACATGTGCGAGAGACATTTGATATCCATTCRGAATGTTCTGTTAGACATTATATTAACTACAGGGATACATCCAAGACAACGCCCTTGTGTCAATGCCCAATTATTTATACACTAACATATTCCCTCGGTGCTTTAAAATAAGAGGAAAACAAATTGTCAGTGAGTAAGAAATATAACAATGTCTCAGTCCTTAGGTTTCAAGATGATTTACAGTTTCTCAGAGGCTCCGTGTTTGCGTGTTCATGTGCCTGTTTGTCTGTTCCACTCGAGTCCTGATCTCTAAATAATTCGGCCGGGGGTGACCTCTCTGAAGCAGACAGGATCAAACATTTAACACACTGTCATAATTATTACAGTGTCTGCTGCAAGTGAGCACAGTTTCACTGAGGAGCTGAGACAAATATAAGATCTGAGACAAATACCAGAGACGCTGGCTGTGCTTTATTGAGCTGCATTAAATTGACCGTTTAAATGGTGTAAACTTGATGATGGTGCAAACATGATTAGTTCCCATCAAAGCCCAATCACTCCTGATAGTGAGTTACAATAACAGAAGTTGGCAGGTTGGCAGCATCGCAGGCTGCTCAGGTAATAGGCAGTTAAGAAAAATGTAACAGCTCCAACGGCTGTAACAAAATTTTAAGGAATAAATTTTGATGTCAGGTACTTTGTCGAAGGGTGGAGTTACTGGCTGAAGCTGAGAACAGGATTTAGTCCAAGTATCAATGACATCTGTTAAAACCAAGCTGGGCTTTTACGATTCGTTGAAATGACACAAAGTAAGGAAATTGTGATTATTTTGGCAAGACTTCTTAAAAAAACCCCCACATACTGAAGCCAAAATATAGTGGATTTGGTAGGATTGCAAACATTTTATTTTATGACATTTGCAGGCCTTTTTTACATTGTCTGTGTTTATTTTATGTGAATTTTTTAAACAAATTAAAATTACATTAAATTACAGAAAAAAATTTAGGGTTTCAAAGCATTTTATGTATTTTTAATGACGACTGACTTTTCTGGCATTGCCACAAAAATAACTTCAATTAAAAAAAGAAGACGTTTTGATGCTCCACCATTCCCATAAAGTTTATCCTGACTTGTAGTAGGTCTGTCAGAGGCATCAAAGATGTGAAAAGAGAAACATTCAGATAGTTTTAATTGAGGACTGCCTATATTTTTGTGTAAATAATAAAAAAGGCACTAAACCTTTTCTTCCTTCTCATTAGACCAAGAATTCTTGTAGATAATTAAAGTCAGGAAGTACAAGTTTTAACAGTTGCATTGACTGTGCTGCACTGTTTTCTAACGCCCATTATCCAAGCAGCCGCTTAAAAGATTTATTTTCTACGGAAAGAGAAAAACACACCAGCTATCTTTGCAGGGTTATCTTTAAGGTTCTGCCAGTGGGAGCTCCAAAAGAAATGTTCAAGGCAAAGGAAAACAATCTGAGCCTCAGGAGCAGAAACCTCATTGTACATATTGTGTTAATAAACCTTCTTAAGGCAGTTTTTAAAACCAAAAAATGCGTCCTCCCTAGATCTTGACCTGAAATTAAACCAGGTGGAAGATACTCTAAGTTTTAAGCAAAAAGTATTAGTAAGGGCGTGTTTATAAGTGTTATGTTTCACAGATATTTGAGTTTAGGAAAAAGTAAAGGGATTGAAAGAGAAAACAGCTGATTCTCGGCAGGCGTGCTTCCTAATGCACAGAATTGTTAGTCAAACTTTGAGTTGCTTTCAAAGTATTTTATTAACTAATCGAGCCTGTACAGTGCTTCTGTGCGGAAACTAAAGGTAACGGTGGCAAGGATTCGTTTTATCCCGGATGGAGAAAAAAAATCCTCGSAGAGCCTGTGCGCCATTCCCCGGTTTCGGGGCGCTGGGGTGCAGCCGGGGCAAGGAGCTGTGTCCCGTGCGGGGCTCGGGGAGTCCCGGCGGTGCCGAGAGGGCGCTGCGGGAGCGAGGGAGCYGCACCCACGGGAGAAGGGGGGGTGTTACCGCCTCCTGACCTGCGGGAAACTGAGGCAGCGCGGCCGCCGAGAGCCGCGGGTGGGAGCGCGGGGGTGTCCGGCGCACGAAGCGGGAGGCGCTGCGGGAACCGCCGGTCCTGGAGCTTCCCGAGGCTCAGGCGGCGGTACCGGGAGCGGCGGACGGACGGAGCCTCGGGCSGCGGGGCGGCTGCTCAGTTCCCCTGGTCCCGCAGCGCTGCCCCGGGAGGCGGCCGGGACGGCCGGACAGACAGACAGATAGACAGGTCAGGGGCAGCTCTGTGAGTACGGACTGTTCAAGGACGGTGCTCAGCCCACTGACGCTGCCTGACCCACCCAAGGCTTAGCGGGCTTCTAAAAACTACGATGTGGTTGTAAACGCGCATTTAGAGGGTATTTTTTTTTTTTACAAATCCAGACGTTCGGAGCGTTCAAAGCAAAGCGGGTGTGCGGCTGCACAGCGCGGGTCCCAGGGAACAGCCTAGGGGCGTCAGCCAGCACAGGTGTCACTGGCCACGGCTCGGATGGACTCGTTCCAGCTGTGGACGAGGGGCGTGCGAACGAGCTTGTGCGTCCCGATGGACCTAAGCGCTCCGAACCTGGCTTTCCCAGCACCCCACCCCGCCCCGGCCGCTGCCCCGGTGCATAAAAGCGTGAACGACTGGCACGTTCGCGGTGGGCGGCGGGGCCCGTCCCCTGCCGCTGCGGCCTCGGAGGCGCAGCGAGAGCGGCCGCCCGCCCGCAATGCCGGTCCCTGCCCGTCCCCGCCGGTCCCTGCCCGTCCCCGCCGGTCCCTGCCCGTCCCCGCCGGTCCCTGCCCGTCCCGGGAGCCGCTGCCGCGGGAGCCGCCGCCCGGGGCGCGCCGCCGCCGCCAGGTGGCGCTGTTGCTCAACGGTGGMGCCGGGCCGGGCCGGGCGGGGCGGCGGCGGCTCCCGGGACGCTCCCGGGACGCGGGGCCGTCCCGGGCTCGGCGCGGGGCAGGTCCGTGCGCGCGGCAATGCCGCGGCTCTCCCGCCGTTCTGCCTCCCCTAACTTTCTTTTATTCGCCTTTTCCTGTCATTTTTCTGAGTTCGGACACTGTTAAGGTCAGACACCCCCGCGGARCGCTCTCCGGCCGCGGCCGCTCGCTCGCTGTGCCCGCTCGGGGCAGCGCGGCCCGGGCTCCCCCTGCGCAGCGCCCCGCGGCGCCCGGCCCGGCTCCCCGCGCCGCGCGCCCGGCGGGGGCGGGCCGGGGTGGGCGGGGCGGGGCGCGCGGAGCGGGCGGCGATTGGCGGCGCGCCCTGACGGACGGGCCGGCCCCGCCCCCCCGGCAATGTCTATCGCGCGCCGCGCGCCCCATGTAGGCAGTTATTCCGCTGGGATAGCGCGGCCGGAGCGCGGCGGCGGCGGCATGGCCGGGGTCCCGATCTGCGCCCTCCTCCCGCTCCTCGTCGGCGTCTGCGGCGCCGTCACCGGCTCCCGGGTCTATCCCGCCAACGAAGGTGAGGCTCGCCGGCGGCCGGGCTGCGCGTTCTCTCGGCGGGGTGCCGGGGGCAAAGTTCGGTGCCCGCGGGCGGGCGGCGGTGCCGTCCCCTCCCCGCCTCGCCGCTCCGCTCCTCTCGCGCCGGGACCGCGCTGGCCCCGCGCTGCCCCGGCCGGTCGCACCCCGTCCGGCGGCCGCGGAGCTGCCCGAGCGGCGCTGCCGGGGCCGCCCGCGGTGCCGGCACAGGTGTCGCGGGGCGGAGCGGAGCGGAGCGGAGCGGCCGCCGCCTGCCCGCCGAGACCCCGCGCCGCCGGTGCCCCGGCCGGGCCGGCCCGCGGAGGTGCCGCGCTCCCGCGAGCGGCGCCGGGGCGGCCCCGAGTCGGAGGGCGGCTCTTTAAACCGGTTCTCCCGGGAGCTGTCGGCGGCTCCGCGCCGTTCCCCGGGGCCCAGGTTCAGCCCGTTCTGCGGGACGGTCCGGCGGCGGCTCCGCGGGGGAAGCCCGCGGCCGTCCCGCGGTGCGGGCGTGGGGCCCCGAGCCCCTCGGGAGCCCCTGCCGGGTCTCTCGGTGCCCAGCCGCCCTCCCGGGGTCCCAGAAAGTACCGATTTTCGGCTCCTGGCTGCGTGTGGCCGCGCTGTCCCGGGCGGCGGGGGATGCGGCGCCCAGCGCCGCGGGAGCGCTCCGGAAAGGCGCTCCGGTGTCGCCCGCAGGTGTGCCGGCACCGCGCCGCTCCGCTCCGCGCCCCTGAGCGGCTCCAGTGCGCCGGGAAACGGACGTGCGATTCCTCAGACCTAATCCTGAGAGAGTTTCGAAGTGTTTAGGATATTGGCGCGGTCGGAAATAACATTTCATTTCAAGTGGAAGGTGGATGCGATTGTGCTCCGCACATATGGAAACGTTCAGGTAAACCATTTATTTTAATATTGCCTTTTGGCAGCTGGAATTTAATCTCTTTTATTTGTACCTTTCTGCAGTTACCTTGCTGGATTCCAGATCAGTTCAGGGAGAGCTGGGGTGGATAGCAAGTCCCCTGGAAGGAGGGGTAAGTTTTAAACCGCTATCTGATCAAAAGGGTAAAGGGGGTGATTAGTAACTTTCAGAGAGTCCTAATGGCTCGATTATTGTTGATTGTGGTGAGGAGGTCAGATTTCTTCCCTGGCTTACCAAGTGAATTAGTCTTTGTTGGAGAAACTCTATACTCCCTTTGGATAGTTCTGTCATGGAATAAGTGGAAACCAAAAGGGCAGAAAAGAGGTTTCAGAATTAGGAGATTGGTTGAGGCATGGGCTTAGATGCCTATTTAAAGCTGAAATACCAACAAGAAATGTGATCTGCCGACTGAATTGGCATTCTTGACTGCTGTTATTTTATCTGTGGATCGTCTCGGGTGGGAGATGTTCAGGGCAATTGCTCTTCTATTTCTAGATGAAGGACTAGGGATCAATATACACGACAGACCTTTTGTTTTGATGGGACAGTTGTCTTATTTCAGGCTGTAAGCATCATGTGTTTTGGTTTGTGAACAGATAAACTACAGCACCCAGTGCTTGGCTGTGATTCCTTGGAGTTTCTTTTTATGTACTTTTACAATTGTCTTATTGAAGAGAAGGCTGCTCGAATGCACTGCCCAGTGGTGATGTGATGACATTGAGGTTCATTGCTGGGGCTTAGAGTCCTTTTGCTTAGTGAGCTGCACACAAGGTAGCTTTATTTTTTAGTTTAGCTTTACCTTAGTGGATGGGTACCTTGCTGCTCCCTCATCTGTGCCCTGACCTGCAGGGTGCCCAGTGCCTCTCTGGGAAACTCCTTGGAATGTTGGACTCTGGAGTTGCTGGGATCGGGAGGAGACTGTACCTCATGGAACTTTGTTTTAATAAGCAGTTAGAAATGCATTTTCTTTTTTCACGTGAACAATTTAAGAAAAATGCCAGCAATGCACACTAAACATTAATGTAAAAAGAAAAAATCTTAAATCCTTTTAATACTAAATCAGTAAAAGCAGCTTGGACTCCTTAAGCAGAAGTAACTAAGTCAAAGTGGTTGAAAAAGGAAAGTGCTAAAAGATTGGGACCTGTRCACAACAAAGCACTGGATTCTTCAGGAAACCTACAAATTTACTTCTTTTTGTGTGCGTTTCCACTCGTAATTAGAAGAAGCAGAGCTAAGGAAACAGCAGTGAGCGGAAGGAATCCGAGGCTGCGTTGGCTGGTGATGCATTATGCATAAGCTCTGAATAACCATAACATGGGAGAATGGGGGATTGTTTTGCTCCCCCATTGTTGTTCTGGGTGAACTTGACTACAGTCCTGGCTTGTGCTCTGCCTGAGCACACTGTGCTGTCCCCAAAACTCAGTTTTTCAGAGAGTGGGGAAGTGATTGGCAGGCCTCTGGCAGCACCCAGGGTGCACATTCAGTGCTGATTGCAGGCAATTGCCCTCATCTTCTGACAGTGTGGAAAGGTACAGGTCTATCTTGGTGAGAGTTGGGCTTCCCTGTTAATCCCGCACCCTGGAAATGTCAGTTAATGAGACTTTTGTAGGTCTTTCATAAGGCTCTCCAAGGGATATCTGCGTTGTGTATTAAAACTGGACCTAAAATACAAGTTTTAATAACTGGGCAGTAGAATCACGGATCAGAGGACAGCTGTATGTTGTTAATGGCTCTTGGATTTCCCCTTTCCCCCCACGTTTTTTCTGAAAGCTCCATGCAAGCCTGAGAAGGAAATGTGTGCTCTTATTGTGAACGTGACTGGTTTCACTAAACCTACATACGTGTGTTCTATTTTTAAGCCTGTAGTGAAAAATTTAAGAGTACATGGTCTGTCTCTGAGATACAGTGCTTGGAAAGCATTTACTTCAACTTCATATGCTGCAGATTTATTTCAAGCGGCAGAAACAAACTCTTTTATCTTCCTGCAATGAATTTGTCCTTCAGTGTTTTTCTCTAACTGTGTATACTTTATTGTCTCTTAAGAGAGGTATTTTTCTAGATCTGTACCACACTGTTCCTGAGGTGTGAGGGTTGTGTGGATAAGAAGGGCAGGAGATAAACATAGTCATTTAGCAGTTTCTGGCAGTAATCAAATATACAGTAGCCCTGGAGGAATTAATGAATTGCATTATAAATGTAATTAATGATTTACTCTTGTATTTCACAGTTGAAAAGCAGGTTTTATGCCCAGGATGTTTTACCTTGCATCATTAAACTGTGGAAAGAGTTGAATTATGGAAGTTAATTTCGGCTTGAAAGCAAAAAGTCACAGCTTTGACCACACATTTAGAGTTAAAAGTCATTTACAGTGGCTGGAAATTTTRGGCTGTAGTTATTTTCAGCTCTGTCAGAAAGGTGCACTTGGGTTTGCTTTGTATTTGTGTTTTTCTGAAGTAAGAAACCCAACTCTGTGCATTTGTGCGTTGGTCAGCAGACGGGTGTGTTGAGAGCCTGATCCCAAACTTGCTGAATTCAGTTGCTGTGTGTCTGTTGACCTCAGCGGTCTCCCTATTGAATCCTCCYGCAGCATCTTCCATTGTGTAAATGCACTAAAGGAAATCCCATCAACAAGTATTATTTCCCTCTGCTTCTTCCTTTCTCTTGTACCACACACAATATAGGTAACGTAGACARTCTGAAGATAAGCAGAATGGAAAGTGATGGATCATAAAGACAATATTGTAACAGTAAACTAGCTCTGTGGTGCTGTAAATTAAACAACTCTGTCTTCTTACTAACAACATGTAACACTTTACGTTGATAGATGACTTTTTAAGATTTATTTTTTCCTCTTCTTTGAGAAGGAGTGACATGCTGAGTATTGATTTCCCCCCTCCATTTTAATTTGCAGTTATCTCTAGGCAGCAAATAAAATATTATTCTTTCTGCTCCTAGTGACTCATGGTGCTAACTGCTGTCATTCTATAAAYGGATTCAGCTAAGCTGGAAGCTTTTTAAGTAAAAATCACTTGCATAAGAGCAATCCTTGTGAGAAGAATGCAGGATATTATACAAGAAGCCCCTTCATGTTAAGAAGGCTCCTGTTTATCAAAGCCATGGCTTCAGTAGTTCTGAAAAGCACTTCTGAGAAGTCTCTTTAAAGTTATTACTGTTCTCTAAGGATAATTTGTATGCTTCATTGTMTTGCCTGCAAACCTAGTCAGCGTATCATTATCTAATATTTTTTTATAGAGAAGGATAAATTGAATAATATAAATTGAAGTGCTATGGTTTGGGGTTTTTTTCCTGGAAGGATTTTTCTTCCTAATGCCCCTACTTTCCCTTCTCTCCCTGCTGGGAGAGCACTGTGATAAACTTTCTTCTGTCTATGATGATACTTRAACCATTTTTTTTTTTTTCAGAAGTATTGGGTATGCGTGCTTTCCTTTTCTAAGTTCATCGTGCTGAACTCCTGAATCTTYTCCTTTCATACCCGCCTTGGATTACGTGTGTTGTTGTTGTTTCATAATCGTGTTGCTTGTTTGGCACTTCTGAAGATGCCTGAACTTGATTTGAGGGGTGTAACAATTTTGAAGCATGCTGCTACCCTGATCTTTCAGCACTTTCCCTCTCTGCTAAACTTTTTGAGTTTTTGATAATATGAATTTAGCTGTTCCTTGACATTTCCTCCAGAAAAGTACGTGTAATATTTTTTCCTTTTTCACTTTCCCACTAATAAGGAACTCTGTTAATGGTAGTGTTGCTGGTAGACTGATCGTGTTGTCTCCTTACCTGTTTTTGCTTCTCTAAGTGCTGCCCAAGTCAAGGACCCAGTTCTCTGTAGACAAGTGTTTCTGCCCAGCTCCAAAGTAAAGACTTTGCTGAGTGTCTGGGATATTGGTAGCCCAGGAAAGTAGTTGGCAGCTTAGAGAAATATGGGATGGTGTAAGAGTTCAAAAAAAAAAGACTGGTAGTGATGCCAGAAATGGGGATGCTACTCTCTATGTCCCATCCTTTTTGTGTAACTAAGTCGYGCTGTGTCACCTGTTGGATATTCCCATGAAGAAGGCGGGATCCATGAGTTATCTGCTGCAGAGAAAACACTGTATGTCAGTGCTGCTCTGTAAGTCTGTATAGTCCTGCGAGTAGCCCTGCCCTAGGCAGGGTCCTGTGGCCTGAACTGTAGTGCAGGTAAACCTGGTCAGTCCATGGAGCATTCTTGGATTGGTTCAGAGGGCCTTTGAAACGCTTGCTTGCTCCTCAAGGCATTGGGGGGTTTGGAATTTGTTTYTCCTGAACAGATGCATCCTTTAATGTCCAAGTAGTTGAGGTCCTGGCTATGGCTTGGTCTGCTGGTTTGGTTGTTTTTGTTTGTTTCCCTGTAATGGAACAAATGCAGATTGTTTGCTGTAAGGCTCTGTTGTTCCTTTTAATACTGAAGTATTTTCTCCCCTTTTTCCTCTCTGCAGTGGGAGGAAGTGAGCATCATGGATGAGAAGAACACTCCGATCCGCACCTATCAAGTGTGCAACGTGATGGAGCCCAGTCAGAATAATTGGTTACGAACTGATTGGATTCCCCGTGAGGGGGCTCAGAGGGTTTATATTGAAATCAAGTTCACGCTAAGGGACTGCAACAGCCTGCCGGGTGTCATGGGAACTTGCAAAGAGACTTTCAACCTTTATTACTACGAATCCAACAATGACAAGGAGCGTTTTATTCGAGAGAGCCAGTTTGCCAAGATCGACACCATTGCTGCTGACGAGAGCTTCACCCAGGTGGACATTGGTGACAGGATCATGAAGCTGAACACGGAGATACGGGATGTGGGACCACTGAGCAAGAAGGGGTTTTATTTGGCTTTTCAGGACGTCGGTGCCTGCATTGCTTTGGTCTCTGTGCGTGTGTTCTACAAGAAGTGCCCGCTGACCGTGCGGAACCTGGCGCAGTTTCCAGACACCATCACCGGGGCTGATACCTCCTCTCTGGTGGAGGTTCGCGGCTCCTGTGTCAACAACTCGGAAGAGAAGGATGTGCCAAAAATGTACTGTGGGGCAGATGGCGAATGGCTGGTGCCCATTGGCAACTGCCTGTGCAATGCTGGCTACGAGGAGCGCAATGGTGAATGCCAAGGTAGGATGAGCCATATTGTACTCTTCATTAGGGCTTGGTCGAATGCATAATTGAATCGGAGATGAGAGCAAATGGAGTAAAGCCAGTGATTAGCAGCCCTGTGGGATGTGGTGGGACAGAGGGGTTTAATGAAGAAGTCCAATAGCTCCAGGTGGCAAGGCTAAGAATTATATAATGCAAAACAAATGATATTGCTGCAATAGGCAGAAGGTGAAACACATTTTCTAGCAGACGCCTAAATTTGATTTGGCTYGTGATAGTCACCAAAATGTGAATGACTGCAAAACAGTGTAGTTGAGCTACTGTTGTTTGAAGAGACAAGTCTTTCAAGGGAACTTTGTTAAGCACAGGAAATTCTGGCAAAGTCGCCTTCGGATAATGCAGTAGGTTAAGAACCAGTCTGGGAGGCAGGACAGGAGTTTTAGCTGGATTACTTTCCCAGTTTGGGAAGTGGAAGTCTTTGGTGTTTTACTTGTTGCAATTTTTTAGCACTAAATACCCTTTGATATTTGACACTGCTGCCTTTGTTAAATATTTTCATTTCTCAGAGAGTCTCTATTGTCAGTTAAATAATAGAGGTGCTAGGATACTCTTAGAAATGCTAAAAGTCTCCACCCCACCCTCCCACACACACACCATCCTGTGTGCTGCAGAATTAGGGATTAAAGTTTGTATAAAAGACAGATTCGCCTAAAAGAAAAAACCTCAATACCTACATTCTCTTCGCCTCCCTTTTCTGGATAAAGAAGTTGTAGAAGGGTAGGGAAGGAGAGAAGAGAGTTTATAAATAAAATATCTTTAGCCTCTGCTTTGAAACTCTTGCTCATGTAAGCATAAATTACGATCAAACTTAAATGGGTTCTTGCACAGGTCAGTGAGCTTAATTTTGATGGGTGCTGAATTGAAGGTGCTCAGCTCCTCAGGGGATTTGGAACCATGTTTTTAGAAAAGGTTCTTTGGAGCCAGTTGCCTCTTGTCTTTTTGGTGTGTTTTTCACTAGGTCATTTTTGTCATCTTGAGACTAAGTGAGCAAAGCAAGTAACTGGCTGCTTTTGTGATGGACTCCTGAGAGAATGGTGTCTTTTGAACATCCTAGTTGATTTCTTTTAAATGGTAATTTACAGTCAATATGAAGTTCATTACTATGCATTGGAATTAAACTTTTGTAGGAAGGAACCGCTGCATGTAAACTTCAGCCTTAATTTCTAGAGTTTTTGCCGTATGACGGAAGCTTAGGTGTGGCATAGTGGCAACAAAAGTTGCTGTGGGCTGTACAGAGAGCTGAAAGATGAGCTGCACAGTGGCAGGGTATCCAGTCTGGGGTAAAATACTCTTCGTTTTTTTGGGGCTTTTTTGTGTTTTTTTTCCATCCCGTGAGTTGGAAGCTTAAGAACCTGTTTATCATGAGGTGTGTGAACCTGTGGCTGTGGTGCTGCCGGGGGAACCTCTGGTGGCTGGGGAGATGCTGTTACCCCCTTACAGCTCAGTAACTTCTGAGCAAAGCTTCCTSACCCCTCACCAGCATGGGCTGTGAGAGAAGGAAGCAAAGAGGGGAAGCACATCTTGGTTTATTGCACAGAGATGATTCTACCTTTTCCTAAAGGCCTATTAGGTCAGCACTGGGTYGCTTTGATTGACACAGATCATCCTTTTTTCAGCGTCAGTGGCCCAGATGTGATGAGCTAATTGTCCAACAAATCCTGGGTTGTTCAGGGGAAAACTCTTGAAGTTTTGCTGGTGGGCATTGGTTATAGTGGTGTGGTTTTTAGATTTAATTTTGTAGTGTTGGACTAGACCTTGGGGATGAACGCCAGCTTACCTAACAGCTCTTAACTGCATCTGGGGATGTTTGGGCTCRGGAAACCCAATTCTCTGTTTCCCAATTAAAAGGAAGATCAGTGGTGCCATATTGATAAAGGTGATAGAAGTGTTCTGTCTCTTAAGCTCTCGAGAGAGAAGCTGGCCTGTGCTAGTCATTTTGAAAGCATTCGAGCCAGCATGTAATTGAAAGTGCTAAACCCATTTCATCAGCTGTTATTTGTGGTTTCCTTTTCTCACATTTGCCATTCTCCAGCCAGAACAGTTTACTGGGAAGCTCCTCTTGATGAATTCATGAAGCTCACCAGAGCTGTGCAGCTTCTYTCTGGTTTCCAGTGAGGCTGTTAAAGGAGTTCGGCCTTTGACACCACTGAATGAGGTTTCCCCTTTTCTTTCCCCTCTTAACTTAATCGTTTAGCAAATGTTCTGCTCTGACAGGTTTTTGGAGGGGAGGAGGAGGAGGAGGATGAAGTGAGGAGGATTCCTGTGGTTTTGGTATAGARGATTGGGGGCAGGGGAAGAGACTCTGAGTTTGGGAAAGGCTGTAAAAGGGTGCTGGTCTGGGACTGGAGCTGGTGAGCAGGTTCCACCTCAATTGTTTTTCAATAGGTTGACTGTGGCAGGACAAATACAGGAAAGGTCAGAGGTTGTCCGTTTCCTCATCCATCTTCCCCTGTGATCCTAGGGTCAGAGTTAGGATTGATTAAGATCTTAAATGTTTGACAAAAGCTCAGTGGGCAGAAATAGTTCAGGCCTGTGTATTGGGGCTTTGCACTTGTTGGGAGATCCACAGTTGATGTCGGAGCTCCTTGTCCTCTTCTGGGACCTGTTCTCTGCCACACAGTGCTGGGACAGACCAGCTGGCACTTGGGTTGTCCTGCAGGCAGCTTCAAGTTCATTCACCCTCCCAACTTTTAAATAATACATTTTCCTTGAGATTCTTTTGCTTAATTTCTGATGTGTGTGTGGGAAGCGTAATGGAAAGCCTTTTCMCATCTAAAGTTGTTCTTGTAGTGGGAGTTAATGAGTTTCTGACCTCGAATGGGATTTTTAAAAAATTGTGTCTGTGGTATGGAGGTGTTTGAATATGATGACAAAGAGCTGTCCTTTCTCTGCTGTTTTTTTTCCAGCTGACTTTATTKATAGTGATTGTCTTACTGAACATCCCCAAGTATGTGTGTGTGTATGTATATATGCAAAAACCTGGGACGGGAAGGAAAAGAAGCTAAGTATTTAATACATATTTATTTGGGAAGCTTCACARGTGTGTCATAGCAGTGGTTCTGCAAAATTGATCCTGATCAGTAGAAATGTTAGGTGAGCTGTGATTCTTTGTTTGCAGATGAACTTGTAGCTGTGAATTTGATGCCAAAATAATTCCAATTTGCTGTTGTGGTTTTTCTTTTCTATGACTGTTTATTCTCCCTCAAATGTTCTATGTAAGTGGCTATCCATTTAGGAAAGCATAAATGTGGAATATTGTTGATGGAAGATGACTGTCCCGACTAGTGGCACATCTCAAGGCTAAGGCAATTAGTGCTTTAGGGCAAAGCTGAGACATAAAGTAATTTTAAACTTCACTTGTACACRTTGTTATGTAAATTGTTTTGTTACACATTAATAAAATGTGGTTTGGATTTAGTTACGATTTCCTTATGATAAAACACATATCTTTCTAACTCAGAGGAGGAGGGGGGAAAACAAACAGAAAGGGAGAAAAGACAGATTAAAGAAGCAATAGACTGTAGCCATCTGTGATGATTTTGATGCTGTGAAATTACAAATCTCAATTTTAGACCTGCCATTTAGTATAAATATGTGAGACAGTTGAGATTTTTACTGTGATATTGTAAAGGTTATAARAGCCAACAGCTTTGTCTTCATCTACACTTGCTTTTTCTGAGTTGTGAATTGGCCAATTGGCAGAAAATCCAGTGTCATTTAAAATATGGCTCAGTCCTGGTTTCATATCACTGCTGTTTTTAGAATTTTCCTTCGAACTTTGATAAGAGCATCCCTAAGAAGTAATAATTTGAATGATAAGATTCTTTTTATCTTGGAGGCTTTGAAGAGTGGCTGTGATCACTGAAAGCAGCAGTGCAGTTTACATCAGAAGGGTACAGTCTAATTATATGTTTTTCTGCGATAAGATTTTTTGGATTGTGGGTTTTGTAGGGGTGGGTAAGTAAAGTAATTTRTGTGTACTTTCCCATTTTAGTCATAGATTAACTTGCTTGTCAGAATAGCACTGATGTACAGTCTGGCTGCACAAAAGGGTGATCAGAAGGGTGACTAAGACTGTGCAGATTTGAGATTTCAGAAGGATTTTTTTTTTTCAGGTTGATTATTTTTGGCAGGGGAAAAAATGCACAGACTCAACATGTTACGTTTTAAAAGGAGCTGAGAAGACGGAAGCGACCAGGCGGGGCCTGGGAGCGATGCTGAAACACAGTCTGTCTGCACCAAATTTAGTTGGTTCTCTTCTCTGCTGATTTGGTTATGTTATGTTCTCAAGTAGCTCAACAGATCTTCCAAGGGTTGCTCCCTCTGTGAGTTTTTTGTGCCACCTGGTGCATTTCAAAGCCTCCATTTAAATGTCATTGCAGGCTCTCTATTGCTTTTGTCCTGCCTGGCCTCCTCAGAAGTCAAGCTGCAGTTGTCAAGCACTTGTCCCTTCATGTATTCCTTGGAGAAAGGCTGTGATTGCTTCCCTCTGAATTTCCGACAGTTTCTGCTAGTACATGGGGGAGCAGTATCTGGCCCTTATTTTGTGTATTACTGGTAAAGAGCACGATCCTCAGAATCCAAGTCAGATGAGCTCTTGTGGTGGTATGAATTTCATGGTAGGTCTGGGTACTCTTTTGTGGCACTTTCAGCCCATCTTCTGTTTTCTGTGTGTTCTTTKGGGGGGGGGGGNAGGCAAAACAAAACTTTCCAGACAACTCATCCTGTGTGTGATGAGTTCAGTATTTATATCTTGGCTGGGTAAGGGTTATTATCTGTCTAATAGTATGCTCCACTGAGCTTGGTCTTTATTGTGCTTGTGAGAGGTGGTTAAAGAAATACTCAGCAGTACACTAAGGTCTTTTGAGRCTGCATCAAAAAGCCCCCCCAAACTTGTGAGATAAATATCTTATCTGGTTTCGTCCCATTATGCCACATCCTTTTCATATGTTGCAGGGAGCAGGTGAGGTCACACAGTTTWGTGAATCAGAGACAATTAACACTCCCATGACTAAATGGCCATTTTATGAATATTCAGAGCCTGCTTCACCTCCCTGGGAAGCAAACATGTTGGTTCCCTTCTCCTTCCTCCTGCTGGAGACTGGGGAAGCTCTCCCTGTGAATGGGGATTGGCAGCTGTCGGCCGCTTTGCCTTTTGCGTGCAGCAAATTCCTCATTTACATCTTCTGTATACACCCTCATGCAAAGCAGCACACCCATTTCCCCATTTCACAAAGGAGATAAGAGCTTCCTTTGGAAACGCCAGCCAAAATCTCCTTCTGTTTATGCAGAGCTCAAAGATTTGGATTTTATGCAAATGCATTCTGTTTTGATTTTTTTGATCTCTTTGTGTAAGAGATGGTGTAATATTTGCACAGTATGCTCCTCATGTCTTGACCATGGCTGCTTGTGCCTCTTGCGCCGATGTGCAGCTCGCTTCCTGCTGGTGTGTGGGAAAGGGCTGTGCTCAAACCCTGACCTTCCCCGTGGAACGATGCCTGGGGTGTGGAAGCACCGCTTCTCATGCCTGGTGGGGCTGCAGGCCCTTGGGTGTCCTCTCCTCCAGATGTTCACCAGTGATCACGAAACGCTTCTGTAGCTGCATCCTCAGCTGGGGGGATGGTGMGGTTTGGGGTTGGATCCCCTCTGTGCTGTAAGCGAGCACTTAGAGAATGAGAAAGCAGCGTTACCTTTTGACATTTCCTATGCTTTGTGCCAAGGACCTGCTCGGGCCTGGTCTAGTGCCCTTCCCTTTGCTGTCTGGGCTGTCCTTGGCCCCTGGTTATAGTGTGGTGAAAAGGGGCTCCCAGCACTTGGGTAAGTAAACATGCAGAAATGCTCTGCTGTTTTTATTTATTGAATGAAAATAATCTGTGAGAAAAGTTCTGCTTTCTTAAGCCTCATGATTATACAAGAACCCATATTTTATTTTATTTTTGGTTTTAGTGGCTTTCTTTTCTTTTCAACTTTTCTTTATTTCAACTTTACTTAAAATTGCCTTTGGCTTGAAATAAAGCTGAGGCTCATTAAATGCTCCCAAAACACAGGCTTGTTCAGAATGGATTTGTTGAAAGGTTTATTGATGTAAGTTAGAACACATGCTGCATGAATGTACTGTATTTCTTTAAAGTACTGTTTTTCATTTTGTGTCTTTATAAATCAGTGGTATGAAATTGGGACCCTGATCGTGTTGGGGCTACATCCTATAAGAAACCAGAAGGAAAAACATGGTTGTGGGGGGTTTTCGTTTTTGTTGGATGTCCAATTAGTGTTTAACTTGAAGGTAATTTCACAGGGGTAGTAAACTGCGCAGTGTGAAACCTGGTGGCGTAATTAAATGGAGGAAAGGCTCTTTAAAACAACAAAGGAACGTGCAAAAACTTTGCTTTTGTCCTAATAGTCACCCAGAAGGGGAGGTCATGCTGTTTAAAGTACAATATGGATGGGCTATTAAGGTTTCGAGGGGAAAAAAAGAGAGAAAAAAAAAATGCTATATTATACAGTTGGTATTTGCTTTGGCTCATTTAGTCATGGATGCCTAGAAAAAACTCCGTTTGCTGGTCTGCTTTTTATAGTTCCCTTAGATGGGTGGGTTTAAATCTTGCTAGTGTTAAGTCAATCTATGCAAACCCACTGAAAGAGGTGTGCTGGGAAAGGGGCCTGGTGCTGCACAGCTCACTCAGACTGTGAAGAGGTGGCAGTTTCAGCAGYCTGGGCAAAGGTGGGGTCCTGGGAAGGAGGAGGAGGAGGAGGGATGCTCTTGTGCTGCAGCAGCTGGAGGATGGAGGGAAGAAGACAGTAACTTTCCCAGAGGCACACAGGATATCTGTGATTGAGATAAGACCAGAGTGAAGACTGAACACAGTGTCCTAGCTGCAGATAGCTTCTGCCCCCCCTCCCCCCACTTGTCAGAAGTCATTGCTCACCTTTCCCTAATGAGGATCCCAACTTACRTGCTGGAACTCCTTAAAACAGCGTTTGAACTAAGGTGATCAATACCTATTGCTTCTGGTTGTATATGTGAAAGCTTTGTACAGGCACACTACAAAGCTGCAGTACAGTGTCTTAATTACCCAGATAATCCTGTTTGCTTGTATTTTTAAACTATGGAGTGCTGGGTAATTATTCAATTCTTAATAGAAGGCAAATGGCAATGTAAACAATAATTAGGATGTTAGACTAATGTGCTTCAAAGCAAATTGGATTTTTTTTCATACCATTCAGCATGAAGTCCCATAAAGCTGACAATTTAGTGGCAAAGGAAGCAAGTTCCATTTTGCTTACATTTTCTGGTGTTATCTCTTCATGCCTGGTTTCTGTGAATGAGTTTGCTCTGATGCTGCTGCCTGCTCAGGTTGACAGCCAGTTCTCCCTATTTGCCTGTTCTTTCCAACAGCTTTTTGTCCCCTGTAGCCAGGGGTTAGAGGTCAGCAGCATCCCAAATTCCCTCCTGTGCCAGGGCAGGTGAGCATGGAGGGGGGCAGCTGGTGCTGTTGGTGTGGCCAGCACTGGGCTCAGGGGGTCGTGGCTGACCCAAACCAGGGTCCAGAGAAGAAGRAGTAGGCTGAGCTTGGTGACTTCAGCTCTTCTGCATTTGGAATTAAAGGCATATTTGAAGGGAAATTCAAGTTTTTGGCTCTTCAGCCTTTGAAAACAGGGTAATGTGCTGTGGGTCAAAGCTACAGCTCGTTGTCTCCCTTGGCTTGGAGAGCACTCCTGGTTTTCACGGTTCATCTCAGGTTTTACTKAGGAGCATGATGCAGGCGCAAACGTGGATGCTAAACACTCAATCGATTCTTTTTCTGTCTGCAAAACTTGTGTATGTAACATATTTCAGTACTTCCACCGGCCGTTAATTAAAACTTGTCATTGTATCCATTCCTCGCATTGTGTTTAGCCAGTGATTGAGAGCCGTGTGTTGGTAGCAAAGGCGTCGGTCAATAACGCTGCTGCTTCCCGAAAGGCTTTAATACTGTCTCTGTCACACTGAGGGTTTTGTCTGGCCTTCTCTGCGTGTTCTCAGCAGTCTGAAGGGATTGAACAATTGCCTTTATTTTCCCCATTATCAATGCTAAGAAAGGCCAAAATGTTCTCCAGTGTTGATGCTGAATTACAGAAATTGAATTACAGAAATTTAATTTTAAATACATTTTATTCTTCTCCTAAGAAGTGCGGGTGTGGGGGAATCAATGGAACACTTCCAGAGGTTATGGCTGAATTTTTTTGATACAAGTACAGGCTATCTTTATATTAAACTGTGGACTTAGAGGGCGTGCATTTTCTTATTTTAAATCCCAGAGAGCTTTTGCCAGGCCACATTTTAATAACCCTAATTAACAAGTCTGTCTTTCCATACATCAAACATCTCTGTCTGGGGAGCTGAAGAATACCTATGAGTGCTTCTGTGAACTTGGGTCTTGAATTCATTTGTTTTCAGTTTTACGTTTTTCTGCTGCTGAAAAAGACATCGCTGCTTTGAAAACAGTTTCCTTTTGAAGTGTCCAGCCCGGCAATGACTGAAGCAGCCACTGGGCAAATTAGCATGTTAAAAGGAGCAGATCAATACCTTCTCCTCGGCTGATCTCTGCTGGGGCTGGGTCTTGGCAACCCTTGCTCGGGGTCTGGCCGGCTGCACCCCTGCATTTCAGGGGAGCCATCAATAGTGGCGTGAGTTGCGTCAAGCTGAGACTGCTTGATCCGGTGCCCATGCTCTTTCAAGGATGGCAATTTGAAAATGGATTTGAGGGAATTGATAGCTTTGGGAAGATCAGACAGCTTGTGTAATTATAAACAGGATTAGAAGGAAAGTGTAGGGAGAAATGGGAGATCAATYGTAGGGCATGAGTTGGCTGAACTCCTCTGATGCTTGAGTTTTGCTGTACTTAGGTGCTGTGTGTAGAAGATTTCTTTGGGCTTTTTCAAGAGACAAGTAAACACAAATTAATAAGAGGGTGTGTGAGCAGTCCCTACTGTTCTACAGAAACGCTTGGAGGCAGCGGCTGCTGGGTGAGYGTAGCAGGAGATGCTTAGATCCCTCTCTGTTTGCCGACAAACGGCAGAAGGTGGTTCTGGCTTCCCCGTGTGCTCGCACACCTGCAGCAGCACCCTCCAGGAGCTGGCGTGGGATGCTCTCTCCTGTCCTCGGCTCTCTCTTTGCCAGACTCCTGCTCACTAACACAGGCCTCCCTCCCTGGGGCTTCGGGCAGTGCTCAGTGTCTGTGCCCTGGGGAGTGACAGTAACAGCCCCTGCACCCTGCCTTCAGAGTGGGGAGAGCACTGGAGGTTCCTCTTCTGTCCATCAATGCTAAAACAATGAGCAAATTATTGCAGTAATCAAAATGGCTCTGGAGCTCTTCTGAAATGGAGACTRTTTCTGGAGAGGCTTCCTGTGGTCTCGCACACCAGAGATGCCAGAAGATAGCAGAGTTCAGTTGCTGTTTCTTTTTAGTGGCTTTGGTATTTGCATCTTGCACATCTGCCAGCCTTCCCTTAATCTCTGAAGTACCCTAACACRGTTATTAGGTTGACACATTTTGTCCACTCATAATTAGTTCTTGGATTTCCTCATTTATTTTTGTGGTGATCACTAGTGTCCAGGGTAGAGCTAATAAGACAGCTGAAATCAGGACCAGGTCCCTATGCACACTCCACCTGCTCATTAATCAAGGACTCTGCAGTTAATGAGTGTAATTTCCAGGTAATATTTAATCTCAGAGTAGCAATAGTTACACTTAATGTGAAAGAACTTTTTTTGTGGTTTGTTGCTGAAGTCTTTCCCATGGCACATCAGAAACCTCTCCTTCTCCCAGGTGCAGTTCTGTCAGGCTGACCCAAATTTGGACTGCTTCCAAAAATCTGTACAAGATTAAAATACTGGATCCAGTATTCAGGCTGGACATGACACTTCAGTGGGTGCTGAGTGCAACACACATGCATACAGACGTGGCTGATAATGTACACAGTTTTGTAATGCTTTGAGGTTCAAAGGCCTCTCTGTGTGGGGAGGAAAGTTAAAAGCAATCAGCTAAAGGGGTGAAGTCAGCGTGTACAGCTGAAGGTGCATCCCTAATTACTTGCAAGACTGTTTCCATCCTTTCCCTCTGAATCTACCCGTGTGCAGATCCTTTATCCATTTGGTTGATTCACCTTAAAGTTCTCAGTGGCTCTTTGAAGACGTGCTCTCGGTGCCCAGTTTTAATGTGCCCAGAATTAATGTACTTGGTAACCTTGAATTCAACACACCCAATAGCTTGGGAAAGTGAGCTCAAAGGGTTGTGGGCACTGTGAAAGCGCCCGTTTATAGCTTTAGGATTCTTTAATTTGTGAGAGAAAGGAGAACAAAATCCACCTACAGTCACTTGCAGCAGAAGGGAAAGGAGCAGCTGGTCAGCTCCAGAAAGGGGCAGGAGACCTTGTCCACTGTGGAAGAACAGCATTGGCTGTGACGGAGGCTGGTGGATGTGCACCAAGGGTTGATCCAGCACTGCAGGGAACTGCCCTTGTCTTAGCAGGAGTGGTGCAGTCCCAAGAGCAGTATGTGGCCTTATTATCTCATCTCCTTCCCATTACGCTGTGCTGAGATGGTGACTGCAGAGCTGGTCTTTTCAGTTCAAGATGAACTGTAATTTGTGGTATGAGAGTGTGCAAAAGGAGATCTCCTCCCTCTTTCCTGTTTGGTTGGACATTGGTTTGTCTGTCTGTGCAGTCAGAGGACCCTGCTGCTCTAACTTGTGCTGAGATTTTAGCAGCTGCCAGCTCACTGTGAGGGTGCTGATGGGCAGGAGCTCTGCCCACCACACTCCTCTGCTTCTTTAAGGCCACCACTAACTCCTCTTTCTTGTGGCTGTGTGTTTAGGTAGCCTTTTGCAGCAATCATACTAATTTAACCTCTCCATACACCTGTATTAAAGTTTGAGTTAAAAGTGTACTGTAGCAAAGGAGAGACATTTTTCCATGGGATTGTTGAGCTCTTTGAGAATGCTGAATGACAAAGTTAACTCTTGTGCAAACATTGCCTTTTATTTGACTTTGTAGTTTGCCCTTTGAAATACAAACATATTTGTGTCAATCAGCAAGTCTCCTTTCCGGAGTTCTGGTTGACCCTGTGGAAAGAAATGTGACTGTGCAATTATTAAAGGTGAGGCCTTCGTTTTAACAAATGCTGAGTAATTGCTATTCACTCCTCCCTGTGCCTGTGCCATAAATGACAGTGAACTGCCCTTCAGCCTGGCTAAATAACAAGGAAGATACTTGTTTGGAAGGAATAATTCTTCAGAAATTTGCAGTGTGTCAGAAGTATTGTGTCACAGGGACTTGTGGGTAGGGCAAAGAAAAAAGTTGTCTGTCTCAGCTTAGAGTGCAAGAACCTTATTTGAGATTTAAAATGCAATTAGGTCAAATACTATATCTGTGTCACCCAGAGTTAGTAGGGSTTGTCAGAGTATAGAGGAGGGCAGAATTTGCCCATTATAAAATAATCTGAAGTGTATATGGAGATGTGATGCTCTGACAATTTACCTACAACTCTTCATGATTAAAAGGATGAAGGCTCCTCCTCTCCCCTGCCAGAATGTTGGCAGGAATCAGAGAAAGGCTCATAATGCTTCCCGGGAGTTCTTCCACGGTCTAGAGACTTGGACCTGGTTGGTGCCACTGCTGTGATAGATTGTGTCCAGGCAAGTTGTCAGTCAGGTAGTGGGGCTGGGGATGAGTTGTGCCAATGAAATAGAAGAGCAGACCTCACAACTATTTTTGGAAAATAACCCCTGTCCTCTGCCAGGTACTTTTTTCTTGCCTTTTTTTTCTATGTAAAAGCCTTCTGAAGAGCCAGAAGTGTGGTATAAATTCAAGTTTGTTAAGCATTACTGATGCTCTGTAGAGACACTCTCTAGATGGCCCAGTGCCTCTTCTTTCTGTATTAGGTTGTAATTGCTATATTTTCCTTCAGTCTGTTTGTGATTTCTCAAAATAAATGGTCTAATGCCCTGAGCTCAGCATCATGAATCTTGCAGGCAGGCCTTTGATAACAAATAAGTCCTTGTGGTAAGGTAAGGGAAAATAAATTTTTGAGAGCGCTTTTCAATTTCTTTCTCAAAGACATTTTTCAGAAAGTAGTAGATTCAGTTTTACCTGTTCACATCAACAAGCTTATTTTGGCCTTACTCTAGAAGGAAATAATTGAAACACTAGGCAGTGGCTTCCTAACTAGTCCAGGGCTTGATTGATGGATTTGTAGGCCTTAAGCAGGCTTAAGAGACTAGGGCATCTCTTCTGTCTATGTTAGGGCTTACTGTCCAGTTCAGTTTTAGGAGTTCAAAGGTTGGASTTGCTTAAAGTTGAAGATGTCTTGAAATGTCTCTCACCTTCCTTCTTTCTTTAACCAGAGGTGCGTAGAAGTTATCTTTAAAGATGGAACTGATAACAGGACAGGAAATAATGGGCTTAAATTGCAAAAACAGAAGGTTAGGCTAGACCCAAGGAAAAAAGAAAATCATAATTACAGAGATCTGTAGTGCCAGTGCAGATTGCCCAGGGATGTGGGGGAATCTGTGTCGGAGGATTTTCAGAATAAGTTAGACATCTAGTAGCATTGTTTAACTACAGGTTATCCTCCTGTGGGGCTGGGAATAGGCTAACTGGGATCATCTCCATCCTTGTCTCTTGTGCTAAGTGCTCATGTACAGTTGTTATGGGATCACCATTGTCTTACAGCTGAAAAGTAGCTCTTGAGGTCTGACCTAGAAACAGAGACTTGATCATACTGTCTCCTGACTTCTTTCCCTCAAGAGAAACTTTTTCAGTCTGAAGAGGTCTCTTGACTGCTAGAGCTCTTGCTGTGCTGTTCAACTTTCCAGTTTAACCAGCTAGTTTCAGCTAAACAGAACCTTGTTTAGATGTCTTGGATAACTCTCTCTGTTTCTTCAGTCCTTCACAGAGCTGGAGGGGCCCTGAACATGCCCTGGCTTTTCCGGTGGATCATGGCTCTACATATGAGATTCATAGCTTTATTTTACTGGCCTTAGTATCCCCTCTGAGTATCTGAGCCTGTGGTAATGACAGAGTATGACAGGGATGCTGTGGAGTAGCCACAAAGAGCTCTGCCTGTTCCTGGCTCACCTGGAAAGATGAGCAGAAATGCTGCTTCTGCCTGGGTCCTTCTCTGTCCCCACTGCAGCYATGCTCTGTCCCTGACACCCAAAGCACCCCAGAGGGGATCTGTGCAGCAGATCTGGTGCTGCCCTCTTTGCTTTGTGGGTCTGTGCTGTGTTTTGGCTTAGTTTTGCACTCCCTCCTGTGCACCTGAGATGCTTGGCAGATGTAGCTCATTGAGAGACGGTCCCCTTATGCCGACGGAAGCCTCCTCTTTGCATCCAGGTTGGTTTTAATGTGCAGCACATGTGCTCACTTACAAGTTGAATAAACAAGTAACTCCAGAGGAGATATTGTCTGCTCAGGTGCAGTCCTATATCTGTTGGGATGCGGAGAAGGGATATTAAAATTGTTTACGAGGTCAGAGCTATAGTGAGCCTTGCACCACCTTTGAGTTACGATATCATTACCTGAGCTGCGGGAGCCAAGAAATAAAACCTTTTACCGTGAAATATGAGGAGTGCTTATGATTTTGAAGTATAGAGAGGAAGAAAAATGTGCATTACGTCCTAGTACTTTTTTGGGGGGGTTTTTTGTTTTATTGCAAGGGGTTTGTTTTTGCTTACTGGTGACACACATAGAATAGATATGACATTTGCTAATAATGTTTGCACTAGAGAAATGCTCCTTTTACTAGTTCATTTCTTTTTGGGTCAYGCTAGGAAAAATGTTCCTTCCTAAAAGGAATAAATTATTCAAGTTTATTTAAATAAACTTGCTATTATTTATCTACCTGGTACCTGCACTGTTGCAAGTCCGGTCACTTGTTTTCATTTACCATGCTGTGCTTCCTGTCCTTCAAGTGAACAGGGTTTTTTCTGCCCTGGAGTAGGAGCCATTATTATGTTCATGCCATATGAAAAGTTGCACCTAAAACATTGATGGCATAGAACAGAGATTGCTGAAGCAACATGGATTAAGCTGATTATTCTCAAACAGATGAGAGCAGCTAGCAGCTTACATCTGTTGTGAGACCCACTAGCAGTTTTTCAAAGACTGAAAGTGGTTGATGCTCTATAGGCAGTGATCTATCAAAACATACTTTGACACTTTTTATATTGTCCTGTATGGGTACTTCTCTCATAAGTCACTTTTGTGGAATTAAACAATGCTATTACAAAGTTGTGTATCTGCRGAGTGAGAACAAAATTAAAAGCCATGAACAAGAGAGAAGAAAGTGTAGGTGTAAACCCTGAGTGAACGTGGTCTATCAAACACAGATGTGCTGTGGACAGCAGGAGAGGCAGCAAAGATCCTCAGTCCTGGGAGAAACTGAGAGACAACTGCCATGATGAAAAGCAGTAAATCAGTATTTACCAAAGTTAACTTTCGGTTTCTTCAGAAAGTGGATTTTGTGGTCTTGCTGGTCTGCTGTTATGTCAATAACTTGCATCAAAACTTCCTCGAGTCAGAACATCTGTTGCGGCCAATAGAAAGATTCCTCTTGACTTTAATGTGCTTTGGATCAGGCCCAAAATGCAAATAGTTTTTCTCTCATCCTTTGAAGTCTTTAACATTTCATGGGCTSCCTTATGTTATTGGTAATTTGCACCAGAGGTATTTTGCATGCAAATGAATTTTTGGCAGTAACAATGACTGCATTGGTGAATATGCATGTAAGTGTATCACTAAAGCAACTTTTACTTTTCAGTGTATCAAACTAGAAATTTCTTTGTAACAGTGAGTTGTTCACAGTATCTACAACTGCAATCAAATGTATTGACAAATACATGTAAAAAACTGTATAAAACTGTCAAAGTACATTTTGATACAGCTGTATAGAGCCAATTGATTTTTCTTTTGTGGCTTGTGCAGGTTAATACATGTTTTCTATATGAACCTAGCATTTGTCACTAACTTCTTAGAGCACTGTAGATGTCATAAATTTAAATACTGTAATTGAACCTGAATTTAGTATGGATTTATTTACCAGATCAAAGAGTAACTTCAACCTACAACACTCATTTTGTTTGCTAGTATAAACTCCTGAGCTTAGGGAAGTGCCAGAGAAGGACTGTTCCTTTGAATTATGTGAATGTGAGCAAATCACTGGGTTTTTAGTTTTTAATAAAACTGGAAGTGTATTTTTTAGCTGAGAGATCATGCTGATTTTTAGTATTAACATTTTGAAGTTCCTTAGAGTCATAAAGACTGTTGTAGTGCTCTCATGAGTGTCTGCAATACCAGGGCGATAAAATATGACAAGTTTACAGTGACCCTGTTTACCTTATAGTAGGAGCTCACTTTCTTTTGTGAGGTGGATGCTTTGCTCTCTTTGCCCAGTCTGAAACACTGAGCCCTTCTAGGGGCAGCATATTCTCATCGTGGGTTGTCACCTGCCCTGGCCACTGGGGTGCTCTTCCCCAGTTAAAAGCCAGGCTTTCTTGCTCATCTGCTTAGTTTCATCTGGCCCTGACCCAGCCGTTTCTGCCTGAGCCCTCATTTGTAGAGCAATCCTGCTGAATCCCAGCAGGCTGAGCTGAGGTCTCATCCCCTGGGGCCTCAGCCTTTCCTGCTCCCTGCGGCAGCTGGCCCTACCTGTCCTGGCTGGGCTGGCTGTACTTCAAGGGCACAGCCAGCCGGTGACTGGGAGAAGAAAGGGAAAAACAATTTGTGTTTCTAATTGCTCTAAGATACGATTACGAGCATCTTTCCACAAAAAAAATGTCTGCTAAATAGAATATTGCAGGAAGGGCTTGTCAGTGCTGTTGCTGTTAGGAGATCACCGTGTATGACTGGAAATGTAAAGAGTTAGTCACTCTTCTTGTACCCCAGGCTGTTATTTAAAGCTCTTGCTGGGAATGTCATTGCAACAAGGAGGGAGTAGCAGGAAATAAGGGCTGCGGTCAGCAGTGATGGTGAGAAAGGATGTGTCAGCTGAGCRGAGGTGGCGGTGCCCGGAGTCCTCACCTGAGCTGCAGGGATGGTGCTCACGCTAGGGCGAGTGCCAGGCAAGCAGGGCCACTGCTGCCCAGCCAGGGCTGGGCTGTGAGCAAGTGGGAGCTTCTGTCTTTGGTTCCACGCATCTGTTTGTGTAAGGAAGAAGCAYGTAAATAATCAAAACCTGAAAGGGGTCTTTTGTAGACTTGCAGGCGATTGCCCAACTCTTAAAAACATCAGTCACCAAAAATATTTGTCTGTTGTCAGTGGAAAGTCTTTGAAGGGAAGAAGGGTCTTTCTGGTTCTCTACGTTTAATTTTGTGTTGATTTAACCAAATTTCATTTTGAGAAAGGAAAGGCAACCTAAGGGTGCCTTAAGGCAGCATAAGGGGAGGTGACATTGCAAGTCACAGTATGTTGCTGCTGGCWTTACTGGGACAAAGTAACTCTGGCAAACTGGTGTACTTAACTGCTCAGGATAGCAAAGGAACTTGACTGACACTAGTTCTGGTCCAGAAAATACTAAAGGGAAGGAAAGGAGTTGGGCTATGGACCAGGCTTTGCTAAAAAGTAGGTTTGGAAGTGCTCTAATGCTGTGCCTTTTCCCACGGGGCTGSTCTCAGCCCGAAGCACCCAGAGCCTTGCTGAGTCAGCCCCTGCAGTCCCAAGGGCAAGTACAGAGGGCTAGGAGGGCTCTATAGCCCTGAGAAGCCATTGCCAACCAGCATCCATCAGAAGAAGCCCGAGGCTGCCTCATTCAGTCCCGGAGCCCCGGGCTCCTTGAGCAATCTCCAGCTTCAGAGGGCACCGCTCTGATGCCTCCAGTTGCTTGTACTGCAGGGTGGTGCTTGAGCCAGGCTTGGCTTTCCCTGCTCAGCCTTCCTGCAGGCATGTCTCAGGGCACAGCCTCAGCAATGGCTGCAGGAGGGTGGGAGAGAAGGGTGCAGTGGCATCTATGCAAATCCTCGGCTGCTTTGAGCTCCTCTGTTCCAACCCAGGCTGGGGAGGTTTCTGGTTCATGGGCCGTTCCATTTGCCTAAACATCCTGCTCGTATTTTCTGCAGGCATGGGCTCTTTAATATCATGAGTTCAAGGCTAGCTTAGGTATGAGTTGCATAAGCACTCAATAAGAACTGCTTCACTCCTGGCAGAGGCTTGGTGGCAGATATTGGCAGGAGTGTCCAGTTAATTTTTGAACTCTCTTACTCCATCCAAAGTTAAAAGCTGATCCCAAACTGCCGATGACCTCTGCCACCTAAACTAGGTGGTTAAATCTCAACCCATCAACTTTGGTGGTTCAGGGGCACTCCTCAAGCCATACTGTGACACCCAAGCATGCTTGAAATTCACCTCACAATTGTGCTGTTGTGTTCCTAATTCACTGCCACCCCTCTAAAGAGTCAGCAAGTGACAGTGCAGTGAGAGCTGGGCTCTGTCTGAATTAGCATTCCAAAATAAGTGTGAGGTATTGCCCAATTAATACATTCTGCATTACCTAAGACCATGAACAGCCTCTTTTGTGAGGGCCAAAGTTGTCTTTATAAAGAAATAATACAAAGATGTGTTTAAATATGCATGGAATGCGTATTGGTTATTTTAAACACTTAAAAAGCCTTGTTATCTGGGAGACCAAGGACAGTTGTTTTATTGTATTGCTTGTTACAACATCTTTGAAACTTTTCAGCTGGGTACAAGTCTAGAATGAGAGTGTTCTTTTAAGGCTGAATCACATACGAGTTGTAAGCAGTATTCTATTGGCAGTGCGGAAGACAAGATGGAGGGAGGAGGATTGTCCACTGTGATGAGACAGGTTTAAAATGCAGAAATTAGGAGTTTATGTGGTGTTTGTTCCCTTCTGCAGTTTGGGGTGGGGGTTGTTTGGTTAGTTGATTTTTCTTTTTTTTTTTAATTTTGGGTTTTTTTCCTGGTGTTTATTCTTTTTTTTTTTAAACCCACTGGAGAATCATTCCAGGCTTTGTTTCGGTGCCAGGAGGGATGTGCTTTGCCTCTAGGATGTGGGTGACAGTGCCCATTTAATTGTCTGTAGAAGGTGGGATTGACAAAGCAGTGCACAGTGTGCAGACTGTGCAGTGCTGATAGCTGGCCTCTGGCCCCTACAGGGACACCTGATGGAGCCAAACTCAGACATCCTGTGGTGCACAGATCTGGTTTCTTGTGAGGTTTCTGAGTGCACAGCCCTTGGCTCTGCTTCTCTTGCCTTACAACCTTCCTATCAGTGAAACCCCGCTAATGATGAGAATTTCAATTTGCTACTTAATTTTATGGTGATATCAATGTGAGGAGACTCAGGCCATGCATTATTCGCGTGGTTTTATGAGAGCAGTGATCAGGCTRTTGAGTCATTACATCTACTTTACACTTTGGATTTTAATTGCTTTATGGAGCTTGTTAATTTTTGTTTAGTTTGCTGGTAGCTTATGAATGATAGTTATCTCTATCAAAAACTGCCACCAGCTCTTTTGTCACTACTTCTGTATGGTACTACAGTTCTTAGAAACACAGGCAGGAATTTATCCCAGGTAACTATTACATTGTGGCTTCAAAAATACCGTTGTGTTTTATTTTGGCTTGTTTTCTTCTCTCAGTTGCTAGGAACAGATAAAGCACTCAGAACAGTGTGAGTAATAATCAGAACTTCTTAAATATCAACTAACGTGGGAGATAAAACTACCCAAGTGACGTATTTGTGAGTGCAAGCAGTAATAAAGCCATATGAGAAGTCATTATCTCCACATTTTTTAAATCATTTGTTGAGACGTGTATTGCTGTTTATTTAAAATATCCTTAGTACAAAGCTCCTGGGAATACCAGCTGGAATGTGGTATGCAGGTCTCTCTGCGTGGGGTTTTCCATAGGCAGCTGTTCTTTGACCTTGCCCTACATGAGGAGTTTCAGACCTTCATTCCGGGATTGTCGACTGTCCTTTCTCAGTATCACACATTATTCACCTTAGCTTTCTCAAAATGCAATGGCAAATCAGATGGCATTAATGGAAAATGCCGTGGCCTAGAAGATGGCTTTTAGTGCTGACAGAATGGGCTGATGAAATCTGGGCTGGTAAGGTATGCTATTTTTGACTGTGAAAAGTAGCGTTTTCTGAAGGTTTGCTGAATGYAGTAATGTGATTTCATGTTCCTCTTTGTTAGTCATCTCTAGCTGCTGGTGATGGTAATGGATGTTGTCAATGTTCAACATTTAATCAGCTAAGGTATGTGTCTGTCTGCTTTTCTTTCTCAAAATTTGCAAGGATTGTTATCAGCTCCGTGTATTTTCTAAGAAGTCAAAAGCAGCTCAGAGAAAATGAACAGAGGTCTGCTAAATCTGTTTTAGAAGCCCATGAGTACAAATGAATGATTATGTGAAAAGAATTCAGTCTTCCCTCTGACTAAAGAGGTGCTTGCAGGAACTGTTGGCTTGCACTGTCTTTATCCAACCTTGCCGTGACTATTTAGTGAGATCTGATTCAGACTAATTCCTGCAATCTGTAGGTTTTATTCCCTGACGAGGCTGGAATATTTGGATGTCTGTTCAGACATAGAGTTTGCTTTCTAATTAGCACATCAGGTGCGCTTTTTTTTTCTTTTTTTGTTGTTTGGGGGTTTTTTTTGGGTTGGTTGTGGTTTTTTTTTCCTGAAGGCCACAACCTCTGTCCCAGTTGGGCAGGTGAAATTTCACAAGCACTTTATCATCATGGCTCATACCTCAAGCATCCGGACACACCTTTCTGATTGTCATTTATATCCGCCTGTCCTTGCCTCTGGCATTTGCTGAGTTCACGTTTCCATTTGATTTACTGCAAAACATTTTGTTTAACGAGTCACTAACACACACTGACAGGGAAGTCCCCCTCAAGAAGCTGAACTAATGATAGCCTTCATCTTTGCTTTCTTCGGGTAGATGCTAGAAAATCAATCTGTTGGTATTCGTGCTTTAGACTTTGCAGAAGAATTCTTGAAACTTCGAAACTCTGACCTTGAATCTGTGAGTGCTCTGAATTGCAAATGCTCTTTGTCACAGGCTCTGTGTGTGTCAGAAGGTGGAGGAGCTCCAAGGCAGTGCCTGCGCTCCCCAGTTGCAGAATTTCCAGGGCAATTGGGCTGTGAGTCAGCAGCAGCTCTCTGAGTGTTCAGGTAGCTATGGAAGTGGTTGGATGCTGAGGCTGCTCCTTAACAGCGTTTCTGGGAAGTCTTTTAATATACCAGAGCAGCCACTCTGTCTTCTGGACTTGGCTTCTTCGGTGCATGCCTGAGTAAAGTCACCAAGTGTTTGCAATATCAAAATCCACTTAATGTTGACAAAAGTGATTCGTATTGGTCTTATAGAAGATTGCCTATCTCCCATGATGAGTTGTGTACAACTGCAAAAATAGCTCCAAGTGTCACACTCCCAAAACATAAGGAAACGGGTAAGAATAAAATACAGCAAAATAACCATCTCCCAGCTTCCCCCATTTGGTTGCTGATCTCATGTATTTGGGGCTCTGCCTGGCACAGTGCAGATTTACTGATCCATTAGTGGCTGCTGTTTGGCTGCACCTTCACATAGGAAAAATATGTCTAGAAAATAAACTTGGCACATCAGACATGCCATAACTAATTCATTGCAGCCAGCACATTTCCTCCTGTTCTGCTTAACTGCCTCAAGTTTTGATTATGTACAAATTTAATGGTTTGGTTCTGCTAGAAAATCCCGGGTTTGTTTATTTAAGTTTGTATTTCTTAATGAATGCATGCAAGAAAAAGCACTAAGTAATTACAAGTAAGGAACATGGAAAACTAATATGCTGATCTGAGCATTAGTTATTGAAAGTACAGGCTCTCCTACGGTTTTTTGGTAGGCTAATAATTTTGGCAATCGAGTGACAAAGTGCTTGCAAATTCAAGCAAATGGTGGTCCCTGAAGGACTCCTTGCTGGGGCAACCTAACAAATCCTCAGGGAACTCAATTTTGGTGTTTAAAGGCAGAATGCAAGTGCGGGGCAGGCACAGGGGGAAAGGCTCTCCTGGCCATAGGCGGCTGCTGGGGCTGCTCTTGAGGTTTAGCCATCTTAATCATAGTTGTAAGGTACCTCACTGTGTGACACTCAGCAGTCAGAGAAACACCAGAAAGACAGTGAAGTTCTGCAAGGTATTTTCTTCTGCTTTGGGATGAATCTACTGATAGTTGACAGATGCAGAGAGAAAAAAAGAAACATTTTTACCTCAGGTCTTCTATCTTGGCTGAAGGTGAGAAGTGGAGGTTACTCTGTGTGAATTTGGGATCTCTTGAAAAAAGTAGAAAATATGTCCTGAAAATAGTCAATCTCATATACCCAAGTATGTTTGTTTGCCTTCTGTAAGATCACCTTGTCAACAGCATTTTAAAACCTCAGTGTCCTAAGCTATCTTAGATACAATTGGGATGTTGGTGATAGCATTTTGTTAATTGTTCAGGGAAAATTAAGCTTTGATATGGTTTAGTGAGAGTAGATAAAACAGTGCTCATAAGAACTCTGAGCTGATAACTTATCGGATCAGGAAGAGTGCGAGGTGATCAGGGCGGACGTGAGTCACACGCCGGCTCCAGCCTCGCCACCAGATTTCTTTGCTGGAGTAAATTTTTGTGGCCTGGACTGAAGTCAGTGGTGCTTTTGGCCATTCTGACCAGCTCCATGGTTACCACAATTAATTTCTCTGTTTATTATCTTGCACTAATTCACGTATCGTATAGATATTTGAATAAATCGCTCTGTCATGTCAACCGTGGGGACCTCTGAGCCAAAGTGGAATGTTATTGTTAAGCTTGTTTGCCAATAGTTTTGTTGGAGACAGATGCTTTTCCAGATTAGAAGCAAAATTGTGTTTGTTTTGTCACTTTCTCCTCGTTAGCAGCTGTACAACATTCAGTAGGAATTCAAAAGGAAGCTTTCCTTCTCGTGTGTCACCATTGCTGGGGTGAAGGCTCTGCGAGCTGGGCTCTGAGCTGATCTGTATCCCAGCCCAGAGGGCTGTGTGTACCTGCTCTGGCGACCAGGGGTGCAGGAGGCTCAGGGCGGTGTGGCAACGCCCCACAGGGGACAGCTCRTGCTGGGGATGGGGCTGGCATCCTGGGATGTGCATGGAGAGAGGGAAGAAACCTCTCATTTGTTCATCAGCACTGGCTGGCATTAACCCGGTCACCTGAGAAGTCGTCGTTGGCTTTAGCAGTTGGCTGTAGCAGTTGGCTCAGCTGCGAGCTCCTTCCTCATGCTGGAGCTGGTCTTGTCTTGAAAGTGTTATCTCATGGCATGGTCTGTGTGCCTCCTGCAGCCCCACTATGAGCTCCATCTCCCACAGAAGCAACCTCCATCGTACAAGCTTTCAGCCACTATGGCTTTGCTCTGGTACAGATGGATTCACACTCTGGATGCTTCCCTTGGAGCRAGTCAGAGGGCCCTGCCATCCTCTTGTAATTCATCATTTCCAGTGCTCACTGATGTGTCTGCTGAGAGCCTCCCTGGAGCTGTCTGGCAAAGACCAAGCTGGGGGAGAAGAGACCTATCACACTATTTTTGGTCATGCCTAACATTGGTTTCTGCTGTTGTGCTATTCTTTAATTTACTGGGAGACTTTCTGGAGAACTCTTGAAGAAAAACTTGGCTTAAAGCATTCATGAAATGGCTGCCTCCATAAAAAAGAAAACGGCTTTAAAATTTTACCAGGTGATCTGCCCATTGCACGGCTGGGCCAAATCCTGTAGTCTTAGAGCAGCAGCTGTGTCTGAACCTGGAAAATGGAAAATGATGTAAAGATACCATACATCAGCTAAAGGAATTAGTGCATGATGTCTTATGAATTCAGGATAGTAGAGAATTTAAAGGATAAGTCCACCTCAAATTGTAAATCTTCTTATCCAGAACTCACACCAGCCACTCACAAAATGATATCTCTCTGGCTGTTCTTTTTCTGAATCTCCTGCTTGCTGGGGCTGTGACAACACGTCCCCCAAACCAGCCTCTGTACATCCAGTGCCTTTCCTTCACTCCACAGGGATGTGTGAGGATGAGAAGAGGCACTGAGTGCAGGCCGGGGGGAAGCATCTGCTCTCTGCAGAGCAAGTGCTGATGCACCAGCATGGTGGAAAGCATTCCGAGTGCACCTGGATGGGGTCAGCAGCAGGCACTGCTCTCCTGCTCCCGGATTGGCGCAGTGCCACTCCTGGCATATCCTTCATGTGTCATGATACACGACTTTACAGTGGTTCTGCTGTGCTGGTGTTTCTCCTCATGACCTAACAGACTGTGCTTCAGAGCTATTTTCTCCTGAGGTAATTCCCTGTCTTGCTTTTATTTATTGGTGATAAAAGACTGTCACAGATAAATAAGCATGTTCTCACTTGACTTGATAATTTACATGGCATTGCTGAAGGTGATTTACAATTTATACATGGAAAGGATTTGCTGATCTCATTAATAACTTTCCAAACATCTAGATAAACACGCTATTGCTCTGAATCAAGTGAGCACGAAGCAGCCAAGGTATTCACCTGCAAGGGCTTCTGGCACTCTGCTCTTTCCCAGACAACAGAAGTTTGACAAAAGAATGTGGGAACTGCCAAAACGCGTTTCTCCTCACAGCCACCCAGATCACCCTAAGGTGGGAGATTTCAGCTATTCTTGCTAAATTATTCTTCCCTATTGGAAGGCTTGTTGACAGGAGAAGATTCCCAGCTCTTTGATTTTTAAATAGGGGCTGTATTTCGCATCTCTGTGCCTGCAGCCCATGCGGGAATTTTGCTGCATCCTCTTGAACATCCTGCCGAAGCCTGAGATGCAAAAGAGCAGGTGAACAGTCTCCACAAGCTTCCTCCATCGGGGCTGTAAAAGGAGAGTTGAGACAGCCCTGGGTATTCCCTGCTGAGCCAGGTTGTTGCCAAGATTTGTTTCATCAGAAATAATCACCTCCTCTTGTTTTATGGGCGTCTTGTTATCTGGAGATCTCCAAGTGCTCTATTGCTTAATTAAACCTCACAACAGCTTTTAGATGTATCTATTGTGAATCTTATTGCCACTTTCTAAGTGGATAAACTGAGGCAGGGATATCGAAGTTTGCACTCTGGATGTCTGTGTAGTGACACTCATCAATTTAGGGGGCCCCAAGGAACAGCCCTCCTTTCTCTTCCACTGCTCCCTGCTTCTTTCATGCCATTGACTCCTGTAAGAGGGTTATCCATACACGGGAACTTCTCATGATCTGCAGAGAGATGAGCTGAAGTTAGTGAGCAGAAGGTGAGGCCAGACCAGCTGGGAGGAAAAGGAATGATTTTTCCTCTTAATACTGTGATGCAGACTGTGTCCATGAACGCCAGAGGCAGGTCAGGCAAGCTGTTCTCAGCTTCTGTGGCAGAGCCAGGAATTACACCTGCCTTGGTCTCCCATGTAGCTGCGAGATCGCACCTCGTTCTGAAGCTTCAGGCTGTGAGTGAGAACAAATGTGGAAGAATGGCTTCCAGATGGCTCCTGGCGTGTTTGGGGGGGTTGTGAGTTAGCCCAGGGAGGGGCAAATCTCCTTCCCTGGAGATGCTCAGAAGTGGTCTGGACACAATCCTGAGTAATGAGCTGTAGGGAACCCTGCTTGAGGAGGGAGGTTGGAGTAGAGAACCTCCAGTGGTCCCTTCCAACCTTCCCCATTCTGTGATTCTATGACACTTCAGCTCGATTTTCACATCTAGGAGAGAGTCAGGGAAAAAAGGCATCTCGGGAGATCCTGGGTGGTTTGAGTCTTCCTCTTCCACTTTCAGAATGTCTTTGGTAGCGAATGCTGTAGTTAAACAAGGATGCACCTGCCGTGTGCCTCAAGTCCAACACTTCTGAAAAGGTGTGATTTGCGTAGAATAGAAAAACATGCAGCTTGAGCCAATTTAGGGAGAAAAGGACAAACAATTGAGCTGCTGTTTTCCTCTTGTTGAAGTTGAGCCTCGTGCTAAACTTTGCATAGGGAATGAGCTAAAAGTGGTCATGTGTTCCAAATAGCAAAGGGCAAAGAAGAGAGAAGCAACTCATCAATGTATGACCCTCTCTAAAGTGTCGTGGGTAATCAAGTGTGAAGTACTTAATGGATCATGATTTGCATGCCACTATTTTGATTGATGTACTACTTAGTAGAGGATTGATAGTTTTTTACGGGGGTGGTGATGGGAGTCTCTCAGAAGCAGAGGTATTTAAAAGATGTGTCGATGTGGCACTTAGGGAATATGGGTTGCTGGTGGACTTGGCAGTGCTGAGTTAGTGGTTGGACTCTTTTTTTTCCAATCTAAATGACTCTGTGGTTCTGTAAGCACCTCGTCTATTTTCTTTAGTGCTGGGGAGAGCCAAAGCTCTGGTTTTTTGAAGTCATTGTGTTCCCAGCATCTTTGTTAAACAGTCAAAAATAGTGCAGAGTTGTTATCTTGCATAGAGCCGGATCTCACCAGAACTGTCTATATTTAGGCATCTTCCAAAACCTTTGTGTAAAGCAATTCTCTGGGGAGACCAAAATAGCTTTTTTTTTTTGTTTATATATAATATCATACAGCCATCTAGAGAGGATGTGATGATTAAACCATATTAAGGCATCTTGCTATAGCTCTGGAGATAGGAGCTTTAACTGTGTTCTGGTCTGTTCACAGTTAAACTAAGAGTAAAAAAAGCCCAGAAAAACACTGTAGTTTTTAGTTTGCTGGCATAATATGGCTCCATCACACTAATGATACAAGTTCAAACAGTAGCAGAAAACATTACAGCTATGCTGGGTTCTGCTGTGGAGTGAAATTCCACTTGCACAAAGGAGACGGCATTAAAGGATTTATGTGTGGGATCAATCCTCAAATTCCTGACAATAGACAATTTGTTAAGGGGTATTAATGTAATAATTATTTCAGCCAACTTGCAAGGTCTCATTAGCCTGTATAAAATACAAGCACTTTTAAAATAACTGGAAATAACATGTTAGAGGCTCTCTAATGCATTACGAGTACACTTTATGCAAAGGCTGGGACCCCTCAGCTGATGYTTGTGTTAGGAGCAAAGAGACATTTTAAACCATAATGTCAGAGCTCCGTGTTGGACCTTTCTGTCTTAAACTGCTCAAGCTGATATTGTGCTCTATCACAGACTTATCTAACTTTAGGGGTTTAATTGCCTTTCTACAGTGCTGTTAAAATTTAGGAGATGAGAGATAATCCCAGGCTGGCTGGACAGTGCTTTTGAGATACAGATCTCTGTTCTCATCAGTGCTTTTACACCACTGGGGAGAGAAGCTTGTAAGCAGGTCTCCTGACAAGAGGATTAGGGCTTGTTAATGTGGCGATTCGGGCCAATTAATCAGCTTTCACTGGAGTAGATCATAAAACTTAAGTACTGATTTTTTTTTTTTCCTGTAAAATGTAGTTGCTTGAAGAACAAAAATCACGATTTTTTGTGTTTTTATAAAAAAGCCCCACCTTAATGTCTTAAGTTTGCTTGCAAATGTGTTAGTTTTGTGATTCTCCTTGTGCCGCTTCTGTTCAAGGGAATCCATCAACTTGTTTTTCTAATTGAGTCATTATTTGAAACTGATTAGTTGACTCATCTCTTAAATCTCACAGCTTGTATAAAGGTGATTAAACTTTCAAAGTTAGATGAAGTCTGTGATAGAGCAGAGTGACAGCCTGAGCACTCTGGAACACAGATCTGAACACTTGACTCTGGCAGCAATGTTTTAAAGATCCCGATAGCACTTGGGTCAGTGTGCTGGCAGTGCTGGTGCTCTCTGCTCCCAAAAAGGACACGGCTGCTCCCTCGCTATTTCCGAGCAGAGGGATCTTTATCATACCACGGCATCTGTTTATTGTATAAATACTTTTAAAAAGTAAAAATGCAAACAGTGAGGTGCCGAGTCCCCGGTTCAGCAGCACATTCCTCTTTGTTGGAGCACTTACCCGTGGAGTCGAGTGTGCTTTCAGTGCCGTGCTGCGTGGAAGGGAGGCTCGCGTCCCGGTGCCGCTGCGCAGACGGAGTGTCCCCAATGCTTCCCGCTGGTGGCCGTCACTGCTCCGCTTGCCGCTGCCAGTCCTAGCAAATATCTTCCTGTAGAGAGCAGAGCAGGTTGGGATTTTAATTCTTCGTGRAAAGTGCTGACTTCTCACTGAGAAAGGAATTTTTTTTTGGTGGTTATTTTCAGTCACGAATTTTTTCACCTAGACCTTGGATTCTTAACTTTTTAATTGTTGTTTTAGTTTCAGACAAAGCCCCAGTACTGCAGATGTTCTGTCCAGGGGCTGATTTTCCTTTTAGGATGCCTTGGTGAGATTTTCCAGCTGTTCCCCCCAGCGCAGGGCTGGAAGCTGTGTGTGCTGCAGGGTTGACAGAGCTAACGTGAGATCAGGGCGCTGTCAAAGACCGGGAGTGAGCATGATGTGGGAAATGTCAAGCTTATCCCCAACTATTCCCCCCAAATACCACAGCTGTAGCAGAGATGGGGGTTGCACAGATAAGCTATTATTATTAATACATAGAAATGTGAGGTTTTCAAATTTGTATATTTTTAAGAGGAGTTCTTTTTTTTAGCAGTTGTGATTTATCAGCTGTAAAGCAAAGTTCAGAATAATTCTTACTAATTTTTAAGAAGAAAAGCTAATTTTTAATTTTTGGGTTTTTCTATGTATATACCTATTTAACATATGAATTGTRTATGTATTTAGTTTTTTGTTTTATGATTTTGACTATCCAGTTTCTTTAGAAAAAGGTGACAGATAAAGTAGGTTTCAGCTTTTGAAATGGTTGCGTTATCAGCATAATTATATTTCTTTTGCATGAGATGCAAGTTAGTTTGAAGCATTTCTGTAGAAGGCAAGCAAAGCATTTCTGTGTAAAACCCAGGAGAACTGCTCCTGCTTAGGAGTGGCACTCCAAAAATACAAGCTCTGYCCGTGTAGAGAGGATTTGGCAGTGTGGCAATGCCAGCGGTGCCGTAGGTCTGTGCCCACAGTGTGCAGTGTCCAGCTGTGGGGCTGCACGGCAAAAACATCTGGCAATTGGCTCCAAAGGCTGTGTCAAGAAAATAATACCCTGGAGAACAGGCCCTCCTTGGCTGGGATTAATAGGCCATTCTGGTTCTTGCATCATACACCTGGGAGCTGTGTTAGTGCCTGCAGCTCCCTCTCGAACAGATTGTCCGATCAGATGTCCTGTCCTGTTGTGCTCGTGCCCTCTGCTGAGCTGGAGACTTCATTTGTCCTGGTTTGTTTCTCTGGACTTAATGTGCATAAAAAAAAAATGTAAAAATTAAAGCTCTGGAATTCAGGTCAGCAGATTTTGGCTTGTTCAGGAATTCTCTCATCAGGAGGGCAGTGAAGAAGCCCACATGAGCTGGTGGGTTTTAAAGGACAAGCTGCTGCCAGCACACCCACAGCCCATTGCAGCTGCAGAAGGCAGAGGGCGTGTAGCAGAAGGCCAGGGTGGAATGGGCAGGGAGCCCTTGGCACAGCTCAGACACACAAGAGAAGCACCCCGGTAGGATTCTGTAGTCTAGCCATTGCTTCAGGATGCAGAGGAGGCATTAGGAAAGCCAGAGCTTGGCTGGAGTTGGAGCTGGTGTGGGGTATGAAGGACACCGAGGACACCTGCTCCTGCAGGCACCAAAAGGAAAGCTGAGGAAAACATGGTCCCAGTGCTCAGTGGGGGAGGAGACTTGGTGCCCAAGGACATGGCAGAGACTGAGGTACCGAATGCCTTTTTGTGCTGACTTTCACTGGTGAGGCTGGCCGTGTGGCCTTCCAGGTCCAGCAGAGTCTGGGGAAGTGAAGCTTTACAGGAGAGGGCTGAGTTCAGGGGAGCCTAAGTGAAGTGGACCTGATGAGATGTGCCTGATGGTGCAGAAGGATTTGGCTGATGTGAGTGCACTGCCGTTCCCTGCTGTCTTTGACAGGCTGTGGCAATGGGCAGCTTGCAGTTAGCAGCGAGTGCCTCATCCCTTGCCCTCCTGAGGATTCCATAAGAGACCTTGGATGGTGATTTGTTTCCACACCAAAGATCTCTCTAGCTCCTCAGTTCTTTTTATTTCTTAAACTGAAGTAGGCAGTTGAATTTCTGATCTCCCATGAGCCAAATAAAAACCTGGCCACCTCTCAATGAGGTGATCGTCATGTCTCCGTGGRTGCACATCAGGCAAGGTACTCTTGGATTGCCAAAGGTGTTTGAGGCCTGCTGTGACTGGCGTTCCCCAGCCTTAAAACCAGCAAACCACAGTACAAGCTGCAGACTTATAGCCTAGTCTGCTACGCCAGGACAAAAATAACCAAAGATTTTTTTTTTTTATGGTTGTTCAGATTGGATGTGTGAAAAGCTCCTTYACTCTGTTTATGCTGCAGCTTTGCAAAGGAGGTCTGCATGCTTAACCTGCCAGGGTGCCTGCATCCACAGGTCCAGTGGCTTGGATACTTGGAGTTTGGATTTCAAATCATAGTACATTTGTGCTCCAAGGTCCCTTTATTTCTATTTTGAACTTCTTAGTTTTTTGTACCCAGTCATGGAGTAAAAGTGCTCTGAAGTCAGTCTAGACTCTGTCCCCAGTGGGATTGTTTGTGTTTCCTTGTGTCATTCATGCATCAAAAATATAYGCTTAGTGTGTAGAAATACTGGTTTTCTCATCAGAGATACAAGTTAAGATGGGGAGCTCCTTTTAATGTGTAGCAGTAGTACAGTCATTATTAACAGGAGGCAAAGATCTTACAATGTGAACATCAAAGGAATCTGACGTTATTTGGAAACAGCATTTGGTACATCACATCACATTCTGCAACTTGACTTTTAAGAAATGCTCAAGAGAAAGCTTTTTTTTCCCCTCCCTTGGCTTCTAAGGATCTTTATTTATCACCCTCAGGGGCATTACAGTGAGTAATTAGATTGGACCAGGAGAACGACTTAATTTTACAAGAAACTCATTAATTCATCCTATTTTAAATCTTCTCRTTTCACCCAAAACCCAATTATGCTTGTAGTGGCAATGATCTGGAAAGGCATTGTCTCGTAGGTACCGGGGGGGCCACTGGGACTCCTGCGGTATTCATGTCGGGGAGACAAGGGTGACTCCCTTTCTTTGACTTCTAGGTCAAAAGAACTAGTTGCTGGGACAGCTTGACAATTAGAAAACCCTGATGAGCATTTGGAAGTAAAACAGCTGTACAATAACGGAGGGGTTCATGGTGCGGGGCAGAAAGCTCATCAAAAGAGACTATCCAAACAATTGAGTTCTATAATTAACACACAAAAATCTGTTCAGAAATGGTAATAACAGTAAAAGAAAGCTGAGAAGATGCTGCCTACTTATGTGGCAGATGTGGTTTTGTTACAATCCGAGAGAGAAAATCCATCCTCTTAAAGACTAAGAACAACATTCAAGGGGAAAAGTAAAAGTAACTTTTTGTTCCTAAGGGTGCAGTTAAAACATGAGCTTAAAATATTTCCAGAGAGAGAAGAGCTGTAGAAAAAGTAACCAATGATGAAAGACATCAAATATGCTATCAAAGTATTTTTTCAAGTCTTCAAACACAAATTTCTTTTCTCACTGAAATGTATAAACCTGACATTAAAATATCTCTTATTAAATTATTTGCTTTGTCCTTCATTTCACCAAGAGTACTGTTTTAGGGTTTTTCTTTAAAGCTGGCTACAATCATTGACTTAAAAGAAGTTTTCCCTCTTCTGTTTTATGTGAAGGGATATTTGAGTCCAAAATTCCTTGAGATGCAATTTTAAGTTTTCTTGTGTATGTAACTAATATATTTTTCTGCTTTAAAAAATGGACTCTGAAATGCATAGCTTCTGACAATTCAGCTGCTTCCACAGGTTTTAGCTGTATTATTCACTTGCTTGTGATAGTAGATGTTCTTGGTGGTGCACAGGGAGGTGTTTTTGGGCGGGAGGGTGCAGTGGGAGCATGGCTTCTGTTTGGTCGTGGTCGTGTCCTGGCTGGAGGCCCTTTCCTTGTGGTGCCTGTGGGGATCTCAGCCTTTGGCCAGGGATCTGTAAGGCCGTGGCTCTGCAGCCAGTGCTGCTGGCYGGTGCAGGACTGCATCGCACAAGGCTTTTTGTAAGTGGGCACTTCACGACACCTCTGTCAGATTTTCTTCTGATATCAGTTCATTGACTTAACTAGATTTCCTTGAGAAAAACCACGTTTCTGTGCTTGTTTTCCTCCCTATTCACTTTATTAGCTTGTAATCAGAAATCATTATTTTCTCAGTTGCAAATTCTCCCCTTCAGCAGAGGCTTCAGGTGGGATGTTTCTCCTGGCCTTGGTTCCTGGTGTCCAGGGCTTCTGCCAGAGCTCCTGCCCGGCAGTTTGCAGCTCAGGGCTGGCCCCTTGGACCTTCCCTGTCCCATCACTGCTCACATCCCAACCAGCCCCTTGGGCTCAGGGGTATCTCCCGTCCCTGGCTCAGTCCTGCTCAGCCTCCAGGCACTGCCAGAGAAGCCTCTGCCGGGAGCTCCCAGAGATGTTTTTAAGATATGCACTGCATTTTTAATGGTTTAGGGACTTGTCAACAAAGAGGTTGGGATGATTTCTTTATCCAATCCTTTGCAAGACATTACACTTTTTTTTTTTTAAAGGACTATGAAGTATGTCAAGCCTTTTCCAAACCATAATTGCCATTTCCACAAGGATAAAGGAATAACTTAAGAGCAAGTACGGGGGATTTTTTCAAACAACTTAAAATTTGAAAGAATAATTTTTTAAAATATTTCCCCTACCTCCAAATAAAAAAAAAAAATTAACCCATAGCTTATTTCAAAATAGTTAAAACCAATTTAATACGTATACTTTGTTGTAGATGTGTAAGATGAATTTTTAAATTCTGAAATTGCTGTCTGAAATTTTCTAATAGAAAATTCAGCATTTGGAGAGACTAAGCAAACAGACTTTCCAGCCCACACATGTATTCTTTCTTTTTTTTTTTTTTTTTTGAGGAAGCCATGAGTCTGAAAATCAGGTTTTAATGTGAAAATGGAGTTTGAAAAACAGCTTGAGAAAATTTACATCTAGATTTGACTGAAGTTCCATAATTCTTCAGAGCAATTTTTGCAGTTTTGACATGTATCACTCTGGTAAATTTGGAAAAAAGAAGGAAAAAGGCATGTAAGAATGTCCAGGAATGTTTGCCAAATCTTGTCTCACTTTAAGAAAAGTAGAAATCAAATAGATTTTAATATTATAACTCAAAGACATCAGCATAATTATTTCAAGCTGATGTCCATTTAAATTAATGTGATTTGCTCTGAGGAAAAACTGTGAACTGAAAATATTTTTGTTTGAGAGCTTCCCTTGARTCTGGTGCAGCCGATTGTAACCGTGTTACTCTTGTGGGTGATCTGAATGTGAGAAAAGGTTTTTCTCCTTTTTAAAGAAAAAAAAAAACCCTAACAGAAAGAACTAATTAAGGCAAAGCTAAGAAATTGAACTCAAAGTTTGCATTGCACATGTGAACTAATCTTTTTACAATGGCATCTTTCGAAAACTGTGTAAGAAYCCCATTCATGCTGGGTCTCACCCAGCAAATCCTTCCTAGAAAAGCAGCCCCRTGAAGATTTGTCATGAGCAAGCAATAAAGACTTCCAGGGAATGGGTTCTGTACAGGCTTCTTGTTTGCCTACTAAATCATTAACCTTCAAAAAAAAGCCCATCCGTAGCTGTAATAGGTGTGTCAGCAGCAGTTCATGCTAAGAACGGCTTTGACAGGATTAGGTTTGAGTTTTTAAGTGACGGTACCGTGGAGCTCTTGGGGGCAGAGAACCACTGGGTTAATGCAGCACATTCTGTAATGCCCTTTTATGTCTGTTACGAAACATGGTGAATCTCTGAGCACATTGAAATGAAGAAAACTGTCTTCAGGAGTAGGTGATTTTTGAAGCAAAATGGCTGTGTGCTTTAGGAGCAGCCAGTGTGTTTGGAGAGCTTTCTTCAGGTCTTGAAATATTAATGATCTTGGCTTAATATAGTAGAAAACAAAATACAGTGCATGAAACGAGGGGGAAAAAATCCTTGAGATACAGAGTGTTGACCTTGCAGTACCCACTGAATGCATCTATTCCCTTTTAAACCACTGAGTCTGAAAAGACAAGGAGGAGGAGGAATGGTCACAAAAATCTTTACCTGTGACATTTTCCTGTCTTTCTAGAAACATGTTAAAGCCCCAAGAAGATTTTCAGCCTTGTACTAGATTGTTGAATATCTGAGTATTTTAATACCATGAATATGCTAAAGATGCCTCTTTGTTTAATGATTTCTGTGGACTATGATGTTCATATTAACTGTAATATTAGAGTTTACGTGTTTAGTTTTTAAAACCTTGAATAGTAGAATTTTGTGGATAAGAGCTGTTAGCTTGGTTTCCTTTTGTATTTTGTTTTTCAATGCCTTATCTTAATATATGGCAGCAAGACTCTGCCTGTGGGTGTCTATCCTGGTCAAATACAGGCTTAGACATATTTCTCATCTGAGTTCTGGCAGTGAAAACCAGGAGTAATATCTCAGATCAGCATCTGCTGCTTGACTGCTGCTGTTGTTAAAACCAGGGCATGTAGTGATATAGCAACTTGCTTACCAGATAGTGCAAATCATGTAAAATAAAATGTAAGGTTATTTTCCAGGGGTTGTGTTTTTTGTTTTGTTTTGTTTTGTTTTGTTTGTTTTGGTTGTTGTTTTTGTTTTGTTTTGTTTTGCTGGGCAATTCCCGTGGCAAGCAGAATAAGCTGTTTTACGGGAGTCACCTCTGCGTCCTGCGAGCGCCTGGCTGATGGGCCATACGTGGCGGGTTTGTGTTTGTGTCCAGGGACTAAAATTGTCTCTGACACGGGGAGGCTGGGCTTGACCCCCGTGATTCTCCCTGCCAGAGCTGTGGTTGCCAGTTTTAATTGAAACCCCGAGGCTGTTTGAAGCGTGGCCAGAGCACACCTTGCAAGTCGAACCTTATCTAATGACATGATGCACGTAAACTCTGGAAGTGTAAATCTCAGCCACTTGAGCAATGTGTTTTCACAAGGTCCTCTGGTCCCGTGACAGCCCCAGTGAGTGACACTGGGCTGATGTCCCAGCGCTCCTAGAGATGRCGAGTGGCACATCGTAAAGTCAGGACTTGTTAAGGACGTTTCATAAATGGCTTTGGCTAATAAGAATGAAGAAACTTGCTCTTTTATATATGTGTTACTAATATCCCTCTCCACTTCCCATTGGAGGGCTGTGTAAGAGGAGGAGGGAAGGAGCGAGGAGCAGTAAGGGAAGTTGAAACAGAAAGAATGAGCCCTGGCTGTGCAGGGCCTGCGTCCTCCCAACAGGAGCCTGTGTGTAGCAGGGGAACCCTAAAGGTGGTGTAGGTGATAAATGACAAGATGTGGGAGTGAGTCACACARTAAATACTGGGAACAACCTTTCCTTTTTACTGGTTTGCCTACCTGAGAATTTTCTCTCTTCTCCATGGTGCTAAAAGCCAGTGGTGATGGTGGGCTTTTATCTCTAGCCAAGGGAGAAGTTTCTAGGATGACATACCTGTTAGCCACTGTGAAAATATGTTATTAATGATGCTAATGAGTTTTTTCCAAGTGGTGTAAAAGTAGCCATTCGTGTAAGCCTTGCATTTATGAAGATGATGTCACTGAGAGCTTGCCAAGTGCTCGTGGGCCCTGGTGGCAGTGGTGCAGTGACTGCTGTGCCTCAGCTTCGAGGAGGGCAGAGCACTGCTGATCTCCTCCCCTGGGAACAAAGAGCCAAGTTAATCCTGCCTTGCCAGGAGGAAGATGTGCCATTTCCGGGCATGCTGGGTTCCTGTCCCACTCCCTCTTAAAAATTGGCAGTGTCTGACTGTCAGCTGCCATTCCTTAAGTGGTCATAGAATAAACCAATTGCACCCCTTTTGTCATGATCTGTGTGTGTGTGGGTGCAGGTGGGCATGGGCTAAGCCACATGCAACTCCACAGTAAGCACAAAGAGGCAGCTGATTTTCTGGCAGTGTCAACAGAAGAGTATAATTTTTTTGCCATCTCTAAGCCAGCTTTTAAAATGGCTCTTGTTGGAATTAGAACTCAGTATCCCCTGACATAGGATTACTCATTACGAGTGTGATGATTGTTAATTCTTCACCTGGGGCTAAGAGGACATCATTAGATCTCTTTGAAATGTCTCCTGCCTTGATTTTGAATAAGTAAGCTTGCAATTTATGATCACAGCCTGGGCCAGTAACACTCTCCCTTCCTGTTCCTCCATCCAGCTTGCAAAATCGGATACTACAAGGCTCTCTCGACGGATGTTGCCTGTGCCAAGTGCCCGCCTCACAGCTACTCCATCTGGGAAGGCTCTACCTCCTGCACCTGCGACCGGGGCTTCTTCCGAGCGGAAAATGATGCTGCCTCCATGCCCTGCACTCGTAAGTTGGTCTTGGAACAACCTCTTGCCCCTTTTATCATCCACTTCTTCGCCTGTCTTCTTTTCACTGTGTATGTAGGAAATACCGCCTGGAGATCTGTGCCTCTGAAAAGTGTTCTGCTTCTGAGCATTCAGTAGCTTTTATGGCCCTTTGCAGATGCAGTTTGCATTTTGGCTCACACTTCTGAGTGAAAGTGTTAGTTCTCAGCCCTCAGTTCCTGCTGACATGGTTGTGTTGACCCTTGGCATCTTACAGCCTAAATAAATCAGGAGACCAGGAGGAGACACAGCTACAAAAGAGTGACTTGCACATCTCAGTAATACAGGTAGAAGTAAAATACAGGCCCGAGTTCCAGTCTGAGCACCTGGCCAGTGCTTTCATCTCTTTAAATATGGATATTTGTCATAATTGTGAAAGCTTTTCTTGTAATTGTATGACCTCGGGTAAACAGGTAATATTTATAATCTCATTATATTTCTAATTTGCTTGAAATATAGCTGGTGACCCTTGGGAACGTAAGTGTTCATCTGAAAGGGGTGGTAATACTAAATCTTAAACTTTAATGAAACAACCACCCAAAGCATGGTTTATTTTATCCTGTGTAGATAAATACATCATGTACAGCAAATAGAATTTGCGTTAGTTCCACCCAAATGCCTTCAACAGGGAGAAGGAGAGGTGCATTGAGCACAGTTCCAGGATTCCTGGAACAATTCCTTGTTCTATGTGTTGGTTAATGGCTCATGCAGCCAAAGACCTGGGATTCCAGGCATGTCCTGGTGTTAAATTGTGATCATCTAGTTCTTTGGTTTTCACATTTTTAGGAGCAGAGCAGTTTGAAACAATTAGTGAAAGGGCTGTATTTTACCAGGGGATATCCATGTGTGGCTTTCCCTGAAAGCTATTGGAAATGCTTCCAGATTTTTGGAGTTTAGCTATATATTTATGTAGAGAGTGTGTGTGTCTCTGAGTGAGGGAAGGCCTAGATATTTCTTCTGTAACATTTTAATATATTGTAAATTAATTTTGTGAGAGATGACTCACGTTTATTTAAACCTTAATTTCTCCCTTACAAGGCAGAAACAGAGTATGTCCATAACTAAGCCAGTACTCATCCCTTCCCCACACCCCCTTGATTCCAGCTGTTCTCCAGTGATTTCGTTTTTCTCAGCAGTGAGTTTTGCTGGGTGGTGGTTGAGGAGGCCAGGGCATAGCCAAGAGCAGCTGCTTTTGCTTAGTAGGAAGCAGAGTGGTGCATATATCCCTTGCCAAGCATTGGCTGGGAACGGAGTCCAACTGTATTGTGAAACCTTGCCTAAGTGGGCAGGAACATGCTTTCTATAATATAATTTACACCAGGAGATCCAAAATGGGACCATTTTGATAGGAAAAATGTCTTTCTGCAACAACAAAACTATTGTTTGGAATGTACACCCTAAATAACATTATACCAACAAAGGTTTTTCAAAGCCTTGGCCCTAGTGAGTGATATCTTGACCAAATTGAAATCAAATTAGCAATCAACTGGTTGGATTTAAATAGGCATATGCATTTAGTGAAGTATGAGGAGAGAGCAAAACACTTCCAGATGGGGAAATCATGAGCAACTGATATGTATGTTTGCTGGCATTGCAAAATGTACCCCTACAAGCTTAGCCCTTTTTTGTCAAGTGTTGGGCCTGCTGCAGGCACCCTTCCCCATCCCTGTCTTTGGAGGTCAGTCAAAATTGAAGTTCCCGATCTTGGCCTTTTACCCTGAAAATACGAAGAGGGAAGAAGAAAAGGCAAAGGCCATGGTGCTGGCCTCAGTCTTCATCTCTTTAAGAGTTTAGAGGACTCAAAATGCAGATGCCAACACCACAATCCTATGGACACCTGCCGTGGAAAGCATGCCTCCCTCTGCAGGTCCCATTTCACAGCTTTGAATTTTCCTGTAGCTTAAGGGCTGCTTCTTCTATGACCCAAGGTGAAAGGTGATGGAGGGGTTATTTCCGAGCTGGCCCGTGGGGCAGCTGTGCTTCCCCAGTGCCTGCTGTGCCCCTGGCAGCCCCTCTGAGCTGTGCCTTGGCCGTGTCTGCAGGGTGCTCCCTGCTCAGGGAGCGGTGCAGCCCTGCCCGCGTGGCTGCGGGGGGCTCGGGGGGGCCGTTCCTTTGCCATGCTCCCCACACTGAGCAGCCTTCTGCCCACGTACCCGAGGCAAGTGACAGAGGGCGTTCAGAGGGCCTCTGCTGAAGGAAGACCCTTTGGAAGAAGGTCCCCGTTTGTCTGACTTTCCTGACAAGATGTGGAGACAGAAGGGAGCATAAACATCAAAGGTGCTTTCAGGCGGATTCAGACTGTAATCAGTTCTTACCAGTTGGTTAAACCARGTGACAAACCCAATTCCCTTGTGCTGACAGCCATAATAATCAGGCACCTTCTTTGTTCATTATGCTCTCTTTAACTCTGGTATTCTCATTCAGGCCTGCATTTAGTAATCGCTCAGTGTGACGGCACACTAATGAAGAAATAAAACACAGTATCTGAGATCCATTCTTCTAGCAAAAAGATAGACTCTGCTCCACTGGCTTGTAAAATCAGGTTTCTGTTCACTTGGAGAACTATTAGACCAGGTGAATAAAAGTAACATTGGATAATTTGGAAAGAACACCTGGAATGGACTGTGGATTGATCCTTTCTTTATTATTCCTAAACACTTTTTAAGATTAAGAACTTCAGCCTTCTTAAGATGTGTTTTTGTAAAGCTTTGACCCTTGGCTATTGATTTCCTTTAGTAGTAAACTGGCTGGCCTTGTCACTTATCTCGCTTTCTGGGTTGGGGGAGGAAGACTGTTAGGACTTTCCATTACCCTGATTGTGCTAGTAGATGAAAGGGAATTGAAGAATTCCCCTTTCTTTTCCTTGCAATTCCATGATAAATAGCAAAAGCAGTAGCTACTTCCTCGTGTGCTGGCCAGGAGAGATGCTCCAGAGTTTTATCCTTCCATAACACCACTCTCTGACATTGCCGTCTCTGGTTGAGCTGTAAAAACTGTGCCTAACCTCAGGTAAGCCAGGCATCAGGCTCCTAAACGAGGAACTCAAACTCTGGTTTTAGTACTCTGCTCTATTTCAGCTCTGCTAGAGCAAGTAGTTACGTCTGGCTTAAAGTTTGTAAAAGTAAGAGCAGAATGTGGCAGAGCATGGGTGTAAGAGACAGTGGAGTGAGCTGTGTCGAAGGCCAGGCAGAGACAGCCTGACATACACACATTTACTGGTGCATCTTTTCCCTCAAACTTGCCTCGTGGGGATAATCATCACTGTGTCTGTCACTACTGTGGGGCAGAGCCAGCCTGGGCCTGCCGCTTTGGCCAAACTTGGGAATTTAGACTTTGAGCCCTGAAGCACAGTGGGCTTGTCAGCTGTGTGCTTGGGCATGGAGATGGGATGACTGACTTGTGACACACCTGAGCACAAACCGTGGAAAACAGGGACCCCTTTTCCTTTTGGAAGCATTGCAAAAGTAATGTCAAGGCAACTCTACAGACCTTCATTATCCTTCAGCACTTGCAGAGAGGAAGGGTCTTTCATAAGTTTAGCAGTGTAATGGAGAATAAATTGCCTTACCCACACAAGAATCCATGAGGCAGGAAAACAAATCGGTCTCAATCATGGCCCTTGTCCTGAATTTCCTTCTCCTTAAGGAGATATGCTGGGAATTGCAGCCTAGTGCAGGCAGGTGCARTTCTCACCCAAATCAGTGGGCGTTGCTCCTGTGTCCCCACTGTTAATGAGTGGGGTTCTCTAACTCTTTCTTACAAACAATGCTCACATTATGAGCGAGAACGGGATGGTTTTGTATCGTTGATATTGTCTGTTCAATTCAAATTATTAATGATTTTTAATTGGGGGGCCTTTACAAAAGAGAGATTACCATCATGGACTGTCCAGCTTGAAATTTGTCTCAGTAAATGACCCTGAATAATTTAGTCRGTTGTGCCACCCAGACAGTAACTGATTGATTGATACTTTGTCGTGGCCTGAAATATTTCAAAAACGGTTGCATTTAAGACAGTTTATACCAGAGAAGTTTAGAGATAATAAGACCAGATTTAGTGAGATGCAAGAGAAGAGTGCCTGTTTTAAAAGGACCTTCTCCAGTCTAGGTTATCAAGAAACTGAATAGCCTGATTTCAAACAGCAAACATCACTTACTTGTCTTTACATTCCCCTCTTCTAATTGAATTTAGTGCACTGCTGTATTTCCTCCAGAAAGTATATTGTTTTTAAATTACCATTTCAGTGCTATTACTCAAGGCTCCTGCTTCTAATGCTTTCTGACAGTTATCAGCATAATGAACCGTAATGAAATGATGAGCAATCTACAGTGGAAACTCAATGTGAATTCCACTAGAGCTGTGTGACTGTGTTGTTAAAATTTGAATGCACATTAAAATAACACTGTCCTTATTTGTTTCCAAGGTCAAGGCTTAAAAAAAAGTCTGAAAGGTCTAAACACTTCAATTTTGTGAGTGTTGCGGTCTAATATACAACCTTTACGCAATCTTGTGTTGCATTTGGTGTATCTCAGAGATAAATATTTGACCTGCATTTTCAAAAAAGAGTGATTTTACCTACCTAATAACTGTGGCTGCAAATGAGTAATTACATAGGAGCTGATTATTTGAGCACGTGTTTATAATGATTGCTTAGACTTTTAAATAAACGAATGTGCTCTTTTTCCTTCAATTTAACTTGTGCCTTTTCTAAGTTTCCAGTTGGACGCGGATTATCACTGTTGTAGCTGTTAGAAGAAAAGTGGGATGCACCACATGGTCATGCTGGCTACTGCATTGTAGGGGGCTTTGCACCGGCTTTGCCACGTTCCACGCTTGTGCTGGCACTACTGCAGTCCAGCCTGAGCTGGTGGAGCCCGTTCTCTATCATGTGAAGTATATGCCAATAGAGCCTCTGATCTTCAGAATTTAAATTTATGACTTAGTTTTCCTCTTCTTTGTATATATGTGTCCGTACCTTAAGTAAATGATTTTGTTCTTAAACCATCATATGAGATTGTTCGTTATGTAAACAGTACATCAGAATGCCTTTTAAGCTGTAGCACAGCAGTTGCAAGAACAGAGGGAACAGTGGGTAGGCCRTAAGGAGAGAATGATTTTTTTTCTCCATGTAGGCTGGGAAAATAGACCATCCATCGCTGCATCGCTGCCAGACCGAGAGAAAGGGCTTGTGAGTGATGGGAATCTCAAAGGAGAAAGCTGTCTCCCCTTGTGTGTGGTGACGGGCTCAAGGAATTGAATAAGAAGGGGAGTGGTTATGGCTTGAAGAGAAGAGACGGGAGTAATTTGACAGTGTGTGTTTATAATCAGTAGACTTAAAATCATCACTCCTTTAAATACAGCAACTGKTTATTAGCTGTCTTCTGATTTTCTGGCCAGAGCCTTAAATTAACAGAGACATTTACTCAATTAAGTGGGGGCTTTGATTTGGTTAGTCAGGACCCAGTTCTGTAGAGTTGTTGAAGTAAATCAGAGGGCAAACAGAATAAGAAATTCAACAGTTGGGCCAATTACAGAACAACTTATTTTTCTGGTTGTATTTCTTTCCTGTGAGACTGTCAGATAACTTTCTGGTATCCGCAGTGGAATTCTTTTTATCTCGAAAGAGTGAGTGAACACAGGTGGTATTGTCTGCAGCACAGTGCATTAGGGTAGATGTGATAACATGTCTTAGCATACGTGGCAAKGCAAAATGTTCTTATATGGCAGTTCTTGGAAGAGAAGCCCAGAGCCCAAAGGAGTGGTACCTGCAAGCATTAGTTTTCCCACACCTCTGCCAGTGGCAACTGGACCTCTTTGCTTAACTTCTTCAGCCTGGAGGGGAGCTATTAATTGGATTGTTCTCTGGGTGAAGGGAACAAAGCCTATTGTGAAGCTGGTAACCAGGGTACTTTTGGCAAGTAAATAGGAAATCAAACATGCCAGTAAAATGGGCATTTTATCATTGGCACTGGTCCAAGATCCCTAGCTTGGCAGAACTCCTGCTGAAGTCAAAGGAATCTTGCCCAAGTAAATAAATGAAGAATTGTTTACCAAATCATTTGCCTTGTTATAACCCAGTTGTAAAGCTAACTATGCTCAGAGAGGAGAGGGGGTGGAAATGGAGCAGATGACTGGTATTTCAAGTGGCTGCTGCATCCTGCAGCCTGTTGACTTTGGTCTCACCAGTTGTGAAAACACATAATCTATAATGCTAAATGGTCAGGAATAGCCAGGCAGACCAGAAGTGAGGGTTGTCCGAGCTGCCAGTGCTTGTGTACATTAGCCCACAACAACAGGGGACCTGTCCACAACTGCTGAAAGAAGCAATTAGTGGCAGCAGCATACACGACTGTCAGGGGRAAGTGTGGGCTTTATTTGTAAGCCTAAACTTACACAGCCCAGGTATTTACTCTGTGTTACAACTTTTCTTTCAGATGGTTAGAGATCAACAACAAAGGCTTATCTGAGGGCATCACAGCTCACATGCTGAAACATCATAGGCAGCTCCACAGTTGTGCAGGTTTAGTGAAGCCTTATGAGATGGAAAGAGGAGGCCGGAGTGCTTCCTCCTGAACACTGTGCCTGGCACCGCTTTGCCAGACATTTTAGTGAGTGAACCTAAGGAGTTTAAGGACATTGATTATTTAATAATTACTTTCTTTGCATCGTCTCTGAAAATAGTAAACTCTGTATTTCATGCTCAGCCCTGCCCCCAGGGAGATGATTCTAGCATCGTGGTCGAGTTAAAGAGCATTGACTAGAGTTGTTCAAGGTACAGTAACAGCATGGTGAGGCCTTGCTGAGAGAGCAGCAGTGTGACCCCATGGGTGAGGCTGCAACACCACCAACAGCCTTGGCAGAGCCCTAGTGCTGCCTCTCTGTGCCTGAGCCAGCCCCTTCAAAGGTACCCGATGTACCTCCATTGGCATTTCATTGCTCTCTGCAGATATGCTCCAAAGCTCTTTGGAAATGTTCATTGTATGGATCTTTCCTTTTGTACACCTCTGTATTTGTTCTCTCTATTCTTGCTGTGTTTACACACAAAAGCTGGCTCTCAGATCTTGTATAGCAGATGTGCTAAACTTTTCGCTGCCTCTGATAGTGCATTTCTAGTTAGGTTTTCTTGCTGTTATACAGTTGGATGCTTGCTCCCAGGTGCCTGCTGCTCCTTTAACTTATCAAAGACTTTGCTGCTCCTCTGTAGTACAGCCAAGGCCAAGCTGCCGATTCAAAACAGGCCAGTTCATCCTAGGCTCCTTCTAAAGGACGGTGAGTCATAGCAACCTTCCCTGTTGTATGAATCTTGTTTATTATGTAGCAAATTAGCTCAAGATTTCTGAATACCCCGAGTTGCCTTTGAAATCATGGCAGATGAAGAGGGTCAGCGTCTCTGGAGCAGGCTCATAAAGAGGATCCTTTTGTCAGTCCTGGTCCAAAGCCCATTGAAGCCTGCTGGTCTGCCTGATTGGCTTTGATTACCAAACACCCATAGCTGGCACGCAGCTGCATTTAACAGTATTTTTGTAGGGCTTTCACAGTTTTAGGGTGGAGTTAGAAAGCTTCGAAATGCAGCGGGATCTTGTATTACTTTTAATAAAATATTTTATTATTTTTTGTTTGGTAGGATAATTTTGAATCCTTATCAAGCTAAGGTCTGCTTTTTTCTGCCTCAAAAAAGAGGTGATATTTTCTTCAAGAAGAGCGCGGGAATGGTTAAAGAAGATTAAAGTCTTTTCTACATGCTTGAGGTTTTCTGATGTCTGGTGGGAATTGCCAATGAAGCTTCCTTCCGATTTCACACTGTCAGGCGAACGCAGGCTGAATGCAGTGTGACAACCCACTTGAAAATAATTATCCATTGCCCTGACTGCAGAGACRTCCGTTACCTGCTGCAGAAATGTGCTGTTGCACATGTGCCCACACAGACTGAGTAAATTATATTTTTTAATAATTGCCTCCTTCCAGGGCTCAAAAGTTTCATCCTGCTTGTTACTTAGTCACATATATAACTCTTGAAAGCATCTTTCTGTTAAAGGAGGTACGTTTTAAATGCGCTGATCTGGTGACTGACGGGATGTTTCTAACAAAGGCTTGTCTTCTTGAGGGTATGTATTTGAAATGTCTGCATTAGCACTTCCATGGAGAGTGTGGGTTTCAGTTTGTGTTTTTAATAGATCTCCTCCCACAGCCAGATCTTTCAAGGTAATAAATCTTAACTGTATCATAGGCTAGTAGTAAACAGATGTGGTTACAGTCCTAATACTGATAATATCAGTTCAGTCTTTAATGGGTAATGTTGCTGCCAGAATAATTCACTACCACTGTTAGTGGCTGAAGACTAAGCAGGCACAAAAAAGGGAGCTCCTGAAGGAGCCCTCTGCCAGGGGACAGGTTGTGACAGAAAAGTGCAGACAGGCAGCTGTTTGTGGCTAGAGAGAGATTTATTTTGGGTGCCATCAGAGTGGGTTTCTTGGAAGTGCTAAATTCACTTTAACAGAATTAAGTGTCAGAAACCTGTGCTGAGGTGCTTTTTGGTTTGTTTTGTGATGTTTCAAACTAAAGCCCACAACTTTACCTTCAGTCCTGTGGCCGTAGGACCTCTGAGAAAAGGAAAAAAAATTTTGTTACTTGCATCTAAGTTTGGTGAGCAAAAGTTGTTTGCCCAAAATTTGGAGCTGCTAGTTGTCTAGGAGTGGGACTCTGGAGTCCTATCAACCTGGGGCAGCAGAGAACCAAGCTGCAAGGTCCTTCTTATTTCTTGTCATTTTATGGTACAAAAAAGTCTCTGGGAATCATTTCTTTTTMATCTCCGTTCTCTGTGCTTTAATCCACGCCTCCTAACCATACACTGTTGCTGAACTAAATTAACTGGTTTAGTGAAGACASTATTCTCTATGTCAAACAAGTCTGTCTGGTCTCCTTGTAGAAAACTGTAATTGAATTTACCGCATACACCCACAGAGACTCTTAGAGAAACACCTTGCTGGGCAGATCAGTAATAAAAAAGGAAGATGTAAAACCAKGGATATTAAAACCTCTGTCATAACCATTTAAATACAGTTCCCCAGCACAGTGCACTTGCAAGTCTACCTTCGAATCCCAGGATTAGTTTCCAGAGATATATTTCAGTTGTGTAGATCAGTCGGGTTTACAGCTGTAGGGACAAAGGGTGGCCTGACTTGGAGTCTCCTGCACCCCCAACCAATTGTTCCCACCTGGCTGTCCTGCTGGAGTCCCTCCGGCTTCGGGAGCCCCGCTCCAGCATGTCCTCTGCCATGGGTTTGTGTGGGTTTGTGGTATATGGCATTTGTCAGGGGAGAGGCTCTCTCCTTCCTCTTGTGCCTTTGTGGTGGTGCTGAACTTGCAGTCCTGGCATGCCCTGGTTAGACCCCATCCTTGGGCACGCCACGGGTCCTGGAGTCTGTGCTCTCCCTGTGGTGTGCATGAAGGGCTGGGCACACTGATCCCTGAGGGCAGCAGGAATATTCGCTCAGTTGCAGATAATCCTCTTTGTGCTATCTGCCTTTGAAATCATTCCTTGCTTACTCCTTGGYGGAATGACTTTGCCACATTCACTAGGCTGAACTTCCTATATTTGTACTGTTATCCTTTGGGCATGGGAAGAAAGGGGCTTTGGGGTAACGTTCTCAAGCAGGATGGTATTCAAACAACAGTCAGACAACCTGTTGATGTTTGTCTCAGCTATCTCTGGTGGCCCCATAGTGTTCAGGGCAGCTGATTTAMATGGAAAATATTGTACTCCTTGCAAATAAACAGTTTACTGAGGTGTCATTATGCCCAGTGTTAGTCTGCAGCCTGGTTTGCTTCCCAGCTGTGTCCCCTTGCCACCTGCACCCCAGAGGCGCTCGTTCAGTCCTGGAGAGCAGGTTCATTACTGGGTCTTCACTGAGCAAGCTGCGTGTGAGTCACTCCAATGCTTGGACAAGGCTCAATCCCTGGTGTGCATCATGTAGGCTGCCTAAGGGTGCCCACAGAGACCTGTAATCCACAGAGAGCTGGCACACAGGAAATGGAGCACACAGGGAGCTCCTGTGGTCTGRAAGGAAGGAGGCAGACAGTCAGGTGGTGATATATGCCCTTGCCATGGTTTTCACCAGGCCCTCATTGGTTGCACAGGGGCGTGTGGGAGGTTTCTGACTGGAGAGAGATTTGAGTGTAGGAAGGGAGRGAGAGAAATGTTGATGGATGAAAAGTTAAAATGCTGCCAGAGGTTGTAGAAAGAGTGCTAAAATACATCAGTCCTTTTAGTACAAGTAATGTTTATGCTATTAACCCCTTAAAAGCTCTTGTTTCCCTGAATGTTTGTTTGACATAGGGTGCAACATTGTCCTTAAGACAGACAGATCTCTCTATCTGTGGGTGAAAGACAGATAGCTGTAATGGCTATAGCTTATTGCAGCAAGAGAAAGCCAAACAATCTGCATTGCCCAATACATTTRAGGAAATCTAATAGGAGGGTTGAGGAAGATAGCAAGATTAGCTTGATGAAGATTATTTGTTGCTAAACAGATTCTTCAGTGTTTCCCTCATCCCTGACACACACAATGAACAGCTCCACCCAGGGCCTTTCCATTTGCTTCATGGCTCACTTGATTTTGATGGGTTTATTGTGAAGCAAGATTTATGGAGCCCCAGGAAGGAATAAAATTAAAAACTTCCGTTCCCTGTGTTCCCACAGAGGAGTCCCCTGTGTCCGTTCAGGGTGCTGGTTAAAGGGGCTGGGAGAGGGATCTGGCTTTCAGGCTCCGTGATCAAACCGTGTCCCCTTTGCAGTCCCCAAGATGAGAAGAGTGAGTGGCTCTGCAGATCCATGCCTGAGATTCTGTTGTCCTGTGCAGGGAAAACAACAGTACCTACCTTCCTAACATCACAAAATGAACTTTAAAATTAGTTGGTTTGCAAAATTAAAATGTCTAGATTTAAATTCTTTTTCCTGTAGGAACTGTCACATTTTTAAGCCGGCAGTGTGGCAGTATTAGCTCCATGCTTCCAGAGTGCCAAATAGCCCATGGAATAGCATGCTTCCATTGGCAGGAGAATTATGAAAAGTGCTGTAAATCATGGGACTTGTGACAAATTCACAGATGTTGGCRGTGATTCAGAGCACAGGTACCTGTCTCCCCTCCAATCTGCCCCACAGCTAGATTTTCTTGCCAGAGGACACAAGATTTGTGTTAGGATGATGGTCTGGCTGTCAGGACCCTCTTCCTGGGGGATCCTGCTAGCTGGGTTCGTCTGGGAGCTACCTTGGCACTTGCAGCCTGCCACTGCCCTGAAAGGGTTTTCATCTCATCCATCGGCAGGGCTCTGTTGTCAGAAACAAAGCAAATCCTGATCACCATTGAAGGAGCAGATACGCCCTGTGTTTCAACATCTGAAACCAGGCCCATCAATCTGAAGCTGTTCCCCACTCCCAGTGCCAACGGCTCCATTGATGACTATGCTCCAGGAAGAAAAGAAATTGCTTTTTCCCCTCACTGTAATGTCAGCCCACCATTTGGAGACTCCCCCGCATCTTCCTTTTCRTGCTGGAGGTGGTGCACTCATCTCTGTGACCTGCAAGCATCTGCGTCCCTGGTTTTCCGCTTCATCGCGTCTCTGTTTAGACACTGCAATGCCCTGTCCCACATACTAATTACTGACTTTTTGCTTCTGAGGAGCTTGATTCATTCTGGCACATTTTCCCATGTGAAACTGGACCTAGAGCCTTGGAAAATATCTTAATGGACATGAGAGTAAGTCTGAGTTTAACCCCAAACTGGCTGCTGTATCTGAGCTAAGAGGCACATCTTTCAGGCCGCAGCTGTGGTGGAATGAAACCTCCTCRCACGGAGGTCTTTGCTTTGGGAATACCCCCCTGAAATGGGGATATTCTCGGCCCTGGCAGAGCTGGTGCTGCTCGGGGAAGGAGGTGTTTGCCTGGCACCACCTTATCTCAGCTCTCCTGGCTGCACTCCGAGTGGATGCTCTTGTGTGTGCGACTGCAGCAAGTGAACGCTCTGTAAGAAAAGCCTTTTTCTCGCTGTAATGCTCTTGATGTTTCCCACAGGAGCAGTTGCTGTTCAGGGCTTGCTGCTGCCAGGTCCTGAGCAGGCTCTGGGAGGACAGACAGCCTCAGCTCCCACTGGCTCTGGCAGCTGCTGTGGCCGGGGCAGACCTTCATGCACAATGTGCACCTGGGCTTGCAGCATGCTGAGGCTGCTGTTGCCCCAGAGGCTTGTGTTGGTTCTTCTGGTCCCTGGTCCCTTGACAGTGTGGARGGACAGATGTTGTCACCTTGTGCACCTGCCTGCTCTGAAGAGAGCGCCCAGGTGTGAGGCATTTTGGGGAGGTCTGGGGTAGAGGGAGTTTGGTTCGGTTCCTGCTCAGCAGTTCTGCGCTGCCGCTTGAGTTCACCATTCCAGGACTGTCTTCCGCCTCATTGCACTCCGAGTGTATTTTTGAAAAGAAGGCTCGTGTATTTGCAGGCTAAGCAGAGACCGCTTTCTCCTGCCCAGAGGAGCTGGCAAAGCCAGCTTTTGGGGGAAGGAGAGCTGGTTATGGGACAGAGGCATTGGGCTGAGACTTGGGACAGTTTTGACTGATGGCCAGGTGCGCAAAGCACGTCTTGTATGCCCTTGTCTCAGCACATCTCTCTCTGCCACCATATCCACGTGATAAATAGAGATAAAAACCATTTTCTTCCCCTTTTCTTTCCCATCTAGTTTTTGGATCAGGAAACATCTCTTACTGTGTTCAGTAACTGATCTTTGAGTAAAAGGGTTTTGTCCTTAGGAGTCCTAAATGCTGCCAGAGTATAAATAAAAGCCATGAATGGCAGCCTGGTGGTGCAGCAGGCAGGAGGGCTCCCTGGCTCAGGGGCTGGCCCCGGCTCTCTCCTCTTGCAGTAATTCTACCTGTCAACCCCGATTAACTCAGAGACTGTTTCAAAGGTTTGGCAAGAAGGGAGGATTTCCCTCCTTTCAAAATTAATATATTAATTTTGTATTTCTGAAGTGAGCACAGAGAAACAGTCCTTGCTCAGCTACTCCTGCAACAGAGACCTTTCATCTGGGCACTGAAGATAACTAGATACATTTGACCTCTGTGTAATTTAAGACTCTTTTCTTAACCTACCTACCTCTCCCAAAATAAAAGTCCTGTCTCCTGTTGAACATGTGGTGCATCCTGCTGGCTTCAAGCACAGACCTGAGGAGGTGATGCAGCCCTCAAAACCTTGTCCTATGCAGCCTGCTCAGGTCTCAGTCTTCCCTTGCTATGCACCTGATGAATTGAGGGAGCCAGAATTATTAATCTTCCCCATAGTCAGCCTTTAACAGCTTAACATCTTTGCTGCTGCTCTTGATGACTCACCTTGTAATTTACGTAGAATTTCACATTTTCAATGTATTTGGTTCCCGTCTTATCCCAATGGCTGTTTTTGTACTTTTGGCAAATGAGGGATTATGACATGCTTATTTATACACTTAATGAAACTTGGTTCTGGCTGATATTTTTTTTCCCCCAGTTTCACAGTTTCATAACGTTTGACAAATAACAGGAATGGAAAAACTGGAATGACATTTGCCGGAACTTTCTCCTTCCTTTCCTTTTTTGCAAGATCTGGTTGAACTTTTTTTGAATTGCAACCATCAAGTGTATTTTGATAAAATTTAAGAAGCTTTTATGAGCTCTCTTGTGTCTTGAACTTGTGGCTTTCCACAAAATTATTTCCACTATTTTTCTGCTAATAATTTTTGTATGAAAAGCTCTGACTATAAGTACTTACTAAGGACAGCTATTTTTACTGTATTCCATTTGGAATAAAGTAAAATCCTATTTGGATTGTTACATTTTGCAAGCTTCATTCTCATTCTGTTTCATTTCTCTTCAAAGCAGTGCTTACCTGCAGTGCATCCCACAGTGTTGTGTGTGTGGTCAGAGAGCTTTTGTGCTCTGCCCCAGAGCAGGCTGCCTTTCGATGGTCAGGGAAACTTTTTGGGATGTATAAAATACTCACCTCTTTCATGGGTTCGCTCTGAATCATCCCTGTTAAATTTAAGGGTACAAAAAGTGTGTCTCAACTGTATTGAAATTAGATTAAGAGTCACAGGATTAGCTCTTCTGCATTTTCAATTTGCCTGTGGGTTTGGAGCCTGTGGGGATTTAAGCCCATAAATAGGATTTGTGCCCGTGCATCGGTGGGAGCGAGGCAGGGCAGTGCTGGCGGCAGCTTGTCCGCTYGGGCAGGGCTGACCATGGCGCTCCTGGAGAGGTGCTGGAGGTGCAGGAGGAGCTGCTGCCTGTGGGCTCTGCCCTCTCCTGCCCACGGAGGTGCTGCCCAGCCTGCCTTCGGCTCTGTGCACCAATCCCATAGTCCCTGTGCTGGAACCAGCTGGGAGCTCTTTGGCAGCGTGTTTACGAGTCTTGAAGTCTCCTGTCCCTGTGGTGGAAAAGCTGACCTTGTGTCTCACATTCAGCCTGATTGCCAAGCTTTCTGTCTGGTCTCTTGTTCCTGACCAGGTTTCTTTTATCAGCTCTTCGTTTAGATGCTCGCCATATTTTCCTCTCCAATTCTTTCATGTTCTCCAGCACTCCCCTATTGTAACCTTTATTCCCTATCCTTCAAAGCCTTAGTCCTGTGTCTGGCTTTCTACTCAAATCTCCATCTTGCACCCAAAGTGTCATGTTCAGGTCCTTGCTTGTTGGGCTTCAGTATTCACTGAATGTGATTGGACATTGACTTGCCTGAAAAATATTGCACTTACATTTTTCAGAAAAAAATACCACGAGATATTTCTATAATAATTTCAATGAGAGTCTGCCTGTAGGAAATGGGAGACTTAGAAAATCTCAAGTGAAGCAGGAGTTTGTGCATTTGATGCTTTGCTCAGGAGATCATGGAAAAACGAGTGCAAAATAGTAAATTTAATGTCTTTCGTAACAAGTATAAATAATGAAAGTGAAAAAGCCCCACTTTTGTTTAATTGCAGTACTGGGCTTTCAGACTCATTTAGAGCTGGAAAATATTGTTAATTCATCAGATGAAAAGATCAGAGTTTGACTTATCAGTTAATTTCTTGCCTTCGTTAAAACCATAGAGAAGTAAAATTCTGTTTGGTCTCTGCTGTCCTTAAATGGGAGTTGCACAGGTCTGGGACCCTAAGTCTGATGCTACTATGTAAGGCGTTTTTGTTGGTTTTTTTTGTTTTAACTAAAAACATGTGGACTTTATCATTTTAGGCCCTCCATCTGCTCCCCAGAACCTGATCTCCAATGTCAATGAGACGTCCGTGAACTTGGAGTGGAGCCCCCCCCAGAACAGAGGCGGCCGAGAGGACATCTCCTACAACGTGGTGTGCAAGAGGTGCGGGGCCGGCGAGCTCAGCCGCTGCCGCTCCTGTGGCAGCGGGGTGCACTTCAGCCCCCAGCAGAACGGCCTGAAAGCCACCAAAGTCTCCATCACCGACCTCCTGGCACACACCAACTACACCTTTGAAGTCTGGGCGGTGAATGGAGTGTCCAAGCAAAACCCCAGCCAGGACCAGGCSGTGTCAGTCACTGTGACAACTAACCAAGCAGGTAGGAACACAAACAGTAATTCCCTTCCTCTCTCTGCTGCCCGTTTTTTAAGAAAGCTGTGATTTCCATTACATTTAGCATTAGCAAATGAATGCGAGGAGCCCTAAGATGTGTAACTGGGTCAAACCCTTATTTTCTGGTGATTTATATGGATAGTTAAAATTCTTCCGAGGCAGGGAGGGAGAGGAGGGTTTGGGTGCTGTGTCTGGAAGCGGGCTGTGCTGCAGCACGCGGGCAGGACGCTGGGAGGCATTCTGCAGAAGCACAACAGCACGGCTGCCCTGTGTCCCCCCCTGGCCCACCAGCAGCTCGGCCCTTTGCAGGGGACACCCTGCACRGGGACACGAGGATGTCCTTGGTGTCTGCAGAGGGGATTGTGCTCCTGCCCCCTTTCAGAAAGTGATGTGTAAGATTCAAAGAGCGGAACGAGTGGGTGCTCCCTCGCCTGCTTGCTCACTCTTCTCTCCTGGAAATCAATTAGATTCTGTCCCCTTGTTAAATAAATACCTCCTTAACCTGCTGCTGACAATGTTTCAATTGATCAGAGCTGGCATTGCTGTAGAAATCCTATATGAGCTTTCATTTTCATGCTGGCTGATTTTTGCGTTTCATTCATCTGRGAGAGTGAAATACAATTTCTGCATATACCAGATTATTTCAGATACCCTAGGCAGTTCTGCTTTTTTGGTACCCCAYGCTTGACCTAGTAAGGGCAAAGGCTGCTGCAGCAGATTGCCATTCAGTTTTGATGCTAATTTGTTTGATCTTTTTCTTTAATTACATGAAAACATTTCTTAGTTTGCGGCTAGCTAGGGTTTAATGCACAGGGTTCCAGTTGAATTTTTAATTTAATGCACAAAATTATATACATTTGAATATGACACTCTTCTAAATGCAAATTAGACATCCAGACTGTCAGACTGGCTACAAGACCGTCAAACCTGTTATCTGATGGCTCACAGTGCTGATTGCCTTCAGGTCCCACAGATGTTGCAGGCATTCAGCACCTCGGAGCGTAGCTTACAGGTTRTCATTTATCATTGGACTCACAGTGGATGAGGCAATATTAATATTGCATATTTTGATAGTACCAGGTCATATAAATATTTTGAATTTTATTTCTTAGTAGATGTGTGTGAAAAATAGGTCTGCATAGTCTAAATCTGCAAATTTTAGCTGTAGTCCAGGACACGTCAATATTACCGGTGAGAGATACATTCAATTTTGCAGTGACAGTTACAAGCAAAATTGTCAAGTCCATGCTGAAGCTCCTTTGAAAAGCCGGTCCAGTGTTTTTTGTTCTTCACATGCAGTTGACAGCATCCCTTTTAAATTATGATTCAAAAATTCAAACTACCACTTTGCCTAGTGAAAAGAAGACTAATAGAGAACAGGGGCTATTAGGGAGTCTTGGGAGAAAGCCGTGGGAGAGTGCTGTCATACGCTATACGAAAAGAGAAGGTTGAGAACAGCAGCAGGGACAGTGTTTTTGTGCTATGAATGCCTAGCAAAGAGAGTATTTCTGACTGATTTTGGCATGTGTAAGGATTAGTGGATGCATATATGCATGAATRAGTGAGCGGGATCCATCTACCGTGTGAAAATTCTACCATCTTATGCTTTTATATGCAAACCAAAATCTGATTGAATATGCAAATAAGAATTGATTTTGTTTATTTTCCATGAGTAGTATTCTTCCCATCAGGAAACTTGCATTTTGGCCAACATTTCCAATTTTGAAACATGCCCAGTTTATCAAACGCATCAGAGAGCTGGAGAAAATTATCCTGGTATAAATGAAAATTAACTCCAAGGTGCCAGTGTTCTCCCGTTCTTCATACAACTTTGTGGTTTCTGCTGCATAGAAGATCTAAATAGAAATGTGTGGCCTAAACCTACAGATCCCAGCTGAGATAAATAGCCTTACATATGCAAATAATCCCATTGATTTTGGTGAAACTGCTTGCTTGAGTAAAGGTTTGTAAAGTTAGACCCTTGGGTTTTACAAGTACTGATCTGTTTAATCATTGTAAATGTGTGTCTGGGGTGCATTAAAATCCTTGTGCCACTAATTTTCTTTCACTATATTTCATTATAAAGAAATCATGTCGTGATGGAGCACTGCCACAGGCTTGGTTTTGATCTTGCACCTTTCTTACACGAATGTAAAGCTGCCTTGGTTTCTTTAAGGCAATTCTAAATTCAGATTAGAGCCAAGCTCCTCCCTTAATAACACTTCTTCCCTGTTTCGTTAATAAAAATCAAACCAGCAACACTGAAAATTTGTAAATTACYTCATAGGTTTTGCTCTCTATGCTGTGCTTTCCAACATTTGAGGGGGAAAAAAATGTCAATGGGGGTTTTTTTTTAGTTCTTTACGTATGAGAAGTGCTTTTGGGTTATATTCTGGAGAATTTGCTGGAACGGTTTGCAAGAGGTGCATCTCTGAGTGAAATTCAGTAGAAATGATAAGTATGTAAGAGACCAGGGAATTCTTCCTCTTAACAAACTGATCTTCCAAATATGCAGCCGTATAATCTGAAGAAAAGATGCAGAAATTTTAGAAGCAGTTTTCGATGTGAGTATCGGGAATCTGGGTGTCTGTGTGTTTGCTTCCTTGGTGCCAGCCYCTGTGGAAGGTGTGCATTTGGAGACAGGCAGAAAGCAATGAGAAATCAGTTACTGGTATATTCAGCACAAAATTGATGAAATGTATTGCAATGACATAAAAGGTGCAGTTGAAAGGCACAGGTGGGTTTTTGTTTGCTTTTGTCATTTTACTCCTGGAAATAATGAAATGAGGCAGTTTACTTTCCCCTCTTTSTTTAGAAACTCTTTTCAGTTTCCAATACTGTAGAAAGGTGTTTAAATGAAAAGAAGATTTGCCATTCAAAGTAGGATCAAAAATAATTTGAAAAAGCATTTTTCCTGCTTCCTTTGAAAAGGTCTTGGTTTTTATAGCTTGCTTTTTTTTAAAAAAAAAAAAGCTGAATTTCAGGCTTTGAGACAAGTAAAAATTTCTATCTCCTAGTGAAATACTTTAGTGTTGTGACATTTTAAGAATTTTGAATTGTGTGATATTCTGAATATTGAGTATAATAATTACCTTTTTTGAGATGGGAACCATTACTCTTTTCCCATATAAGATTAAAAAGAAATGAAAAAACAAGGATGGAACACTGAGCTGCTGAAACTTGGAGCCAGTGCCCTTAGCACAGTGAGTACTGGAAATGCTGATATTGGGGCTCTCCACCAGCAGTGGTGGCTTTTGTGGCTCTTAGTTTCCAATGAAATGAAATCAGCATTTTGTCCATCTTTGAAAATCGTGAAATGACTTGTGGAAGCGATGCAGACCAGCAATTCTCATGTGATGCTGCTCGGAGAAGCTAATTTCAATGAGGAGCTCTACCAGGCACTTGACTGAATAGCTCAAAAATCTCCAGGCTTGTTGTTTGGTTTTTTTCTGCTAAGGATAATGCTGCGAAGCTGTTCAAAATTAAAAGTAAAGCTCTCAATAAAGAGATCTTGTTCACAGCATGCAGGAAGCTTGTGTGGTTTTTTTGAAGAGGTGCTGAACAGTTTATATTTTTATTAAGGATTAAGCAGCTGAGCTGTTTAGGTCTCCAGCCTGAGAGGCAGATTCCCTACTCTGTGTGCTCATCCGAGGGGGCAGTGCCTCAGGGACAAGGTTTTTGCATGGATGCTAAAGGCGTTCATAAGGCAGGGGAGCAGCGCGGGGGGCACAGCCTACGCAAGCTTAAATGGGATTTAAAATCCAAACTTATTATACTGCTTGCTTTGCTCCCTTTGCTTTGTTTGCATTTTGTGAGGGATGGGTGTCCTGCTTGCTCCTTTGCTTGTTGGAGTTAAAGCAGTTGATATTTCTGAATAAACAGCCTGCCTGGTGATTTGTTACCTTGTTAGGTTACCTTGGGCTCAGTGTTTCCTTAAGTGGACCTGCACTGCTAGATGGATACAGGATGTGCCAATTAGGATGGAAATACAGCAGAAATAAACTCACTCTTTCTCCCGTTGCATCAGACTGGATGTTTTCAAGCTGCCTGTGCTCAGGATCAAGAACTGATCTTTCCTGAGAATATCTCAGGCTCTCTGTCCCGTTCATTCCTCTTCCTGTTCCCACTCCTCTCCCCAGCCCCTTTGTGTGTGCGATGCCCCACTCCTGGCCTGTCCAGTGTGTGTTCACTTGTCTCAGAGCTGCTCATCTCGGGGCAGAGCAGGGTGGCTGATGGGGCTGCTTTCCTTCCCCCTCTTCTGTGTGCTCCCCCAGTCCCTCACTGCCCCTCAGAGCCCTGCGGTGCTTCAGTCTCCGTTTCCAGGGAGTGACTAAAATGGGTCACGGTGCCACCAGGATTTGAGCACTGCTGGGAAGATCCATGTGAATTGAGAATTCTTCTGGGACAGGCTGCAGTTGTGGTCAACCCCAGAACACTGACGTTCAGTGCAGGGAAGGGAAACGTCAGCTGTTACTCAGTTTTATTTAGCCTTTAGGTTTGTTTGTTGTTTATGTTCTTAATTCCATTACTAAAAAGAAAAAAAACCCAAACCTGAAAGATCCTGGTCCTTTGAGGATGATGGTGTTTTAAGTCAGAAATCGTGGGGGTGGGGGGGAAAGAAGTAGGAATTATTTGCTTCGAGATGACTCATAAGTTCTGCTGGACTTTTTGGTAGGGGAATATGTATTCCCATTTTGCATTTTGGTGGGTCTTCTTTGAAAGCCCACGTTTCCTTTCAAATGCTGATTAGCATTCCTCACGTGTTGTACAGAACACCACAGAAAATGCCTATAAGGTCTTACATTATGCCAGTGTGGTTTAGCCTGTGCTGAGCTACATTTGCAGTCAGTAAAAATTCATGGACATACATTGCCCTTGGTCAGTGTGCACTCCTCGTGTCGAAAAAGTAATAGTTGCTCAAGCAGATCAAAAGCAACACATGTCAAGGCCAGGAAAGCTAAGGATTTTAGTATTTTCTGTTTAATGTACTATTTTCCTGGATATTTATAACTTATCTATAAAGAGTTGCTCTGTAGTGAAACATGAAAAGACATTGTTAAGTAGATTTCAGTCACAGAGCTTTCTTTAGGTGACTGCGTGAACACCCTCAAACCACTACTGAAAAATAAAATTAACAGTTATTCTGAAGGTTGATCGATCCATCTGATTCTTTAAGCTCTCTCRTGTTCTTTGAGTATAGTCTTGGTTTCAGTATAAGTAATAATAAATATTTTCTGTTTGCCGAGAGTGAACATAACATTTTTTGATTTTATGTGTGATGATATTTATGTGCATATTAAGAATCTTATCGATAGGGAGGTGGTGAAAGAAGTTAATTTTGATTTTTAAAAATAGCAAGGTCTGTAGTCATTCAGACTGCTAGTTTTATGCTCAGCTCTTGCAAAAAATGTTTCTTTTTTTTAATGCAGTCCTGGTGAAGAGCTGTTTATTGTTGTGTTGAAACATAATTTTTGAAGGGCTGTATAACCCCAAGGAAGACTTCATCTCCAAATAGCTGGGGAAGCAGCTCTGTGAATGTGAAGACAGAATTCATCATACACTTGTGTCWCAGTTTCACAGACCCTATAAAATAGCGTAAGCTGGCAAAATAAGTCATTTTCTGTTCTGACAGCACCCTGCCCTGGTGCCTGGTGAGGCTGTCGGGAGGGTCAGGCAAGGCAGCTYCACTTCCATGGCTGGAGGGCTTCCCAGCCCGGCTCCTGCCCGGCGCCCTGGGGTGATGTGGGGATGGGGCAGTGCTGGTGAGGTTTAGGGTTTTGAGGAGGGAAGGATTAAGGTGCTGGGCTGGTACTAAGGGGTATTTGCACCCGTTGTAGAGTGTCGAGGTGACGGCAGGCTGGATGGCCCCTCCCGGGAGCGGTGCGGGAGGGCGAATTCATTCTCTGCTGAAGGAAAGGAGCGAGTGGCACTCCAGATGCTGGGCACAGCTGGACCTGGCTGTAGCCTTCACAGGCATCCAGGGTCAATTTAGCTTTTTATTTTTATTTTTCTAAGTACTGGCTACCACCACAGTCCCACCCTTTCCAGTCACTTGTTCCCTGCAGCCAAAGGATACAAATAGCCTGTTCCAATAGTCCTTTTACAGGCACACAAACCCGTGAGGAAAGTCATGCACGTAGCTGGGTGTGTATACACAGTCACAGCACCCTGGCCACCCAGTTCCCCACAAGCCTGATTTAAAATAATCTCTTGGCAAACATCTGGATGCATGCCAGCTGTCCAGAGCATGGGAAGTGTGTGTGGTACTACTAGCTGCTGCATTCTTTTTTCTGCAAAATATCAGGGTAATGGAAAAGGGGAGTTGCCAAGGGGTGTTCTTACTTTCCTTTAAGGTGTCTGTACTGAGGATGATGGATCAAGATGATTATTATCAGGATGATTATTCCCCAAATGGAGCTGTGTCAAGCCTGAATTCAGTAGGGAAAGAAAATCAAAACTAGTAAGCAATGACTTGAAAAAGGGATGATCCGTGAGCGTGACACTCMGAGTGATTTGTTTTAGCATCTTGCGGAATTCCAGGCTAATTGTATGCAACTTTCTCATTTTGAATCTAAACCAGTGGGGTTTCCAAGGCTTCACATTTTTCTGCTAGACATCAGCAGCGATCCCCCCTGCACACGTGTTCAAGCAGGAGGGTTGGGACAAGTTGTCAGCTGTGGTAGGGTTTCACCTGCCGTAATCGGTGAGGGGACATGCCAGGCTGTGCAGGACAGCCACCTGCCTTTTCTTCCTCCGCTTTGGTTTTACAAAGGAATTGTGTTTTGGCTTTTGATATCTGAAGGTTTACATCGAAAGGAGTTACTGCGAGGACTTCTGAAGCAAACTAAATGGTGTATTTTGGGAAACCACACATCTTTCAAATAGTAATACAGTGGGAGATCGAGAAAGAAAAGTGATCCTAGCGCTAGAAATTTGGGGATTGCATGGAAGTGAACAGTGAGGAATACTTTTGAATAGGCAAATTCCAGCATTGAGCATGAGATTTCTCAGAGACCTGAGTTATGTCATGTGTTGACCACCTCAGGTTTCTTCTGCTGCATGTTTAATTACGTGTGTAAGTTAATGTGTCTGAGTAAGGAGCTTCTCCAGGCTGGCAGATGCAAGTGGGAGTTTCTTCTTAACAGCTCTGTTCTTGCAGAGGCTTTAACTGATGGTCTGTAATAAATGTGTAGTTACAAGCATACGTGCTCCCGTCTTAAAAACAAAACTGGGAAAACTATTGTTCAGAAGGATTAAATTATTATTTTAAGGTAACTGCAGCATTCCACAAAGAAATAATAATTAAAATAACAACTGCCTGCTTTCTGGCAAAGCTGTCTGCACCACCCATTTCCATGAATTTGTATTCAAGGTGGGGGATACAAGTCTTGGTCGGAAGGGAAAAAAAAAAGCTTTCTAAAGATCCTTAGTAAATAACCAGCTTCAGGGTTCAGTGAACAGCTTAGACAAGTTGCATGTCAGATAGAGCCAAGAAGTAATTGCAGCATTTAAATAAAAGTTTGGTCACATTTTTTAAAAGATCTCGTGGTTTGCTATGGAAAATGGAGGTTAGTKACACATCCTCCTAGAGAAAAAGACGTTTAATTTCAGGACTGGGTAGCACTGATCATATTTAAATGGTATAAATTTACTTAAAGGAGGCATAAAATTCTGGTCTCAGTGATGTTGGTACAGATGAATAGTTACCAAACTGACAGAGATGAAGATGCGGTCCTGCAGCTTTTAYTTGCTCTGGACTATTTAACCGTGTGCTCCCTTTCTCTGGCAGCACACTGACATTTCCTATTCGTGGAGCTTGACGATCAGTGTGAGCACTTCCCTTAAGSAATTGGCACAGAAATATTTTCATGTGGAAGGAGAATTTGCCCAAGAATGTTTGTGGCTAGCAAATGYTTAGATGGGCTTCTAAATTCTCTAGTTGTTTTTGCAGCTGACTAAATTAATTGGAAAGCAGCCAGAAAGACAGCAGAGTCCAGTCAGTAGTTCAGCAACAATAAAAGGCTTCGGAGAACTTTATCAAAGCTTCCATTAACCCCCTGCTGATGTCCTCAAACAGGATTTTTTTGAGAGAGTGGAAACACAAAAGCTAGGCTGCACAACTGCCCCTGTGTGTCCATTCACAGTTTTTAAATCCACACAGTTACTAATTAAAATGCCATGCAGAGTAGCACAAATAAACATCGCTAGTCCCTGAAGCCTGAAGTTTCTGCACTGGCTCATAGTTTGGAGGGCAGGATGCAGAACTGACCCCAAAGGGTGGCTAAAGCAGCCCCATTTGGTTCAGATATTCTGTCCTTGCGAAATGTGTGTCAAGTCCATCCATATGCATGAAATCCCACTCCCAGAATGCCATCCCAAGGCAGCCCGTTATATTTTATTGATGTGTTGCATAGCATTGCGTTAAACTGTGAGGACTAAATAGAGCTGTGGCATGCCTGCTGGCTCTCTATAATCATGTTTGCCAGATTCTGGTGGACATCAAAATGCTGAGCACACGAGTGAATACTGCTTCTTTCATTGAGAAATGTCACTTCGGATTTAGCCCCACGTGTGAACTGGTGTGCAGGGAGCGCTTCATTATTGTGGCAGGGCTCCAGTGGGCTTCCCCTCCCAAACAAAGTGGGCAAATGCGTAGCCTCTCTCTGCATCCACTTGAAGGATTTCATGGCGTCTCCTTAGATTAAGGTAATCTGCCTTCATTACTAAATTCAGGAACTAGAGCCCCAGAACTTCGAGTGCACTCTGAGAAAGGATTCAGGGTCTCTGAAAGTTGTGGTTTGTAAACCGATGATAACAAAAGTGGATCATAGTTTTGGATTTATTTTTTTAAATGAAGTCAAGAGAGATGTAGGAAGCTCAAGCATTTTATTCCTTTGGTCATTTGTATTTCAAACCATCCCTTATGGAAAAATCCTACTGTTAATTTAAAAGGAAATGATAGCTTTTGTCTCAGCCTTCTGAACTGTTCCTGCAGCGTTTATTAGGACTTTYATCCCTGCTATCGAATTCTATCACCTAGTCTTAAAAAGACGATTGACTGATTCTGAGTTTTTTATTAAATTCTTCTACTGCTCCATAAAATATCTCTGGTTTTGTCTGTATTGAAATCCATTGAAAGTATCCATGGATTATTACAGACAGAAAAACCCTTAAACTGTAATGTGCTTTGGATATAAATGTCTTTCAGTTCCATAGATTACCGAAGGCTAAAAGGAAAGCACCGAAATTTTTAATTAGCTTTTTATTATTTTTAATTTTCTATGTTGCCATTTAGTGGTCCTATCAGGAAATAATAGAACAAGGCAGTTTTGGCTAAGCAAAATAGGAAGGTATAGTGGGCTGGAAGAGGTGTCTCATATATGAATTGAGTTTTGTGTGGTGTCCCATTTATTTTAGCAGACAAATAAAGGCATGATCTGGAGACAACCCGCTACAAGGGCTCCCTGGGAAGATTGTGCTTGTCTCGGTAACAGACTGCGTTCTTTAAATCTGTCCTCTGAATCAGCCCCAATTTATCTTTCGGGCATAAAAGGGAATGCAGATGGAGTAGCCGCAGCCTCCCTTATAGTTTATCAGGATATTGTGCATGCACATAAATAAGACAGACAGTGACTGGAATATGTAAGTGGCTGAGTGTTAAATCCCGTGTTTTTCAAGCTCCCTGGGCACTCAGGGTTGGGGCAGCCGAGGGGAGTCCTGGAGGAGGTGCAGGGATTTGTGGGCTCTCCGTGGTACCTCAGACGGGTGCAGACCCGGCGCTGCCTTTGCAGGAGCCTCTCAGCCGCTCGCTTCCACTGCTGCCTGTGCTGAGGGTTAAAGCTGCAGTTACGGGAGGACTGGGAAAAAACGATGTGAAAAGGGTGGATTGGGCTCAAAGGGAGACTCCTCTGCACTGCTTGCACCCGGGGTGTTTTGCTTTAACCAGGGAATATTTTTATTCGTATTTGTTACGCTGACAAGCTGCAGGTTAGAAGGGCTCTGTAGCACAGGGCTTCCCTGGTTATTTTTGGTCCAAGTGATCTTTAAATGGAAGGGACTAGCTTCATCTGAATTAAAGGAGAAGATGATGAAATTTTTGGACCTTGATGACAAAAATGAACTAAAACCATAACAGTGACCCTTACAGGGAGGAGAGACATAACATTGAAAAATGCTTAGCGTGCTCTTGGATGAAGAAATGATTTTTGAATTGCAGGTTTTGAAAGAAGATTGTTTTAGCTTTCAGTCCATATCCTGTGCAGGTCTCTGTTCCACCCCGCAGTACCCTTAGGAGCCCTGGCCTCAGTGGGGAGGAAAGGCCTGCTGGAGAGATCATCTCAGGAGTGGGATGGGGTCCTCTCAGCAGTGTCATCCTATCTGTCGGAATATGGGACTGGAAAGGAAGGTCCAAACTCAGAATACAGACCAGTCTGTGTGACTGCTGAGCAAATGATTGTTTTCGTGGGCTTTTATTTGCCCAGACTGTAGCTCAGTACTCATTCAGGACATGAATATGCCTAGTTTCTTTGTTCAGCTCAAAATCCACATAACTGTATGAGGTTCATTTTTTTTTATATAATTTTTATTTACTTTTTTATTTATTTTTAGGACTGAAATTTTTCAGACTTTGTAATGGCACTTGCATTGCACAGGAAACCAATTATCCTTCAGTGTTTTACACTGAGGCAGTCACCTTTAATATTTAATTGCTGATTCCACTTGGGATTTTTCCAATTGACACAATTTTAAAACAAATAATGCAGTGGTTTTCAGTATCCAGCATAAAACCAAAATAATGAAACCCCTTTATAAGTTTAATTATGTGCCACCTATGACGTAATTGGCTACTGACATCATGAACCAAGATTTTAATTTTAAGGTTTATGTGTTTCAGGAAGATTAGGACTCTTCCCCAGTTTGTACCTCATCACTTTTTTTTTTTTTTTAATGAATAGCAAACATAGGTAATTTTGCTTTTTGCAGCAACACTGTGTGCAGAGTTTTTTCTCTCTCATCGGGTCTATTAATGATTTTTAATTTCCTGAACAAATCTGCCTGTTGTGGGTGAAGGAAAGGGGGTTTGTTTCAGTTCCAGTGAAAGGACCTGGTGGGAGAGCTCCAAGTGTGAGAGGTAGGTGTGCTGCAGTCTGATTCTCTGTGGTGCTTTCCAAAAGCACAGAGTCTCTTTTTCCCCTGGAGAAGAGGAACATTGATGAGGAGTATGGCAGAGTATCTTTCAGCATCCTGGAAGGATGAGGATCTCCAAGTGCTSTCAGAGCAGTGTCCTTCACCAAGTGCTACTAACGTGCGCCCACAAAACCCAAACCTTGATTCGATCTCAGGAGTTTCTCAACAGCACAGGGACAGGGATCGTATCATGCCGAATCCATCTAACCTTTGTACAGAAGGTACTTCACCGGAGTTCCAGCTGAACGCTCTGAGTATCAACTACAATTAAAATTTAAAGCTTGTTCAGCTGAAATGTAAATACGTCAATGCAAACCTTCTGCACCAGCCTGCTCTGCGTGATGGAGCTTGAAGTAAATATGGCTGAAGGCCCTGAGCTTTGGTGACTTTGAAACAATTTATGCTCTCAAGTGTTAAGGTGGGAATTGTGATTTTTATTGCGAGTGAATCCTGGATTTGGATTCTGTTGGGTGCTGCAGGCTCAGGAGGGCATGGTTGAGACCCAGCCTCCAGTTGCCATTGGAGCTGTGGATCACAGTGGAAGCAAAATGTTTATAATTTTATTACCTTTTCTTCCCCCAAGAATCTTGCCATTTCTGACTTTAGATGATTGATCTGAGAAACCCACGTGGCAAAGTCTAAGTCTCTGCTRTTACTGAAGCACTTCAGAAGCCAGGATGAGGCAATGTGGCTAAATCTATTTATTAAAATAGCGAATGCTGCTTTAGCAAAATGAGTCATGCCATTTATTTATATATTTTGTTTTGAAGATACTTCAGTATTTCCAAGGCATCTAAGTGGCAAATAGGGCAGAGGCTTTTGTTTGTCTGGATTTCAAAAAGGCTTTTAAGCAGCTCTTTTTACAAAATCTAATATTCTTAATGCTGAAAGTAAGTGACAAAGGACGTTATTTAGCACACACATATATATATCATCTAGACATCCATGCTTCAAGTAAATAAAAAGTAACTGTGTGGGAACCAAGGAGAGCAGCATTAGATGTGTTGCCTTGGGTGCCAAATCACACATTTGCCTCGTAGTGGGTTAAGGTTGATGCCACAGCTGTTGGGGTAACCACCTGCTCAGGTGACTTGGTGGTAMGTCTAAGAAAGGACCAGGGAGCAGAAAGGAGGCTTTCTGTTAATGGATACAGATGTGGGCAGGAGGTGAGAGCTGTCCTTAGCCCTGTGAGACAAAGGGTTGCCCCTTTGGGATATTACAACAGCAGGGTCAATATTTTTGATGTTGTTTTACACACTGTTGAAAYGCTATTTGTTGTAAGCGGCTTGAAAGCTGCACACAAGTGGTTTGCAGGGCACAGATACAGTCAGTTATTTCATTGGTCTCGTACAGTTTGAGAACTGCTCCTCCCCTCCTCTCTGTTGACTCGTGACGTGTTTGCAGACATGTCTCAACTGCTCTGCCTGTGGGCAGGAGGATGGAAAAATGGAAGGAGGAGTAGCTGGATGGTTGTTTGACCTGAGGGAAGGCTTAGAGAATGGGACAGGGGTCTCATTTGAGGGCAACTGGTGTTTCTTTGAGGGTAGCTTTGATTTCCTGGTGGAAGGGTCTGGGGGGGTGGGGAGTGGAGTATGTGTAGAAAAGGGATCTCAGCAGATCCTCCTCCTGTGCAGCAGYGCAAGGGTGAAGGACAGACCATTTCTGGGGAGGCATTAGCTCTGGTGGCTACTTCTGGCTTCYTGGGAGGAACAGCAGAGTGTGTGGRTGAGGCAGAGTTGCCCTGAGGGCATGGTGCTAAGTGGGTCATACTGCTCCAGACTACTTATTTTGTGCTGTTGGGGAATGCCCCATTTCCAACATTATTACCTGCTGTCATAACTAGGGATTATGGTCTCTAGTTCCTCATTTCAGCTCCCCCAGAGCCACTGTCCTCTGGGGTGCTGTACACTGTGTCACAGCATCACTGGTTTTTGGTGGTCTGTGCTTSTTGGGCTGGCATCTGGGAGGTAAGAGGATGATTACAGCACATRCTTCCCATGAGTGTTCTACCCAAATTCAGGTCCTGGGGTCCTACCTCTAAGTGTGACAGCTCTGGCCCACAGCAGCCTGTCTTTGTCCGGGCTGCCTGGCCCATTTTTTCTGCTTCTCTCAATCCAGTATAATGCAGTGGAGCATCAGTGTTGGCTTCTTGAGGCTACAAAATTTATTGTTGTTTATACTGGGTCAGATTCCAAGCTCAACGAGAGGGAAGAGTAACTGCAACRTGACCTGCTTTGTGACCAGCGGCTCCAAACCTGCTCGGGTCAGACAGCTGCTGACTAATTCCCCTCTGAACAAATTACTTATAGCTCTAGAGTTTCTAGAGCAACTCCCAGCACTAAGTATGTTCACCCTTCCGTGTTAATCATGTTTCGGTGCTGGGGTTTTTAAGTGGTTGTAATGTTCAGATAGATTTTTATAAATTGCCTTCCAACTGAAAGGCTTGTTTTCCTGTTTGTTTTAAACTGGCATTCATACATACAGGAAATACACGGTATTCTGCCATGTTTCTGTTGGCAACTATTAAGTTATCCTTGTCAGAACATGCCAACAGGATTTCTTAGCAAGCTAGCAGAAAGAAAACAAGCAGTTTTCAGACAAAACAGACCCCRTGCTTGAGTTGTAATACAGATCTCGTGCTAAATGCTGTGTAGATTCTATAATCTTTTGGTTTAAGGCAATCTTTGGGATTGTAGGTTGCAGATTTACATCTCTGGAGTAATTCCAGACCTGCATTGCATGAGCTGACATCATTATTTGGCCTTCAAAATTGGAGGGCCAGTACCTCAAAATAATGTATTGCTGTSAAGAGCTGGCTCCCTTTAATAGCCAGAACGAGCCGTCTCCTGGGCATGCAAAAATCTTCTTCATCCCCCCTTCATTTCTGATGTAAACCACAGGGAACTGTGGTCACATCTCAGTTCCTATAATAGTTTTGATCTAAATTAGAGCAGTTCTGGTATGCTGAAGTAGTCTGTGCTAAAAGCGACACAGAACTGGATGTGCAGCCCAGAAAATACACAGGCTCTTTGTGGATTCTCAGCAGCCACTGCAAGTCGCCAAAAAATGAAGCTGGATTGGAGTGGTAAAAATACAGCACTCTAATAATCCTCAACTACTACTATTTGTTGCTGCTAAGAGCCTGGGTTTTCCTTCAAGCTTTTGATTTGATGCAAGTCAGAGCCAGCTTTTGTGGTTTGGCAAGATTTGCAGCACAGGTTCTTTTGGGAGAGGCAAGAAATGAAAACTTTAAAACAGAGGAAATGTTTAAAACATAATAATACTGTGTTAACAGTCTTTAAAATCTCATTTTCTAGCCCCTTTCTTTATGAACACATCATTACAAGCATAACTGATGTGAGCTGGTCCCTAGGTTTGAGAGCTTGTCACTCGTTTTTCTCGGAGGTCTTTGTGACTGGGTTGCAGAGGCTGGAAAGAAAGGGAAGATCCCTTGTGCCTGTCATTTTGGGATGAAAGTGTCCTGCAGGAATATCCTGTGGCCARGCTGGTGCTTTCCCTGAGCAGTGCAATTTCTAGTAACAAGGAGGGAAAGTTCAGTTCAGCAGCATTACAGCTGGTTAAAGGGATTGGGAGAAAGAGGCCAAGCTCAGCTGTCACGCTGCTTCTCACTGCRCCGGCCAGGATTTTCACGTGTGGGTGGATAACCTTGGGCGCTTTACTCCAGAGGCGGAGATTTAAAGTCTTTGCTTGAAATGCTAAAAGCTTGAAAATGCTGGCCTGAATCTCGGCGTGTCTCAGTTTCCAAGCTGGGAGGTGTTCCTCGCCAGTCGTCATTCCTGGGGGAAGGAGAGGCAGACGGTGGGAAGACGGAGGACTCGGGAATGTCTTGGGAAGCTTCCAACGGCTCGATTGAGCAATCAGGCCTCTAGATCCTTGTCCAAATCCTAACCTGGTCCAATCATCCCTAGCACAAATGCTTGCTCCGCTTATACAGAGGGAATAATGAAAAAAACCCCCAAATATGCATGTGGTTGGTTTTTAAAGTGCACAGGCAGCCCACAGACTCTGGCAGKTCCCTGGGAGGAAGGCGTAGCTGTCATGCTGACAGTGAGGAGCGGGAACGCCAGACTGCAGCGCGGCGCTTCAGACGTGCACAGACATCTAATCTGCGAGCGCACATCGCCTCACGCGTGCGGGAGCCTTTCGCGTGCTTGTCCCCGTGCACATACGGGGCTTACACGTGTGCTTGGCATATGTTTGGAACTGTGGTCATGCTAAAGGGCTTTCTGCTCCTAGCGAGGCCGCATCTGGGGTGCCGTGTCCAGTTCTGGGCTCCTCAATGCAAGAAAGATGAGGAGCTACTGGAGAGGGTCCAGTGGAGGCCACAGAGATGATGAGTCTGGAGCATCTCTTTCAAGGAGAGACTGTGGGAGCTGGGCCTGTTCAGCCTGGAGAAGAAAAGACTGAGAGGGGATCTCGTTAATGCACATAAATATCTCAAAGAGGTGCCAAGAGGATGGTGCCAGACTCTTTTCAGTGGTGCCCAGTGATGGGACAAGGAGCAGTGGCCATAAACTAAAACACAAGAAGTTCCTCAAGAGGAAGAACAGCACTGGAACAGGCTGCCCAGGGAGGTCATGGAGTCTCCCTGTCTGGAGACATTCCAAACCCATTTGGACCTGTTCCTGTGTAACCTGCCCAGGTGACCCTGCCTTGGCAGGGGARTTGGACTGGATGATCTCCAGAGGTTCCTTCCAACCCTAACAATTCTGTGATTCTGTGAAAGAGAGCTGCCCTCTTTTTAATTTTTTCTGGTACTTGCAACTAAACAGGGCTGGATACTTCTCTCTTCCTTGGTTTGAAGTCACTGTGACAGCTAGTCAATTAAGTTGCCCTCTTACATGAATAAAATGATCAGAATCTGGCCCACAGAATGTTGCCTTTAGAAATCATTAAAACCATATTTGATTCTTTGTGTTGTATATAGTTTTCCTGCTGTGAGATTATTTGCTGATAAAATTTACAAAATCCCATGTAAACCCCCCCAGTGTTACAAGGTAAATATTCAAAGAGAAAACCCAAAATGTGCCAGATTCCCTTATATATGTTGTGTCCTGATCAAGAGAAGGTCTTTTAATGGAAGACCTTTTATTRTCTTGTTTTGAATTCTAAGAGGACTTTTCTTCAGTGTTAGATTCTCAGAAATCTCTTTTTTTTCCTTTTTTTTTTTTTTAAAGTAATTAATAATGGAGCAGGCTTTTAGTATCTACCCTGGAAGGTAAAAACCCTTAATCACAGTAACATCATTAGTGCTTTCAAGCATTTAATTTTGATGCTTGACAAAGCGCATGGCTATTGATAAGAACAAATAAGTGTTGTGTGCAATTGAGGGAATAAAGAAAAGCATGAAAACCCCTAAGCTTCAAGTAATTAAATTTAAATATGTTATTTGAATTTAGCTGAGATAATGTACAAACTGTGGGTATATTTTTCAGTCAGTGAAAGACCCCTTGAGTAAACATGATCCATTTAAATTCAAATCATGGGGAGTGGAAAGTAAACCCTGCTGTGGGTAAGAAGGCATCTTCAATAAAACACTGGGCATTGTGTATCTTTGATATCTGAGTCCTCATGTGTTGTAGTTTTATAAAGGGCTGTTTTCACTCATGGATGCCTACATGCCAGAGACTTTATTGCATCTATTTATTTCCTGGGTTTTTCCTCTTTCCATTCCCCCCCGCCCCTCCTAATTTGAACCAGTAATGAAAAACTGACACTCTGCCTCTGCCATCCTTTAAAGTGCCCCAAAACTGCTACAATTCAGCACTAGCTAGCCTTGGGATATGGCTTTATGGCATTTGGGTGAAGTTTTTGTAGTACATCTGTGCTCTTTCTCTCTCTGTAGGCCGCAAGCTCAGAACTGAGGTAATAAAACTACTAGTAGGTGTTTAATGGCAGGTTATTGAGGAAGTAGATGAAAGAAAATTGCAACATTCGCATCAGTGGGGAGTGGGGATTTTAAGGGAGAGGAACTGCTGAGCTTTGAACTCGGGAAAGTTACACTTGGTGCTTTTGTTCAAGGGGGGGACCCCCTTTTAAGACACCGAAATACCTCGTTGTTCTGTGAAATGGGCTGTTCTGGTAGAATTGGTGCTTGGTATGTGCAGCCTGTGCACGTGTGGCTGAAAGCTTGCTGTTGTAAGCAGTGATGATTGGCAAACAAGTTATTGCCTAGTGCTTCTTTCAGGGAGTAGGGTGGAGGAAAGTGCAAAAAGGGAAAGAAAAAGTGATCTTCCACTCCTTTCTATAAGTTTTATGAGATCTTATTGTGAACACCTTAATTGTGTACGTTACTCTTTTTGGTCAAGCTGTCCTCAATGTGTTTTACGTTGGAATGTGTGTATCTAATGAACAGTTAGCCCACGCACATAGAAGAGAATATTCTTTTATTCTGCTTGTGATCAAAGCATCATTTTACAACCTGTTACTTGTTTATCTTCACATCATCCCTACGAGGCAATTTAAAGGCAAAAGGGAGAAGAACAAAGAATGTAAATATTTTGCACAACCTGACTTAGAAGGCTGTGTCTGCTGCCTGGAGTGCAGTGCTGAGCTGGCAGTGCTGATGTCCTCTTTGTCCTGGACAATACTGACCACCTCTTACACCCTTTGGTAATACAAGTGCAGGGAGACCCAGACTTGTTATTCTTCCAAGAGTCCAGTCTTTCAACTGTCCAGGTCAGATGGTGGATCCTTAAAAACAAGGAAACAAATAAACCTGATTCGTAGGGCTACTTGCAGAAATAAAGGGGAATTGGTAACTGAGGATTGTATCTATGCAGTGGGATAACTGTCGTACTACTCCCTGTGGCTACTGGGTCCAGTTCCTCAAGATCCTCAGAGTTTCAGCTCACTATCCTGTTGCACAGACCACTGTAGATCTGTGCTGCAGAGATGTCACGCAGTTCCTGGAGAGCCTCTTGCAATTCTGGTGCTCCATCCTGTAGTTGGACTTTGGCATTCTTAGGATTTCTGTATAGCTTATGGAGAGGCAGGATGTACAGTCAAAGTCAGAAACAAATGGCTCATCTGCAGAATCCAGGACAAAAGAAGATACTAAAAGTTAAGGGTGAATTTGCATATAAAGGACCGGAAGGAAAAAAATCAGGCCATCCTTACAATTGTAAGGAGTAACAAAAGAATTGATGTCCAAGTCCTCTTTGTGTCTTGGAGGCCAGGAACGTGTTGCTTATTCCAGAATGGTGTGGTGCCTAAGATCAGCTGTCCATTTCTGGGAGACGTGAGAAAGCACTTGTTAGGCTATATAAAGCTAAGCATCTTTCACAAGAAGGCTTCGTTAATATAAATTCTTCTGCTGCAAATAGCCATTTTACAACAGAGTAGAAATGTGTTTTCATACAGCACTTACCAGCCCAATATTAAAGGACTCAGTAAATTCCAATATAGATGCCTGCTGAAATGAAATGGGAAACCAAGGAGGTTAAAGAGAGGATAAAGGAAAGAAAGTGAACTTTCTCTCTGCAATTCTTGAGGTCAGACTGGCATAAGTGACAGATTCTCAGTAAAAAGAATTGCTTGTCTGCCCTGCATGAGGCAGCGATTAACTAAGCAGATTTCTCTCCGCTTGGTTTATCAGTAATGGCGTGTGCGTGTGTGTTTTAGGGTAACAAATCTGATTTCTAATTTATTAGCTGAGCAGTATTCTTATTGCAGGGGGGAATTAGAAAAAAGCCTGATTCTCTGTTGAGGAACTGTGAGGTTATTAAGTAGGTTTGCAGTCGTGCCACAGATATAATTTGATGGAGCACACCTGGATCCTCCCTGTTGGCTGTGTTTATAGTCTCCTCTGTCATTCAGTATTTGCCTTTGCCTGTGAGAGACAGACAAGGAAAAAAGAGATAAAGGTTCTGGAGGCATTTCTAACAGAGATGCCAAACTGTCAAACAGTAAATCGGGAAGCAGCTCCCTGATGGTTTCACATCAAGAGGAGACACCCTTTTGTGACTGCGGTGTCTACTGGTTATTTTCACTTCCATCAGAACTGTCTGATATGGTCAAGTAGGTTTGAGGCTTTCAACATTCAATTTTCCTTTCATTTATAGTGACTGTTTTATTTATTTGTCTTTCTTGGTAGTTTTCAAGGATACCTGGTTCAAGGATACTTTTAACTTTATAACAGTTTCATGGATCGTCATCCTAAAGTTAAAGGTAGAAAAARAAACAAAAAGAAAGGAGAATGGGGAAAAAAGTGCAGCTACAGCGTCAGAGGACAAAAGAAGAAATATATTCAATTTAGGAAGACCTCTAATCTCTGGTTATACAGGACAGCTTTGTTAGATAAGATTAAAAATTTCATGAATGTCCCTTTTTATCCCTGGAGACTCCGCCATTTATACCAGCTATTGTCAGCATCAAAAGAGCTTGATAACAGCTGGCTAGAGACGTGACCACACAGCAACACAACAGCAAGAAAGGGGCAGCCGGGTTCATAAATCTTCAGAAAACCCATTCCCCAGCACAGCCATGAATCTGCTGCTATCACAGGCAAAGGGAGAAGGCATTGTCCTCCAGCCAGTCAGAAACCTGAACTTCAGCATTAGCAGGGGCTCTTTAGACAGTGCACGGTGCACAATGAGATGTTTTCCATTATCTTCTTCATTGCAGCCCTTATTCCTGACACAGATACAGTTTAAAGGATCTTGGAGTTTAGCTTGTTGCTAGGTATTTTTTCCAAAAATGCTGCAGCCCTTACCCTTGGCGGTGCAATCCTGCTTTTCCTATTCATGGCATCAATGCAGTGCCACGTGGGACCGGGTCAGATGATGCCAGTTCAGTACACAATGGACCAATCTCTGATATCTTTTAGCTGGGAAGGAGCTACCAAAGCCAGAATCTGACTCTTGGACATTTTCCAGGGACTGCTCACAGATTCAGGTGTAAGCAGGACAAGTTAGGAGGCACAAATTGGCTCAGACTCTTGAAATACAAGTTTCCCGGTTTTAATGGGAGAGTCCAAATTCATATGTATTCAGCTTTACTCTGGTTTTACTTAATTCAGTGGCAATATTGTCTCAGCTTTAGAGAAAACCAGATTGGAACTTCAGGAATTTCATAGTTCCTGTAAAGTAAACAGCTAATGAAATAACATCAGTTAATTTTAGAAGATGGAAGAAGAGAATCCCTGTGGACCAAAACAAAAGTACAAGTCTGTGAACGGTGCCTGACACAGGACAAAAAGAAGGCAGATTCTTTCAATACCTTAATCTCTTATGAAGGTTTGTACCTGGGCATCATGAACATTGCAGGGTTTAGACAACTGTGTTGTTACTTCAAAACCTACATATCAAATATTGTCCAGAATCCCAAACCAATCTTTATTAGAGAGGATTAAATGCAATTTTGTTAGAGAAAACAGGAAAACTATATAATGCTTCTAATTTCCCCTCACACCTGCAAGGAAAACATGACTTCTGAAAGTGCTTGTGTTGGGAAAGTTATGATTAAAAATATGGGTTCCTCATTAAAACTAAATTATTGCTTATAATGTTTTATTTTCTTCTGGCAGCTCCGTCCCCAATTGCATTGATCCAGGCTAAGGAGATAACAAGGCACAGCGTTGCCTTGGCTTGGCTGGAACCTGACAGGCCAAATGGAGTCATCCTGGAGTACGAAGTCAAATACTATGAAAAGGTACTGTTCAAAAATGGACAAGCAAGGAGTTCCCTTTGGGTTTGGGCAGAGCTTTTTACTTCATTCCACTGCGGTTTATTTCCTGATAGGATTCCATCATTTGAAACGAAATAGATTCAGTTTAATAAAATCCAATTAAGGATTTCATGCACTTGAATGGTTGCTTGAAAGAGTAAGACTCATAGGCTGTTCCAGCTGCATGRTGTGAGTTTATTTTGTTATTTCTTTTCCTACCTAGAAACTGAGCTTTTGTAGCAATCATATTATAATGAGAGTCAATAATGTTGGGCAGAAGTGAGACATTAGCTTTATTTCATAGACAGAAGTATAATAATGGGGTATATAACAGAGTCATAATAATAAGATCTGTTTGCCGACAGCTTCTGCTTAGAGTGATAGTGTGGACTGGCTGGCTTTTAATAGAGAATAAGGAAAGAAAATTAGATTCTTCATACTTTCCAAGTTAGAGGGAGATGTTATTCCTTCAAATAACTTCTCAAGTAGGGAATTATGAAAAGAGCTATTTTCTTTGAAGGCTCTCTGCAAAGATGARCAATTACCTGCTCTTGCCTGTGTGTGCTGTCTCTCACATGCACACGCATACTTCTAATTTTTTTTATAAAGAAAATCACTTACTTGCTTTCCTAACACATGCAGAAAGAGGCATATGATTTGCAGGGAAGCTAGATTATTACATTTTCTGATAGATTTTCCAGCCAAAAATAGAACAATTTTTTAATAATGGACTTTCTGGAAGACATTTTCTAAGTCTTTTCTTTTTAAAAATATTTTTATCATTTTTTTATATGGCTTCTGGCTGGTAGGAAGAAAAAAAAAGTGCCAGCATGTGTGAGTAAAATGTGCTTGTTCATCAAGAGGCTCCTATTTGAATGCTTGGCTGTTTTCCAAAGGTTTTCATTGTGTGATTTCTTAAATAATCAGTGATATATGAGCATCATGCCTACCACCTCATCCTCCTTTTTTGGCTTGCTCAGAGCTCCGTGCAGCACTCGGTGCTAGGGGGATTGAGCAAGGCCAGCAGCAGGAGCCCTCGGGACATACTTTGAGAATTCCATCGTTGTTGCTCGCCTTCTTTCATCGCGACAGTTTTGGCAGGGAAGCGGGTGCCAGGGTTCCTGGTGCGGGGAGGCGTTTTGACCCGATCATCCCTGTGTCCCCTTGTTAGGACCAGAACGAGCGCAGCTACCGCATCGTGAAAACGGCCTCCAGGAACACGGACATCAAAGGCCTCAACCCCCTGACCTCGTACGTGTTCCACGTGCGCGCCAGGACGGCGGCGGGCTACGGAGACTTCAGCGGCCCCTTCGAGTTCACCACCAACACAGGTAACGGCGGCCCCACTGAGCTCCCCTGCTTCTGCTCCAGCAGAGAGTGCAAATGGAGCTGGGCTGGGTGTTGGGAGCTGCCCTTTGGATGCTTGGACTGTGGTGCGTCCGTTCTGAGATGGTGTTCTTCCGTGGCCACRTGAATGTTAGTGATGCCACGAATCTGACCCTGAACGTCTCTTTGGATGTGTTATATTCTAGATTCTAGCAGTGACAATACTCCACTGAGGCATAAGGAAACATGCATTCTATAAACACTTGGAAGCCATTGATGCATGAGAGAGTTTGTTTCCTGTAAATGCAGATGTTTGCATGTTTCTGGAATATCTTAAGGATACTAGCACCCTGTTGCTCCCCTTTGCAAGCTATTGACACAACCACTTAGGTCTCCTACATCAGCCCCCGTATTTGCACTTTTCCTTAGACAGTCATATAAAAACAAGAATGTTCAAACTACATTGTCAGTGGAGCTTTTCACTTTGCTCCAGGAAACATGCAAATTTAGCCCCCCAAATGTTTGCTTTTTGGTGGCAGAAAGGCAGTGTGACCAAGCCTGTTTTATTTTGGACATACAGGTCTGCTTAAATCAAGTTAAGGTCATGGCAGTTAGTGGCAATATCATTCAGGCTGTTAACAACTGAAAACAATCCATCAGGAGGAGGGTAGACATTTTAAAATAACTTACTCTCTTGGTGTCAGTTGAGGAGTGATCATCTGGCCCCACTGAGAGAAAAAGGAGGAAAGAAGAAAGGCAAAAAAAATTAGTCATTATACCCTGTGAGCAGCACTGAAAGGCAGAAGGAGAGGGAGTCCTTGTTCCCGTTGAGCTGAAGTTCCCCAAATCATTATCAAACATCATGTCTTCAGCTCATTAGCACCCTGTTGGAAAATTGTGTCAAATGACTATCTAAAAAAGGCCTGAAAGTAGATGAGTGCTACTCTAAACTGCCTTCACAAGCCRGAAAGCTCACTGAGTGTGCTACCTAGGTTGATTTTTTTGAGGTTGTCTGACACTAATGCTCCCTTTTCTGTTTTCAGTTCCTTCCCCCATCATTGGCGATGGTACCAATCCCACAGTGCTTCTTGTTTCAGTGGCTGGCAGTGTTGTTCTTGTGGTCATTCTCATTGCAGCCTTTGTCATCAGCAGGAGGTAAGAACTTAAGCTTCTCTCTCCCTCTCTCTCTTTCATCAGGGAGCTTTTTGTCTCCTCCAAACAAAGCTAAATTCTTTGATTAGCATCATAAACAGTACATTTGCATTACAAGCCTTCTCCCATGTAGCTTTGATCTTCTCGACATTAGTACCAAGCAGCATGTGATGTAATGGCAATAGTTCCAGCTCTATTTGCCCTTCAAATGCAAAGCTGATTCCAATAACTAGCATTGAGAAGCAAGCCAGCTAGAGATTTGTGGTTAGTGTAATTTGAAGTTAAGTTTAATGGGTATGGGTACAGTGATTTTCTTGGACTGACTCCTGATAGACAGGGAATAAACAACGGCACTTTTGTGAACTAAGCCATCAGACTGCTCTGCTTGCGATTTTTGTGTTAGCCTATATGAGTCTGCATTAGTGTTTCGGGTTAGTCCTTCCTGTGTGAGTGGATATGACTGTAAAGTGGAAGCCACAGTCATTCAGCATCACAAGCAGTAACACAGCAGAACTGGATCGATGGTTATTTCATCAGAGCAGCACCATAATCTTCTACCAAGTACTTGTTCATTCTCCCAAATTCAACCCAGGCATCAGGAACAATTCTCTGAGTGGGAGGACAGCGTAGCAGAAACACAGTGTGAGTGTTTCTGTCTTCATCTTTGTGTTCAATCTCATTTAAAAAGATCAGCGTGATCTTGCTTCAGTGTAATTTTGAGATAAAGCTGGTTGTGTCATTACTGCATCTGAAGCCTGRGATCTGAGGGATGCACATTTTGTCAGTCTCTGTTGGTCAGTTTAATGGCATCAGCTGTAAATGTCCCTTGATTTGCTCTCTTTAAATTGTCTAGAGAGCAGTTCAGTGACTGTGATTGTAATATCTGGACAGTAGACCTGCATTGTGATCGCTTTCTGTGGGTGTTCAACTCAAAGCCTCCATGTTGGCAAGAGGAGAGAAGAGCAGAATATATGAAAATGTGATGTGGGGAGACAGGTTTATTAAAAGCCATTGCAACAGAAAATAGCATCACTGAGCTTGATGACTTAATCTCCTCTTCGCTTTTATTGATCACTTTATTATTTAAGGTAGGATTGATAGCAGGATACATTGGATTTCTAATTATGAGTCGCCACCTTGGAGAATTGAGCCTGTCGAGCTGCTTTGAGATGATTCCTTCCCCTCCTCCCCTTATAAAAAAAGTCTCTTCCCAAGGCTGATAAACACTGCTTGGTGATSGGCCCTCAATGGATCACTCTTTAGAAAATGAACTGTCAACCCCTTGCCCTCATATTGATTCTCGTTAGGATCGGCCATAAAGCTGTCAGAGGAGAGGCTGCCTGGAGCCAGGTACTGACAGACCTGCTGGGCTCAGACAGGTCTGCTCAGGGCTGTCTGCTCACTTATCTCTGCCCACGAGTGTGCAGCTCACACAAAGGCACCACAGAGCAGGTGGGCAGCAGGGACAAAAGCCTGGTGCAGGCACTGGTGGGAATGGAGATAAAAGCATCCTGGTGGCCGTGGGCTCAGAGATGTCCCGGGGCTCTGCACTGGTAGCTCTCAGAGAGGCCTTGGAAGGGGAAAGACAGAGCAAGATGAATGAAATACTAGGACAGTGGAACTGCTCTGTGCATACTAATGCATGTGCCTTGCTAATTAATAGCCCTCAATACACATCTCTCCGGTAGCTGGAAGTAGCTCTCAATAAACAGAATCTGCTTTAATATTCACTGTTACTCTAATGATTTTAACCATTATAACATGTCATTTAGAGGTGTGGACTTTGGGGATATTTCGCGATGTTTCTATGCCAGCAGAAGTTAATAGCAAAATAATTATACTTTGTTCCAAAATTACTTCAGATGAGAAAGTCCATACAGTCCCCGTGAGAAGGTTTTGTAATCTAGCCATGACCTAAAAGTCATATTTGTACAATCAAACCTGTGCTTTGGCCTGCAGACTTGGCCTCTCTGCATGCATGAGCCAAATGTGGGAGCTGGGCATATGCTGTAGGTGCCCACTTTTGAACATTGGGTTATTACCAGTAATTTAGCATCACGTTTTTTCAAGGCATTGTTCAAATCCCAAAATCCATCTTTACAGCAGAATTAGTCAAAGGACTTTGCCTTCAGGCAGCTCAAGCTGTTTGGCTCTGTCCTGCGATGTGAGAACTGATCTGCCTAATGTTCCTTTAAACTTCCTGAGGTTTGGATGGGCACATCCGTGGAGCACGGGCAGGAGATGGCGTGGGTGTTTCTAAACCCTGCTCTGCAGGAATGCTGAGGGAAATTACTGCATCACCAAATGAGTTGTAAAGGATTCAGGGAAGTGTAAAACAGAGAAAGACACTTTCTATAAGGGCTTGCATGGAGTAGGTCCGAGTGAATCCTCTCATCCTCTGAAAGTTGCTGTCAGAAATTCTTCCAGATGATTGATTTATCTTTGCTCTGTCAACACATATGCCCACCTTTTTGTCAGTGGTGTTGGAGCAGGTGCTCTGCCTGCCTGGTGCCTGAGCCCCCCCAGCCTCTCCTGTGTGTGGGGAGGAGGACGTGGGAGCAGGGGTGTGGCACCAGGTCCTGCTGTTTCACCTCAGTGCCTGCTAATTCCCCCTGCTGTTACCTCCTCTTCATCACCAGCCCCCACCTTAGCTCTGCCTGTCTCTGACCCCTGCAGTTTCTGAAAGCTTCTGTGTTCTTTTCCCGAATGCCAGCAACTTAATCACCACTGCCAAAATCCCTGTAATTAGGGGGTTCGATCTGTGACAAAGGCTCCCTTCTGCCACTCAGGTGAGCTGCCCCAGAGGCAGCCCCAGCCCGTGTGCCCCGTGGCTTTGGGCTCCTGGGCTGCTCTCCAGGACAATGGCACACAGCAGTGTCCTGCCCAAAGCCAGGCAGGAGAGGTCAACAGGTGACACGGGGAGAAGTGGAAGTAGGTAGTTAGTTTGGAAGGTATTATTTAAACTTAATAAGCTACAATTATATTGCTTGAACAGTAATCCCTTTGTTTCCCTTCGCTTTTTGCATGTCTTTGAGTTTTAGTGGGGGAAGGTTATTTTTTAATCTGTTGTTAGGGTGCTGGTACTTTTTAAAAATAAGATAAAGAGAATTTTTTTCATACTTAAAATGCTTTCATGCAAAGCATGTTTGCATTTTGTATTTCCCATCTGTGCCTGAACATTAATAAAATGAATTTGAAGGGTCCTGATTAAAATGCAGAATCTTTTTTTTTTCCCTTTCTTTCCTCTGAGAGAAGTTGTATAATACCTGAAAACATCTCTGCAGTCCCCTTAGCTGACCTGGTCCTATGTGGCACTGGATGAAATTTGTGCTGCCTCTTCCTTTTTACTCAGTTCAGTAGCTGGGAGCTGAACRTCATCCCATTACTTAACTCAGCTCTGTTATACCAGTGCTGTAAGTTCTGGGGCAAATAAGTTGTTTAAATTGATGTTTAGATCCAGTGTGGATTTTAAATAATGCTCTTCTTGTGGTTGGAGCCATTTGTGTTTAGGTTATTTACATCAAGAAAAGAAGCTCCCAGCAGTTTATGGTTGGATGTGTACCTGCTTTTGCTATCTGAACACAAGTCCTGTCAATTTTGGGAGCTGTGACCCTTGGTTCGAAGCTCAAGTTGTCTTTGCGTGTCAAACAGGATTTTTTTCCTTCTGTTTCATGGTTAATTTGTGGGGGTTTTTTATTATTGGCTAAGTGTGTTTTATCACTCAGCACTAGGACTGCAAAACCACAGGCTGGGAGATGGGCTCCCAGCTGACAGCAATGGGAAGCTGCCATTCCCCACAGGGCAGGGGCAGACTGGGAAGTGAGATGCTTTTTGCTAAGGGGCAGAAGGGCTTTGCTGACAGGAGGGGAATGGTAAGAGTTAGGAAGATTTGCTGCAAGTGAGGCTCTCAGTTATGTCTTTTCTTCCTGTTATCTGTGAGTTTTTCTGACCCCTTTTAACTCACATCTCCTGGTAGGTCTTTGTCGCACCTGCTTCCATTTTCCTCTTCTAATTCACCATTTTCAGCTTTTTAATCCAGTGTCACCCTATGGTCTGGTTGTCTCCTGCCCCACTCCAGGCAGCCTCTGCACATTACTGGCAATGCCAGTCTTGCCTCCTGTTCTCCAGGCTTGGTTTTTCCTTCTGCCTTCCCTCTTCTGTCCACGCCAGACTCTGGCCAGTGCCAGTTAGCTCTCCTGGGTCTGTCACACTAGGAAACTGGGACTTTGTAGGAACAGGCCAGCTGAGAGTAAGCAGCAGTAAGCCCTTCTCATTCAGCAGCGCCTGTTCTTTTGCTTGGTTCTGAACATTCAGGGATGGATGGGAAAAAGCCCAAATCAAATCTTTACATCTACGTACTATTAGACACTGAGAAACTTCAAATCTCTACACGTTTGGCTGAGCTGATTCCTAAATATCCTCCCTAACAGACTGACTTCTTGTATTAACTTTTTGTAATGCTACTTACCCATCAAAGCTTAAAGCTGAACTAATTAAATACAGAACTAGATTACAATTTCACAAGTGTAGGTGTAGAAGGAGTAATCTATAGTATTAACATAGTCTGCTACATTATTGTCTCCAACTCAGAATGTTAGTAGAGGAGGTCTGCCATCAGGAGTTGTTCAACCCCTTCAATTAAGCAGTGATTAAAAGAATAACCAAAAATCCTTGGGATCTTAATTTTTGATGGTCATGGTTGGTGGTTTGTTTGGTTTTTTTTGCTGAGATCCTGATTTGTGGGTTGAGAGACTGGTTTTCAGTTTTAAACTTGCAATTAAATAAGTATTGATGTTGGCATTTGCCTAATGATGTTTGAAAATCAATCTACCAAAACACCTCTGTTGTAGCATTTAAATCCCTATGTGGCAGGGCTAAAAAGCAACTTGGCCCCTGAATTGCAAATGTAAGTTTGAAGAAAAAGTAGCTGGAACACGAACTTTTTTTTTTTTCCTTTAAATGCTGAGATGCAAGTAGGTTTGTGTTTCCTTGGATGCTCTGTTGATGCCAATAACACGCAGAGGAGTGTGAGGAGAGGATCCTCCTGCCCTGGTTGTGTGTTGTGTCATGGCTGTGGCAGGTGCCAGCAGCTCAAGTCTCTGCAGGTCAGGACGACCGAGCTTGTCTCAGAGTGAGATCCTTATTTTGAACTCACAGGCTGTTTTGTTCTGACAGGCGCAGTAAGTACAGCAAGGCAAAGCAAGAGGCAGATGAGGAGAAGCATTTGAACCAAGGTAAAAGGCCCTGGTGCTTGGGGGGGTTTTGGTTGGGATTGTAAAACATGGCTCATGCTCTGATGCTCGGGAAATCAGGGATCGCATTCCTCTTGAGATGAGTGTGTTTCTGGTTTCCTCCCTTGCAAACATCCTGCTTCCAAATTAATTTACTTTAGTAACAGGGAAAACAAAGGTAACTGGGTAAAAAGTTTTGAGATTACAGGCAGGAGAAAGGTTTATCAAATTATTCCGTYGTTCTTTGCCACTGAAAGACAACTGTTCTTGGCCACTTGATATCTCAGCAGGATTTTTCCCCACAGTACTCTGCTAAGGCAATTTCTGAATGGGCCAGAGGCAATCCTGCAGAACAGGGAATATGAACTTTGCTGCCTTTTTTCCAGCACTGAATCCTATTGTTACTTCCATCTCAGTCATCCTCGTACCAAACCCAGGACCTGAGCTCAGCATTTCCTGGCTCCCATAGGGAAAATGGGATGTGTTTTGTCTCACAGGTCCATAACAGGCTATTGGCATGTTAGTGATGGCAGTGATTTGTGAAGCTCATTAATTGGCAAAAGCCTGATTGCTTACATCAATATTGGGAAATATTAAATGTTTACATGTTAAAATACTGCACTGGGGGGAAAAATACATCAAGTCCTTCCTTCCTTCATCAGTCATTCCTGGCTTACAGTACATTTTTATTGTACACTCTCTTTGCTGTTGTATATCATTAAGGCTTCAGTCTCATATGTTCTGTGTTCAGCAGCATGTAGATCAGTGACTTCAAATAAAACATTTCTGCCTTGCAGGTGTTAGAACATATGTGGATCCTTTTACATATGAGGATCCAAACCAAGCTGTGAGGGAATTTGCCAAAGAAATTGATGCCTCCTGCATAAAGATTGAAAAAGTTATTGGTGTGGGTAAGTGCCAAAACTTTTGCATTTTTTTCTGTAAATACACTTTTAAATTTACTTTTAGGAAACATGTGATCCTATGATTTTTGTATGACAGTTCTCCAAAGCGTACTGACATAACAGTTTGACAACACAAGTGCATGCTTCATGTTCATAACCATGGATTCTTGTGCCTCTTTCTTTAAGGGGAGTTTGGTGAAGTGTGCAGTGGACGTCTCAAAGTGCCAGGAAAAAGAGAGATCTGTGTTGCTATCAAGACTCTAAAAGCTGGTTACACTGATAAACAAAGAAGAGACTTCCTCAGTGAGGCCAGTATCATGGGACAATTTGACCACCCCAATATCATCCACTTGGAAGGTGTCGTTACTAAATGTAAGTAGGTCATTTTCGTGACAAGTCCAATTTGGAAGTCACTGAGAAATTAAGTCTGTGTGGCGTGTGCTGGCTTTTTTTTCCTTCTTACCCTCTTTCCCGTAAAATGACAGATGGAACAGATCCACTGATAGCTAATAGGAGGAAATCAGTGCAAGACAAGTCATTAATCTTGTTGTCAGCTATAAATGGGTTTACGGTTTCAACTGATACTCTATCTGGAGGCAGCTTGTACAAGATTTTGTAGAGGGAATTAATACTGCAGGGGTTGGCTTTTTTTTAATCTCTCCTTGCTATGCCAAGCAGGCATCTTTCACATCTTTGCTAGACTGAGATGATTGTTACGGGATAGGCRAAAGCAGATGGTGAGCGAAGAATTCAAAATGATTGGGGGAAAAATACCAAAACAAAACTACACAGTCATATGTTTAAAGTACAAAGCACAGATGTAAGGAGCAAGCCTTTGAAATGAAGTGGGCTATTTTTAGTGTGAAACTTGCTTATTTGTTTTTTCTGATTTACAGGTGTGATAATTTCACTTTGCAGAATTCACCTGGGCAATCTTTTTGTTCGGTTGTTGTATATTTTTAAGTCTGTCAGCGTTCCCTGTGCCATGAGCTCTGCCTTAGAAAGAGAGTGACAGTGCTTGCTGGGTGCTGTCTGTAGGCTAGAGCTGAAAATACACCTGTGAGACAGAAGTGCTTGGGTCTGACGTGATGAAGTGCCATTGCCGTGGTTGTAGGTATTGTCTCTGCTCCAGCTGCCTGGGTAGCACGTTGGCAAAGCCTGGCACTGGCAGCTAATCCTAAAAGACCCTTTGGATTTTGGGGCTCATGCTCAGGGTAGCGTAGAAAGCAGACAGTGATCTCGTGAGCTGCTGTCCGAGAGTGGCATTTGTGAAGCTTACCTTCTGCAGCTGGATAGCATGCATGATGAGCACGAATGCAGGGTATTAATAGTGTGAGGAATTAAAACTAGAGATGGATGAAAAGTTAAAAAGTAAAATATTACTAGAAAAACAAAGTATCTTTCATAGGGGATTGTCAAAACCATCAGTACCAGGGTAAACCCTGTCCTTCTTGAATGTCAGTGGGAGCTGGATATTTGCTCTGCCACTTTTGTTTCTGGAAATCTGACCCGTGCCCATTTGTGTTGCTGTCTCCTAGTCTGCCTTCTCTCAAGAGTTGAAAATGGTGTGGCAGTTTGCTTTTAAAGGCAAACAGCAGTTTGGACTAATTTTGGCCATCCTTTACTGAGCATCTCCTTCAAAACTAAAATTAAAAGATAGTACTCTGTTTAAATTTGGAAGGTCTGAGTGTCTCTCTCTGTGATTGTTGGAACAAAGGGGAGACAGGTTGTGATCAGGCCACAGACAGTGATTTTTTTTATCACCTCAGTAAAAGAAAGGCAACAGGGGAATCTTTGTGTTGAAATCCCAGTGGGGCTGGAAGCCCCTGAGCCGTTACAGCTCCAGCAGTTATAAATGACCGCGTGCATTTGCATAATGCAGTTGTCAGGGAATGGAAATGATTCGGGATTTTCACCGCGGCGGCGGCAGCCTGACCCGGGAGCGCTCCGTTCCCGGCTCCCGGTGAGCGATGCCGCGGCAGCAGCCCGGCTCCGTTACCTCCGCGCCGCGCTCCTGGGGAAACAGGGCCACTTAGGAACGCATTTGTCTCAATTTCTCCRTAGGTTTTCTGAATGCTGTGATAAATGAGCGCATTTAATAAACCGAAAATTAAAACGTGAGATAAATAGTGGTATGGATGGGGGTTGAGAGAGGCAGCAAAAAACCATGAATAAATTATTGGCTGCTAGTCAAGTACTTTAATAATTGACTCGCTGATRGTAACTTCTCCCTCCTCTCTCTATCCCCCTCCCCTGCTAAAGAAGTGCCTGAGTAATGAAATTACATGTTAATGCACTGAAAGAGTCTCCCTTTTTTCCCTTCTACGTTGACATAGTATCTTTTGATTGAGGAAGGTTAATTAATACTCATTTAGCTGTATTTGTTCGGTGGAAGGGTTGCTGTCACAGTTGCAAAGGATAAATGAAACAGTGCCATATGCAGATTTGGTTGGAGTTTTTCCTCTTTCTACCAAATGCATGCAAAGGTGAATTAGAGGGAGAATGATGTTTTATAACACCCTCTTACTTAAAGATGTACTCAGCCAAGGTCACTGAGCCCTTCATCCAAAGCAGTTTGCTTTGTGCAATACCATTGCCTCTCTGCAGCATTCATGCAAATCAGAAGGGGTTCCACTGCCAGCCTGGCATTTCACAGGCATGCCAGCTTCCATGGAACCAAAACAGAAAGAATTTGGGTATCAGCAGGGAAGGGAAGTAAAAGCAGGAATAGTTAAAGGCCTGCAAAGGATAGGTTGGGACCGGAAAGGTGAAAGAAGTAATGATGAGTGAAATAAGTGATGAATTGCACACAGATGTTGGCCTAAGTGAAATGTGGTAAAATGTTCAGTACCATCAGTCCTTATAGCATATGGTTTTCTAATTAAAAAAAAGGTTACTTCAGAACCAGAAATCCCTGACAAATGAAGAGAAAAGTGTCTTGGTGAAAGATGCACTGAGGTAGAAATTATTTGGGGAACTTTAAATGCTGCAACATTTCATGGTAGGGTAATTTYGAGAGATGGTTGTTCTGGAGGAGATACTTGCTGGTGACAGAAGCAAGGAAAAATTAAGTAGTTCTGATACCGATCATGCCAATACACAGTTGAGCTATCTGCACTCCAGGTGACATGGCCATTGAAGCCTTCTCTCCCTATAATCTTCCTTTATTCATAGYTACTCCAGGGGGTAAAAGCTGAGTTTCTCTGGAACACCATCTTTTATTTAGGAAGAAAACTCTATAGTTCCTGTAGGTACAGCATAAGAGAGAGGAAGGGATGCTATACCAGACAGCACTGATCTTCAGGTGCTCATCTTGGGACTGGGCTTTTGCCATTTGACCTTTGATAAATCACTGTATCTCTCCTATTGCTCACTTTTGAGATGTTATTAGACCTATTTCTACAAAAACCTGTATGCCAGATATGCATTGGGATTTAACTTTGTGAAATAATTAGTGTTACTTGTATGTACCTAAATGTTTTCAGTTTCAGCACTGTATGACCTTTATAAAACTCTTAGAGACAAGCATCAAGCACTATTTATGTATTTGCTGTTGCTTCAGGCAGGAGAGTGCCTAGAAAGCATCCCCCTGTCAGTAACATTGCATTTCTCCTCAGCTTGGCTCTCCTGTAGCAGCGTGGGGAGCTGAGTGCTGCTGAGCTCCGTGCCCCAYGTGTGACACAGGGCACTGAACCGTTTAGCCCAGGGTTGACTTCGGGAGGCAAATGGCTTTGGCTCATTTATAAATACCGAGAGACACGGAATACAAATTTGGGACAGGGAAGGTTGAGAGGAACAGCCTGTATTTTTCATTCTTCAATCCAGTTGTCTTGGAGTACCTTGTAGCTCCTGACAGCTTCTAACTTGCCTAAAGCATTGATCTTTCAAGAGAGGCAGGGAGACCAAAGCATTCACAGGTTCCATTTTTCTAGTCTGCAAGCAATTTAATTGCACTAAAGATTTTTGTCAGGTTTGAACAAATCTTTGTTTCTTAGCTCTCAATTATCAATTCATATATTCCTTAGAGAACAGGAGCCACTTTAGTTAAAGACCTTGTCAATGAATCAACCAAAGGGTTAACCTTCCAGATGGGCCCTTTAAATGYTTCTGTCCTGTAATATTTCATCTCTTGCTCCCCACAGCTGAGGCATAAGCTTGGTGCTTTTCAAATTAAATTAGATTGTGTAAGCCAGGTGTCTTGGCAGTAAAATCATGTGCAACCCATTTTTATCCCATTAACATTGGTGTTCATCAAGGAATTGTGTTTTTCTTTCTGCATGCTTTAGGTAAACCGGTAATGATCATAACTGAGTACATGGAGAATGGCTCCTTGGATGCCTTCCTCAGGGTAGGTGATTTCTTCAAAAGCTAAGGAGATTTTATACTGGGAAATATTTTCTGGTTTTCTTTTTTTTTTTTTTCCCAGAAAGAGGCTGAAACTTGCACGCTTTTAAGGAAATTATGTTTGTACTTSGGAAATTCTGTTTTCTGGTGTTGCTTCTGTCGAAAGCCAGAATAAATATAAAGTGGAAGAATATAGAATAAATTGATTTTAAAAATAGCAAGATCTTAAATAATCCATGTTTAATGTGAACAGTTCTGATTTGCTCCGTTTTTGAAAGCATTGTGGTGGTGTAGACTCATTAAAATCAGATTTATTGCAAACTGGATACTACATCACTGGAAGCTGTGACAGAACCTCTGGGTTTTTGCTTTACTGGTGAATTATAGACACTGGTCAGGAGAGCGAGGACATAACATTGCATTTTATTTGAGAGAAGATGGGAATCCAGAGCTCTGCTCTTTGCCAATTTYAGCAATGGCAATAATGTAGCTTTTAGCTTAATGCTCTGTGATTTTTCTCCTTTCCTGGTTATGCAGAAGAACGATGGCAGATTCACAGTCATCCAATTGGTGGGGATGCTGCGTGGCATTGGCTCAGGGATGAAGTACCTGTCTGACATGAGCTACGTGCACCGGGACCTCGCTGCCCGCAACATCCTGGTCAACAGCAACCTGGTCTGCAAAGTGTCGGATTTCGGCATGTCCCGCGTCCTGGAGGACGACCCTGAAGCAGCTTACACCACACGGGTAAGGAGAGAAGGAAAATCTCCGTGGCTTTTCTTGCCTGCGTGTTGGTTTTGTCTGACTGTGTGGGAGGTGACAGTGGTTTGTTTTAAAATAGTCTCAGTCACAAGTGAAATCCTATATCACAACCTAAAAGTAAACATTGCCCCCCACCCCACAGCTCATATAAATTGATGTAGTGTTACTGCTACAGCAGTGGCCACATCAGTATTTCTTCTCTGAGGATGTGACCCATGTATTCCTCTGCTTCCTTCAGCATGGTGGAGCATGTGACAGGACTCTGGTGCCAGAAATTAAGAGCCTGGACTTCCGTTCCTTCTCATATCTACAAAAGTGCAATAATGGTTTCCAAGTGTCTGGTCCTACTAACATTTGATACAGCAGGTGTGGACATACCACCAGAAAATAAAAAAGATAAATCCACTTTTGCCCATCACAAATCCAGTCATAAATTTGTCCTAAATAATTTGGACTGGGAAAAGTGTTAGGCCTGCATTCCCATTTTTTTGTTTCTTTCCCCTTTTATCTATATTTCAGCATCCTACTGTTAAGCAATTTTGCTAAAGCCATTTTAATATGCTGCATGTGGAATAGGGTCAATGCAAGTACTTCTGGCCACAGAACAACATCCCAGCCATTACCAGCCTTTGTACCAATACCTCTGGTATCAACATGCACATAAAGAAAAAAATGTCAGTTTATAAAGTCTCCTTTTTTAATTGCTTATTTTCTTCGTTTTTAAATATCTGCCATTCTCCATCTGTTCTCCCTGGTGCTGAGTTTGTTTGCAGCACTCAGATCTTGCCGTTTAATCCCAACACTCATCCTTTAATGGATTCACAGTTCATTACAGGGAAGGGTAGACTCATGTAATATTAAATGCTGGCCAGCCTTGGTATTTCTCACTCATGAGGGTGGCAAGTGGAAGAATCAGAAGCAGAGGTCTGAAAAGCTGTATTTAGGGAAATCAGAGTTTAGACAAGCACACAAGGGCAAGACAAAAAGGATTGAAAAGCTTCTCTTTGAATTCAGTGAGTGGAGATATAGTATTGTTTGCTCTCAGGAGTAAACTAGAGAGAATCAATGACATTTGCTCTGCAGTCATTGTCTTCATTTGGTATCAGTAATGAAGGATCAGGAAAATTTGGATTAACTCCACTGTGCTCAAGCAGTTAAATATAAAGAGCTTATTGACAATTTTTAGAATGACAACCATGTATAAACGACGTCGGTGCATCTGTGTCTGAAAGGAAGAATAAAGCTTTTGCATAACCAGAGAGGATGCAGTAGAGTGCAATATTTAGAGCAACCTTTTTTAAGAGAATGATGCATTCTGCTCCTGTTAGTAGTATAACTCATTAAAGTGAGAGCATCCTATGGTCCCACAAGGCACATATTGCCACAACCTGGCTCACAAAGGGCCTGATGCAAGGGCCGAAGAAGCCAGGAGAAGGACCCCTTTTGATTTCCCTTGGCTTTGGAAGCAGTCCATGTTAAACACTTGAGAGATATAGTAGAACAATATACCATTAAGTATGCACACGCTGCACTCAGTTATGGATAAAAGCTATCTAGAAGATGGCTGGGAAAAAAACTACCAAAATAAACTTAATCAAAAAAGCATAAAAGCAAATGAAAAAACCCTGAAAACCTTTGTTCAGCTTAAGTTGTTCCCCAGATGGAACTGCAGGAAACCAAAAGCTCAATTAAAAACACCTTGCATATTAGCATAAACAAAGGAGAAATCTGTGGCCTGGGATCACTCAGCTAAGGCAAAATCAGATAAACAGGATGGAGTGAGTTCCTTTTTAAACAGTGTAGGACCTCAGTGGCCCAAATCAGATGCCCAAGTGTTTTTATTTGTTTAAAAAGAAGTATTGTAAGAAGAGGCAGCTCTCTCCAACAGGTATCAAAAGCAGCCTTGTACCATGGTCTGGTGTTGAACCTACCCCAGGGTTTGGAAGAGCCCAGAGGCTTGCTTGCCCTCTCACATCTCTGGTAGGAGTTGGGATATTGCCCATGGGAAACACCACTGTATTCATAAATCTTCCCAGTTTATTCTCTCTTTATTTTACCTTTTTGAAAAGCAAAACGCTTGTAATCCCATTTTTCTGAAACAGGCCAAACAGGTCAGACAGGCAAGCAAGGAAATAGTAATTAACAGCATGTACTTATTTGTTTTGTCAACTGAATCTCTAATATATACTTCGTAAAACCCCTGGCTCGTTCTCAGGCTTCAGTATAGCCCTAAGCAGAGATCTCTTGGAGGGCTGATAAAAATACATTTAACAATTTACTGGTTCGCCTCCTTGTGACTAAAGAAAACAGATGGGCAGCTTTGCCTCCTGGTTGGATCTGACAGCTTTATGGCAAGCAAGAGGGAAAGTGGATGCCTTTTTAAGAAAGATTCTGGAGTCGTGTACAAAAAACCATTTCGTATTTTGGTTGCGTGGAACAGTGTGAGCCACGCACGTTGCGGGGTCAGTGGCTCACTGGCCTGTGGTTCCTTTCCCTGGTGGCAGGGTGGCAAGATCCCCATCAGGTGGACGGCTCCGGAGGCCATCGCCTACCGCAAATTCACCTCGGCCAGCGACGTGTGGAGCTACGGCATCGTCATGTGGGAAGTGATGTCCTACGGGGAGAGGCCTTACTGGGACATGTCCAATCAAGATGTGAGTCTCCTTCTGACCTTCCTCTGCRTTTTCTCTCCCTTTCCCCGTCCCCATGCCTTTATCTGTGTCYTCAGATGCCTGCCGATGTGTTTCTGTGGCGGTTGCTGTATGGTGTTTATTCCAGGCTTTTAAAAGGATGTCATGGGTGGTAGACTCCTGTTGTCTCAGGGAACCTCTCTGGAACTAAAATTCCTTGAATATTTYGGGCTTCGTCTGTGGTCAGGGGATTGTCAAGTTAGGGTCTATAACTTGTGCATGGGATTTATTTGGTGTGTTTTTTTAAATTAAAAAAAGAAGCAATTAAAGAAGAATGGAGGAAAGAGAAGCTAATATATTTAAACTGTCAGATCATAATACTGTCAAGAGAAGGAAGATTTGAATGTTCATATTAAATCTTGAGTTTATTGAATGTCTTTAAGAAAAAACACTTTAATTTAATTGGGCTTCTTATTGGTAGTTAATTCTTGAAGCTCCACTGTGCTTGTAACTCTTCCAGGTGATTTTATTTCTTGTAGGGTATCTAAATCAACACATACGAAATCCAATTCTGATTATCAGTCAGAGCATCCTTGTGACAATGGCATAGCTGCCCCCTGAGGGCATTAAAAAGCAGCTTTTGTAAATGACCATTCTTAAATTATGCATGTCCTGTTTAACAGTACCATCTGGACTACTTCAGCATGTTCCAAGAGGGAGCATGCACAATGGCTGCTGTTCCAGAAGAGTATTTAATAATAATGCTAATAAGAGCTTTTGCTAATAGAATTTTTATTAAATGAAAAAAAAAATCCCGGTGAAAATGAGGCCTAGATTATCCRTAATTCTTTTCCCGGGGGATTTACAAGCATATAAAGGGAGAAGAAAATGGTAATCTGAATATATGGCCATGGGAGTGGTTAAGTCATTTTACAAGTCATCTGCTTTCTTCTGTGGAACTGAATGTTTTCAAAGAGTGTCTAGATGCGGATGGCATTTAATCTAAATGGGGGATATAATTTTAATTTCCTTCTGATGTGAAATGTCTCTTCTGGCACCCAATCTTGCCTTCCTTTGCTAACAGGAAGTCATCAAGACTTAGCAAGAAAATAAAACACCAGATGTGTCTCAGTTATATCAGGCGTGTCTGCACAGCACAGTGGAGCTCACTGCAACAAACAGAGCTGTTTTTACTAGAGCTGTTTATGTTAGGCTGGTGTTCACTGCAACTATGTGCTGCTAGACCATGTTGAAAAGCTGGCTTGAACAGGACAGGGAAAGCCAACATTACTGTCTTTGCACACTCTTTACTGTATGTGACATAGCCAGGCCTTTTTTTCCTCTTTAATGATGTCAAGAGCAGTGCTTTTCACAGCAAAGCAGAAGTGGATTCCAAATTATACTCAGTGTCTGTTGAATAAAGAGAAGTCAAAAGGATCTTCGTACTTTCTGGAGTAGTGAGAGCCACTTTGTTTGTGGTCACTGGATAGCTGCTAATAATGCAAGCATATCCCTCACCTAGTCCTCCCACTGGATTTTAGCCACTAATTGGACAAGTCCAGAAGGAGAGAATTCAATGGAACTCAGTCTCTGTGCACTCCTGGTCTCTAGTCTCATGGTGAGTCCTGCCAGCAGTGTCATATCGATTAATTCAGATCTGAAGGCTCCTGGGTCACGTCCCTGTCATGTCAGAATTGAGTTCTGGTCRTGTCCTGTTCTCCTGAGAGAGCTAAGAAGCCATCAGAGTCTATGGAGCYCTTTTTGGAGGGTTTGAAGTGACTTAAGTTTGTGAGTTTCTCTGGGTYCTGTTCAATATGAAATACATACTTCAGCTGTGTTGGGCTTTTGTAAAGCTGCACAAAAGGGTTCCCTTCTCTGCATTTCTTGGCTCAGAGCAGTGAGAGAACAGGTTCTCTGCAAGGCCTCTATTACTGACAGAGATGAGCTAGCCCAGGAGGACAGGGGCAGGAGGAATAWGCTGGACCTTAAAAATGATGGGGAAAATATAGTTTCCAACATATTGCACCCAAAACTGATAGATAGTAAAGACTTGCTGTAGAGCTGTTGCTTCTCCAGCCCTCTGTCCAATGAGGATAGTTGCTTAATTCTAACCAGGGCTATTCTGTCATCACTGTATCCCATGTGCTTTTTTATGACACATTGCCCTGCTGTGTCTGATGTCTGCTTTGGACGCTGTACCCTTTTAGTTTTGAACTGCTGAGGAGAAGTGGCAGTTCTGAGACCACCAACTGCCAAGTGCAGTTTTCCATGTTGTATCACTTAACTGTGGATTTGTTACTATAGTCTGGGCAGCCCTAGGATAAAGGGTACTCAGCTGCTCGATGTGAGCCGTGTCTGATGCTCTCTAACGTCTTCGTAACTGTGCCGTTGACAGGTGATTAAAGCCATCGAGGAAGGGTACCGGCTGCCCCCGCCGATGGACTGCCCCATTGCTCTGCACCAGCTGATGCTRGACTGCTGGCAGAAGGAGCGCAGCGACCGGCCCAAATTCGGACAGATCGTCAACATGCTGGACAAGCTCATCCGCAACCCCAACAGCCTGAAGAGGACGGGCAGCGAGAGCTCCAGGTCAGCCGCGCTCCGGCCGCCGCGGCGCACGGGGGAGCGCGGCGGAGGGGACGGGCAGAGCTGCGGGTGACGCGCGGCTCCGCGCCGCAGCCACCGCTCCGCGCGGGCCAGCGCAGGGCTCGTGCCGGCTCGGTGCTGGCCCCCGGGGCGCCCGGGCTCGCCCAGCCCTGCCAGGAGGCAAGTGCAATGAGCAGAGCCGCTGCTGCGTCACGCCGACGCCGAGCCGGTTCATAGCACGGTCTGCGGCACGTCCTGACGCAGTCAAGCTCTGTGGGAAGGCAAAATTTGCTGTCTTTCCCTTTCTCCCCCCTGGTGAAAGGGCTTGAACGGGTAGGGTCACCTCAGTCGGTGTAGCTAACAGGAGTGATGTGGTTTTCTGCAGGAAAAGCACATCATCAAGTTTCATAAACCCTAGATTTGTGTAGGATTTGCAAATGAGCATTACAGCATTACAGCCAACGCCTTGCGGGCATTGGGAAGGTGTGGATTAATTTTTATGTGAATTTGAATTTAATTTTGTGGAAAGCCAGTTTCATGTCTCCACCGATCCCGCATTACATCTGTTTTGTTTGCTAAGCATGGTGTACCTGGTACGTGCAAAAGGAGTGCAGCAGGAAGGAAACTCCCAGAGTTGTAGGGTAAAACCAAAATATCTTTGTTGAGACAGATCAGCAGTTTGTTTGAGCTGGTGAAACACTGCTGAAGTAATAGGAGCTTTACTAATCTACACCAGGTTTGGTCTGTTTTTTTCAAATGTCTTTGCTTTGTCAGATAGATTTGCTTACAGTAAATATGGAAAAAAAAGCTTAAAAGGAATGAAGAAGATAATAGGAAAATGTTTTCTAGTAGGAGGGAAGGTACAAAAATAYCCATTAGGCAATGCAAAATTAAGTTTCTTGAATCAGTGAAGCAGTGACAGGTTCTATCTCAGCCTGCAAAAGAGCATCCCTTTTTAAACTTGTATGGCCCTTTGTGAGTCTTGCTTACATTGTATGTCATCAGAAGAGGGATCATTAACCCTCTGAGGCCACTATCACCATGTCTTCCAGATTGCCCTAATTGCATTGGTAGCCTGGCAAAAATGTATGCTCCCTTGAGGCTTAAATAATTTACATGGTGAGAATCACAATATGATCTGCTGTGATAATTTGATTTGAGAGTCACAGTATGAACTCCTCCATTTTGCTTTCTTTCTAATTTACAGGTGCTCTTTGAAAATATATAGATTTTGCAATAGTTAATAGCCTGTTCAAGGTCATTCTGTGTGTGTGTATGTAAGTTAATAGCCTATTCAAGGTCATTTCATGTTCATGGCTGTTTTTAAATATTTTTCTTCCCTCCAGAATATGAATTTCAAATATGCATATAACATAATTAATATATGACTTTATACGTGAAGCATAATTATAATAAATAGGTTGCCATCATTGGTCTTGTGTTAGATAGTGCAGTAAAAGAGTTGAACCAAGTATTACCAGTGTGTACTCAATGCCTCAGGCAAGAACGAACTATGCTATTGCACACCTAGCCTTTGATGATGTGCATTTTCAAATAAATTGCTAAATGATAATTGTTTTGATTAGATAGATAGTAGTAATTTATAATGCTTTAATGAAACTGTGACTTACATGTGAAATAATAAATGCAGTATTAATAAGAGAAGAAAATGTAAAAATAATTATTGGCAATTCTGTGCAAGGGAAAATGAGAAGCACATTCCACAGTGCAAACAAAGATCAAAGCTGGTGTGATTCCCGCCACTCCTGGCACACACTCCGGTCAGGAATGGATTGATTAAAGAGGGGATTAACTCCCTGCTGTCCTGAGTTTGATTGAATGCACTGAGCAGACCTGGCTAGAAACAGGATTTATCTGAACCCGCCCTGAGTTTTACCCTCCAAACCAGTCTGGCAGGGTGTGAGCTCCCAGTTCCTTTGCTCATACTCCAGTGGTGTTTCTATAGCTGCTGAGCTGAGGACTGACACATGCAGGGTTGGCAAGGTCTGSCATTGCTGCCCGTGAGATACAGACCCAGCAGGCTGAATGCCTTCCAGCATTGCCATCTTCTTTGTTTTGGGGAGTAAAAGCATTTTCTATGAACTTGGTTTGCATCTGAGGTAGAAAACGTAAGCAGCATTGTGTTTCAAATTGGATCTCAAGCCAAAAATAGAAACCTCAGGTCAAATTCATTCTTAGCAAAAATTGGCCTATTACTTTGTATTTTGTTCAGCTTCTTGCGTTGATCTGAGTTGATGTGCAGAGCCACCAGTTTCGCTGGGCACAGCCTCTTGCCCTTGCTTTCCCTCATCATTGAGGGTAATTGTTGCAGAGACCAAACTTTGGTTTGTGGTTCATGATCCAGCTGACACCATTTCTCTGTCCTTTCGCTGTTTGGCATCCAGACCCAGCACAGCCCTGCTGGATCCCAGCTCCCCTGAGTTCTCGGCGGTTGTTTCTGTCAGTGACTGGCTCCAAGCCATGAAAATGGAGCGATACAAGGATAACTTCACAGCTGCTGGCTATACCACCCTAGAGGCTGTGGTGCATATGAACCAGGAGTAAGTACTCAGCGATATAACAAAAAAACTGGTAAATCTGGATTTAATCAGCCTCTTTTGCTTTGTGCTGCATATCATTACACTCATTAAAGGAATGGAATGCCTTTCATTTGGATGGAGGATAACTTTAAAATGCCTCCACAATGCCTCCACTTATTTAATTAAACATTTCTGTACATCTGCCTTGCTTTTGCTAATGCTGCTTGCGGTTGACTCTTAATATTTTTCTCTGCACCGGCATCTGATCCACATTTCTCAGCTCCTTGTTCTTCTCTTGCTTTCCACAGTGACCTGGCCAGGATCGGGATCACGGCCCTGGCGCACCAGAACAAGATCCTGAGCAGCGTCCAAGCGATGCGCACCCAAATGCAACAGATGCACGGCAGGATGGTTCCCGTCTGAGCCAGCACTGAATAAACTCAAAACTCTTGAAATTAGTTTACCTCATCCATGCACTTTAATTGAAGAACTGCACTTTTTTTACTTCGTCTCCTCGCCCGTCGAAATAAAGATCTGCAGCATTGCTTGATGTACAGATTGCGGAACCCGAGCGTGTGTGTTGGGAGGGGGGCCTCCAGAAATGACAAGCCGTCATTTTAAACCAGACCTGGAACAAATTGTTTCTTGGAACATACTTCTCTGTTGATCAACGATATGTAAAATACATGTATCTATATAAATATAAAGTCACATTCGAGTTTTGATGCTATGTTTGCTGCCAGATACTGTGCTTAAAGAACAACAGCATTACTTTCCTTCTCCCCGTGACCCGTAGGATTACAACCATAGTGTTTTATTTGTGGGTGAAACCACCGTTGTGCATCTTTCACTGGAATGAAGAACCTGCCCTAGGATATTTTTTGCAGACTTGATGCATCACTAACACCTTGCAGAAACCTCAGTGAAAATACCATTTGGCTAATCAGTGCCTGCCAGTTAATGATCTACCCATTTATGGGCTTGAGACATGAAGTGGCCCACCTTGTGGATTACTGGGCAAAACTGGACTTCTGGGGAGGTTCTTGGCTGTTGTGCCGTGCTGAAGCCTACCATTGAAAGACATTTGTGACCATCTTGCCAGTAGTCAGCTGTGACAATCGTGGCTGTGGAGCTTTCAGACTTCTTTTCTCTTTCAAGAAACTGTTCCCTTTGCCTCGCGGAAGGTCAGTGGAACTACAGTGTCCAACATGTTCGTGGTGCTTTATTTTGTAAACCGTGCTAGGACTTCATCACTGTTGGGGGAAAATAAAAAATGCTGTGGTATGTATTATTTGGGGTTCCCAACTGGTTTGTAAGAACCTGTGCTGGTTTCCCAGACTAATTGCTGAGCGTTTCCCATTGTTTGCTCTATTTGATGACAGTGAAAATTGCACTCTTTCAAATTGCTCTCAAGCTGTTGCGTGTTAAGGTGTTGTTGCAGACAGGGTGTAGGTGTGTGTCTCGGGGCTCAGCTCGGTGCTAAGAACTTGACCCCACTTTGCACTGAGAGCAGTAGGGATGCCCTTAGGTTTTGGTGGAAAAACTCCACACGTGTGGATCGCATAGAAAGCAAGAATAACCTTGTAAAATACAGATACTCAAAAATGCACCGAGAAGAAGCAAGGACTTTTCCTGCACTCTCATGAAAAGCAGTAGAAAAAGTATTGGGTTTTAGAAAGACCAGTTTCAGATGCGGTGTCAGTGCTTTCATGGGAAGAGGAGCAGAAGGAAATGGGATTGTGCATGCAGCCTTCCTGGTTTTGCACATTGTGGGTGTCAGGCACGGTGGCAGCTCTGTGCAACGCAGCAGTGTTACAGTTCAGGCAGGGTAATCCAGTCGGATCAGCTGTGGGAACCATATCCACTGTGGAAACCGGCCCCATAGGGTGGTTATCAGGGATTATCAGGGCAGCTGTAGGTGTGAGTGCCAGGTGCAGACTGCACATGTGGTGCCTAACACCCCTCTGCAGGTATGGCCAACAAGATGGAGCATGAGCTGCTGGAAAAGCTGCTGTCCACCTCCTCTAGGGAATAGATGGGAAGCTGAGTGAGTGAAAGCATCCCCTGGGTTGCTAGGTGCAGGAGGCTGCTATGCAAAGGTGGTTGTCCTCAATAGATCACACAGGATAAAGTTTTATCCAGTTAAGCTCCAAACRCATTGAGGCTTGAACTTTTTTTATGTTAAAGCTTTTATGACTGTTTTTGAATGGAGTATGCAAGTTAGATTCCTTTTAAAGTCCTTCTGAGGACCAAAGTGATGAGGTGACCTTAGAAAAAAGACAGGACAGGGCCACTTATGCTGTGCTGAGTAGGAGGAGGATTTTCACGACATGTCCTTTAGAACTGACATTGCATTTCAGCTGTGCCAGGCACAATGTCAAAAATGTGAGATTTATAGTTTAATGGCACTAAGACTGGTTCTTTAGTCTATAATATTTTGGTCCCACTCCACACCTGACAGCAAATTCAGAAATGATTTAGCGTCATCATATGTCAGACCTTTTAATAATTGAGTTTATCCTAAATCCAAAACAGTTCACTCAGTTGGACAAATCACACAGACTGTATTGTCACTCACATTGCTTTTTGTCATTTTTAACAATAACTTGCTGATTTTAACCACTAACTCTCCCTCACTCCCAACTTTCTCAGAGAACAACTTGTTCTGAATATGGGATGCTAAATTTGGATCCTGTCAAGTCATGACAGCTCAGTATAAACTGTTCTGCAGTATTACTTATAAAAGCTTTTCCATTTCAAGAAATTTAAGATTTCTTTAAAAAATCTACTTAAACCAGCATGTTTTAATGTGACTTTGCCAGGCAACATAAGAAGTAGTTACTCATTTTAAAGACCTGACATTTGTACTTTCAGCAGGAAAAATTCTTTTGCATCTCAAGTGCAGAGATATTTGAAGTTGCCTTGCTGTAAATCTGTTGCGTTCTGTTGAGATCATCTTTTTATCTAAAACCAAAATACACCCAGTTTTCTGGCCAGTTTGTAAAATTGCTGTCTTGGAGTCTAGTAATGGTAATTCAAAACAGTGCAATATTTTCCACACAAAATGGAAAACTGTGTCCCTATGGAATGAAAACTGTGAAGGCAGCTCAGATGCTGAGTTTTCAGCACTGCCACTGGTGGTTGTGTTTCCTGTCATAAAATATGGCCAACGAGGGGCATCCACTGGAATATGATTTTAGCTGGAAGAGAGAAGATGGAAGAAAAAAAAAGGTGGCACATGTAAATATAGATAAAGATTGATTGATTACATATTTGTATATAACGTATGCCATGGAAGCAAGACTTCAAAATAGTGTGAGGGAAGGAGGAAAGACAGGGAAAGAGACAGTGTCTGTCTTGGTGCATGTAGTTTAATACATTTGGGTTCTGTTTTTGTGCAGGGAAATGGATTTTGCTTTCSTGGCCTCGTAGCCTGTCCTGTTGATCCCATTGACCATGGAGGAACATGGACTAGACATGAAGCCTTCTGGATCCACAGTTGCGTCTTCCATAGCACTGATTCTGGAACACACATGCTGAGCAGTCATCAGTCCCCGAAGAGAGCGTGACTTTTACTTTCTCTTTTTTTTTCCTGGGCCACCCACTCCGCTGTTTTTCTCCACTGAGCGATAACTGACTCGTTAAGACTCAGCACCCAGTTGTCACTTGAGGAATGTACTGTGTCAGAGCCCTGCAGACTTCTGGATGGTTTTTTTTTCCTTCCCTTCTGCTTTCTCTTCCTACCTTCGGTTTTATTTATATATTTTGGTGTTGTCTCTCCTCATTCCCTGGCTGTCACTGCCGCATCCCGGACGAATGCAGGTGACGGGGCACTACACATCTGACCACGGACACCAGGCTAGGTGCCACAGCAAAGAACCCAGTTCCTGTGGGCTGCCTRTGTACATTGCTGAAGTGACATTTTACACTAAAGGTGCCATTGCAGTGATATAAATATATTTTTTTTTTTCCTTGAATGGATAATGGATTATTATCTCCTCGGAAAGGTGCGTACGTGTGCTTGTGTGCGTGTGTTTGCGTGCAAGTCACCTCGTGTGTAGAACTGCCTGTGAATGTGCCCCAAACACCTCTGGAAGYGCAGGAGTCCCCTGTCCTATGAGACCAGGCCGATAGCTCGTGTCTGAAATGGTAGCAAGAACACACACATTAAAAAATGTTTAAATTTCTGTATCTGTAAGTGTATTTTTTAGCTGCCACACTAACTTTGTTGAGTAGTTCTGCAGCCTGAAACAGGGGCAATTTCAAGTTAGTTTTGGAGTTATGGATTGCGGGATCTAAAGGGTGCTAAAGGTTTTTGTTAAGTGTTGTTTATTCGTACTAGTGCCCTGCTCATGACCAAGACCCACCAGTTTCTCAGTGGCAAGGYTGATGGAGGCAACACCTCCACTTCCATCCACTGGTAACCCTGAACTGAATTCTTACGTAGCCTTTTTTATCTGCAAAAGTAGGATTTTAAAGACTTGTTGAATGCTAACAAATATATGCAATTCTTCCATTCACAGAAGCACCTTGCTCTGTGTGCAAGCTGTGAAATCTTGCAACGTAATAATCAGAACACTTCCCTGGCTCCCAGCACAGTTAAGGAACAAAAATGCAACAAGACCTGTAAAGTTACGTTAGTTAGCCAAGAGAGTTGCGAAGTGTGTCCTGTTCCTCGTGCAGGTGATGAAGAGCAGGCACAGTGCAGGAGAAGACACTATTTTCTTCCATGGCCCGAGGAACGGTGCTGCAGCTTACTGGGACTCCCTAGGACAGCTTTCTGTGTGCGGAGAATTCCCCTTGGTGTAGGGTGAGGTGGCTGGAGTGGAGCTGAGCGCTTCCCCCAGGGGATGCAGGGCCACGAGTGGCTGGCTGGGGCAGCGGAGGTGCTCCCCACGTGCTCCCCACATGCTCCCTGGCTGCCGGGGCCGTTCCCTGCCACGGGACAGGCGCTGGATCCGGCTCGCGGGGCAGTCCGGGTGCGCAGCCTCGCCCGGAGCTCTGACGCGGTGTCCTGAAGTTGCTCCTGTTTCCTCTTKCCCCTCCCGGCTGGCCCTCCGGGCCCACCCTCGGTGGCAGTGCTGCTGCTCGGGCGGAGGAGGAGCGCGGGCCCTGGCAGGGAAGCGAGGGTGGCCGTGCTGCCGGCGGGGGCYGGGCATGGCGGGGCTCAGGAGGTGCCGGCCGGGCCTGGCGTRGGTGGCCGCAGGCTGGGCCGCCGCAGGCTGCTCCGGATGGAGCTGGAGCGAGCGGAAGGCCAATGGCACAGCCAATGGCACAGCCCCGCTGCCCTCGGGGAGAGGCCGCTGCCAGCCTGTCCTGCGCGACGAGCGCGTTCAATTGTCCTGCTCACACACCACTGGTCGATGTTTGTCCGGGTTTCTTGCTGTGCTAATTTTGTGATGGATCTTATGTATTAAAAATATATATGTATAAAATACAAAAAAGCTGGTAAGTAACCAGTAAACAGGACTTAAAAAGCAGTATTTTTCTTTTATGTGACATTTTCATAACCAGAAGAAAAAAAAAAAAATCTGAAATACTAATCAGACAAATAAAAAGAGAGTGCATTTATTTTTTTGTATCACTGCAAGTATGTTGGAATATGCAAGGACTGTGGTTAAAATTAGAATGTATGAGGCATATTATAATTTAGTTCATACTGAAAAAATCTAACAGCATTTCTTGGTTCGTGCATTTGAACGATCTCTGGGTTAGATATATAGATTTTTCTATTTTGTTTTAATTTGTAATTTTTTCCCCCTCCATGAATTTTAGGTACACATAACTTATGTCATTTATTTATGGTCTTTTATACCTAGTTTGTAAAATTGTAAAATAGCGAACAATGCAAACATTTGCATTTGAAAATAATAAAGTAGTTGCTGTACAAACCTGAAATGGACTATTTCTAATTATTGCATGTTTTTTTAATTTAGAGTTTATCCACAACAGATACAAATACAGAACTCAGAGTAACAATCCTGGTGTTTGCCTCAAGGGGATTAATTCTCTTCAGCAGATTTCCCAGGAATGCACTCCCAGAGTTCATTTGAGCAGCTTGGCTCCCACGTGTGCCTTACAGCTCGTTGCTGTTCCTTGCTCCTGTGCTGGGCTGTGRTGTGCTGGGTGACTGTGGTGTGCTGGGTGACTGTGGTGTGGGAAGGATGCTGCAGTCAGGCTGACCTCGTTAATGATAGCAATGATACTGCCTTGGAGAGCGAGTGGTATCCATGGGCACTGTGCCTGAGAAAAACCTACAGGGTCATAGTTTTGCTTTTGCGTGACTGGGATTGGCTAGGAATAGTGCCTGTCCCTTGCTTCCCCTCTGACCTGAGGCCAGACATCACCTTGGCAAAAGTGCTACAGTTTTCAGAGTGTCCTTTGGGCCAGGGCGTCACCTCTCCTGTGGGAACCATGACCTTGCTGCCGAGTTGCTGCCCTCGTTGCCCTGCTCGGGGGCTACATTTGTGTGGGTGGGTGGTCTGGGGWTGGAGACTCGAGGCCAGAGAGGGAGAAGGGGAAAGGTGTCAGGAGCAGCAGAAAGTGGAGAGGAACAGTCTCTGTGAGGAGGGCTCCATGCCAGAGACTGAGAGCAGGCATGTTCTATCGAGGATGTTGCTGTGTGATGGTCACACGGGCACGGGCTGTGTCCTGGGGGTGCCAAGGGCACAGTGGCCTCAGCTGTCCCCTCCTTACAGTGCTGCTGCTTAGTTTAGGACACACAGGCTCTTAACTATCCAAATTACACATGTGCACTGTTCACAGGAGGCAGAGAAAGAATGGTGGCTCTTGTAGAAATTTTCTTAAGATTATAAGCTATTTGAAGATTTTGAACCAAACTCGAAAGACTGGGAAAGACTCCAGTGATGCCAGCAGAATAGTATCCTGCTCTTCTGGTCCCAGAAAGCCCTGCTGATAGCCCTGGGTGGTTGTATTTTAAAAGCAAGTTCACCATGTCCTTTTGTACCTGGGTGAGGAAGGCAGCCAGCTGGGTGTTTCCGGGCTGCCTGGATTCAGCCAGTCGAGTATTAAGAGAGAATGTGGAAAAACAGATTCCATGTCACAGGCACAAAGATGTTTTACAAATTACTTMGTTTCCTTGTGAAATGAAAGAGGAACCTTTACATCTTTTTAAAGAAACAGCTGTTTCAAAATGTCCAACGAGTAATGAACACTTGGGTCCTCTCCCTTCTTTTGCTGGTTCTCTGCTCTTTTTCCCTTGTAGCTCCCAGATCTAAAAAATCATGCTATCAAAACTTTTTACCCCAATGGTTTCATTTGCTTCCAAGTATATGGATTTTACCCAAGGATTTCCATGTCAAAAAGACATTTTTTCTCTCCCTGCCCCTCATTCTTTCCACATATTTATTTATACAGTAGCATGAGGCAAGCAAACCTATTTACATAGAAAGCCTATATATTTGCATCTCAGTSATGATGCACATGCCTGCCCCTGAGTTGAGCATGGAGTAGTGCAAAGAACAGATATGGGGGCCATTGTAGACATGTCAAGAAAAGCAAAATGTTTCTTGACAATGGCAAAGAAAAAAAAGGCATGTTATGCTCTAATTCAGCAACATGATTAGAACTCGAGCTGCGTTTGAGGCCTTGACCTCAGTTATTTTACCCTTTCCCTTGCAGGGAAGTACCCTTGGGCCATTGACTGATCCTCTATTGAATGGGTTACAGACCTCTGACATATCTTATTTCTGGCAGTGGCCCTGAACATAATTCTTTGTTTATAGGAGCCTCGGAGAAAGCTGCATGAATATGTAGACTTTTAAAAGTAAAATTAAAACCTAAAGCATTTCATTCCAATCAGCTTAGTAAAATGTATTCTCCATGGGTGGATGGAGAGAGTAGCCACAGAAATCTGCTGCGTTAACTTACTTTCAAACCTATATATGTATTTTTGTATATGGGGCAATTATATCTCAGTAATCTGCTGTGGATTACTAGCCTTTAACCAGACCAACAAAAGATAATATAAATCCTTGTTTTTATAGTGCTCTTGAACTTACTCATTATTCTCTTCTGTCAAATCTTGTAATTAATGATATGGGCTAAGGTGTTCTGAGGCATTCAGTTTTTGAAGACTGTTTTTAAAATTAAAAAAAAAACCTCACTGGTCAGCAGAACAAAACCATCATGAGGAACCCAGCTCCCCTCCCATTTTTGATGAGGTAACCTGCCTCCCCCACAGTCAATAGGCATTTATAGGTGCAGGTAGGTGCTTACTGCCAAGTTTTTATTGATGCTGTGGGGCTGCTTAGCTGAGGGGTGCAGTAGCTCACGTAATGAGCTCCCACTTCCCACTTGGATTTTCAACCTTGCATCAAGCATCCTGCTGGTGAGACTCCCCAAACTCCATCATAATCACCTGGGGGAGGGATTTTTCAGGAGCCAGCCATCACAGCAAGAAGCCACGTGAGCTCGGAGAGGCTGGAGAGCCGTGGAGGGACCTGCTGTGCTGCTGCAGTGCCTCTCGTGCCTTGGAGCCTGTTGCAATCCCTGCCCGAGGCAGATCCTGCTCTTGCAGGCCCTTTTTCCTTCCTGCCTCCCTTGCTCTGCACAGTCAGTCCTCCCTCACCATGACAATATCACCGGGATTTTGGTGGCTGTCATGGAACCTGGTGTCCTGCCTCCTCCTCACCAGCAGCCGCGGTCTGACCTGCGCCTCCTGCCCCTGGCCTGGGCAGGGTCCAAGGCGTTGTGGAGGGGTCCCCTGGGAGACGACCTCTGAGTTCCTGCTCCTTGGAAGGCTGGGGTAGGGTCCTTCACTCAAGAACAGCATCAGCATTTTGGCTGTTCAGCAGCTGAGGCTGCACAAGTCACATGTGCTCTAGAATGCAAACACCGGGCAGGTGAGTGGGCATCAGAGGTGCCAGTTTGCAGTAGGTTTAAATCCAGAAGCCCTTTAGGATTCTGGCTTCAAATTTTCAGAAGTGCTGTGGATGTCTGTGCCCTCTCATTGCCATGTTCCAGTGGGATCATCAACTGTGAAATCAACACTTAAAAATTCAGCACAGGAATCCCCAGGGAGTGCCCAGTTCATGTGCTGGCCACATTAGCCTGTGTCTGAGACCTTGCCTTGGACTACTCGGCCAGCAGATTCACAATGGGGGACAAGTATGAAAGAGCATTTACGTTCACCTTCTTGGAAATCTGTTAAAATTCCCTTGGGAAAAAATGCTTCTAAAAAAAAAGGTTAAAATTGAATGTTGATATTCTTCCACAGTTAAAGAGTCTGCTGGGTTGATTGAAGCAGCATAAAATGAATGGCCTAGGAAAGGTGACACTGACAATTAAGGAAATAAGGACAAATGAGTTGATCTGGGCCTGCAGGTGATATGAACTGATTTCACTGGGAGTGCCCTGACTTGCATCAGCTTAAGGATCTCATCCTTATCTATGTGCCACACGAAACTTAGGTAATTTTGTTTGTGTATTTCACCAGAAAATATATTTTAAAGTGCGGTTTGGCAATGACTCAAGTAGTGATAACACATTCAGGTTGCTCTTTTTGTCTGTTGATTTTCTTTATGTGGCCATTACTCATACAAATATTTGAAGTACGTGTTGAACAATACAAAATAATGGTATCCAACAACAGACAGGAGGGTTTCCGTGGAGTCCTGCAGCTCCTGGCTTTGTCAGCTTTTGTTTTCAGGTTCATGTTACGATGGCAGATGGGTTTCATTTGCCCAAATGGTTTCGATTGCAACACGACATCCTCAGAGACCGTTTTTGTCATTTTTGCAGACTCCCAGAGTGTTCCACTGCGGTTGCTGAAGGGCACATCCATGTGCCTGCAGGAGCCCTGGGACTGGCAGAGCCGGGATTCAGGGTCTTTGCAGCCCTGAACAAGCCAGCTGTTGTGTTTTCAGCAGCACCAGCAGGGCAGTGTTGTTTCAAGTTTTGGAGATTCACCCGCGATGATGCTGTTCTGCACCTGCAGGGTGGCTCCTGCTGCTCTGGGGCAGGCAAGGAGGAGAGCACAGCAGTGGCAGCTACTGAGCATTTGCAGGCAGCAACTCCACTTTTCCTGTGCCCAGGGACTCTGCTCTCCCTAGTGTTACTGGATTCAAAAAATGATGTCTATAAACTTTTCTTCCCCAGGTGTTGCTTCACTTTTCACCTGCTTTTGTCTTCAGACCAGACTGCAGCCTATTAGGAGCTACTTTTGACTTACCCAGGGTTTTGGAAGTGATTGGTTTTGGAGCCAGTTTATCATCCTGAACAGGTGGAAGAGATCATCAACAATTTTTAATCAGCTTTGAAAGTGGGTGTAGTTGATCCAGGAACAAAAAAGCATTCACCAAGTACTAAATCCAATCAACTGTGGGTGACTGATTACTTTTAGCTTTCTTAATTGATTGACTGTGCCATTTCTATGAAGGAGCTATTCTGAAACCCAAGGAAGTCCACACAAGTGTTTCAATTCTCGGAATAACTTGTAAGTGATGTGTTAAACCTGTGTTTGACTTCAACAGTACTGTGTATTATAAGCAAAATATACAGATGGGTATGCAAGAGCTCTGCTGGATTAGTGGGTGGGTTTTTCCTCTTGCTTAGTAACAAGTTAAATGGTGGGAGGAATAAGTTTATGGATCCTTTGAAAAAAGTTTGGGGAGTTTTTCCCAGTTAAAAGCTGCTGTACTATTGCCTAGCAGCTTCTAGCAATGGAGTTTTAAAAAGAGGCTCCTTTCACCCCAACAAAGTAGCATAAAATCTACCTATATCTGTGCATGTGTGTGTGAAAATGCCTTGTACACACCCATGTGCATGAAAAGAGCTCTGTTCTGGCTGGCACTTGTGCAGCCCCGAGCACTGCTCCTCAGCTCTCACCTGTGTCTCTGTGGCAGAGCTGCCCTGCTCAGGACACTGCACTGACACACCAAGTGTGCAACAGCCTGCTGTGGGGGATGTGGCCGTGGGCCCACTGTGTGCATGGGCTTACTTGTCCCGGGGCTGCCCTTAGGACAAAATTCAGGTAGGATTTGTAATACCAGTGGCAGATTTTTGCTGGTATTTTTACCCTGCTGGCAACTACTTTTACTTGCACAACTGGAAATGAACCTGTCAAGCCCTGAAGTATGACTTCCCCAGCAACGTGATCTTGGGCAAATCATTAATGTCATTATTCTTCTATTTTCAACACAATAAGACAACTCCAGCTGGCAACCAACGTGCCTGATAGACAGGGATGCCTCTGGTATGATACGGAGCAACCTGTCAGAAGGTGACTCAGATCCAAATAAAGGTATGAGCCCTCATTGAGCAGGACTCAGTCATCACCTTCACCTCTCAGACATGTCTGGTGATGGGTTGGGACCAGGCCTCTTGTGGGTCGATTGAGAACTTTTTAAAAAATGGTTCTGAACCCGGGAATTTTTGCCACAAGCAATCAGAGTCCCTGGGAGCAATCACCTCCCCTGTAAAGCACAGCTTATTCCTGGGTCAACCCCTTCTCTCTATAAGGAATTCCTTGGGAACATTTTAATAAAAGAAATTCTCTTCTTGGCATAAAACAACATAAGTAAGTCACATCAATCTGTTCCTGAGCTTGGCTTGGGAGTTGGGGTGGGACTGATGATGTATCAAAATTAGAGAGATTCAGTTGGTAAAATACTTTCTCTGGGGCCACTTTTTACTTGTGAATGGGGATGGTCTGGTTAAGGAAAAAGACAAATACACTGCTGACATTGCATCTTTTTGCTACCCTGACTTTCAGCTGCATTATTTTTGCTTCCATCTGGGGGAAATGCAACTGGTCTTCTTCAATGTGCCCTTTTCAAGGTGTACAAAACCAGCAGTGGTCAATGTGTATCTAACATTTGCCAGCTGTGGAAATTATCCAAGGTGTATCCCAGCTGCCTGGCATCTTTTAATTGCAAGCCACAATTACACTGCTCCCCTGCTCTGGGTTCCCCAGCCAGCCAGCAGCTGCTTGGAAGGGGAGAAGGAGCTCACAAGGCGCCGGTTCCCTGAGGATGCAAGGTCATTATTCCCTCTTTGGGCTGGGTAGTATGTCTGGGAGTTGTTACGGTATCAGGACATGCAAATGCCTGTCTCTGTGTGAAATAATAGTTGGAGTGATTCAAGCCTTGCTGGCGTTGCTGACCACAGTGTGGTCCCAGGCTCAGCCAGGTGTGCACCCAAGCCCTGTKTGTCTTGGGACACAGGAGGGATGATATTTCTGGGCTCAGAGGCTGGGGACCAACAGTCCTGCTGCTCCTGGTGCTGTTGTGGTAGGTATGTTTTGGATCACTGCAAGCCTTTGGCTCGGCATTTGCTTGGGGAAAGCAGCAAACAACAAACAAGTGTGGCTTAAATCAGAAACACCTGCAAAATTATGCAGCGTTGGTATGTGTGTTTTAAATGAAAGTAGGGGCATATTTTTTCTTGGCTTATAGTTTTGCAGTTTGTTGAAAAATTACATGGTCTCCATTCCCTCTTCTGAAAGTTAATTGTTGTCAAACACTGAGCCAACTGAAATAAGCTTTTGTTACCCACAGTGGAGGGAGAAAAGCTGAGCAGAATCTGTTTGTGTTCTAAAAGCACATACAGCCAGTTCTGGGCCTGAGCTCTGGTTTGTATTGCCTTGATCAAAGAAAGCAGATAGAGCAACAGACGTAGCCAGGGCCTGGTCTGGGCTGTCAGCAGACTCAGTAGGTGCACTTGGCAGGTTTTACCTGACATTCTCCTCTCTCCAGAAAGCTGCATGTTTTCATCACATTGGCTGTTAATTACTCCCCACACTCTTACCAGCATTGCCAATACTGGGTTTCTTCACCTGTGCTTGGGTCTTCAGTCCCTCAGTGCACTCCTTTGTGTTGCAAACTCAGGTCAAGCTTTGCTTGATGAAGTCCTGGTTTATCGGTTTTTTTGGCTGCTCCTTCCTATATTCTTCCGAAATTAATCATGTTTCCTGTCCTTCAGCTCCCATTTATGTCTGGTTCTTTGGTTTTTTTTTCTTTCCCATCATTAAACCTCCCTCATCCCTCACTCTTGAATCTCCACTGGTGAGGAGTTTCCATTTTCCCCAGACCTGGGTGCACTGTGGTTTCCTGGCAGCACCACCCCGGCAGTTTCAGGAGGGGAGAGGCTTGTGCTYGTTGTGATGACACCCACAGAGGGCATCGCTACAGTATCTAGTGCAGACACAAAGGCATTTCAGGGGAAAAATGAAAAGCAGCTCTCCTTAAATTACGGAGGAAATAAAGACAATGTGCTGCTGGGCACTGGAACGCTTCCTGCCTTTGTTCTCTAACAAAGCATTTGTCAAGCACCACGCACGTTCCGCTGCGTGTGGCTCGTGTTCTGAGCAGGAATTTACCCCCATGTGTGACTTAGGGRCTCTGTGTGGTATTGTCAACACACACAGGGCTGCCCAGGCAGCTCCAAGTGTTCACAGAACCCAAGCAGCTCCCTAGCACAAGGCGAGCCACCAGATGATTTTTGTAAGGCTAAGTCTTATTTCCTTGCTGGAATAGAAATCTTTTTGTTCATTCATCCTTTTCCTTATTGGGTCTAATTTTATTGACTGTCGAACAAACTTATACTAATGCTAAGCCCTTTCTGCTTGTATTAAAAAGGGATTTCCATGGACTTAGAAGCTTACCTTTCTGAATCAGAATGCCATGTTGGTTTATCTCATAATCTTTAATATCTCATTACCAGCAGGAACAGCATATGGAATCTTAAATTGAGCAACTGAAGGTCTTAGTTGTGAACAAATTGTGTTCATTGTAAAGTCTGAATTTGTGCAGAAAATCCCCCCTGCCTCTCCCATACCTAACTGCATGAACTGCATTCATCCCTGTAGGTTCAGGGACTGGCAGTGCAGTATTTACCAAGGGCAATATTGGACTGGTGGGATAGGAGCTGCCTTGCTTCGTTTATTTCGTTTTGCTGCTTTTTCTTCCCTCTTTGGCATCAGTGTTGTGTCCTGGGGCTTTGGTTCGAGTGCAACYCAGCTCAAGCAGCTGCCTTTCAGCTGTGTGCTCGTTTGCAGATGATATCTGATATCGATGGTGCTGCTCTTTTTGTTTATGTATCATTTTGTAAACTAAATGGTATTGTTTTAATGGATTTGCTGAAGAGCACAGCCAAGCATTCAGCTCATGAACTGTCCTCTTTGATTCATTGCTATTTGAAATTCAGCGTGTGACCGAGCAACCGAGTTGCATGGAATTTTTTTCTTTATGTTGCCTGAATCAATCAAACTTTCTCAGTGAGAAGCTGTAATTTAAAAGAAAAACACGCGAAACTGAAAAACCCTATTTATATTCTAAGGCCTGGATTTTTAGGAGCGCGAAGCAGCGTTAAAGATGGCTTAAGAAGTCAGCTGGAGCTTTCCTGGCATGAAAYAGCACAGAGTTAGTGCAGTTTGTCTTACAGCACTTTAGTTCAGCCCCAGCATTGTAAGCAGGTATAAATCTGTGCAGCCCTGATGAGTGAGGAGGTTGTCTCTGCTTCAGTCTGGGCTCCAGGCTGTGGAAAGTTGGTCTGAAAGCAGGAGGCAGCTGGGACAGAGCTGCAGCCAGGCTGAGAAACAAAAGGGAAGCCAAGAAAGAGGYGGAGAAAAAAAGCAGAGCAAAAACTTCTAACACAAAAACATGGAAAAAAAAGCACGTTACGAAGTTTTTCAAAGTGGAGAACTTGCTCATTTATAAAGTTGTCCCAATGAAAAATGAAGTCACAAACTCTAACAGTGTTCACTTTGCTCTGATGAATTAAAATCACATAACTATATTTACTGAGTGTCAGAAGAAAAGATAACCTAAGAAGACGAAGTTTGTTGTGTGTTAAGGAGTTCAGAACACGGACGACGGACCCAAGACATCCCTGGATGTGGCCTGAGGAGTGGGTGTGTGCAGTGCACTGCATGCATGCCCCTCCACGCACATCTGATCTGGGGCTGGCCGGCTGTGCTGTTATTTCACCTGATTTGTATATTTTAAAAGCCCCAGCTTCTTCCTCACTGAAGATGAGGAGATTATTTTTTATATTTGTTTTAATTGGACACGAGTAAAACAGATTCCTGACAAAGCAAAAACCCAAACGTTTTTCTTTCTATTGCTTTTTAGAGAGCAAATATTTTTAAGGGTTCAGAGGGCTCTGCAAGTCAAGTGTCAGAACTGGGAAATGAGAAAAGGTGGGAGATAAAGGGGAAATTGTGATGAAGGAGAGTGACAGAGTGCTGGCTGGGAAAAACAATAATGGATATTATTGCTTTCTGGGTAGAATGAAAGGGCTGTGCCCTTGGCTGGTGTTAATTGGCCCAACTCTTCTAAAGTTGGTAGAGGATTGATTCACAGCAGTTGTAATCCTCAAGTTAAATCCCAGCCCCACTGGGAGTTTTATCATTGTCTTCAAAAGAAGAAAGATTGTAACCTGTGTGTTATTTTATTCAGTTACCCAGTGAATCTCTTAACAGCAAAAGAACTGGGCTCAGCCAGTGTTTCCCTGGGGGAGGAGTGGGAGTCAGGCTGCTTTAGGAACTAGAAATGTGGAACCAGCTCCCTGGAAAAATCGTCAAAAACCTTCCAAACAACCCTTTGTCTAGTTCTAGTAGTTGGTGTTTTTTCTCAGCTACCATTCAAAACTGCTGAACTGCAAAATTTTCAAATCCAAGCCAGGTGAAAACTTCAGCCTTTGGCTTGYTTCCTGGGAAGAGTTTGGGTCTGTGTCCAGCCTCCAGCAATGAATGCTGTGCTTTCACATGGCCATGGTCRACAGCTGAGCTCCTGGCTACAAACACAGGAGCACACGCACAGATCCCGTTTGTACTACGTGACATTCATGGGAAGCAATAGTTGGTCCTGGTTTATCAGAGGATAAATTCAAGGAATCCCAACACCGCTGTAAAGTGTGAACCAGGCTAGGTGATGGGGGATAATGAGGTTTAATGACAGGAATGACAAAAACTACAGTCCTCAACTGGACTAAGTACCTGATGGAGTCAATGCGGGATTGGCCTTTGGCTGTCCCTATGCACCACTGCTGAGATTTCAGGGATGCCACAGGYCTCACAAACCCTAAGGGACAGAAAACCAGCATAAAGCTACTGTTTTGCATATTTTGTGGGTTTTTCCCATGGTTTGTAACTATTGAACCACCAGAAAGCTGCTTTTAGCTTGCTATTCAGACTTGGTTTGGCAGTTTCAAACTTAGCCTCCTAATTAACTATGTGGAGTTGTAACCTGTGTATGCAGAATATTGACACATTCCTAATTAGCTCACTCATGTTTGGTGAATTTAGGATACTAAATTCAAGTTCGCTTAGGAATCAAGTTGGCTCTGTTCCTCAGGCTCTAACTGAAACAGTGCAAGAAACATCAGGATCCCACTGTCAACACCACACAGATACACACAAAGCCAAGACAAACTCCCCTCACAACACAGCACACATCCTACAGGACTGCACGGGAAACAGGCGCAGAAAAGCAGTATATACAGGGCTCAGAGATGAGGATATTCCTGGGGAGGACTAACGTGCTTGCTTTGAGTCTTTTTCCTGAAAATTCGGGGGTTTTGTTGTTGTTGAAAAGAAATGGCTGGATAAAAACTAACTCTTCTTTGTCACAGAAGTATGGTCTCTTTAGGTGGCATTGACAAAATATCTAATGTTTGGGGATGTTCTGTTCAAAAGCAGATTTAAAATTAGAATGGCAGTTTTTGGCAGGACTTCACTTGGTTTTTGTGTTGAAAATAAGCCAGAATAGTAACTGCTATGCCAGACTAGTGGTGTTTCAAGGGCTTTCATAAGGCAAGATAATAGAGATAATTTTTTGTTTCTCTTCATGTTTTCTTTGTATTTTTTCCTTTTCTGGTGAACCTTTCCCCTGAAATTGCTTCTAAGCTTTTGCTTCACGCAGTTGTGGTCTTCTCAGCATTACCTTTGGTTTCTGCTTTATTTTCCCTTTTTTCCTGTACTGACTTTGTAACAAGATTTTCAATTCCTTTCTTTGTCAGATTGCTGCCAATCCCTGTAGCGTCTGAGAGCTGCAATATTTCATCCCATGATTGTTTTCTGTAATTGTATACCAAATACAGGCTGCTGTTGTATTTGATGAGAAATGAGCAGTGCTCCACAGCCATCATTATCTGAAAGCTCACTATAGACTTCCTCATATTGGCAGCATTCTTGCMGAAATGCTGTTAGCAGAGGGGAGGGGAAGGCTCATGCCTCCAGCTGTAGATTTCCAGCTCTAAACACCTTTGTGGGCAGGGGAAGTATGGGAACTAGGCTCTGGCAGGAGAGCAGGATGAATAATTCTGTTGGGGAGAGCTTGGCTGAGGGTGTGTAGAGGGCGACCYTCCTTTTGGTCAGCTTGAAATGATGGCTTGATTTTTCTGCCAAGCCACATCCCTCCTCCTTAAAGCTCTTGGCTCTTTAGTCTGTTCCTAAACAGGCACTTGTTTTTTCTCTTTGAATATTACAATAAAAAATAATCTGAGATATCAGAATTATGTGTTCAGATTCCACATTTTTTTCCCTTTACATGCATCGTCACAGCAACCCTAAGTTTGTGAATAGATGGGCTGAGATGCCAAAGATCTTTTATTTGCAAATTTTGTCTAGGAATTTCATTTAGGAGTTATTAGTGAGGGACACTTTGGGGGGTTTGCCTGTGTGACAGAATTGTCTGAGCATCAGGTTAAATTTGTGTGGGGACAGGAGAGTTAAGGGGAGCACAGGCCCCTGTAACACACTGTCCTTCCTCTCTCTCCTCTGTTGTTCCACCAACCTACCCACGGGTTTGCGGGCTGGCTAGAACCTGGTAGAGAAGCAATTACTTGGGATGGTCTTGTAAATCTGCATCAATCAGCTCCATAGCCTTGACAGCAAAACTGGGCATCTCTAGACAGTGACACCAAGACAGTTCAGACTGCAGATGTAAAGTGGAAGCCATTCAACCTCAAATTGCCACAGACTTTAATAAGGACAGGCAAAGGACAGCCTGGCACACAGATCCTTCTCATGGCCCCCACTTGGCTGGCTCTCGAGAAACGGGTCCCCAAATGCTGTGAGCACTGCTGCAGCTACCAATGCTGGTACATAGCTGAAACCCCTTTAATTCTGTCCAGCTTAGGGGAGTGAAAAATTCCATCACATCACGCCACAGCTTCCTCTTCGTGCTGCCCAGGCACTCCATAAATCCACGCGGCTCTCTCCCTCTTATCTGAATCGCAATGCAGTTATTAAACAAATTGTAAGTCTATTTCATATCCTTTTTACTACTTTGAAAACTGCACAATATAAGGCTTAATAAAAGCTGAATGCTCCAAAACTGCTCTTAGAACTGAAAATATGACTACATCAAAAGACTTTACAAGGGCAGGATTTTAATGGCTGAATAATACGCTGGAACAGAGCAGTAATTTCTTCTCGAATGCTGGGATGAATTATTTATGCTTTGACAACATTATGTGTCTCCAAAGCAGCTTTTAGTTATTCGCCTATTGGAGGACACAGCTGATCCTGCTGCCCACTCTTGTAATTACATTAACCTCTTGACACTACATGACAAGCTTTTCCTGTGAACTGCGATCAATAGCCCATAACTGCTACCTATTTAATAGGGCCGTGGTTACACTTCAGTTCAGATATAATTAGCTCTTTTCCCCCTTCCTCTTTTAACAGAGTGTGGAAAAAGCCCATGTTGTTTAAATTAAAAAAAAAAAAAATACACACAACAAAATAAAGGCTGTTAAGGAAAAGAATAAAAGCATTCAGGTCGCTGAATAGGCGAGTAATATGTTCCCTGAGTTTGGTTCAGAAATGTGCAGCCCTTCCATTAGGTCACATCTGCATTTAAAAGGAACGGGAAGCCATAGCACATGAGGACTTTTAGGAATCAATTACAGAAGTGTTGGTACAGGTGGGCAAGGCTGTGCCAYGAGACAGCTGAAGCACACACTGATAATGAGATAAAGGAGCTTCATTTCATTGCTGTTTCCAGGTAGCTTTCATARAGCAAAATATTTCATCGCATACCATTGGACCTACATTGTCTCAGGGATGTGTTTAGATTCAGATAAATACAYACAGGGTTGAAATGAAAATGTTTGACTAATTGTGTTAACACTTTTAAACAAGTAATGCTTTCTTGAAGCTGAGGTTTTTGCTGTTTGGGCTTTATTATGGACTATCTGAACAGACTAATGAATACAGTATGAAAGACAGAGGTGGATCTTCMTCTTGGTGTAATAGAAATTACCTGTCCAGAAGCCTTTAAAACACTTTTTCACTCCTTGATCTGTAGGTAGGTGGCCATGCTCATGCCATCGGCCCAGACAACACTGCTCCAATAGTAATTTAAAAGTTTATACTCTCTACTCCAAATAATTCTTTACATTTTCGTGCTCTACTTTGCAAAATGGCCTTTGGAAACTAAAGAGGTTTTGTGGGTATTTTTGATTTTSTTTTTTGGTTGGTGGGTTGAGCACTTTATGCTGCTGCTCATTTTAAAAGGACAGGATAAATGCTTGTAATTAAGCTTTATTACTTTTTAAAAATAGGCTTTTTGCAAGCATAATATTCTTTCAATCAAGTTCCAAAGAAATCAAGTCAATGAGCTTCTTTCCAGATCCTTCAAGGGACCAGGTTTAAACCAAGAGCAATTAATGCTGTCGAAACACAAGGCAATATTGGTAGTGAAAGAACCTGAGTGGTTTCTCTCATCAGAAGCATATCTCTAGATCTGTGAACCCTTTCAATTGGGTGACTCTGTTTTTTAGGAACCTCACTCAGATTTCAGCTGTTTTGTGAGTTAGATGCTTAAATTCGTGTAACATCTGGATCTTAGGACTTGCTTCCCTTCTCTGAAATTACTGGAAAATATTCTTTACTTGCTTGACTTCACTGGCAGGAAATGGGTTTTTGTGAGTGTACCTGTTGTGACAAGTTTCTTAAAATGCAAAAATTATAGACTCTACCTTCAGCTTGTAAGTAGTTATTCCCCAACCTTCAGCTTAATAACCTAAGTTATTCTCTAAAGAAAATACATTCACTTGTAGCAAAAATACTACAAAAATACTTTTGTTTACTTGTACCCTTTACTTACTTAGGTGGTGCTACAGATCATGGACATTGCTGAGGCTCTGGGAGGCCTCCTGACCCTGATCATTCCTTGCTGTCACAGAAACAGAGCCTAAACTGCTCTGTGACATTGCTTCTCTGGAATAAGGGTGAGGTTTGATGATTAACAACGTGTAGTCCCAGGAAGGCTTACCTTTACTTAGTAAATATTRTATTTCCTATTTCAAGACTAAAACAAAGCCATGGTTTGCCCTGCCCTCCAAAGCTCAGAATAGAATAATAGATATGAAAGCATATTTCTGCTATAAAAACTTCCTTATCAGTGTGTGCAGTTGGTATCTGGACACTTTTTTTTGCAGCATAGACAGATTACCAGAATTGTTAATACTCTTCTAAATTAGAGTAACAGCCCTGTTTGAGAGGGTAACTGGATGCTCCTGGGAATAGCACTGGAGTAATCAACCATGAGGCAGAGATTCCGAGGAAGCTCTGAAACGCCTTCCCATTTCTCCCAAGAGACAAAAGACAAGAAAGAGAAGAGCTGAATTAGCAGTTAATAATATGTAATGAGTTAGAAGTTTAAAGTTTATGATGATTCATAATTATTATAAGAAACCAGTTTGTCAATTCATGAATTCAAGACAAGCTTGTTTTCCTGCGCGCTGCCTATTGCCACTTGCTGTAGCTGTGAGGTGTTGTACTGCCTTTCAACAGAACTTCATTTTTGGAGACATTTTTTTCTTTTCCTTCACCATGTCTGTCAAGTAAGCAAAGGGTTTGGCTAGGTTTTCTGTTCCTCCTCCTTAAATTTAAAAAAAAAAAAAAAAGGATGCCAGTCAGATTTTCGAAGATATTTTTGGTAACAGTTTCCCTCTCACAGATTTGTTGATCCCAGTAGCTGACAAGGTGTGCTAAAGCAAGTTCTTACAAAAGTGCTGTCCTAAGAAAAATGAAAAAATGATAGATTTTCTGCTTCTCTGCAGAAGCAGACATCCTCTTTTTATGACTTCTGAGGGTGTCAGAGGTTCTCAAACATGAACCTCTTGTGGCCTTGACAATCTTGAGAATAGAGTGAAGGAGAAAGAGGTAAAGGACCTGAGTGGAGGGCAGSGAGAGGAGGAGGAAGGCTGGTTCTCAGAGCAGGGCAGAAGCAAACACCACAGAAGCTGAAGGGATCAGCCTGTCTGAGACATTGACATTTGGGAATGCATGAAATGAAAAAAGGGTCATTTAGCAGCTTACTAACTTCCACAATTAACAACCCCTCTGCCCCAGATGGAAAGAGTGATAATTTTCTTACTATATTTATGGATTAGTTCTAATAAGATGTTGGAACAACTCGGTCTTTCTTTGAGGCTCCCCTTGTGTTATTTAACATGTCATATTACAGTTTCTCTACCAAAGAAACGCTCATCTATTTAGAAAAGAGGGAATGTTTCATTATGCCCAGTTTACAAAATAGGAGTTGAGGCACACTGAGAGGTATTTTATTAAAGGTCACCCAGACAGTATGTGACAAAGCAAGGAACAGAAATCAGATCTTCAGGATCACAAACCTGTTCTTTAATGGCAAGGATATCTTTCCTCCTGCATTTTTACTGTTTGAAACAGGCTGAGAAACTCTTCCTGACTGTAGATTTGTTTAATGGTATTACAAGATTAACACTAGTCATCTGGCTGGAATTCTCACTAACAAGTCATATCACTGTGTGTTTATTTAATATGAGATAACCTTTCATTTTCCTGCCGGCAAATATTTCATTTCAGAGATACTAAGCTGACTAAACTTACAGCTTGCATGAGTGATATGGAATTTGAAGTTAAACAGCAGACTGTTTGTTGTATTTATAACTGATAGCAAAAGGGATTTCAGTTCATAATTAAAAATAAAAAAATCAGAAGCTTGTCAGCATTAAAGTGAGGGAAGTCTGCATTGGGAAATGCACAGCATAGCTGAAGTATTTATGCACCTATTTGTTTTCTTGCACACCCATGTGATTAACCCGTGTGCTATCAGCTGGGCTCCCAAGCAGTGATTTCCTCAGCTCTGTATTGCACAGAGCAAGGCAGGGCACGAAACGAGTGGAGTTGCTTCAGTTTTCCTGGGCTTTTCTTCTTGCTACAGCAACTGGCAGAGTCTGGATTGTTATGAGCAGGGTGTTTCTCATCCTGCCAGGCCTTTTCCTACAGCCCCTGCCAATTTGACCTCATAGTGGGGTACATGGGGCTTTGAACGCTGAATGAGCTGAGAATGTGGTTTCGATCCTTATCTTTAAGCAGACTTGGCACCTTCATCTGACGTGGGGAAGGGGAAATGAAAATGCAACCTGGAATCACCTGTACGGCAATGCAAAGCACTCCTGTCAGGCTGGCAAGACAGAAAATTGCAGGGTACATCTTGAACTAGGCACAAGTYCATTAAAGATAATATTGCCCTAGTTTGGGAGCTTCTATTCCAGATGACACTGGTGCATTCTCTTCTCAGATGGGAGGGTTCAGACCCCTTCTGAAAGCACCTGAATAAATGAAGTCTGTGAGTGTTTCACTGAGGTAACAGTGGAAGTCATAGAAAAAGATATTTTCCCCCCTGTGTGGCAACCCACCCGTGTGCCTGTACGTTATTTAACGATGGTCACTCAGGAATGGCAAGCAAGGGATATCTCATGTCCCCTTTGAGATGTTACAGGAATAATATTCTATTACAGCATATAGTATCCATAATAGCTTGAGAGATACATTCTCTGTATCCGGTGTCCATTTTAAACAGGGAAGGAGAAAAATGGTAACATGATCACGCTATCCATAGGCTGGGACTTGGGATGCAGCTGGGCTGCTTGTGTTGAAAGAAAAGCCTTGAATCTAGCAGAACAATTTGCTTCCAAAGTTGTTTTTCTATTGCATTATTCCAGTTTGTTTGGGKTTTTTTTTTTTTTATGCTTTAAAACAGGGTTTCAGCTGCTGCACAGCAACTGTCTGCAGCAAACAAGCCATGAAGTCCACCAGCACGTTGAGGTAAGCAGAGCACAGGCACTCTGGAGGGAAAAAACCTGGAAAACTGGGCCCTGCATCTAGAGAGTAGTCTGAGCTGCCTTCACCCAGGGCAGGGTTCAGCCCTGCTCCTGTGTCCCGGGCAGGAGGCAAAGCCAGAGGCAGAGAGTTGCAAGATCCCTGCAGTGCCAGTGAGGTGACACAAGCTGCCGAGCCTCCCTGTGCTCCTTGCCAAGACGGCACCTGGCTGGGCATCCTCTGTGCCTGGAAACCTCCCCGGGGGACTGCTTGTCCAGAATTCCAGTCGGATTTTGCCCTCATCTATCTCACCTCACGCTTCTCATCCAGACCGAGTAGATCTGATTGTTATTCCCCAGTCTTATCCTTTAATACCTCACAAGCCTTCTCGCTTGATTGTTGTTTGACACGGTGCAGCCCAACTTCACCTCTCACAAAATAAAATATGTAAAACTRCAGGAAAATTGTACTTCCAATGTACTTTCTCCCTTTTCACAGTGTTTGTATGCAGCCTCTGATTATTTTTAAATCTCATTCATATTTTAAAATGATTTGATTAAATGTTTCATTAATTTTGCTTGCACTTCAGGTAACTATTTCCTTACCTAGCAGTCTCTATCACGTTGTTTGTTCACTTCAAAATCAGTCCTGCAGTCAAAGGAATCGACTTCCAAGTGCTCTGTGAGGGTCTATGGCACAGATTGCAAGGTAGTATTTTTGCTTCTTAACTAGATGAACATAACCCTGCTAATCACATTCCTGTGGGAATGATCATGTATAGAAAGTTAAGATTTGCTTTCCCAAGCATTCAGAGAAAATCTTATAAAACTCAATTTCCATAGTAATTGTAGAAAGCAAACACATCATAGATACTAATATCCATGCAGCATCTTTGTGTTTAAATTTGAATGAATATTCTTATGAGATTTCTTTATTTCTTGAGTGGTTTTGCATTATTCACCCCACTCCACTTTTGTCTRTGGTCAAAATCTGATTTAGCAAGAGAAAGCTGTTATTTCCACAGGTAGATGTAACTCATGAGCTGAAAATAAAATGAAAATACTATGGGAAAATGCAAACTAGGATATATGAGAGCAAAACCTTTCTACAGCGTGCTCCAAATTGGCAGGGATATAGCAAGAAACGATGTAGTAAAAAGACTTGGGATTGATTGCTTCCATAAAATTAGCTTTGATCTGCAACGTGATATAACCGGAAGAAAGGCCAGCACAGTTTGGGGCTGCATTGATTGGAAYGTGTCCTGGAGCAAATAAACCAGAGACTGGGTCTTGCTTTAACTCCTCAGGGTTTTAATTCCATGGGTTTTTCCCCAGACTAGCTGGCCTCAGTCTTTCACAGTGGTATCCTGGGGCCTCCATAACTCCTATGCATCCTCATGTACTTGTGTTTGGGGTGTCTTGTAAAGATATCAGTGACCTGAAAAACACTGATAGCGGAGAAATGAATTGGTCTGGAAGGACTGCTCTAGAGAGGTAAACATAAGGTGGTGTGGTAAAATTACATGCTTAGCAGGATAGCAGCTAAGTAGCAAATTAATGCAAAATAATGTAATTGATGTATATAGAAGAAAAACAAGGATTCAGTCACACCGTGGAAGCTACGATATAATTAGGAGCAGTAGAATGAACATAAAAAGAAAAACCTAATTTGAATATTAGGAAAAATATTCTGAACTGCCTTTAGCCTTTCAAATAACATCCCAAGTGAGGCAGTGGGGGATTCTTGAAAATTGATCCTATAGGTATTAATTAAAGAGCCAATAAACCTGCAATCGAGAGCAATCTTATCTCTCCCAGAGGGATTGCCCAAATGATCTGTGCAATATCTTTTTGTCTCTATCACCTCTGGCTTATTCAGAGGAAAGAGAAAAGCAGTAGTGATGTGTTTCAGCAGAGCTGGTAACCCGACTGTGGGTGAAGCATCGAGTCCACCAGCCTTGCAGATGCCAGATGGAAAAGGGCAAAGAAAAGAGGCACCTGGAGGGGGAAGAGCAGAAGGCACAAATGCGGTGCCCTGCTGAGAGGAGCACCAAGGGAAGAGAAAGTGAAGTGCAACTCAGAGGCTTTCACAGAGAGGGAAAGCAAGAGAAACCTGCTTAGAGATAAAATGCGTGCCCCTCTAGCTGAACCCACTGGTGCTGCCTAGAAGCCCCTGCGGAGCAGATGGAGGGACTGAGCCCTGGGGACTGACCCTGCCTGCTCACACCCCCATGGCTGCTGTTCCTCTCCACTCCCTGGACTAACCATCCCTTCCAGCAGAAGGGAATCACAGGTTCAGGAGACCTTTTTTTTCACTCTTAGTTGTGCTACTGCTGCCCAGCTTGCCCCTGGGGAATGCACTGCCAAGAAGGTTTCTGTGGGGCTAGGGCGATGGGGTCAGGCTGTCCAGCGAGTGAGGGACCAGCCCAGTGCCTCAGCAGTGCTGTGCTCTCCATTGTAACTGTACTGGGGTTAACAAACACAGTCAGTGCTTTTGTTAAAAATCTGCTGAGGGGCAGGAGGGTGCTACCCCCAAACCCCACTGCCCACCCCTCTGGAAGGGTCTGCCCAGMTGCCATCAGGGTGTGAAATGCAAAGGAAAGGTAAGTGGGGATTTCATCAACACAAAACATCGTTGTTTACCCAATCCAATTTTTAATTTTTTTTTTTTTTTAACATTGATGGGTCATTTAGGTGTTGAATTATTGCCACAAAGCCACCCAGCTCATGGAAACCTCATGGCAGCCCTACAGCAAAACAACTCACAGTGCTAGGGATCAAATGGTCCAGCAAAGTGCTTGGGTGCTGCCTGARGGTAAAGAGGGTGCTTTCCTTCCCCTGTTTCGGTTCTTTTTGTGAACGGGTGCATGGACTGCCATGGGGGAGCACTGGACCCCCATACACCTCTGGAGCTGCCTGTCTTTCCCAGCAGTGGGTGCCTCTCCCTCAGGCTGAGACTTGCTCTTGTTTTTATTCCTCCTATGATTTGATGAGAGCCCTGTTGTAAGGGAAGAGCTATTTTACAGATGTGCATACAAAATGTATCCATGGGTATATATTTTCATATATTTGAGGGATTCGAGCTGAGAGAAGTGAAGGTAAAAAGTGTTTTCTGAGTGTGTAGCAGTAAACTCAATAATATATTCCCAAAAGTTGTGTTAGGTAAAAATCAACGGCTAAAGTAGTCATTGTATCAACTGCTGGCTGATGTGCACCTTGTGCTTCGGTGTTCCCAGCATCACTGTAAAGGAAAAGGTCTGTGCAGGCAGGAGCCACAGGCAACAACTCCCTGTTTGTGTGTCACACGTCTCAGCAAACAGAACCTGCACGTTGTCTGTCTCAAAACACGCAGCAAATCTTTGTCCTGTTTAGACCTCGGATTTTTCTCTCCCTTAAGAAACAGCAGGTTTGACCCCTGTCTTGCATATTGTGGGAACTCCTGGGGAAGGGGTTGCTGTTTGCTTCTGTGTGCCCACGAGCCTGCTCAGGTAAAGTACTTGAGAGTGTGAGAGGGTAAAGCATCATTCTGTGTAATGAGCAAGTCGTTTGTTTTATGAAATGATGAGACCATGCTTTCTTATCTGTTCAAGACTGTAGTTTTAGCAAAAATGTATGTCATTTAATTTTAATAATATGTAAAGGAATTTAAAATGTAGCACTTGCCATTAACTGTTTGGGAATGCAAGGAAAATTGCAGCTGTTGGTTTACTGCTTGAATAACATTGCAGTTTATTTTTCAAATGTTTATTGTCTATTTAATGTATCTTTACTTGTGTGCAGGTAACTTAATTGTTATACTGCTTTCTTGTACCAGAGCTCCTGTTCGGTGGATGAATAACGAAAAAATCCTTCTGCTGGTACATCACTTTTTTTTCTGTCTAATTTTCTTCTGAAAGATGGACTCCTATTGATATCACTTTTCCTTGTATTCACATTGGAAAGTGTTTGAAGTTGTGATGGGAAAGCTTTCAAACATAGGCATGTTCCAATTGCCTATGAGTATCAGTAGTGGAAGTGCTTTTGAGGTCACGCAATGACAGATCAGCACTAGTACAAGGTAACTTTTCTGACCAGGCAGCAGCTAATTAATGTTGCTTGTGCAGGGAGAAATTACTTTCCACAGCAACTGATAGAAATCAACCCATAATGTTAAATCAAAGAATACTGGGAATTTGCCAAGTAAGTGAAGATCACACTCTCTTACAGATAGTCTGCAACAGAAAAAAAAGATTCAATTTCTCAGATAAATKACCTTTGTAGGTTATTCATCTAGGTCCCATCAGAGCATCTGCTCTAGGTTTCCTCTCTTGATATTCCTCAGAAGAAATTTGCTTTGTTTTTCCCTACCTGATTGCTATAGTCGTTTAGAGGATATTTGTTTTTAAGCCAAAGCCTCTGTTATTTCCTTTGCTGCCTGAGCTTAGTGAGAACTCTGTGCCTCAGACATGCAATAAAGCCCAGTAGCAGAGGAAATAACAGTGCAGTTAACCTCCTTAACACTGATAATAAATAAGCACTAATAAGATACGTACCAGGGTGGCAATTGCCCTGACATAATGAAATGCACTAGTTTAAATAAGTGGTAGCTGGTGTCATCATGCTTTTCAGTAAAGAACCTATGCAGGCTCTATATTTTCTGGGTAATTTATGTGTCAGGTTTTGTAGGCAGCTTAGCTGCTGTTAAGACATTTAGTCCAAGTGGCCCAGTTTTCATGAATTCTTGACACCGAGCAGAACCCTTTGTTTTCACAGGTGCCTATCTCTGATCTAGGCTGTTTCTTTAAAAATATTGCCCCAGTTGGGGGGGCTGAGCATTCTTAGAAATCCAGTCTCTGTCTTCTCCCTTTGTGTTTGAGCTGCTTTTCCCTGGGCTAAAGCCAGCTCGATTGAGGATCTYGCTACCGTGGCTCTTGATAGAACACAGCATCTCTGCCATCAATTTACGTSCTTGCAGATCAAATAGCTCTCTTCATCTCGCCCCACTGACAACCCATCATGACAACTGTGGTGGATATACACACTCTGGAGCTGGAGAGGAAGTTTACTTCATTGTAAAGCGATTCTTCAGGGTGGCTTGGTGACGTGTTTTGAAGGAAAGCCCGAGGTTCTCTTTGCAGCAGGCCCAGTCCAGGAAAATGCAAAAAGCCCCCCCTCAAACACATTGTCTCAGCTCTGGCACCGCATAGAGCAGCTCCTGTACTGTAATTGAATTTCAATACCTACTAAAAAAAAAAGGCTACTGAATAACCAGGAGATGTTTATAAGTACCAATATTAATTAGACAATCATAGTTTATAAMAGCCACATGAGGATGTGATTTGTGAATCGTAACTAACTCTCAGAGATTGTGCTAATTTATTATGGTTTGGAAATAGAACTGTAAATTTGTAAGCGTTGTGCCTCATTATTACGATTATTATTTTTTTTACTCCACAGTTCCCTTGACACTTATTGTGTTACTAAAGACAAGAATAATAATACTAGAAAATGGTCATGTTTTATCTCTGTAATAGTGCTGGCAAATTGAGACAGCATGGTAGCAAAATCATAGAAGAAGTTTTTCTCTGAAGTGCCCACGTCTCTGGTTTATGSAGCTTGTTAGATTTTCGTCATTGCTTGGCTGCAAAAAAACATCTGTTCCTGCTTTTGAGAAATATTTTTTATGTAGCACTTTTACAGCAGGATTTAATTACTGCCAGTGAATGGTGGTTGGGTGCCATACAGTACTAAAAGATTTTTATCTATATCCTCCGTATCTATGAAGTGTAAATGACAAATAGGAACGCTATTTAGCTGTGACTTTAGTAACAAAGGCTACTTGCTGAAAAACTATGTGGTGAGAGAGTTCAAATGATGGTCAGTACTCGAAGGATTGGGTTTCAGAGTTGCTCACAAASTGATGTGATTTGTTTCTTTTTGAGCTCCATACCAGAATGCAGCTCCCTAAACCCTAAAACTATTAGCCACAGTAAAATCTCTAACGTGGACCTTGAGTGAATCTGAGGTACTGGGAACTTTCTGAGCAGCTGCAGTCAGTGTTGCTTATGTTTTTTTAAGGTGCTGATCACTCTTTGCTCTGAACACAATGCTTTTGATGGAGCTTTGTTTTAATGAATGATTTTGTTAGGTTTTAGTTGTCCATCTGCTGTTTGGGAAAGATCTTAGACATTTATGTTCTCGTGAAGATACAATCTGATTTTTATGCTGTCCAGAAAGGGGGGCATCTCACTCCTCTAGAAATATCTAATGTGACTGATGGCATTTGATTACAATGATTTCCCTGGTAATTAGAGAGAAGCACAATACCTGAGGCAGCAGTAATGCCAGCTTTGGCTCCCTCCCTCCCTCCTCTTCAAAAAGCTTACACCATTCTGATTTTTTAAATCCTGCTTTCTCTCTGTTCTACTACAAAAATAAGCCTTTTCCCACATCTGATGCCTTCCCTCGTTTGGGTTATCCATGAATTCTCTGAACTCTCCATCCTTGTCAGTTGTTATAGCTCTGGAGAGAGAGCCAAGAGCGGGTCCTGCATTCTCTTACACGGTGCGTGCCTCCAGCTGAGCAGCAGAGAGGATGACTCCGCAGGCATAAAGCCAGGCTTGTCACAGATGCTCGTGAAGCTCCAGTTTGGCCTGGGGAATCTGTCTACTGCAGCTCCCTGCTCTGCTCACACCCTTTTTGTACAGTATTTGCATGAGCAGGAAAGAGTCCGGCTTGGCTGGTAGGGACAGGCCTGGGAATTTGTGGAGAAACTCTTCAGTGCTTATGCATGGGACATTACCTATGGAAATCACGATGTTATTACAGCTTATAAGAAACATTTATATTAGGGTGGCACCCACATGCTCTGCTCTACATTTATGTATGCAAATAAGTGACAAAGCATTTGCAGTTTGCAACTGAGAACTTATTTTCTTCTTTAATYTGAGTCCTCATTCAGTTCCTGCAATGACCTAGCTGTGGCAAAGGTTCACACCGTGGCATTTGAAAATAGTTTCAAGTACCTTCAATGTTTTTTAGCAATACTGACATGCCTGCACAGGCAAACAGACATAGTCTGGACTTTCTTTATACCAGCAAAAAAGTGCATTTGCCAGTTTATTTTGTGTATAGTTCTGGAATTGAAACAAGCTATAGCCCTAGGGATGTCTTACATTGTGTTTGCATGGGGCTTTTCTCAGCACAGACACTTGGAACCCCAGCAGACACAGTTATGCTGGCAAAAGCTTCATGTGTCAACCTGTATTTTCTTTAAAAATTCTTGGAATTCAAAAATCCAGTCTTCCTGCCCTTTCCCTTGCTTTTGGCTGCTAATGCTTTGCAGAAGGGTTGGTGATGGATCGGTGTGTCTAGGTGTTTGTTACACTCTGACGTGCAACAGCGAAGGCAGGGCTGAGGCTGTGAGCTTCAGAGGGACGGAGAAATCCTCCCTCAGCTTTCTCCTGAGCCCTAGGAACTCACGTCACATCTCATTCATTAGACAAACTAGCTGGTCTGAAAACAGCATGCAAAACTCTCTGGATTGCTCTGATGCAAAAGTTTAGTAGCCTGTTCCCCCAGGGAGTGCCAATAACTCAACTTTTAGACCTCAAAGAAAGCCTGATTTTGAGGGTCCGGTTTACGACGGCTCGAAAATGAACGCGGGGCAGTGTTTGTGAAGAACTGGGAGCTAGAGGCAACATGAATTTTGTTGGTTTAAAGTGGCAGGGCTGCCCCTCAGCTGTAATCTCTCCAGATTACCGGCTCCTGCCCCACTCACAGCACTGACAATGAGCTGTTCATGCCGTACCGGCCTGGGGCGGCTTCAGAACAACACTCATTTCTGCTCGAGGTATATAATTTCATTGCTTTGACACAGGCGATATTTATAATAGCAGGGGATGATGTTTTTGCCCTATCTCAAATGAGTGACAATTCTCATATTCTCTCTCTGTTGAGCCTGTTGCTCTCAATTCTAATGTGATTTTCAATCTTGCGTATATCTATTTGCAAAGGTAAATGAGATATTTCCTTGTATGGATGTAGGCGACTGATGAGAAGGTTTACTAAGGTGGTTTTCAGTGTAAACACCCTGAATTCAAACAGTTATACAAAATGTCAGGCGTCGTCAATCCACAAAGCTGATTTTCTTACTTGGTCCCTGGAACTTCACTCAGGAATTAATTAGGAAATTCCTGGTTTCTGAAGTAAGAGGAAGCTTTCTTTAATGTGTACCTGGTAACGTGACATGTGTGTCAGAACACCAGAACTAGGAATTTTGGCACCAAGACTACCATTTCAGTTTGAGCGATACTGCATCTGAAAAGATTTGTACATGGGGAAAGGTCCTGGAAACATATTCAAATGTAAAGAGTTCAAAGACCTAAGTGACTGAGAAACTAAACTATGCCTCTGGTAACGTCTTCTAATGACTTAATTAGCCTCTCTATTTAAAAAATATGCATTTTAGTTCCAGTCTGAAGTAACCGAATTACTGATTTCTAGATGTTGCATTTCTCTGTGGCTCTTTTCCTGCAGGTATTGACACTGGACCCTTTTTTCCTGTAGGTGCTGCCTCAGGTATGTCTATGCATGCTCCAAGCTCATACCTGTTTGTAGTGTAGACAAATACTGTTTCCTCTCTGAAGATGGCAAACCCAGTACAAAGCAGAGGAGGATCCAGGTGCAGAGAGGTTGGTGACAGAACAAGTGCACCTGAAAAATCCTGCAGCCAAAGCAAGCTCTGTGCTCCCACTCTGAGAGCTCTGGCTATTGCTCTTGCCTTTCACTTTACTCTAACATAGCAGCCTTTTCCAGGTGAGATTATCCCCTGTGAAACCCTGCACAGTAAAACACTCCTTTCAGTACCTATAACAACATMAGTTTAGGAAAATGCTAGCAATAATAGATTTTGTTCTGCGTTCTCTAAATTGTCCAAACTCTCCCATTGATTTTTAACAGCTCTTTTGCCTGAGTAGTTGTTATGTGAGCAGGTTATGATTGAAATGGCCTAATCCTCATTTACAGGAAATGTGTATGAAGYAGAAATATCCCCAGCCAAGTCATCATTATATGTGTGGTAGAAAGGGTTTGAGTGTAGYAGAAAGTAATTTAGCTTTAAAGGTGAAGGCACCACACTGAATTCCTTGCCTCTCCTTTAATTTCCCTCCACCATTGCCTCTGCTGCTTTTYACAGGTTTTTTTCCTGCTTTCTTGGTAGCTTCTTCCAGGCACTTGGAAGCTGAGTGGTGATGCTGTCTACAGCTCTGTTCAGCTCAGCTCAAAAGCAGTTGCACAAATTCCTAAACAGACTGAGGGTTTCCTTTCCTAATTGGAAAAACACCCTCCAAAACAAACTAGCTCAGAATCTCATGTCCCATTAGTCCCACGCAAAGCCTTTGTCTTCTYCAGAAGACTGAAAAAAAGAGATTGAAAAAGTATGGTAAATGAACTTTTACCCCTTTGATCCCTCAAGTTAATCAAATCCTTTTAGATTCTTGAGGTTTGTTTGGGTTTTTTGCAGCATTTGAACGAAAATTCATAGAACAAACAATCTAAAGTTCTTCACCAAAGTGACAGATAACATTAGCAGATGTCTGCAGCATTCAACAGCCTCATCCTGCACTTTCAAGAACTAGACATATTGGTAGAAATGTCTCCCTGGCTCTGTGATATAAGATGGCACTTGTATCAATCAAGGAAGCACTTAGGCAACTGAAGATAATGCTGTGGCTGAAGGATTTTTTCCCCTGAAATTCTTGCTGCAGAAAAAAAGTACATGAAGATAAATATCCCAGTGTCAGCTGCACACGAGGAGGCCTTTGTTGAACAATGTCAGTAGATTAAAGACAGAGAAACACACCGTGCTGTCTTTCCACTGTTCCTCCAATGTAATTCTGGTATCCTTCACTTGGTTGAACAGAGAGCCATTCCAGCTTTTTACCAAGGCTCATGACAGGAGAGCTCACCCCCTGATTTCTTAGTATTTCTTAGAACAAATTTTTTTCTGCCTATATATTTATTGCAAGAAACGTGGTTTTTTTTTTTTTTTTTTTTGGGGCAGAATGAGAGCTTTATTTCCATGAAGATTATGATTTGAAGTCAGGACGTTACAATTCCAAGCTACTGATTTGTGTGTGTGCAGGTATAACTTTGGTGTATGAGTGGTGTGCGAACCTGAAGGAGGGAGAGAAAGGGTTAAGGGAGGAGATGATCATGGAAATGGAGTAACCTTGCCTGATCATCATGAGAGAACAAATTCTCCAGGGGCCAAAGGATTACCATGTCTACAAAGGTCCAATAAAGGGGAAGGCCAAGCTACTCACAGTGTCATCACAGCTGTAATTCTCAGGCCGTAATAAAACCCCAGTATGTTATTAATTCAGCCATTCTGGTTGCTGCGGAGATGGTGTTCCAATATTGCCATTAATTCATCTTTTTACCCACTAATACATTATTTTCTACAGGGATTCATTGTTTTAACCCTCATAGTGAATTAGCCTGTGGCATATTTCGAAGGTTTCCGCCCAATTAAATCAGTCCAAGGACATTCACAYTGCATCAGAGCCACTAGCAATACATTAGCAAAGATAAAACCCCCAGTCAACAGGGTAGGATATCTTTAATGGGACTTYATCACTGAGACTTGAAGTTATATGTATGTGAGAAGCAAAATGTGCTTGGCAATTCCCACAGAGATCATGCACTCTAAAATTACCTCAAAATGCACAATCACTAACAGCGGTATTTGTCACATGCATTGCTTGTTAGTTTAGACCAGAAAATTACTTCTGAATAAATGGTGATTTGCCACAGAAAATATATAAAGCAGTAACATGTAACTGAAAATGATCATCAAACTCCAGTATTGCTGGGACTTGTTTTTTATGGTTGTGGGTGATGAAGGGTTTTTAGCTAAAAAGAAAATAAGCATGCATAGTGCTGATAGAGAGAATGGGGAAAGCAGAGCGGAATGAACACGACAGGAGAACTGGCTGAGCAGGGGCTAAGCAGCTTTGGTGGACCTGAGCTCGTCTGGGGTCTCAGCACCATGTTCTGCAGAATGCAGCACCTATATTGCTCATGCTTTTGCATTATCTACCGTTCCCAGGCCTCCTGCTACTCTGGATTAGGGAGAGCCATCTGTGTGCAGACCTACCACTTAGTGCTTCTGTTCCCTCAGCAGCAGGCTGGAGAAGATAGCAATGGAAATAGCTATCACAGATCAAACCCTCTCCTTTTCTCTCCTGCTCTCCGGGTGGAGTGAGCACAATTGGGTGTTTAATTTTTGCTTATCAATATTTTCAGAAACTGAGATGAGAGGAAGTGTGAGCTTTGAATACCTATGTTATTTCAGAGTCTGTCCCCAAAGTATTTGTACACCTGTCTCTCAGCCTCCTACCRGTTCAGGTACTTATCACTGGGGGTGGTTTATGCAGAATACCAGCTATTCCTATKGGCACAGTTTCTCCTAGAAATTAAGGAGAAACCTTTCAGAATATAATTTGCTYTCATGGTATTGGTACCCGTTTTTAYGACACTGGCATTTACAAGGATCTGCCACTGCTCAGACACAGAATTCACTGGTTTCAGAAAACAACAATGCAGAACATAAAGACAGGACAGATTTTTACTGGGTATTTTACCACACTAGGGAAGGCATTTAAAACACAAATAGACAACATGTAGCACATGCACTATTAAGCTTTTACAGGGCATTATCCCACTCGAGGGATGCTTGTGGTGCGAAAAGAGAGAGAAACAACCCAGGACACAGAGAGCAAGACAGATCTTTATGAGGAATTATCCCACACTGGGGAGGCTGCTATTGTGAGCAGAGGGAAGAAAAACAAGGCAGGAGATAAAGACGAGAGATTTTACTGGCTTTAACGTTCGCCTCTGTGTGATCTAAAGCCACACTGGTAGCACTGGATGAGGAATGCACACTGAAAAGCTCATCCTAAGATCTCATTCTGTTTTCCTGTTTGGTAATTGAGAAGGTCGAACTGGGCAGTTTTCTTCCCCACATACTTTGTTCTGGGGATATTTTTTTTGTCTCAGTCTACAGGATAAAATGACCACTGAGGCACTAGTGAAAGTACTTTTCAGAACTGATGTTTTTCAAATGCTGTGAAATAGAGCTGTATGAAAAATAAAGACCAGTGGGATTTTGCTGATAAAGGGATTTCAAGGAGAATAGTTACTGAGTTAAGGTCAAAATAGGCAAATGGTTTCAGACAAAGAAAGTACAATTTCAAAATGCCACTTTTGTTGTGAATTTAGATGTGAATAAGAAAGTGTGTTCTCTTAAATACCTTAAAATAAAGAACATTTATTTTCAGCTTGACACAAAATACTTTTATCTTAAACAGAATTTTTAATTCTGAGACCCTCATGAGCTAGAATTTTAATTTTGAATCATTCAGAATTAATTTATTTTTAAACTTTAGTTGTTCAGACAGCAATTGCAATCATGCAATTATTTGAGTACTGACATCAGTAAAGCCTCATTCCTTATGCAGTATGATTCTACATTTTCCTGCCCAAATATGCTACTCTTTGGTGTCTGAGAAGTGTGAATCCTCCCTATAGCTGGGCATTTATAAAGTTTCTCTGCAATGCCTGCTGTCTAATAAGGAGATACCTTGATGTAGCCCTTCTCAACYTGACCAAAATCTGCAGGAAATGCTCTTTTGAGATATTTTTGGCAGTAACAAATTTAGTTGAAATCGGGTGATTACCATAAAAGTTACAACAGGGAACTGAACAGAGACAGCAGCTGCTGCAGCCCTTTTTCCCAAAGCAAACCAGAGAAAGGCTGATCAGTGAGCCAGCTTCACTGGGTAGCGTTCCCTGTACACTGCTCTCCAGTGCTCTGTCRCAGTGCCTTGGGAGCCCTATGGGAAAGGAGGCTGACTGCCAGTGGGGACACAGACCTGGCAAATAGGTCACTGATCCACTGCCACAAACCCCAGAGCAGCAAGCAGCCTGCCCTGCATTCCTGGCAGCAGCTGCCTCCTCTTCTGTGCATGGAGAGCTGCATCTCTCTCGCTGTGAACCAGGGCTGTTTGCTAGCTCTATGCCATGCTGCAAGCACAACCTTAATATTGATTATAAGATGCTCAGATATTATAGGAAAGAAGGTGATATAAACATCTTTATATGATTTAGTAGACAGTGTGAATGTTTTAATAGGTTTTCCAGGTCATTCCATAGCATTTAATAGGCTACTGTGTCTTTGTGAGTCTGCAATTAAAAAAACWCAATGAAACAACAGGACCATACCCAAAAAATCCAACCACATAAAAAGCAGAGCTCAATTTCTCCTATTAAATTCCGTGGTCAAACAAAAAACTGGTTTGGAGCAATGTCATGGCTGATAAACTCTAGGAAGCTTTTCCATAGAAGAGGGTGATTGTGGAAATGAATTTTCTGAAAAAGAGGAAGAAAAACCCCAAGTACATGAAAGTCACAAAGGTGGGAAGAGTTGACAATTAAAATGAACAACAAAGGGAGGAGATACAGAAGSGGACTTGTTCAAAGAAGTTGGACAAAGTCCTCAACAGTTAAGAGAATAATAGCAACAGCATAAAGAAATACGAAGGAGGGTGGAAATGAGAAGGAAACCCGGAATGTGGAAACCAATCCAGGGAGTGAGAAAAGAATAATTGTTATGATTTTTGTGCCTTGGCTGGTGTAGACTAACCAGTATGCAGCTGACAGTTTCTAAGACTCCTGTGATTCAGTAATTTCTTCCTTTTCTTCCTTGAGGTTTTGGGGAAAGAGCCTCAAACCATCATAACTGCACCTTGAACAGCGTGGTTGATCGAAGAGAATTGGAATATACTATATATAGAAATGAGCCGGGAACTGTATTTCAGTATTTATTTTTATCAATGTAGCATCCCTCTGCTCAAGTGTTTATATGCTGCTGATTAAGAATCWTTCTGTTCAGGCCATTTTAATGCACATACAAATGTTTTGTTCTGCTCTAAATGGATCTAGTTTAAGTAACCTTTTATGTTTTTTTCTTTTCCTTCCTGTGACCCATACATTCCAGGAAGAAGAAACATAATCTCTCTTCCTTCATACAGATTAGTACAACTTCCTAAATTAGGCTTGTTCTGAGAGGTCACCAAACTGAGAGAATATGACATTGTCCTAGCTAATAAAATTGGGGGAAACAAGGAGCTACATCTTGCATTATATCTTGTAAGTGGTACAATTTAAGCTTTGTCAGGATTTTTCTGGGGTCATAGTCCGAGGGACTGCTAATGACGAAGAGAAGCSTTCCACAGCCATGCCTGGCACTGCTCAGGACCTGGGTGAGGACAATTAGAGCATTCCCACCTGACCTGGAGCTGCTACAGGGCAGACCCTGCCTCTGACACTGGTAAGCCCAAACTGCTGAGTGTTTGAGTTACAAAATAAATTGTTTGCTGAGCTTTCTCCTAACTGTGCTGTTACTGACTCTCAAGTGTAAATAGATATTTGTTAAATTTTGCAACCTACTCTTTTGAGTACTTGTTTTCTGCAGGGGTACTCCTCACAAAAGCTCCTCCATTAGTACTCTCATGGTCGTGAATCACATTCCCCGTGGGAATGCTGGAGGTGTCTGGCAGCCTCACTTGCCTTCATCAATGTGTTTTCACCCTGGGACAGAGTGAGAGGCTGTCAGCAACCTCTGGGGGCAGCTGGAGGCAAACAGGAAAGACACTGGAAAAGATGTGGTGGAGAAAGCCCCTGCAGTGTTCTGCTGGTGCACAAAAGTGCTTTCTGCTGGAAGGTTGTTTGCTGCTGACAGTCAGGTGTGTACAAAAGCTTTTGYCACTACATGGTCGTATTCTCTGGTGGTGCATAGCTTGTTCATTCAGCAATTGCTATTTCTGCTGTCCTCAAATTCTCGTCTTTGTAACTGACACAGCTAGATTAAGACTCAACCTATTAGGCATAGCCCTAAAAAGTCTGAAAGTCCCACGACGCTTAGTTAGCCAGACCAGTTTATAGCACATTGCTCAGCCCAATTTAGGGTATAAAAACCTGAAGAGAGCAACACATTTGAGCTGATTTCAACCCACAAATTCACTCCTCCAATTGGCAATGCCCAATATTGTGACAATGAGTATATCAGAGACTTGCAAKGGGAATCACATTGGGATTGGGATTGGGATTGAACTGTGTATCGCAGTTGATATATTTCTTGCTAAGTGTAACTTAGGTTTGCATTGTGTTATTCAATGTATTCTTTGTCACTATGATAAATTAAAAATCCTTTGTAACATCATCCATCTGTAAAGAAGTAAATTTGATATGAAACGTTACACCTCCTAAGTATGGAATATCTGAAAGAACCTGGTCAGAGAGTACTGGACTCCGGTGCCAGCCACTAGAGAAATGGGATGTGGAAGAGACCCTCAGACCCATGCTACACTGTGGTATATGATAATTATCCATTATATTACGTTTCCTAATAGATATTGTCCCTGCCCAGACTAGATTGAGCTGTGTGACTGTGTGTGTGGGTTCATTTAGCAAATTCAAGATTAGGTTTCTGGCTCTCTCACTGGTGGTGGGACAGAGAGGAAAGAATTCATTTATAATATCTGAATTTTCTAGTTATACCTTTTGGGCTGTGGTTTACTGTATTTTTTTTGCATGCTCCCTTCCTAATGATTACAATAACTTTTCTGCTCTGGTAGGAAGGCATTTCTTTGGATTGTTTTATTCTCTCATCTTATTTATTTACTTTTCGTTCACTTTTGCTTGCTGTTGGGCTCACAAACAAACCTCCCCAAACAGCAAATAAGCACCTGAAAGTCACCTGTGTGCAAGGAAGGAAAGAGTTTGGCTTGCTGACTTATTTATTTCCTTCCCCTGGACTCAGTGAGAGCAGGTCTGCACCAGTTCCCAGAACATCTGTTCACGTGGAAGACCTGGGAGCTAAAAGCAGGAGRCCATCTAATATTTCTTTTCACTTCCAGATTTTCTGTGCTTACAAATATCAATTACAAGGTTTGAGTAAATTACAAGGATGATGAACTCAGAGTAGCTACAGTAAGTTTAAAACATCTGTACAAGGATAATAAGGAGATTGTGAAAATCTGCTCTAGGAAGTCCTGGAGACATTTTCAGGTAATTAATGCAATGTGTGGAAACCTGAAATCGGCACCGGTTTTTTTTGTTTGTTTGTTTTATAAACTAGTAATTTAGGAGTACATTACAGGAGCACATTAAATTAACCATTATTAGATGAGGAAATGTTAAGATTATTAAGAKAATAAAAGCCAATTAGTGAAGGGTTTTTTGTATATAACATGGGCCTCTTATAGAAAACCTATTATATAGGAGGAACTATAAATATTTTGGGGGATATTTCRGGCAGAAGCTGGGGCTTAAAGTTCTCGAGGTTTTTTTTTGCAGCAGGAAAAGAGTGCTTTATGAACAATGTACTCTTTGAAACACAGTGATGTGATGCTAGGATTGAAAAAAATGGTTCCCTCAAGAGGATTTCAGGTAGTGTGTAAGAAGTTTGTGCATTAGTCTTGTATCCTTTGGGAGTAAGCTGTGGCAGCTAAAAGGAGAACATAAAACTGGTTATTTTTTCATGTAATGATGGAAAAAAACTTTCCTGTTTGCCCATGCTGGAAATGTTTACATATCATTCCTGGAAAGCTGATGCATCAGATTTTCTTCCGGTTAAACAGTGAATTAAAACTATTTCCATTGACATTAAAAGGTTAACGTCAGTGTAAGGATACTGGAAGTGAGATGAGAATCATTCCTAGTTGGTATCTTGATAAAGGAGAACATAATTCTGTAAAACTGTTTACAGTGAGAGGAGGAAGATGTCTTTGATATCCCAGCAATGCATTTTTACAGTGACACCAATCTTTCAGACAGTTTGTATTCTCACATTGTTTTAATTTTGCTCCTGCGGCTGTGACAAATGATTAGAATTTTATGGCCACTCCAGGCAGAAATTATACAAGGTCAATAATTTCTCCATTATAATTTTATGACATCAGACACCCTTATAATCCTGCATCACCTTAATTTAGCTCTTTCCTGGGCTGTTATCTGAGTCACTGCTATTGATTCTTGTTGGTCAGGTTGCTGCTGTGTCCAAACCCATTTTTTCAGATTAGCCTCAAGCTGGTGCCAATTAAGGGGACCTTCATGACAAGTGCGTTTCCCATCTGGTAGTTCATTCAAATGATCTCTCTTCATTTACTAATCCCAAATGCCAGTTTTTTGTGTGACAAGTTCTTGTCCTTCAGAATCACTTTCATCCCACAAAGCATGGTTGTCAACCTAAATTTCGTTTGATTCTTCCATGTGATAGATCTCTTGGAGATGCTATATCCAGCCAAAATGTGGTGGCCTTCACACGCCTCCCACTGCAGGAGGAAGTAGTGTTTGCTTTGAGATGACTTATGGGCTGAAAATATCACTTCAGCTTTGCATGGAAATGCAAATTGCACATCCTTTGGAGGTATCAGGTTACCTGCCTGTTGCCGAGTCCAAGGCATTTTGATAGCAAGTCTCACCTGACTGCTGTTGGAAAAGAGATCATTTTATTCCAAATGAAGAGTAAATTCCTGGTCCCCACATAGTGTCTGTCTGCTGTTTTCTATCTTCCCTGGACTAGAGGTTGTAATTTTGAAATACCTTATTTGGAAAGACTGTAAGTGATATCTGTCGGTTTGTTGTTTTTTTGGCTGGTTTTGGTTTTTTTTTCAAACTTTCACAGGTTTTTTATATGTCCTGAGCGCACCAATTATCCTTCATTGTCCCGACCAGCCTCACCTGAGACCTCCACCCCTCCCTTGGGCATCTGGGAGCCTTTTGAGCTCCAGCTGGGACATTCAGTCCTGGTCTGAGCTGGAGAAGCAGAGCAGAGGAGTGACAGGAGCAGTGCAGCCATCAGCAGTGAAAGTAAGGCAGCAGGTCTGGGCTGTGGTTGGGAGTCTGAACAGCAGCCCAGGGGCAGGAATGGGAGCAGGTACACCTGACTGTGGGCCTGAGTTTAAATTATATTCCTGTCCCTGGCTGTACGGGCAGAGGGTGTGGGTGCTGGGTGAGGCTGGCTGGGGCATGTAGGGTATATTGGTGTGCTCGGAGTTGTGACGTTATGTAGCTAAAATGTGTGTTTGTGTGAGCTTCTGTGGGGGTTTACATGCTGAAAGGGCATCTGTCAGCTTAAAGGCAATCTGGGCAGCGATGTTTCTGAGTTTCAGCTTTTTGGTGTMCAGGTTTGTCTTCTGTTTTTGAGCAGATCATTTCCGAAAATGAATGTGATGAATGTGAATGGTTTTATCCGGGAGAAAATGATTGGGTATGAAGCTATTTTTCAACCTTTGTTTTATCGAAAAATTGGACCATATTCTCTTGATGTCCCGATCTTATGTCCACCTTTGAGCAAGCTGGGTCTGAGCTTCGTGCTTGTCACAGAACCCGCGATGAGGCCGAGGCTCTGGGCGTTTGTTTTGCTCGCTGGCATCTCGCAGCGCACCATTGCGTAGCTGTGCATGGAATATCTATAGCAGCCATTAACGTGGGCTCATTACAGCCTGCCATCTGTAGTAGTGACAAAATGAGCTACATTATTGCATCAAAATGCTGTGATCTTGAAACGATTTTGCCCTGTATCTTCCTCAAAACGTGTGCAAAGCAGTCAGGGAAATTAACACTACAAGGAACTTTTCCTTCTCTGCATTTTCCATTCCATTCCTCTCACTCAGTTCGAAACTTGCTGTAGTTTTTAAAATCCCCTCCAGGTAAGTATAGGGACATGTGCTGATTCCTGTCTCTTTGTAAYTTTATTTTATTTTATTTGGAGTTTGTCCTGGTTTTGCTCTTTCGGGGTTTTTTTGGCCGTGGGTGACAGATTTTATTGCCATCTTTTCTTAAGTGATGCTAAACGTTGCTCAGACTCTGAGTGAAGTGTGTATGATGTGCCTTTGGGTCAATACCACTCAAAAGGGAAAATACCTTGTAAGCCCCTGCTCAGACACAAAACAATGCATTTGTTCAGAAAGGGAGAAAACATGAAAGAAAGTGAGGATAACGACAGAGACGGTTTCTGGGCATAAACAGGTAACCTGATCTTGTAAGATTATGGAAGATTAGTGTTCTATCAAGGAGCAGAGAATTCCTTTTGGGAGAATAAAACCAATGGATTAAGCACAGAGGTACCTGTCTCTGTTGTGCATGGCAACAGCATTAAGGGTTCTGCTTAGCAGGGGAATTAAGAAAGTGTAAGCTGTCCCTTTGTATAAGTCTTCTCTGTTGGCAGCATTGCAAGCCTCAACAAAATCCTGATTACCTCTGAGAAGTTTACATCCCCATTGGTCTGGGGGAGTGCTTCACTCTTTGTAAGTTTTACAAAGGAAAAGTTTCAAATGCAATTTTTTTTTCAAAGCTATGTTCAGAAATTATAAGAGAAGGAAACCCCAGAAAACTTTATCAGACCAATTAATGTTCCAGCTTCTTTGTTCCATCTTTCTCCTCTATTTTTGTGGAGAAAAAAAAAAATCTTAGGGTTTTTTGTCTAAATTTTTTTTTTCTCTATTTATTTTTCCTTTCGTTTTTAAGGAGTGCTTGTGTTTGTTCTCTTCCCCCTGCTGTACTGTCCTGTTTGCCTTTTCCCCAAGAAGATGCCTCTTTGCACTGCTGCTTTACCTGAGAACTGCTCTGTGCTTTGCTACCTCGCTTCAACTTCTGCCTTGTAGAAAACCTGAGGTACATATGACTGGAAGTTGTACAGGCAAAGGAAACAAAGTGAATGTGTAGAAAGGTTAGAAGGCGCCTACTTTTGATTGCTATCAGATCATATCCGACTTAAACAGCCTGACTTCATTGTAGTGGCTGTCGAGATCTGGATGGGTGGATGCATCATTAACACAACGACCTTGATTTGATAGGGTTGGCTTTTATTCATTATTATTATTTACATGAAAGGTAACTGAGGCTTTAGGAATGCTTCTAGTAGTTAGTGCTGAAGATAAGTTACCTTCCTTGGAGTGCTTGCTCCTCTCTGTTAATCACAAGCAATTTTTTTTTCAGATGAAAGAAATTGAAATAGACATGGAAAGATAACTTTGAATTGGTTTTGAACCCTTTAAGTGAAGCTTAAAGAGGGATTTTCTCTAAAACAATCTTGCCCCCCCGTTTCCCACCAGCAGGATTATAATGACAACTGGAATGTGTTTGTCAGTACAGTTAGCTGGGGGTGGCAAAGTGTGCTTGTGGGAAAGCAGTCTCCGAGATGCAGTGGGAGATGAGACAATTTTATAAGCTTCAAAATGAGTTAAACGTGGAGCTTCCACATGACACCAGCTCTTTGTGCTTCTAACAGAAGTGAGTGGTACCCCCCAGGCAGAGTAGTAACCAGATCCGCTGGCCTTTACTGTAATCTGGGTAATCATTGTTGATTGACCATATGCTTTTAAAAATCYGTCTGTTTTGACAGTATTGGAATGTCATTGAACCTGTCTCGTTGTCTTGAAGTCAGAGACAGCTAATGGCTGAGTGGTTACAGGCRGATGTGATGTGCTTTCAAGTCAAATACTTGCAGCCCTGCTGTCAATCTGTGCCTCTTCCAGTTCTTGGGAGCCTTGGAACCTAATGGACATCTTTGGCCAAATTTGATAGAGGGATATTGGTTTCGAAGGTGTTAAGCAGTGCTCAGAAGAGGCTACTGAATGTCTCCCCTYCCTTGAAGCAGAATGATGATCACTTGGCAACTGAGGCACTCCAGAAAGCAGCAGCCAGATGGGCAGGCATCACACACGGAACTTGAGTTTGACAGCAGCAGCTACAAATCACTCTGGTTGAAAATCTCTCTGGGAACTCAGAGAGAGGACAGGAGTGGTATGGAAAGGGTGTGGAGGAGAGGAGGAACTGCTAAAGATGGAGGACACAAATGGGTAGGAAACTTGCTTTACCTAGCYGTGGTACCCACAGGACAATTTTCTTAGCTTTGTTACTTTCAATTGTTAAAACAATGTGAAAAATTGCTAGGGAATTTTTATAATCTAGAGAGGGTCTGGTGTGATCTAAGGAGAAAATAGTACACTGCAAATGTCCATACTGGAGAGTAATATCTTTAACAGGAAAGGTAGAATTTGAATAGAATAAATTACAGTAAAACCTGAATGGAAGGATTAAATAGAGGATTACAGAAAATAATTGAGATGAAACCAACACTTCCACCTAAATTGGATAGTACAAGTGTGAAAACTGCTTATGGGGCTRTTGATGGGAGTGCTTAGCCTGCTACAAATGCAAGTGTATAACAGAACATTTTTCAGTACAATGATGAATAGTCTCAGTTGTGACAGGACATTTACTTTTTTTAAGGTAAGTTGCCATAACTACAGGATGCCTGGAAACCCATAAGTTTCCTTGTAAGTCTGTATTGAGGCTGGCAAATTTTATACAAAATGAGGTTCTTGCGTGTTGGACCTGTTATTTGTGAAATGATAAACCGATGGCAAGCGAGACAGATATCTAGAGAGGCTGAAGTGGTATTTATCTGTATTCCTAGGATTTCCACGGCTGGGGGAACTTTGGTTATGTTGAGGGACACAAGTTACAGGAAATTACTGTATTCACAGGCCTGCTGAACTGGTAGTAACATCTCCTTTAGTGAYACAGAACCATGTATTTCTCCTGCCCACAAAATAAAGGCTTTCCAGAAAAGTGCCCAACATGTGACCCCCCTACTCATCAAAATTGGAAAAGCAGGAGGGTGATCGGGAGGGAGCAAGTAACTTCTCCTACTTCTGTGCTGCCTGGTATTGGAAGAGATAAAAGCCCTGTCTTGCAAAGGGAACACTGAAATTTTGCCTCTGCCGCAGGTCTTGTGAATGTTTAGAACAAGTTATCCATCTCTTTGTGCCTCCTGTTAGTACAGTAGAGGTTATGGCACTGCTTTCCCTCAGGAATGTGGTGAGGGGTAACTGGAGTTGAGGATAGTTGGGTCCTCAGCTGTTCTGATGGTAAGAGACAATAAATGGCCCAGATMGGCAGAACTTCTCAGCTGCTCTGTGGGAAAGTGAGGGGGGGAAAGTTAGGAAGCAACTTTCAGGATTTTATCGTTTCATAGGAGAATTTTCTTTCTAGGATAGTATGGATAATGGCCTTTGCAAGAAAGGGCAAAGGAACTGGACTGCTATCCTAGTTTACAGACTGGATTAAGTAACCATTTAGTGATGATCACTGGCAAATCAAAGCCCAGGTGCCCCGGATAAAAATATACAGAGAAATAGGAAAAAAAATCAATGTTGTTTTTCATGACTGGAACAATAGAAAAGTGGTGCAAAGATAAAGTRTATAAAACTGAAAGAGGAAAAAAAAACCCAGAAACATCTTAACTTAAACTGGAATACTGCTGTCATGCTTAAGAGAAATTTATGAAGTATTTTTTGGTTTGCTGGATGTAGCCTTGTGGATATATAAAAGAGGGTGATGGATGAAGCGACCACTTGTTGCAAGCCTCCAAGCTGACAAGAGGAGAGTAGGGAATATAGTTCAGACAAAGACTGTACATGCCAGTTCTGTCATCTGTATAATTAATGTGCTGTGTTTGGTCCCTGCAGAGAGCTTAAACTGAGCCAGGGACAGGATGTGCATCCCGTGAACATTTCCTATGATACTGGATTCATAAAGTTGGTTTTTTATAACAGTCTTGAAAGTTAACTCCCCTCTCCCCTTTATCTGTCTTCCCTTCCAGAGATGTCCTAAATGTTTGATTTGCCTTGAATTGGTTCCAGCATCAGTCACTAAATGTTTCACTTGTACCAAAAGAAAAAAGAGAGAAGCCAGGCTCACAAGGAAAAGGCAGAGGCAAATGTGAACTATCAGAGCTATTGMTGGTTAGAGACTTGTGAATAATTTGGGAATTTATTTTGAAGGAAAAAAAAGGAAAATGTAGGCTTAATGGGAAGGGACTCAAGAGTGAGTCTTTTTAAGTTCTCTGCTTGACTTTTTTATTTTGCAGCCTTGTTTCCAAATTTGCAATCCACTTCCTGTATTCAACCTTCTTTTGCTAGGACAAGCTTTAAATATTTCCAGCCTTGAGCTGATGCTTAAATGAACTTAATGCTGACAAACCCAGGGTGCTGCCTTCTTTGGAGTGGTAACACTGTGCATGTTGTGAGCTTTTTGAATGTTTGGGTGCTTGTCAGACACTGGCCACTTGACAAGCTGGAAGTGCAACTCCAAATTGGTATGAAGCCTGGTGGTGGATGCCAAAGTTTGGAGAGGCAGGGACATATCAGTACCGTTTCAGKCAGGGAAAGCAGCAGAGTGACAACTCTTTTCCTCTCCTTTTTGTTGCACCCTGTTACCGCTTGTACCTCTCAATCCCACCCAGGAGTTCTGTTTCTCCTAAGATCCTGCAGTGGGGAAGTTCAGTTTGTAGAATCCAGAAAATGGATTAGGATTTGAGCATGGGTGTACAACTCACTTTTTGAAAATGTCGACCAGATTTTAGAGAACAGTGCACTGCATCCCTACTGTATACTGGACTTTAATTTGGATTTTATTATTTTTTTTTCTGCCTCACCTTTGTCAATCATGTCCGTCCTTATTAATAGTGTTAGTAGAATGTGACAACAGAGGAAATCTTCAGTTTGAGCAACCGAATATGCTGGGAATTTCTGAAAGGCCTGTTCGATGTCATTCAGATCTCTTCAAATAGTACTTTGATCTTATACACCCAGGTCTCATTATTTCTGTGCCCTTATGTGTGGCCAAGTTATCTCAGATAAACACAATCACACAAACTCTTCCCAGTTTAATGCCAGAGCATCCTGCTTTACCTGTCTTTGGCTAAAGACAAGCATTGCTGGAGACACAAATCCTTCTTAGGCTGTAAGAAGAGACCAGCCTCCAGGTGACTCTTTGTCACTGTCCTCTGGTATGCAGCAGCTGAGCTGCTTGTGACACTTTCCCTAACGTGGCTCCAGTCAATGTGGACTGGATTAGCGCTAGCAAAGACCTGTAATTAAGSTGTTTGTGCTAATCAGATCTGCTTTGGCTGAAAGGAGCCCTCAGCCGAGGAGCTTGGCTGGGAGGCCTGAGGGAGCAGCAGGCAGAGGGTGGAGGGAGCTGTGATGGGACACAGGCTGGTGACACCTCCTCTGCTGACACAGCTCGTGCTGAGAAAGAACTCGCAGCCACAGCCCCGAGTCAGACATGCAGAGCCTGCTGAGAGCATGGCTCCACCACTGCAAACACAATCTGGGCTTTTATGCTGCAGGGGACTCTTTCCTGCCTAGAGAGGTGCAATGGATTGTTTCGAGTTTGCTCTTCCCAGCTTCAGCCCCTCTCTTGTGTTTAGTCAGCAATTTTAATGGAGGAGCAGCTCAAGGGGGTGGGATGGTGCCTCCTCAGCCAGCCTGACCCTGGGGAGGCAAGGCTGTTTCTGCAGCCATCGCCAGAGGGGAGCAGGGCAGCCATTCTTTATCAGCAGCGCTAGGGAATGTTTTATTACTGGGGAAATGAGTAATTTATTAAAACCAAATTAAAGGATGGAGAGAAATAGAGGCTGTTTAGAGTAGGGAGGATGTATTTATCCAAGCTGGGACGTAGCCAGGATACTTAGATTAATTTCTGCATTCTTTCAGAATATTCCTTGGGATCAGTAACGAGAACAAGTGGCCATTTATGTCTAGGTTGTCTCTTTCAGCCTGTACAGGAGGCAAACAAAGAATCCATATTGCACGTGGCCTCCAGAGTTTTACTGTATTTGGAACATTTCAGCTCAGCTCCCAAAACAAAGAGCTGGCTATTCAAAAGTGTTTGCAGCTCTGATAAAACTATTACTACTAACTGGTAAAAGTTAGTAATGGAGCAGCTCATTAGTCAACACTACCTCTCTCTGTATATTAAATGAAGAATGTTTTTCAAGTAGCAGGAAGCACCTAACAGTATCTAATTATAGAGAGTAGTTGGTAACTATGTCACTTTTATTTTAATGGCACAATCAATTTTATAGATGAAAGTTTGAATTCAAACTTAAGGAAACTGTAGTTTTAGGCAGACAGCCAAAGCTTGAATCTCTGTGCTTAGTAACTTGAGGGGGAAAAAAATAATTTATAGAAGCTTACACATGTCTATATTCTTTTTAAAAAGAACTCTTGATTGCTTTTGTTTTATGTCTCTTTGGAACTATTGACTAGAAATCATATGAGAAAAATAATAAACTAGATAGCTCAAACTTAAGTGGCCAGCACCAGGAACACTTGTGTATGGTCTCAGAATAAATGTTAATCAGAACTGTGGCTGGATTTTGGAACGAAGCTATCATGGTTTTACATGATGGAGACTATTCAGACTTGCCTCTTAGCAAGAATGATGTTTAGGTTTTTGTCTTATTTGATCTGAAGCTGTTTACATTTTCCTCTTATTTATTSCAAGCATATACTTTTCCCTAGCTGAAGAGTTATTTTGACAGGACAGTTTTGAAAAGCTGGGTGATCTCTGAAATTGTAGACACAAAACCTCCTTAACTAATTCTGAGGTGTAGAACTCTAATCTCCCTGAACTTAAGGTTTTGCGTGTGGTTAAAAAAAATAGGCCCTTCACTGGCTCTTAGTGTGGGGAGTGGTGGAGGCACAGCTGAGGGGTTCCATGTCAAGTAGGGCATGAGCTGGTTAGGAACCAAAATATTAGAACATTTTTCCATATGCTATTATATGTTTCTTCTCAAAAGTCTCATAATTCAGAACTGACTTTTCCAACTGACCTCAGATTTTTTTTGTTGTGTGTTGTTTTTTGTTGTTTCTTGAGGAAACTTGTCTTAAAACAAGTGAAATGCTCARGTATTAAAAAAATTGATCTAGGAGAATGTTGACCTGCCTAATTTGTATATAAAATTAACCTGTTGAGGATTAACTTTTATAATGGGTAGTGTAGGAAATATTCTGAATTAGTTTTCTAGAAAACAGATAATTAATGCAGTACCTGGAGGAATTGGTGGTGATTGTTTCCTCTYCTGTGCACTAGTTCTTCTAGCTAATACCTAAATAAAGGAACAAGGCTAGCTCTCCCAGGCTCCACAAAATTATTTTYAATCAATCTAAACAAATATTAGAGATTTCCACTTTTGCCCAGTGGTCAAAACAGGGAAATGCCATACTGAGCTGGCAGCACTAGAATCAAACTGTGCTTAAATGCACCACAGAGACACAAAGGTCTGCATGAAAATTCTATAATATACATATGCTATAATTGTAGTGACTAAAGGGTTAATACACATTTAAATATTTGCTATTCCATACCTGCCAGTTTAATAATATTTTAGGATTATGAGTAGTGKTTTTTAAATATGTTCAAAGCTTGCAAGCTGTGCATTCCAGGCTTTCTGGTAACAGCTGGAAATCCCTAATTATAGTTCACAGGTTACACATTCATCTGGCAAAATCTGTAAATAAACCCTGAAAGGCAAGAATTCCACTTCCATAGTTAAATTCTGAATGCTGCAGACTCCATCACCAGGGAATGGGCAAATAACTCTCYGATAATACTACCTTTCAGCACACCAAAAGATTAAAACATCCACCCCTTGCCAGATTAAGGAGGGATTATGATGGTAGTATTTATGAAACACACAGGTTGCTTGCAAAGTGAAAATAATTGAAATAGTTGGGTAAACTGTACCTGGTTGCTTGCTGATTTCATGACACAGATAAAAGATAAATGAAACTACTTCGAGGTTCCACCTAATAGCAAATCTGTCTCTACATTTATCTGTCTTTTTTGCACTTCTTTTGTGGGGGCTGAAGTCTGATTCATCCAACAGACAAGGTGGTGGATCCAGAGTGATTGTAGAGTGGAGTTATCTGTAGTGTCTGCCTCCCACAGAGCAGTGGATGACATGCACTTAACTTYGGTTTAAAGGTGGTCTGGGAGCTGAACAGTTGCCTGATTTCTCGCTCAGACTTGCTGGAGGACTGGTATCGCTCAGATTCTTCATAATCCAAGCACTCAGGCCAGAAAATGTGATTAGGGAATCCCATTTTAGTGAGAGGCAATAGTGCAGCATCCCAGTTGTGGAGTCCTTGACCTGGACTAGAGGTAAAGCAGTAGCTGATACCACTCTCTCAAGACATCTACTCTCCCAAGCCACACTTAGTTAAAGTAAKGAGAATGGTTAAAATTTAAGGGTTAGGAATGATTTCCCAAAGCAATTATATTTCTTCTTAGGATTTCCAATTTGCTCAGATTTCTCAATAGCTTTCAGATGTAGAGGTAAATATATACGTATGTATAAAGCCAAGTGATATAATTGTACCACTCCATGGCAATTAGAATGCAAGCTTCCTACACCCACCAGTTAGAGAACTCCATGACTGTCAGTATTTTTTATTTTTTTTAGTAGAACTTCTCTATTTGCTTGGATAGAAAACATTTAAGCTATTTATTTATGCACTTAACACAATTTAAGCAAAATAAACCAGCCAGAAAAAAAACGTAATTTGCCTACGATTGTCACACATCAGCCTTACCAGCATTAGTCAGTCTGAGTGTCCCGAGGCACTAGCAGATGTAATGTCTGACAGAAAACTGTTTCACTGCTTTCCTGTTCCAGCAAATATAGGTCTCACTACTGTGTAACACACATCTTTTGGTTGGCTATACAGATAACATGAGGATGTTTGCATTTATAAACTTGTGATTGAAACTGCATCCATTTCTTTCCCTTTCTCATGCATTTTGGAAAAGACTGTTCTTCCTTGCTGTCAGAATTTCTTCTCACTTAATGAGACTCAAAAAATATGTTGTGTCTGCATTTCTGATCCCTCCTATGCCACTGTAACCCCACTGATTACAAGGGGCATGGAGGRTGTGGGGTGTTTTGTGCTCAGAACTTTTGAAAGTGAGACAGTATCTGTGCCTCTGAAATACTGCATCCAACAATTAAAACACCCCAAATTAAAACTGCTTATGGAAATACATTTGTCTTCTCTGGGTAAACTCCTGTGCAGAGGACTTGGACAATGTCTGTGCACTGCTGATGCCTTTCAAGTGTGAGTGCATTATGCTACCTATTTCAAAAAACATCGAAAATCTGTATTTACAACATATCCTTTTATCTCYTGTTTTTAATGGGATTTCCTCTCCACGTGCTGAAGAACCAGAGTTCAGGTGAACGTGGGAGAAGGACAGAATATTCACGATACCCARCCTTGTTAGTGCCCCATTTAGGGGTTGTCTGATCTCCATACACTCTTCACAGCGAATGGGATTGTGACCCAGGGCAGGTAATACAAAGAACCACAGCTGATCCATATGGCCCACTCTGTATCTGCAGGCCTATTCTTTGGGGTGTGTCTTCTGCTTGAGCAGACTCCAGTTGGCCAAACCCCTGCTTAACCTTCTTACAAGCACCAATGACTGCACTCCTCCGTCTGTGTGTTAAAATACTCCAGTGAAATCCCTCCAAGGACATGTGCAGAGATATTCACTGCACAGAAGTCCTGGGGACAGCTCTGCTGTGGTGGTGCCCTCCTTCCCTCACAGCCACAGACCAGACTACAGTCATAATTTTGCCAGTTAAACCCACAGGACCCTCAAAAGAGATCATTCTGAAACCTGAATAATATTTTTCTGAAAGGGAGACAGGATCTTATTGCTACCTTGAGCTGTGCATAAGAGAAATATTACAAAAGAGAATGAGGAACTACTGTTTTAGCAAATAAAATGTTCATTCTGCCAACCACTTTTACGCAAAAACATCCAAACTTCCACATGGAAGTTTTCATCATTTGTTGTTTCTAAGGCTGTGCCTCGGTCACAAACCAGTTTGTGTAACCATTCCTGACAGTGTGCTGAACAACATTCAGTGCTTCAAATGAGTGTGTGTTTAACCATTGCACATCATGGATCATATGCATTACACAGTTAGGAAAAACTTATACTTTTTTTTTTTTGTTACAGATGAGGTGTTTCTTTCTTTTGCATATGCAAATTATACTGAATGGAATTTTCTTAATTTGTTGTGGTCAGATACTGTTCAGAATATTGAAGTGTGCCTTAAATCCATTTGCTGCAATTTGGCTTGTTGCTACCAGGGATTTACTGATTAGTCAAGAGGAATGAGAGAAATGCGACATTTAATTATTCCACAACCAAGGAATGCTTTATCACAGGACAAAGGTCCACATAATGAGAACAGGTGTATCGCGTGAAAGCACATGGGAAAGTTCTGCAAAGGACAGGAAAAATGATTTTGTGAATGGAATTTACTAGCATCTGTGTAAAAAGCCTTTAAATCTCTTTAATTTACAGCTGTAAAACTAATTTACAAGTGGAGGTACCAAAGCCTTACAGTTTTAGTGTATGCCACTTTATGTTTTTTATGTTTGAGCCAAACATTTCCACACACAGAGAAAATCAAAGCAATCTGGTTTTAGCACATGCTCTGGTGTGCAGTAAGATGTGGAGGCCTTTCGAGCTGGCACTTGATAAGAGCTGTTCCTGTGAAACAGGCATATTCTCTTAATTATTTATGGAGCTACAGGAGAGAGCAACGAGTTGGGAAATGGTACATGCTTTAGGAAAGCAACCCACCTGTATCTCTAGGTAATAACCCTGATGCTGATTTTGTGTTGCTCRTGCTTGTGACAGTTCAAAAATATTAAACAGAGTTGCACAGAGTAGTGAAACCCCAAACAAAAGAACTACACTTCTCTAAGAGAGAATTTTCTTTAAAATAAATCGACTTTTGCTGTTTTCTTCACCCTGTACTCAAGTTTCAACAACCTCTGATGACTTTAGCAAAGCAAATTGCAATGAGGACGCCTGGGAAGCACAATCTCTGAGCAAATACTGGTGAAAATGACCTTCAAAATCAGGGCTRATGGAAGAAGTTCTACTCTTTGTTATACTCGTAAAAAAAGCCCCAAACCATACCGATTTCAGTGCAATGCACATCTTTGTGCCAGCCTCTAAACAATGTGGTTATTCTTTTGTGGGGAGTGTGTTAAAAAGTTAAAGCATTAAGACCCTTGAATATTGCTGTATATAGTCTGTAATCTCTCAAGTAATTCACTTTAATATTTGATTCTTACATGGCTGTGCCCAACTGAACTAGAATGTGAAGAGCTGCTGTGCTATAGAGGTAGCAATTTCTCCTCTAGTGAGGAGTGCAAAAATACTGAAAGAAGCAGAGAGGGAATAGGGAGCATAGGTATATTTGATTTTTGTTCCTGTCCTACCRAGAAATCCTGTCTCAAGCTAAATTGCTTTAATCTAAACGTAGCTTAATCTGGGAGAAAGGGTAATGCAATGCAAACTTAAAAGCTCACATACTTATGGTTTTATAATTTATTCTCTGAACCAGAGGTGCCCATGAATCCAGCCTCTGCCCATGCACAGATTCCCTCTGCTGCTGTGGGATGTTCTTATTGCCATTCTACTGCAGAATTGCCCTCTCTGAAGAGGTGTAAAGGTATGCTGCTCCTTAATAGTGCTCTAGAGGGAAAGAAGAATGAGTATACCAATTTCTACCTCCAGCATTATTGAAAAAAATTATAGATATACATGTACACTCAGACACATACGCATGTGCAGCTGCAGCGTTACAAATGGAAGGTACTTGCTGTTGAAAGGGAATTCCTCAAAGTGTCCTGCAAGTATAAACACTCACCTGGGCAGGAAAGGAGAAGAAATGAGAATTTCAGTGCTTCAGCTCAGATCCTGCAAATAACTGATAGTAGTTTTTTTTGTACATGGAGGTAATTTATTCTTGTCTGCTTTCCTACCCAATCATCCTTTGCTGCAGACAAGAAACTGCCCTGACTCTTTGTCACAATGATGTCCTTTTAAACCTTAAAACAAAAACCTGGAAGGGTTTTGGTTTTGTGCTTGGTCTGTTTGGCTTTTTCCTGAAAACAAAACAAAGCCTAATAATTCTTAGCCTGTATGTTGAGCTTGCATGCTGTAAATGATAAACCATTAAAAAGCCCCCTTGGATTACCTGCTGCTCTGTGATGGGGTAGGGTCAGTGACTCATGCAAAATCTCCTCCCTGATGTCCTCACACAGCAGTGGTTGTTTAGTTCCCCATCCAGTGTGCTTCTGGAGGTGCTGGTTGTATGGACCATGGCAGACACCCTGATCAACATAGGCATGTTTATATTTTCTTTTCAGCACTTAATGAAGAGTTATTAATATAGTGGAGTGTTCACAAGGAAATAAGTGAACTTTAAAAAAATATGTTCACGTGATGTTTCTAGTAAGTTTTACTAGATTTTTGCACTTTTATTCTTTTGCTATGTGGCAACTTCTGAACCAAAGTATGTCACACCAATGAGGTGTGTCACTAGAGACAGGATGGCAGTCTGGGTCAATGACTCTCCATTTGAAATTTTAAATTTATCTCACATGATAGGGAAACATATTTCTAAAATGTTAAGGCCAGGTTTCTTTTTTTTTTTTCTTTTCTTTTTTTGGTGGAAAGCTGGAGGCTAGGAGACTTGTTTGTAAGACAGGTACTGTCCACTTATTTTGACCCATATGTATGCCAACACCCTGGGTGCTTCATAGAGAGGTGGGCACTTCTAGGAGGGTATTTGGCCTACTGCAATCTGACTCTTTTTCCATTAATGTCTCCTGAAAGTGGTGTGAAGATGATTAGGCTTCTAAATTAAGTTTCAGCTAGTTTTTATATCACCCTCCCTGCTTTAGACGTCTACGAGTCTTGTACAGCACCATGTGCCGTGGGGTTTTGCTCTCATTTACACAGCCTTTTAACTTCTCTGATACAAACAGTACACTTGCACTTGTAACTCTAAGGCACAGAGCAGTTTCTCCTGGTCTGCTGTGCAGTATTGGAGTTCAAAGTCAAACAGCTGGAATCAGGGCTAAGACTGCTGACAATCCACCAATTGTGCAAGCAGCTTTGGCTGTGTAAACACCTGCATTTCTAAGGAACAGCTAGGAAATTTGTTCATTCTATATAGGCTACCAGGCAACCTTCAAATAGGGGTGATTTTTAGCCATCCTGGCCCTGCCAGGTTTGATATGGCCTCGTGCCATGTGTTCGATTTAAACTGGTAACTTAAGTAGCCATATCTCATTTCCAAACACCTGAGCTATGCAAAAAGCTGGTTTTACTTTAAACCGAAATCGTTTTGCAAAGCTCTGGAGCAGAGTATCCACACATCACAGATGATGTAACCTGACAGACATAAAGTGGAATTAAAGTGAAATACGTGTACTGGTTAAAACAAAATCCTCTATGTCATGAATGAGAAAAACAAAACAGATGGAACTATGTACTTGGTCATGCTTCAGAAGATTCTCAGCCTCTTCTAATATAGTGTAATTTAATAAAGGGGAAAACCCCTCGATATTCAAAATGTAATAAAGTGAAAAATGTGATTTTGTAATCATGTTGGAATTTAGTATCAATAACTGCAAAATAAGGAGTGCATTGATGAAATGACACTGGAGCTTAAGAARAATATATACATTGATTTATGAACGATCGAGCTGGTATATACTTCAATTGTAGTGTCACCAGCATGCTGACAGAGTGGCCTTATACCAGCATAGCCCATGTTAAAAGGAAGATTATGTTGTTAGTGAGCAGACCTGTGGTTAAAAGAAAGGGCCACGTCTCAAGGACTTGGAACAGCCTGCAAGCCCCATCTGCAAAACTGCTCAGCGCTCAGAAAGGGTTCCAGGCAGGCAGCTCCTCACACACGCTGTACTCCCCAACACTGTGGGAGATGGAGCAGTTTGGTGCAATGGTTTCACTGGACAGAGTGGGAGCCACGGGGAAGGCAGCACTCTCCATGTTTGGAATGCAGAATCTTGATGTCACTGGGAAAGCCTCATCCTTCCGGAGGCAGGGAGCAGTGCACACAGCCCTAGTTGGCAACTGGATGGGGAGAATGTGCATGAGAAATTATCCACTGTGAGGCACAGATTAAGCAAGATAAGGCTGCAGACTTCACTTTCATGTGTAGCAAATGATGCTGTTTTGGGTGGTTTGCACAGAGGCGTTTGTATGCAGACACTCCTACGAATGGATGATTACACTACCTGACTAATTTCTGTGCTCTGTATAATCTGCATTATTCCATTGCTTTACTGGGCAGGCAAAGCCTGTACTGCATGTACTATACCAAACCCTTCTCAGATCAGAGAAACAATGCAGAACGGAGAGAGGATAAATGCCTTTGAACTTATATTACAGCTTCAGAGTCACTTCAGGTGCAGCAGTGACAATTTTATCCAGCCTTTAATATACAAATATTTTCTGTGCTCTTTTCCTCTTGCAATAATAAATACAAATAACAAAAGTACTTTCCGTACTAGACAGTTTAATCACAGTAATATGGTCAGGATCCAGGAAGAGGAGGTCTTAGGTACCAGAAGGCCTTGGGGACTTATATTACTGGAAATGGGATCTTTGCCAGAATCTGCAAACTATCTTTATAGAGAACACAAGATAAAATGGCCTCTTAGTAAAGGATTGTGCTAGACTTTTAATTTTCAGGAATCTGTTTTTTTTTTTTTTTTCCCAACTTGGAAGAGAGTCAACTTAATTTGTAAATCAGTTGAAAAAGTAAGAGAAAAAAGGAAGGGGAGGGGAAAACCAGTGACATTTTAAGCTATAGAAGCCTCCGTGGAAAACAAATTTCTCTTGGCAATCAAGATAGCTTAACAACCATACACACATTGTCAAAGGGAAAAATTACATTTTTCCTTAACACAGATCATATACAGATGACTGATTTCTCTTTCAAGTTCAGGCACAAAGGGGCTGTTTATTTATATTCAGAATCTGACCTAGCTCTTGAAGAGATGAGGAATGGTGGCTAAAGGGCTCTCAAAATGCTTCTTGGCAAGGAGTACAGGATAACAATCAGTGTAAGTATAAATAGCTCAGAATGTTGATAACAGGAGCGAAGTTGTTTCTTCAGATAATTTGCAATGCTTGCCCACTTAGATGTAATCAGAAAGTTTTTTGTTACAGTACATTACGTGTCGGTTTTGAAGCTGCTTTGGATACCTGCTACTTTTCCTTTGCTTGGGATGTGGGAGGAGTACCTGTGTCTGCAGAAAACTAGAGAGAGAGTGTGTTTGTGTAAATAAGGAGTGTTCTGCAGTGTGGACTTGGTCTCCTTAATGCACCTGATCCTTTTGCAGGTAACTTCCCTGGCTTTGCAGGATTGTGGGTTCTTTGGAGATTCATGTATAGATGAACCCCATAATGGCAGAGGAAATGGTGACTCTGAGAATTCTGTTTGTCTCCTGCAGAAGAGTCTAACTGGGTCCTTCAGCTCTAAAACCAGCATCACCCTACCTCCCTGACCTTATTATGGCCCTACTGATTTGATACAAACGCTCGGGACATGATGCATGTGTGACTGCTAATATTAACAATATCATCGCTAATGTTGTCTAAATAGATATATAATTAGGAATTTGACACACCACTTTTTTTTTTTTAAATTGGCAAACGTGGATTCTATCTCCTGATATTATCTTTGTTGATAGAGCTTTTAAAGTAGCCCTGTTCAGCCAGCTAGTCCTGCTGGTCGCTGCATGCTTCATTTCTACTCCTGAGCTAACAAGGAAGGTGACAGACCCAAACTTTGGAAAGTATAGCATGGTCCGGAAACCCATTGTGTTCTSCAAGTGGGATGGATAGACATGCACCAGTTAAGGCATGTGCAGGACTGCAAAGAGCAGGAACCTTATTTCAAAAGGAATGTTCACTAAACTGTTGTTGTGTGTGTGTTTAAAACTGATCAAGGAGCCTAGGCCACTCTTGGTTAACACCAAGACTTAAAACAAGCTTGTGATTTGCTGGTGCCTTGACCCAGCTGTTTGACTTGGTGTGTTTCTGTCTGTCAGCTTCTCTGCAATAACTGTGGGCGTGCTCTCTGCCAAAAATGCCAAGAAGTTTTAGTATATCTAACTAGAGATATYTTGAAAACCAGAGCTCTGCAGAACGTTTTCAGGAGGCTCTCTGAAGGTTGTCATTCCAGCTGAACACTTGGAAAACGCAGGTTTCTTTCTCAGAACAGTGGAAGCATACATGGCAAGCGAGTTTATCCCTGTCCTCTTGGAAAATATTACTTTGTAAAAGTTGGACATTGTAATGGCTGTGTTTCTAAAGAAAGGCCGAAACAGGAAGGCTGCTGAGTACCACAAAATTAATCTTCAGGCACTTTTGATTTGCATTTTCAATACAACTCTGCTGATGAAATAGGGACTACAGAAAAAATAAACAAATTTGAAGCTTAAGGCACACACAGCTCGGCTTCTTTTTCCAGGCTGCTTCCTGACTTATATTTTCTGTTAAAAATACTTACACCTTGTTTTTATCTTGCTAGATTAGAAAAATGTTCTTTCCTGAAGCACTCAATTAAATGCTGGTTTTACTGTTAGTTTAACACCATGTCTATTAGCAGTTTCAGAATGGAGACAGAAGATTGAGCAACACCTCAGACTGAAAAAGTTTGTCACAGGTTATAAGACACTGAAGAGAGTAATGGTTTTTAGCATTAGAAAACTTGAGTACATGTTAAASTGCTTGATGTGTTTTTTCTGTCAGTGCAGGATTTCTTCATTTACGATTTCATCRGTGGAGTGCTGGGTGAGTCAGCCACAGATTTCTAGTGAACAAAAAGTAAAGGAATGCACTTTATTGTTAAGACAGAGAATTAAACCCAGCAGCAATCGAAGCTGAGAGAGCTTAAAAGCAAGTGTGAGTTAAATGAATATGTAGTGTGGTCTTGCTGATAGGACATAAAACGAAGGGCCTGATTGCTTATGGTTATTAACAATCCAATGGCTCTTTTTGTAGGGCAGGGCATAGCAGCCCCAGTGTCCTGGCCCATTTCCAAATATGTGTTCATTCTCCTTCAAATCTCCCTGAAGTATCAATTTGATATGGTATTCTCTTCTCTTGCCTCTCATAAACCAATATGTACTGGGACTACTGTTTCCCAATCCGGGAGTAGAACGAGGGTATTTTCCCTAATAAATAAATGCTAGAAGTTATTTTTGCCATTATAATGCAAGTACTTCCTTGCATCTATGCAAGGAAATGTAGTCACTTCTGTGCTCATCCGTGTACGGGATCCCAGTATACTGGAGAAAGTTGATTTGTTCTGAATCACACACTTTTGTTTGTTCATTCTCCCCTTTCCCGGCAGTTTGACACGTGAGCTTGTTATGACCAACCTTTAATTCAGAATAAAATACCCTGTTTGTGTGTGGCAATATCCCTCCCTCCTTTCTTGCTTTGGGTGAGGGTGTCTGCTGCTGGGTTTGGTCACAGGGACAAGGGGCACACAGTGTCCTCCTGCCCAGTAACGATGGAGTGGCCCCTTCAGCTTGCAGACAAAAGGAAGGGAGAAGGTGGAGCGTAAAGACAACTGCAGTGAGCAGAGAGCCTGAACCAGTGTCTTTAAATACGTGTGTGCTGCTTCCAAAAACCGAAATGCTGTGTTTTGCTGCCAAAGTGGTGAAGTTTCTAATTGTACCAAGACCTCAATCAGTCTTTCTGAACTGAGTGGCCTATAAGTAAACACCAGCTAATGACTTATGAACAATTTGGAAAGCACTCTGACTAGTCTATTTATAGACTTGTTACAGCAAGCAGTTTTTAAATTTAATTTTAAAATTAAGATTATATGTGCTATAAGAATTATTCTTAACTTCTTTTGAAAAATCTGATAATAAATTTGAGCTTCTATTATTTTTTATGTGATTCTGGCTTTTTAGCACTGTGGCAATTTAAAATGTCATTGTTCTGGAAAGCAAGCATTAATTGACTTTAGAAGACTGTTACAACATTCTTCCTAAACTGAGCTTCCTCCCTGATAATGAGATTATTTCCTTGATGAATTTCCCCAGAAATTTCAATACAACCATCATTTCTAGCACAAACTAAAAAGTAAATTTGGTCTGGATTCTGGACATGCACAGAACTCACAGCTTCCATTAAAATGTGAGAAATCTGGAACAGTATCCCATTCTGCTTAAAGTGAACAAGCACATCTCTCTTACAAGCTAACAATAAGATAAGGCTTCATAAGAATGTCTGCTTGCTACTTTTTTAGAAACAAATATTATTCTCAGGAAGGTATGGAACTTCCAAAAGAGAATCTTGCTTTCTTCAACCCAATCTTGCAAGAAATTTATGCTGCAAAGTGTTTTGGAAAGGAGATTTGTGCAATCTTCGCCTGTATAGTGTGGGATGTTATCTTTGGTACACTTGACAGCACAGCTGAACAGAAAGGATGAGTCTTTTTAAATGTGCATATTTATTAAAAATATTCGTGTACAAATATATATAATTTATGTGTATTCTTTGTTAGGAATGTTGTCAGATCTGTTTGGCTGGGGCTGTCAGCAGACAAGTACAACAGTGTCAGGCCAGCATCAACCTGGGATGTCCAATGGGAGATATCTTGAGCTCAGTTCAGTGATCTAAAAGCAGTGTTTAGTGATATTTGAGGTGTCCCAGTGATCCAAGGATTCCCCATTAGGCTGCAGGTACAGCAGACCTACAGGAAACTCAAGTACTCCCAGCTGGAGCGGGGTGGAGTCCCCCAGGGCATCCCACATGGCACTGACAGCTGTGTTTGGGCAATGGATTGAGTCTTTTACTCATGACAGAGGCAAAATTTTACTGACTTTCCTGGGACTCTGTTTTTTGCTTTATAATTAGAATGAAATAGTACCAAATTAAATCTTGCCGTTTTTGTGCAGCAGTTTCTGAAAGCTCCTCATCCTGGGATTATTCCTGCATACTGCTGACCAGAGTGGAATTAGAAGAGGAATATGAGAAATCCCTTGAACCTTTCAGTGTTTTCACTATTTGTTTCATAAGTTCTTTTTATTTTGTTTTAATGCAATAACCTAACTTCAATTTTTGTCAAAAAATAAGTAAAAATTTCTCAGAGGAAAAAAATGTAGCAAATGATACAACACTGCCATGTTCTTGTTTCTAATGGCTGTGAAAATATATTGCTGGGCTTTCTGAATTGCTATACTCAGTAAGCAGCAAACACAATTAAAGCCAGAATATACTGCATCACAACATGTACTAAATTAATTTATCTTGACAAATTTCATGTAGTTTAAATAATTCATAGTGTACTTTTATTAAAATCTGAAAGGAAAAGTAATGAATTCTTGGTTGCATGGTGTCTTACTGTAAACCTCTTACATTATTAAAATTATAAATGTAATCACTTGAAACTATTGCTCTTTTTCTTTCAAATAAAACTGCTCGAGGTGACTTTTTGTAGAGAATGATGATATGAGAAAAGATGGAGTTAGAAGGCAGTGCTTGAAGTTGATGTTGCTGTTTATCTATCCATACTTTGTTCTTCCCAGGTCCCAGTGCAAGGCCAGGACAGTCAGCATTGTCTCCACTCTGCACAAACCAGGGACTAGAGAAGTGGAGAGGGTTCAAAGAGCTTGCTCATGTAACCATCCAGAAAACCAGAGGCACAAGTGGAAACAAGACTTTAAAACCTCTGTTCAAAGGCAAATTCTTTTTTCTTCCCTGTGCTAGCACCCCTGCATTCCTGTGAAATGAGTTTTTGTCACTACACAGTATTTCTTTCCATTATGATTTCTTCGTGGCTTTGTCTCCAGTGACTTTGTTGACCACCACTGTACATGTTTGTGTGTGTCTGAATGAATGTCTTAATCCTGCTTTTTAATCTAGTTCTAGTTTATGGTTCTTGGAAAAAAAATAGGTATTTCCTGTGAGAAAATATTTAAACTCTCTTGCTGCATGAAAACTTTACCCTCTCCTCTATACAGTCTCCTGAGCATAATGGTGGAAAGAGGAGATCATAACCTCAGGTGCAAGAGAAAGCAGCTGGAGAAGAAGATCCCTAACAAAGAAAAATTTGGGTTTGTGCGAATTGTACCAGACTGATACAATCCAAGCTGAAAACATGTCATACAGAAACAAAACTGCTTCTGAAGAGTATGTCTGGCAGCCATCCTTGAGCTTAGATTTGCTGAAAAATGCATTCTTTCTTCTTAGAGATTCTCTTTTCTTATTTGAAGAGTCTGATTATGAAATAGGTGAACCATCATCATCATCATCATGATAATACAAACCATTTTTCTCCTCCTAACCTTTTCTGAGAGCTATCTTTCAGTAAGCAAGCTCTGAGTGGGAGGGCATTCCCTCTGGATTCCAGATGCTGATCCCAAGGCCCTTCTCAGTAGTTTAGCATGAGGGTATTTTGCTATTCACTGTGACAGCACGGACTTCTGACCTTCTAAATGACATTGTCCTCACTCTGTTTCCTCTCACCATGTCCCAGTTCCTTTGTCTTCTTCCCATTTATTTTAGAGGTGTTGATTTTAGCCTCATTACAAACCCATTACAGGATCCAGTGTCACTGGCAGGAATTCAAGAAAGGCTCCATAATGCAATAGTTGGCCATTTGCAGAGGAGGAGTGTCATAAAGAGATGCTTCCCCAAAGACCAGTGGGTTCTAGCCTTTTTAATAGCTTATTCCTTTTCATGGACACCAAATTCGCATGCAGTGTTTAAACTATAATAATAAGAGACACATAAAACATTACTAAAAGATGTGTACTCTGTAAAATGCTGCAGACTCTACATTTAACAAGGTGAGCAAGCTGTGCTGTCACTGCCCACTTAAATACAGAAAGCAGTGTAAGTATTTTACCCTGGTATGGAAGACTTTTTGTAGGATTGTCCTATAAGTATGTGGGAGATTTTTTTTTGTTTCTCTCAGGTCCCTCCCCGGGAGGCTGACATTCATAGGACCCCTAAAAATCAGCTGGGGTGTCTGGCACTGACTGTACTGGAACATTCTGATAAACCAAAACCTTGCTAAGGAGGTCACATCTGCAAGAGCTGGCAAGCAATTACAGACCCTGCAGATTTCAGGTAAGAGGGGAAAACTCTTCAGGTTTTGTTCTTATTAAGAAAGAAAAACAGCTAAAAAACCCTCTGTCTGTCCTYAGGATCTTGGTTGCATGCACACGTACAGAAACATGAATTCACTTGTTATATAGATGTTACTCCAAGAAGCAATTAGAGTGTTCAGGTTGCAGCCCTTGCTGTTATTATTGCTCAAATTCTGTAGTGCTGGGGATATAGACTTGAGCTAGATCAGCAGGCTGGCAGAAATGAGGTAATAATACCATTGGGTAAGGCAAAATATTGAGCAAATCAAGAAGAATAGAGAGAGTCTTATTTTTCCTGCTTTTTAACCAAACACCTTTCAGATTTCACCATATTTTTTATTTTTTTTTTTTTCTTACTGGCTCCCATGAATATATGTCTACTTTATGCCACCTGTAGTGAAACGATTGACCTCTGGTATTGCARGTGTTTCACCACTGCCACAGACCACTCCAGGAGAGAGAACCTGAGGTTGTTTAGTTTCTGCAGAGACAGTGCTGCAGCAGCTGACAGGTTGAACAGTTTCTCCTTGAGGTTGTGAATTGATGATGATATCTCCAGTCTGTGAATTTCCATTAGGTTTGTGTCATGCTGCCTCATCTCTGACTGCTAATCAGAATCTCATCAACTTGATAATGTGCTACTTTGGATATTTGGATAACAGTGCCCTTCCTTCCAGTTTGGGGTTTGGTTTTTTCCACTTAAGCTCTCCATTAATTTCCTTACATACTGTTGTAGAAATGTTCAAAACATACCCTGAGTGTGTCTTTGAATGAGTTACAGCTCCTTCTTGAGAGACTTCTGTTTTAAATCACAGGAAGTCCAGGTGGCCTTAAAAATGCCCGTATAGTTTGCAACATGTGGACTAGATGATGATCTTCCTTTGGGAATGTAGACACCATCATTCACGGGCAAGTTTCTTAAATTTGCAACCAATATCCTCATTCTCTTCTTAGCTGTGCTGAGCAGAGAGAATGCACTGACTCACTGTGGACAGAAACATGTAGTTAAAGCTCTATTCATATGGTTTGCTTGGTTTGATTGAAAAATATCTAAATCCCARTTGTATCAGTCAGCAATTGTATCGCCTTAAGGTCTTCACACAGGAAAAATCACTGAATCAGTGAAATATTTGAGTCAACCATGAATCAGTGTTTTAACTGTAGGCAAAATTTTCACTGGAAAGCAGGCATGGCTCAGGCAAGTGAATCAGAATGAAATTACACCTAACTTGGTTTGTAATCCCATGTGCTAAAGAGCTGAACAAAGCAGCAGAGTGGGAATAGACCATCTCAAACAGTCTGGTTTGCACTTGGTTGAACCATTGCATTTTTCCTGATTGCATGCTCTTACTAACCTTGGTTTTTCTCATGTTAGCTTCGAAACATATGAAATATTACATATTTATTTATGTAATCTCTTTATCCGTAATGGGTTTCCTGCAGYCTATCACCACGTGTAGGGTTTTGATCTTCTCTTACAAGCAGAATTCCTCCTCATCTGCAAGCGGGAACACCCAGCAACCATATCAGCCTCAGAAGTGCCGCTATTTTAGGGTGTTTCAGAAGATTAGGAGAAAACTTAGTTAAATGTGGAAATAAGTGAAGATGCTTTACTCAACCTTATAGAACAGAAATATTTTCCTACTATGATGTGATCTGGAAACTCTTTCAGAAACAAATATCTTGTTCAAATGTTTGCCCAACTGCAGGTTCTTCGTGGCTGTGAATCACARGATACATAATGATGATAAAGGCAGTAGAGATAGCAGCAGTTTTTTCAAAAAATCCTCTGGCTTTTATTCAACATTTCTATAAAGAGTTTCTTCCATTCAAACCTTCCTGGTTCTAATTATCTTCCTCCCACATATTTTCCAGCAACATTTTGTTAGTTAAAAATTAAGTGATACATTTTGATAAGCTGTTACATGATTTTGAAGTACTTGTCTCTGGCAAGAAGGCTGTAAACTAATACACAAAGCTTCTGTTTCAGTAGCAAATTAAATCTATTTTGTAGCATAGACTGTTTTTCCAGAAATAATCTGGAGAGAAATCTGCTATGTTACCCAATGTACCTATTAAAGCCCATTATTTTTTCAAAAGGAACTATGACCTCTTGATATGTGTGTACCAGGAAAGTTAAACTGAAATTTAATTCATTGGAATTAAATGTGGATTGCTTAAATGACATCAGTTCCTTCTCCTAACCCTCATTCAAAATTAAAATGGCTTTAATTTAGGTTTGAAATGGAAGTAAATTAAAATATATTTGGTTTACTTTGGTATTAATTCTAAAGGAGAGCTTCCACATAGCAGTTCAACCTAACTCATTTTGAAAATTCTGTCAAAAAAATGAAAACATGACAAAATGCAAAGAATTTGAGTTATGCTACCTCATGATTTTATAAAGTACACGTGTGTACTCAGTTTTCTGCTAGAAAAATAAAACAAGCAAGCTTGAAACATGTTCAAGCTTCACCTCGCTCAAAAAGTTGCCTCTTTTTAAAAAGCATCTGATTTCTGTTGCTGATGATCTAAAGAGAAGATAAATTTGACAGTCATCTTTGCAGATAAAACGGGAAAGGTGGTGCTATGAAAAAGAATTATGGCAGCATCTGCTGCTGCAAAAATTACGAGTGAGCCGAGAGCCAATCATTGCCTGAGCTTCCAATTCCTATAGTAAATGTGGCACCAATTTAGGCAYGTGGAGAGCTGCTTTGGAGGAGGGAGATAATCTACAGGATAGCGTGGAAAACGGGGATATTGCTTTGGTGGATGTAACTCGTGTGCTTCCTTGATCAATGCATTTTCTTGACATTAAAGGAACGCTTCTCCGAACAGGAGTGAATCCCACCTCGGTGGTGATGGCTGTGTCGTGCCTGCCTCACATCATGGTGCTCATTCACATGCGAGAGCTGGAGGCAGCACGGATCCATCCCTGGCATTAGAGCAGCATGTGTCCTGCGGCTCAACATCAAAGCCATAACGAGCTGCAGGGGACGAGCGTCTCGTTCGTGGGGTCAGAGTGTATATATAGCCTGTTTGTAGTCAAATTGGGGCASAAACAATAAACAAATATCTTTACTAAGCTGTGATTATCCAAATGCTGTCTGATCTGAAAAGAACAGGCTGTACAGTTGCAAATTGGGATGCATTTGACTTAATAATATWGACACAAAGAAGCAGTTAGAAAAGCCTCTTTATAAACTTTTGTTATATGGTCACTAAAGTCTTACCTGAAAATGATACTTACAGGGAAAGGTTTTTTTCATTCTCACTAGAGTTAGTGAGTAGGAAAAGGGTCCTTCCCAGTAAGGTTAGCCAAAGTCCAGCTAGGCCAATAACCTCTTTCTCCAATGGTACCCTCTAGGAGAAGTTTAGATTTTTGGGGTTTTTTTTGGCTGGGGTTGGAGACCAAGCTAAATAAAGAATTCCCCCTATTTACTCTTCCGAATTCCTCTGTTCTGTGGGTTTGGGAATTCCAGAGCTGCAGATAATATTTGCCTTATTTATGTAATAGGTCTTGGTGAAAATCTGTTCTCTAAATTATGTGGGTTTTTTTTCTTTCTTTTGGCTTTCTTTTTTCAACCAGCTTATGACTTTGGCACACGCAACATCCTGTGGCAAGGAATTCAACAATTAAATTATGCATTGTGTGAAAAAGTACTTCCTTTTGTTTGTTTTAAACCTGCTGCCTGATAATGTAATTTGGCGCCTGCTGGTGTTTTTATGCTTAAAGAATTAGAAAGAAGCTTGAAACTTCATAGAAATCTAGTGTAAAGCAAGACATTAAAGATTATTGATATGACCTATGCATAGCTGGCATTCAAATTCACTGTGAATGACTAGGATTGCAATAAAAAGTGTATTTTTATAGCTTTTTTATAGGAGCCTGTTGTGCTTGATTCTGTCCAACGTAATAAGGTAATATCTGTCTTCAGGGTTATTAATGTGGAGCCTTTTTATGTCTTTTTGGTTTAATTTAGGGTACATTGAGTTGCACATCTTAAGAAAAAATGCGGGTCTATATTTCTTCAGGATGATTATAAAACATGCAGGGTATCAGGTTTCTAGCTTTAGAATACAAATGGCAAATTTAAACACAATTTATTTGAAAATTCTAAGGTTGAAGAAGTTTATTTGTATTTCTAGTGGTTATCAGATTTCAGGAACCCAACTTGTTTAGTTAGGTTTTAAACTGGCCTGAAATTTTCTGTTCTACTTTGCTTACTACTACATGTGCACAGGCAGAGGAAAGTTTATGGATATATTTGAGTGAAGCAGGAGATTATTTTTGAATCCTCTGCTGAACTTTGCTCTGCAACATGTATTGACAGACATTACGCCAAGCTAGTGCCCAAGTGCAGCCTGCTCTTGTGTCATGGACAATTTGGTACAGAGGAGCAAAACTCTGAATTTATTGCTTTACCTTAAAAAACCACAGTTCTCAAGATGCACATCCAGCCAGTGTATTGCAAACTATCCCTGTAATGTTTGTTTGTTTTCTTAACAAATTTCCTCTTCATATAGAAATGCATTTCATTCAGAGCACCCAACCAAAGATCCCCATCAGCAGTGCCAAGCTAAGGGCTGACTGCAGCAATCCTCCCTGTGCAGTCCCTGCAATGGGGATGCACCTGGCTCTGGCACAATGTGTTCTCCAGGCTTCAGCTTTGGAACCTGTGGGTCCCTGAGACCAAACTAACTGTATTTTTTCCTCTCTGTATATGTGGGTTTGATAAGTGTATCACTGGATGGAGCTGAGCTTGACTTGGACAGATTATGCCACTTCAACCAATGTAATAGTTTGGTTAATTAGTCAAAACAGCTTAATGAAGGGTAGGTTCTGAATACAAGCTGGAGCTGCATAGCCAAAGGTAGCCAGCTGAAGAAAGTGCTGCACTCAAAAGGCTCATAGTGAGCTTTCATTTAGCACTGCATGCAGTGCTGATATTATTTCTATTCCAAGAACTAACAGATACATGCGTACAATTTCCTTAACAAGTCCTGCCTAAAATATTTAGACATACAAATATATGCTTGTGGAGATTAACTAACAAAACATGGGCTTTGGTTTAAGAATGCTGCTTCTAATGTTACTTTGTCATAAATCTACAGCTGTAAAGCAAGAATTGCTCACCAGTTGTGAGTATGATAAATAGAGGTTATTATTACTCAGTTGGCTAAATATTTTGGTAGAACATAGTAACAAGGGACAAGGTTTGCCAACAAGCTCCTGAGATGCAAAGCCTTTCCCATGATGGTTCTATTGTGCAGAAAGCAGCACTGAAAAAGCGACCCAGAAGACCTGTAGTTTGTCCTTTCACTGTGTTGCTGCCTGCTTATCAGAAACAGAGCAGTGGCTTGGCAGGCAGAGCACGTGGTAGTAACACATAATTGAGCCTGGAATTCTGTGTTCATAAAACGTGAGACACATATTCCCTACCATGATAGATCCTGTGGGGGGCTTAGGTTTTTTTTTTCCTTYTCCACTTCCGTGAGGAAATGTAAGYGACGGTGTTGGAGTGGAACTCTTGTGAAGTGCTGAGCTGGAAATCATGTCGGTGGCTCCTGGCTAGCACAGCAGGCTTGTCTTCAGGGAAGCATGGAGCGGCGTTTCCTTGCACGCGGCCAGATGGTGTTGATATGAACACCTTCGCCGAAGAACTGGAAAGCTTGTAAAAGGAAGTGCAGGAAGGGTCAAGGGGAGGAAGATCAAAGAAATAAACAATAATGAGTAAAAGGCCTGCTGGTTCCCTAGAAGCAGGGTGGAAATCAGAGGAATTGTTATTTTAGTGGCATGGATTGCCCACATAGGAAGTGTTTGCTGCCACGGTGCTTAACTCTGTGTTGGCTGGAGCTGTCTCAGTAAACTGTAACAGAGAGGTTGTTTCATGATCTTGGGGTTGTTGCAGACCACCCTATAATATTAGTTACTAACTATAATTTTGAATGAGTATTGGATTTTGCACAAGATTTGTATATTTATAAATGTGTATTGCTTGGCTTAAGATTAGGCAATAGTGTGCTTTGAGGAGGCTAACGCCACAAATCATCCATTCAACTTTTTTTCTTAGTAGAAAATCTTTTCTAGACTGCAGCACCTATCAGCTATATCCAGAAAGGTAGTGAAGAAAAACAGTTTCAGCCAAAACAAGTGGTTTTTTTCAACTGTTAGAATTGCAAAATTTCATTTATAAATATGGAAGTAGTTTTGGGTGAGAGTATTTTATTTTATTCAAACTACTTCAATTTCTGCCATAAAAATTACTGATAAAATTGATGCAGGAAAAAACTTAGACTGGGATAAGGAGTTGAAGCATGAAGATAACTTCAAAATATTTAAATATGTTGCTGGAAGCATGAAAGGAAGCCTTTCTCAGTCTCTCGTAGTATTGAAATTATTCCATTAGAATAGTAAGAAAATTACTCATATAAGCATTAAAACTCCCCATATATAACTCAGAATAAAATTKGACACATAACTTTGTATTTATCACACAGTTCAGAAAAATCCTCTTAACTGGGGAAAGTGCACTCCCAGCTTGGGAATACAATCACACTTAAAATGTGCATTCCCAAAGTTCCATGCTGATGCTGGAAGGCCAGGGCAGGACTGACACCTGTCTTCTTCCGTGAGTCCCAGTATTACCTGGRTAATGCCAGTGGAGTATTCAACAGATATAAACTATTATGTGTGAGGCATATTTGCAGCTGAAGGGAGTTCTTAGAAGAGTGGCAATCCTGGAGCATGAACAGCTTTTTGTAATAATTTCTGAGGGCTTTCCAACTTTTTATTCTTCAAGGAAAATGCCTGCGGAGTTCAATAGAATATCATAACCAGTCTCTGAGATTTCTGACTCATCTTAGGGAATTGTGGCCTCAATTCCAATAACAGTAGCTCTGTTATCAACTTTTATGGGCCTGCATGCCTTCTATGGAATAGTTCCTTAAATTTAATAATACTAGAATAAAATGAAATAAAACATCCTCAATTGAATTCTTCTATTTTGGAAGGTAATTTTTATAGGTTCCTATTAAATTCTAGGCAACATTTCAATGATGGAGGTTTATCTTGTCTCTCAATAATATTAGACATAAAAGATCTCAGGASGTGTCTCTGATGAATAATGCTTGCTCTCTCCTGGTTCCAGGAGAAGGAGGAGTGCAGCAGAAAGGCACRTAATTAGCTTGGTGCAGTGCCACGCTGCTGCTGCCACAGTGCTTCTGGCAGGAGAGTTAATGGGTCGTTTTTGGTGCTGTGCTGATAATCCAGCTCACACAGAACTGGGTGTGGTGTTTTAAGATGTCATCAGATTACACAATACAGAAATGCTCCGAGATTTTACCAGTAGCTCTTTTTATGGAATCCTACTTGAAAGAAAGAAGGATGCTATAGTAAGAATGCCAGTGCACAGGTACTGTTGTTTTAATAGGATTGCTACTGAATCACCAGCCTGTTTAATTAGACCTATAAAAGTTATTTAGCAAGGTGTGGATTGGGGCTTGGGGGAGGAATATCAAGAGCTCAGCATGTCTGGAAAAGTGTCTATAAAAATCCACCTATAAAAGTCTCTTACTATGTGGTCTAATTAAGGTCTGGATACAGCACATACATTACTCTACAAAACAAACAGGTTGGTTTCTGTTTGACGTGCTTTATTTTTATAACCTGATTACAAACTGAAAGAGTTTGTTAATTTAGCCTTAGTTTAGGTATACAGCAGAAAGCAGTGCTTGTCGCTGGTTTAGATCAACCCTACTSAAGGCATTCTTTGGAAATAAACATAACTGAATCAAGTTGTATCAAATAACTGCTTTTTCAAATGGTTAATTAGCTTTTTCTTGTTGGTGTAAAGTTAGATTATAAACATATCAATGGTATCCAGTTTTTGCCTGAGGGAAGTCAGCATACGCCCATGTCTGGAAGAGGGAAAATAATTTCTAAAATGTGGAAAAYTGAACTCTAGAAACTTGATGGTAAAACCGTCACGAGAATATTTTGAGTTGCATCCGCGTTGAAGAGAAGCGTGAGATGGTCTGACTGAGCATGGGAGAACAGTGGCCCCACATTGGTGCTGTTCAATGAACACTGCAGCATGAACTTGCCACAAGGAGCGTGTTTGTGCCCACTTACRGCAGGACAAACATCAACCAACCCTGAAGTCATTCTGCTGCCATCACTTACAAGCAGAGTCTACTATATATCATGACATTATTCAAAATTTTGACATGGTTTGTTGCTCTTTTTTAGTTCTTGTTGTCACTAGGGTATTTCTTAAGGATGGCCATGAGAAAGGTTGGTTTGTTTATTACGATGAGGGTGGTCAAACACTGGAACAGAGCCCCGAGGCTGTTCAGTCACCATTCCTGGGGCAGTTCAGAACTCACCTGCACTCRGCCCTGAGCAATCTAACATTGAATTTAGCTCTGCTTGGAGGAAGATGTTGGCCTTCAGGGCCTCTTCCAGCCTAAACTAGTGTATTGTTTTATATTATTGGGAGAGCCTTTGAGGCATAAGATGGCTGATGGAAATACATGGTGCAGAGCTGCATTGATTTCTTCTACATACAGGGAGTGACTGCAGTCAATTCCAAACGGAAGAAGCAGTCTCTGGAGCTGTTTTGGTGTTGCAGTCCTTGTTCAGTAGCCTTTWAGGGTCATAAGGTGATACTGGCCACACTGGCTCACCTTGGCTTCACAAAGGAGTAACCAGCTYCATATATCGAAGGTAAACTCTCTGGTTTTGTCTAGTGTACAAAGTGTAAATAGCATTTCAAACACAGTGAAATGTCAATATAAATACCTGATGGTATTGCAGAAATTCATTTGAAGTCGAGCAAGCCCAAATCGAACACAACTGATTTGTTTGTATTCTCCAGCACTGAGGAACAGGTTATACTCAGATTTACTGTAGTGTGTTCTCTGCTTTATCTCCCRTATGCATCTGCTTTGCTGCACTGCTCTTATCTGCTGGAGAAAAGTCTGAAATGAACATCTCAGTGAGATACCAGATGTCTCAGTAGCTTCTCAGAGGGAATGAGCAATGCATTGTGCAGGTAGGACATAGTACTTCTGCTTCATGGAATAGGGGGAAAAAATGTAACTAAATCTGTCTGTAACAGGCTTCAGACATAGTGGGGATCAGYGGGTGGTGGGTTACTGGGTGAGAACAAATTTATGGCCTAGGAAAAAATAATCCTGGTAGGATATAGTAGGATTATTGAAAATGACAAGATACAAGGTTCTGCTGGATGTTTTTTCATTATGGTGAATGCTGGCTCTGGTTAAAAAGATTGTCTATCTGGCTCTAGATCAAAAACCTGGTCTTTGCTTGTTGTAAACTTGTAAAATTCAAAGAGGAAGAAGAAAAATCCAAGCAAAAATATATCTGGGKTTTTTTTTCTGTTTGCCTGTCTTTGCCCATTCTTCCAGCTTCCCACACAAGCACAGTGGTTTGCAGAGGTGTGTTCTTTAGAGCACAAGAACTATTTTTCACCAATCAGGTTTCTAAATCCAAGGAAGTGAAAATTATATCAATCTTTTCTGGCAATTGCTGTGTCACCTTTGTCCAGCACAAGGAAAATGTTACTACGAGTGAACTGATGCTATTGCCACGTGGTGTCCTGAAGGCCTGGGAGGGCTATGCAAGTTAGATTCTGACTGATGTCCCTGCTGGCATTTGAGATTGTTAAGGAGGAATTTAATGGAGCTCTGCTGATTTATCCACGTGGAGTACAAGGCCTTTCATATGTCTAGCTTCTACTGTTTTATAGTTACTTTCCATTTCATTGCTGACCAGCAGCCAAAGTGATTTCCTTTTATCTTTTCCTGGCCAAGGTCCGAGACCAGTGTGGCAGGCTGTGGGAGAGGGACACGCACGTTKCCCCACGATGGACAGACCCCGGAGGCTGTGCTGGGGGCACGTGCGGTTCCCAGCTGAGGTGTACCCAGGAGCAGTGGGCTCTCCAGGCCTTGTCCCCAGCCCTCGGGCACAGCAGGGTGAGCAGCAGGGTGGGACTGATGCTGTGGGTCGTGGGGAGAGGCTGCAGCTCTCGGCGCAGGCTGGGTTTTGCAGGGGTGGTAAGGCTCACCCTGGGTGCTGTGAGAGGCTTCCCAGCCTGGTGATCCTCTTCTCTCTCACCCTGACTTAAGCCTGTCCTAACTCCCTTGTCTCCCACAGAGCCTATCTCTGCCACGGAGAGAAGTGGCTAAAGAACTGGACATTTTCACTCCTATTTTCCTCTGTTATTTTTCCAGCCTTCAGTTTAACCCGCCTTGCCAAAAGCACTCTTTGGTGACTGGCAAACTAATTGGCCGGAGGAGGTGTCATCAAAAATTCATCTCGGATAATTAGACATTGAGCTATCATTATCCTTGAGGTTCAATTCATTTTTGTTTTCATTAGCTGTGTGGTTCCCTGTGGTAGATATTTCTGATAATTTCTGAACACAGAGGGGGTCACGAGTCCTGGTGTTCTTTCAGACGTGCTTCTCTTGCATGTCCTTGCTTACTTAGCTGGGGGAAAGAGCTGTGTTGGTCATGCTGCATATTCATGATTTTTTTCTATTTTATAGGGCATCTTATGTAAGAAGCAGAGGTTTCACTGGACTGATAGAGAGCTGACAAATTTAGTAGTCGGTGAAGGAACATTTCTGCTTCTCCAGTGTTTTTAAATAAATCTTATTTCAAACAGCTATTGATAGAGTAAAGAAATTCCATTTGCATTTTGTGTAATTCTATTTACATAGTAATTAATTTCTGATAYGATGGCAAATTAATGTTAGAATGAGCTCCTTGAAATTTTATTGCTGTATGTGAAGTAGCACTCTTTTGGTTATGAGTCCTTACGTATGAAAGGAATATAACAAGATTTCTGCCAGCAGAGCCTTAGTACTTTTCATTTTTTTAATCCAACACTGACATTTAAAAAAAACCAACCAAAACTCAAAACTGGCAATTCCATAGTGAGGAATAATCTGCCTTTGTCTCTGGTATAAAAGGAATATTAATTTTTTTTTAAAGCTGCTCTTTAATATATGACAATATATTAAATAAATAACAACTAATAAATAATTCTGAGTATTAGACCCAGTAAAATGAAGATTTTGTATTTTTTTTTAAAATCCTGATATTTGCAAATTTGTTTTCTTTGTTAATGAATAATCAGAATCACAAAAATATTTGCTCAAAATACATACCTAAAATTTTCCTGAACCAACCAAAGTAGTGATTTTGAAAGGGAAGCTGCAATTACTTGATATGGTTGGGAAAAAGTTAATTTAGCATCAACATACTCTTACAGAAAATACAGATGCTGATAAAAGTACATATTTTAATTGATAGAGTTTTCATTGTAAATGTTTGTTATGTTTCATTATGTACTTTAGGTCCTGGAAGTGTAATGTTGGACTGCATTTACGTATTTAAAATTTGCAAATATTTTTAATGTATTTTTAAAACATATTCGTATTTTCTGTGAACACCTGCACACTCAGCTTTTTCCAAGACACAGAAAATTATATCACCTGTCTTCAGAAACTTAAAGTAGGAAGTCAGCAGTAATTATTAGCCCTGATGCCATTGATTAAAATGCTTCATGGCTTTTCTCTCTGGCTGTTGATTGCTTCCTGCTACGAGAGGAGCCGTGGTGCTGCTCGTGCCCTGGAGATGTGGAAATTGCTCGCAGAGAGCAGTTAATTTACAGCTTGCCTGTACTGTATGTGTGCCTCTTATAAATTCCACGTTGTGCTCGGAATGCGGTGGTGCACAGGTAGGCTGTGATCAGGTTTCACYCCGTGCTTGCCAGGAACAGCTCGGGTTTGCATCCACCAGGAAGGCTGGGAGAGGACTGGTAACAAAGCCTGGCCTGCAGCAGAGTTAAGGAAACAAGACCTTGCAATAACTACAGAGTTTCCTGTTTGTTTTTAATCAAATCTGGTTTAGTTTCATCTGCTATGTAGTTTTACACAAAGATTTCAATGAGCCGAGAGCTGGTAGGAAGGCTAGGTGGGGCCATTAAAGACAAAYTCAGCTCAGTGTTGGATGTCTCAAGTTCACCCTACCCTTGGCTCATCTCTGTTGAGTTTAGGGCTGGATTTCTGCTGGCACACTCATTGCCTTTGGCTTCACTGGGAGCAAGGCTGAGRAAAGTGGGAGCTTTCTAAAGCTGTCTTTATTAAGATTGCTTATCTTCCTGTTGTCTCTGGCTTTTACTGCTGAGTTATGAGCAACAAAACCACACACTGTGTGGGCATCTAGATTTCCCAGTGGTTTTATTTCATGTTTTTCAAGGATATGTCATTACTATATTTTTATAAAACTTGTAGGCTCTCTACTCCATGATGTGCTGCTTTATCACTGGGGAAAAGAATGTTCTTCTGTATGCTTGAACTGGATGGAAAGATGAGTGGGGGTCACTGTATTTCTCCTCTTGACTAAGGAAGCAGAGTGACCCTTTTACTGGTGAGTTGAACCTAGTAAGAATTTCATTCTAGTATATTAGCAAGTAGATGGATAATTTAAAATGTCAAATTCTTTCATCRGTATTATCATATACATTTGCAAGCCAACTAATGACGTGAAAGTGTTTTAAGGAATAACAAAGTGAACTACTGTGAAGGTTGTGTATTTTCATTCTTATTTTAGAAGCAGGTTGAAATTAACAAAAATAAAACTCACCAAATAAGCAACATTTCTAATGTGGTATCTTTGTATCTTGAGAGCAATGCAGCCTTTAGAGTGAAACAATATTGAAGAATTCATGGGCATGTTCAGTGTTAAATAACATGATGAAAGGACATGGAGACCTTCATCTTTCTTTGATAAAGTAAAGTATTTTTGAAATGAACATCTTATCAGATCAGAAAAGCTGGTAATATTGGCAGATCAGCACAACTCAGTTATGTCAATCTGACATTTGATCATAAGTAATGTAYTTTTGGTAAGGGAGAAAGTCAAAGTGAAGGACATCACAACTTTCATATGCAGTGTTCCAAACTCAGAAAGATGGTATTTTTAAAATATTTTTTCTTTCCCTTTCAAGTACCAATCCTACTCTTAGATCCTCATAAAATGAATCCTTTACTTTCCTCAATCTGTYTCCTAGATCCAGACATTTGACTCTGTATCTGTTAGCCCAGGAACGTATAGCACAAGGGAAGTTTGASAGTTTTTTCCAAGACATTGCTGTAGAGAGTTTTGTATCTAAGCTGTTRAGATGACTGCAAAACTTTTCCTAAATCGTTATTTTAATGATCTGTGATTTAATTGTTTTTAAGAAACACTTGTCTTTGAGTGTCTCATCATCACTCACATCAACTTTCATGTCCAATATGAATTCACATTGATTGATAAATGAGAGAACCTCTTCCCAGACATTAAATTCCCCMTTGTTTTCTTGCATTACAACCAAGTTTCCTAAGCTGGTGCTCTCTGCATCTTGCTAGACAGCTGTCCTTGTAAGGGTTTAACCTATCTGAAATATACAGCACATCCCTACTTATGTCCTGTGGGACATGAGTCAGCTTCAGACCAAGTACCTGTACAGTGGAATAGATCAGACATAAGTTAATATATTAGGCAAAGCAGTCAGGCTCTACTAATTGTACCTAATCAAGGGCTAATTTATGGTTTTGGCTTGCAGCATAGGTGAGGCGAACTTGCATTTGCCTGCAGCATACATTGTAGGCCTACTTTAACCTGCACCACTGCAGGTGAATTCAGTACAAATTCTTTTTTCATAGAGATTTCTACTGGCAAGGTAGTAATTTGTCAGGCAATGTGAACCCCTGCCCTTTAACTAGAGGCAGTTTATATCTGCTGCATTYGTGGCATTTGTAGTGAGCTCACTTATCAACACACCTTGAAAACAAACAGTATGTACAGGATTTTGTAAATTATAAATTAAATGTACAGGTATCTTCAGGTAAGACCAATCTATTAGCCAACCTTCTTGCTTCAATGATAGTGACTGGATCAGCTTTTAAAACAGTTTGCACACATAGATCTTGAGGTTTAGAAAAGCATTCAGATATAGTCTAGAAGCCCTGTGAAATCAAGTTCCCTGTGAAGTGTCTGCTACTATTTGGGAAAATGGTGTTTTTCTTGTATTKGCTTCACGCTGAAAGCAATAAGAACAGAAAGATGAAGTCATATTATTTTCAAATTTAAAAGGATATTGTTCATTTTGTTTTGTTTATATTTTAGGTGTGCTGTATTAAGGTGAATGCATTGGTGTGCTGCACCTTTGAAAATGAGAATAACAACAAGCAACAAACAAGTTAGACTTTATAAATTCTTGTGTTTCTGTGGTTACCAGTCCTGAACTTCAAAGGCACCTACAGCGTGTCTGCATCTTGAAGAGCTCACCCGCTTGCAAAGTGGCTGAGTGTTTCCTTTGGGCATTTCTCAGGACCTGTGGGGCCCCTCCATGGATTGGCCCAGGGGCATTGGAGATCCATCCTTGCTTTCTGCTGTGCTCTGGTACCTGAGGGGAGCACAGAAGCCCTCGGGACTGACTCCTAAGCTAAATGCTTGAGCATTTTGCTGACTCAGGATGATCTGAAAGTTGCAGGTTCTTCCCAAGATCCCTAAGCAGTTTGGTTTAAATGGACTGTTAAAAAGCAGAAATGATTGTGAAAAGAATAAGTGTTTGTCTTTCTACCAGAATACACAGTGGTTGAGATGAAAACAGTAGTAGCTTCCTGTCAAATRTTCCTAAACTCTCTTGTGTACCTTCTCAAGCAGGAAAAGATATGGTGCTTGATTGGATAGAAAAAAGTTGCTTATTACTTATGAGTCATAGGCACTACAAAATCAGGATAAAGCATGAGAAATGTCTWATCAGTTATATTTGCTTCAGTGTTCCAATTGCCTACTGTGTTTCTATTCAAAATGCAGATAAATGGGTATGGGATTAACTATCTGTGACATCCAGTGATGGCAAGGTGTRGGGTAGGATGGGCTTTGAATATTTTTATGAGGACGCTTTCTGAAGGCTGTTGGGAACCTTTAGCCCAAAATCTGCTGCTACTTCTCAATAAATTGGAAGCACACACACAAAATAACATAAACCCTTAAGTTCAAGATTTTTTTTTCCCTATTTCAAACAGAGGAATAACCTGACTTTTGCAGGAGAGGTAACATATTTCCCTGGTCCTTGCTGGACTGCCTGGTGTGAGGTGGTAGCACACAGATCATCTTCTTCAGATACTGATATTGAAACAAAAGGAGTAATTTTTCAAGAATATTGCCCCTGTCATCAGAATTTACCATATCATCAGAAAAATAATTTTTATTAGGAGAATTTTACTGCTATCTGCTAATCCAGCCAAATAATTTAAAGTGTATATCATTCTTACCAATGGTTTTTATCACATGATAATTGTTTTATATTTATACCTACTTTAGAAATTGTATTCTTCTACATAATGATTCCAGGGCCTTCATCCTGGTTGCCATGTAGCAATACAATTATGACCATATTTTGTTTTCTTGGCTGATATTTGGGGTTTCTGCTGCTACCTCCTCCTTTTTCTGTCTTCTAGGCAGTGCCTGCTGCTTCTCTGCAGTGAGCAGTTATTCCCCTCCTTTCAGCCATATGGTCTGGAGACACAGGCAGGCAGTGCCTTTCCCCCTGTCCGTGGTGGGAAGGGGGAGTCAATTAACCAGAACTGAAAAGATGGAGATTTTTATTTCCCTCCCCATTTTCCTCAGTGGTAAGGGAGAAACTTTGCCACCAACCTTTCTTCCTGTAAGAGAGATTAAACYGTCTGAACTAACTGGAATAAAAACTCAGTCAGTTTGGTCCTGTCAGATAAATACTTGTATTTACTCAAGCAGCAAAAGAAAGCTCCTGTAAAAAACAGGTGAGTAAGCAGACTGGATAGAAACAGGGCCAAGGTGAGACAGAAGGTAAGCAGTAGACATGACATCATGTTTGGAGCCCAGCTACGCTGAAATCTTAGTTTAGGCATAACAGAAGCTCTTGGTCTAAAAGCCAGACGAGAACATTTAGTGTAACTGGGAGCTTGTTATAGCTACTGCAGATCAAAATTACGTTTGTTTTGTGAATATATTTACTGTACCTGTTAGAATGACCAATATTTACTCCAGAAAAGAGGAAATTTTATCCCTCTCTCTGAGAAAAGTAGTAGCTAATAAGTTGCAATCTATCTTTTTTAATTGAGCTGTTGAGGTTCTTACATATGAAACAAAGGATCTTGTGGCCATAATTATAATACCATTGAGTTAATTTTTYGGTCACATATGATTTAGTAAATTAGTGTCTCACTATTGCTGTTTATGAGGACATGTGCTTGGCCTGAGCTAGATCACACTGATCTGCCAGACCTTGATCCATAGCTGCAGGTTTTCAGTGGCCTGTTTGTGTTTCAGCATTCCTAAAGTCTGTTTCTGCTGTTTTTCCACATCCTGGCATTAGATTATGTCCCAAAGATATAATGATCCCCTAAAATATTGTTTGCTACACGTGTATCATCTCTTTATGTATCTTCCAATTATTTTCGAGGTAAAACAAAATGGGATTGGCAAGAAATTATTTTTCTTGTTTCTATCTAYATTTCTTTGGTTTGGGTAGGAAGAGCTCTTAAGGAACAGATGGAGTAATTTGGTAAATAACATGGAGGACTGAGAAAGGAGAGTATTTCTAAAACTAAAGGCAATATATYTTTTTATGTTAATGTCTGGCCTGGATATGAAATGAGTCAGGAAATTGAAATAAACAAACAGGAAACTTGAAAATAAAGGTCACATGCAATTAGAATCATAGGCACAACTTGGGTTGGAARAGGCTGTAGAGATATCAGTGAGATTAGTGGGAGCTATTTTTATTTATCATTGCATCTCTCAAATGACTACTGGAGAATGATTCTATGAAATTGTAATTGAAAAATGAAAGAGTGAGTCTGAGGTATGTRTCAAAATATTTTTGAAGACATCACTCAAGACCAATTCTGAGAAAAAAAGGTGGTAGTTATGTTTCTTTTGGCCAGTCTGATGATAAATACAAATACTATCCTTAAAGAAGGCCAGAGCCATTCGTATTCAGCAGAATAGCAATGTGCTCCATTTTGTATCTTCCCTCACCCTACAATTTGCTATTTGGAAGGCATATTTAAAAGTAGTGGTGTTTCCATTCTTCCTAGGGAACATTAAACCTGACTATTATAAAGAACTCTTGCAGTAAAAACAGAATTCAGATATATTCAGACCACGTGCAGCCCAGAAATCCCATCCTACCACAGAGTTCTGATCTGCTCTGCTATCCTGCACTGCAAAATGCAGAGCTGGTCCTGCAAGGAGCTCTTGCAGATCCCAGCAGGAAATAAAGCTTCCCAGCATCCAGAATGGYAGGATCTCTGTTTTTGCAGTCCCCAGTTTGCAGCTCACAAAGGTGTAAACAGCCCCAGTGCTTTGAAAGTGCCTATTCTGGTGTTTGCAGTACAGCAGAATTGTTTCTTTYGGATGGATGCAAGTATTTGACTTGGACTTGGAAGTCTTAACTCATTGCTTCTTTGRATATCAGGTTATTATGAGGAGAAAACACATCCTGCAGAGCAAGCAGGAGGGATAGCTCAGTGCAACCCTTTGGCCTACAAGCCAATGCTTTCAATTGAAATGATCAAACATATTTTATGTGTCGAGGACTTTTTTTTATCTGATTAAAAGCTAATGAGGAATATGAATACCAAATATGACTTGTCACTTGAATCAGTAATTAATAATCACAGACTGAGCTGTCTTTAAACAGCTAGTTCTAAATAAACTGGGTTGATAYGATGTCAGCTTTAAAAATCAGCCAGATTTGAAATGGATATCAAGGGTGCTTTCAAAAAGTCTATTGCAGTAGTAACTGTGTAAGATAGAACTAGGTGGATGCATTAATATTTGAGCTGTCAGATTTGCTATTCAATTTACATGTCAAGTGTCAGTCTGATGGGCTATCTTGATAAATCCCTACAAACTGTGCTCCTACTTATTGCAAAAACTTTCTTGTTTGACAGTTCAGATTTAAAGGCTTCTAGCAAGGCTCTTTTTCCTTTGAAACTAAATACAGGGTAACATCTTAGGACATGAAAAGTACTCCTTACACATACAGATGGACTCTGGAAGCCAACAGATGAGTTGTGATATGTGATAATACATCACCAGTCAGGGATCTGGGCCAAGGGAGTGTCCTGTGGCATGAACCACTTGTCCTCTTAAGGAGATTATTATCTCTTTTCTTGCACACTTTGCTTTTAATGGGAGTTTTTTTCCATCAGCTTCAATAATTGCACCAAGTAGATGAGTGTGGACTTTAAGACATTTTACTTAGGAAGGGATTATTATTTACCTTTTCAATCATCAGTATAATTGTGTCTGGAGTATTTTCCCTTTCCACTGAAGATTCTACCCAAAATCTTGTACTGTTGCATGGAGGCACAATTGCGTCCTCGTGGTGAATAGAATCCTAACAAATTACACATCTCTCCACTGGCTGAAGCTGCAGGTGTTTGAGCAATATCCTGCTATCATTAGGTCATATTACCAGCAGTATGAAGGACAGCTCTTTGTCCTAGATCAAAAGACTGGGGCTATACTTTGTACTTTTTTTATGTGACTCTGTCAGAGTGTAAAATCTGAAATATTTCATATTGCATTTAAAAAAATATTCTCTTTTTAATCTTAAGGTGACATCCTTGTTAAACATTCAGCTTCAGATATCAGCCTCTCTTTCTCCTAAATATTCTGCTGTGATGGRTTAAAGAGGTAACAAAAAAAAAATAAAAAGAAAGAAAAGAGCCTATGTTTTAATATTTAGTASGGGTATTAAGTCTTTTGATCGATATTTTGGAATATCAAATAAGTTACTAAGGAAGGTTTATTATTTTATGCAGGAAATTATAGAATAAATTTCTCCTTTACMCGTCAATATGTAGATTTGTACATGGCACAATTGTTAACACATCTTGTGAGTTTATGTTTGCTTTTTCCACTTGAACATCAGGGAAGCTTTCTAAACTAAAGTGTTTAATTATTACTACTGAACATTATTATTATTAGAGATAGAATAAGTTGTAGCTCACGTTCTATTGTGGAAAGAAAGAGAGGTTTTGTTTAATAACAGTGGCAAGTTTAGTTCACTGTTTTGACAGCAAATTCTTGACAGAAKAAACCAGAAAGGCAAGTGAAGGGAAAGGGGGGAATAAAAAGGAGAAAAATCACAGAGAGAGAGAGAGAGATAGCAAAGAAGGAAGAAAAAAAGGTAGAGAAAAGAGGAAAATGATTTAGGCACTGAAAGTGAARATTGACATCTTAATCCTGACTAAATCCACAAGTTAGTTTAAGTCCCCCTCTCCTCCATGCATGCCTCTAGCCATGAAAATGGTTCTGCTTTGCTGAAAATCCCTCATCCTCCTACAATTCCTGCCTTGGTGCATCACCATGACTGCCTTGCTCTAGCTCCGCTGTGGCCTCTTGGTGATGTTCTTATACTGATGATAATGGATTGTGATGCATGAGGGCATGACCAGGATATCTAGAGAAAAATTATGCCCACAAGTACAGAGACAAGTGGGGCTGTGGAACTGTTTTAACTTTATTTCCTTCTGTACCAAGTCGGGCACAGACYGTTCCTCTCACCGGGGAAAGGACAGTCCATCAACCACTGTATTACTTCAGTCTCCTTCTGCCAGCTGGTTTTATGAACTACAAGAGATGATGGCATATTCTTAATATTCTTTGACAGTACAATATTTTTACTTAGACTGTCTATTCCAGAATGATGCTTCTCTGATAGAATGGCCAGTCAATCTCACAGCATGATAGAAAACAGATGTAAGATTAGGATGCAAAGTAGTTTTCCAGATACTTGGTCCCAGCATGCTGTACAACCCAGCCCTAGAGTTAACCAGGCAAGTGCTGACACATGTCTTATAGCAAAATATCACTCACAGCCACAGTTCAAAGGCCTTGCTACCCTCCAGGGCAATTAATACAGCATCACATTCAATGGTGCTTGAACCAAATCCGTGGAACTCTCAGGGGAGGAATAGGGAAGCAGTCTCAGAGCTYAGACATGAGCAGCATGCTGCTGCAGCTGAAGTTTCAGTCCCTAAGAACACAGTCCTTCCTTAAGAATGCTTGTGTGACAATGCATTATAAAAAGTAGCTTCTTCTGCCATTAGCATTTTTGACAACAATCTCATTAGTGGCACTAAGTGAAAGTTCAGACTCTAGATATGGATCTTCATTTTTCAAAATATTTAGCACAAAGTTAGCTCCAAGTATTTGGAAATTGGTTTTTGAATGAGAATTTCAAAGACCATTTATAACAAATAAATGAAAGATTCGTGCTGTACCTATACATTTTTTTAATGAAGGGCTATGTATATATTCAGTGATTGTGTTAGTAATACTAACAGCCAACCATAACAACTTTTGCTTCAAGTAAGTACCTGAAGTGATCACTTTTCATTTTAGAAATTATGGGCAGATTTGAATAGTAATGCTTGTATTATGCAGCATTTATCCAACTAATGATGCTATTGAAAGTGCTGAGGCGTCTCATAGTATAATTTAGTACTTGGTGTGAATGTGATTTGATAGCCACCTTGTACCTGGGATGCCTGAAATTAACTGTGTCTATGATATAATTGCATCGTGCTATGGAGTGCAGGGAATAACAACAAGTGGCTTTTAACTCCTGATTTCACTTCAGCAGTTCCCACTTCGATTTCCATTCGTTAATGTACGAATGATGTGCTCCCACTGATCCTTCTGTAGTGGTTATGATAGCTCACAAAGGAAGGAAAGCTACGTGTGGATGTGCTTTGCACTCTGCTGAACATGAATATTGAACTGAGTATTTTTATTCAGGCAGTTCTTGGAAATTCCCAGACTGGTCATATTCAACAGAAATGAATAAGTGGTTCAAGTTCCACTGTAATTGAATGYAGCATATGAAAATGAACAAATAAAAGAATAAGACTTCAATGCCTTTACTGTTTAAGAAAATTAATATTTTCATGGTGGTTCCACACATTAGAGCTTTTCCTTTAAGGAGAAACTCTGCAATTCAGCAGGATGAACGTTTCCATCCTGTCCTATAGATTAAGTGCCTATGGTGATCAGTTTATTACCAATATACATGCTTGTATTTATTTATTTATTTTTAAATTATATTTTTACATGGATAAAACATTTGTAGATGAGAAAGATGAATCTCACCAACTCCTTTGTTTGTTCGTTTGTTTCAGATCYGCTCAGTCAGTTCCACATCAGAATCCCCATACCTGTTTTTCTCCTCTATTAATTCCTCTCGGGTATGCAAGTTTCAAAATTCTCTTGTAACCAAACACGATTTCTCATATTCCCATGTAGTTGTCATAGATGTGGACAAAGCTGCCTGTTCCAGASTGCTCCTTGCAACAGAGGTGCTGGAATTTCAGAAACAATATTCAACAATACATGTGATATTACCAAGCCTTTATAGGAGWGGAATCATTGCGATAGYAAATCATATTTTTAGACCAATATATTAGTTTCTTGAATACATACTAGTATGAGGAAGGTTTGAAGATTATCTGACTTCTTAAATTGAGTATTGCATATAAATGATTGCTTTGATTGTTCTAAATATTTTACAGTGTCTTGTTGGTTAGCATAGCAGCTGAGGTTCTTGGATAAAATATTTTCTCCTATTTTTTTCCTGGAAAATACTTTTTTAAAATTACTTTTTACCAGTGGGAAAATTGGTTGCCGTTTGTAGAACATCTTTCCTATAAATCATTACTTTGATTATTTATGCTGTCAGTTAAGCAAATTCATCCCTGCCTGGTCACTCTAAAACAATAGTTTGAGGGTCTATTGTCAAGCACTTCCTTCTTTATCTTTCACTGCCAGAAGTTCAATGCAAAGCAGTTCAAAAAGACTTTTTGAAATTACTAGTTTGGAACAAGAAGTTGATGGGCTAGAAATTGCTTGGGAAAAGTCTTTGTGCAGTTTTAAAGYACATTGAAATAGAATGAATAGCAAGGTCTATAAATGGTCAAAAATATTCCAGGAAGACAGAGTTGTTCTAAAGAMACTAGCCTGAAATTATTTTAAAAAGTCATGATTAAAAATCAAAAATTGAAATTCTTTTTCTTTGCTCATGTATTGTCTTTCATTCCCTGTAACTGATTGTGTTTAATGGGCCTCTGATGCCTCCCTTTTATATGATTTTCCTTTCATAGCTCATATTGCTTTTATTGCCTCTCTCTAGATCAAAGGCATAGGAAGAAGAAAAGAAAAATGATGACTAAGAATGATGTCTGCAATCTTTCACATTTTGGCATTATTTTTTTAAATATTCTTACCTTGATTTAATGCAGCTTTTGCTAGTTATAATTTTAGGAGTCACTGGAGATAATTCTTCACCATCCTGGGTATCCCAACCATTAATACATTTATAGAAGTTAGTGCTTTGCCAGCCACAGTGATAAAAATTCAAAGCCAATGTATTTAGAGATTCTAAATGCATTTCAGTTGCTTTCTTTAAATTTTATTTGCCATCTGGCTATACAAGCTAGCATAGCTTTTTTTTTTTATTATAATTTTGAGACTTTGAAAGCTGGAGGCATGGCTGTTTTCCTAAAAGAATGCCAAATTATCACATGGCTACAGGCACTGATGATTTTAGAAAAAACACCAAACATTTTGAGTAAATAGGAACCCACCTCCATATTTTATATGTTGGATTTCAGAAGCCCAGTGCTTGGTGTTCCTGTCCAGCATGAAATGTAACTCCTGGGCAGTGTGGGGATATGAGTCTTGTAAGCACTTAAAACTCTCGATTTCATTTGCTATTCTTGTGAGAAGTTTATTGCCCTTAGGTGTAGAGTTGGATAAGTAGGCAACACTTGTATATTTGATCCCTCAGACTGTACAATTTTTGCCAATGTACTTTGAGTCCATGGGAAACCGGGAGAGCTCCTGCCTTCCATGTGAATTCCCAGCCTGCTGGTGGTTGTGGCTGCAGTTCTCACAAGGAGTGGCTTTGTTTTGTTGTAGGTATTAGCATGAACTTCTCCACAGTGCTGTGATGTCTTTGTCCACCTCCTCTTCCCATGCCAATCCTCTCCCTCAGCCACAGGTTTGTTCTCTTTCAATGGTGATATCCTTACTAATGCAAGGTAGGTAAAACTTGGGATGGTATAATTCTTTTCGGTAATGACTGCGTAGCTGAATGTCATCTTTCATTAATCTCTCAATAATTATCTTTATGTTTAAAAATACTAAAAGTTGTAAAGAGATGTTTAAAAGTTGGACGGGCCTGGAAATGTAACTTTAAAGTGAAATTATACACTTCTAAATTCTGTTTGAAGGCACAGCCCTGTTGACCAAAGGAGGGGAAAAGTCAAGGGGGGACAGGCTTTACATTTTATAAAATCCTGAAAACCGTAGGTATTGTATTTTCCTCTAATTTTCAGCATAGACATTGCTGCAGGTACTTGTAGCAGCAAAAAAAAAAAAAAAGGATAAATTTAAGTACTTCTGCAGCACTGCACCGTTTTCCAAGGAATGTGAAAAACTTTCAGAAGTGTTATTTCAACAGAGCAGTTCATTTCTGTAATTGGTCAGACTTATGAAAAGTCATGGATTTGGTGTCTCGTAACAGCCTGAGTTATCTTCTGACTAAATAAAGCAACCTGTTTCAGGCTTGACCTCATTTTCATATATACATTGGAAAAGTCAGTGATTGTAAACACAGATGGTCCAACACATCATGTCGTGCTGCTGCCCTTGTGTTGGAACACGGCTAAGTCTTGCATTGAGAATGAGGATTATTATGTCAAACGAAGCACTTAATTAAGAACAGATTTCAATATTTAATGACTACACAGTAGCTTATTAAAATATTTGCACTAGTGTTTACGATGTTTGGAGGATTAAATACCAATATATTTGTTAACTGTAGAACAGCTTCCATTGCTCTTGCATCGCATCCAAGCACTACCCCTGTGGTGCTACAGAGGCTCCCTAGCCTAGAAAAGCAGATTCAATCTTTGTGCGTGTGGGATGGTGCCTGGAGAGCTCCGCATGGTTTGGGAGGCAGGATACAGTCAGAGGGCACGGGGAGAATCCGAATGGACAATTTGGTAAGCTTTCTTGTAGGACTGCTACATTCCTAAATCACAAACCGCTGGGTAAAATCTCTGTTTCCAGCTTAGCTGAATATTTTCTTCACTATTTAGCATTTGGAGGGTTAAGGGGATCTGTGGAGATTCCCACGGCCACACTAGGATGTGCTCATGTTCACAATCTACTGCAATTTCTTCCCTGAAATTGTAGATTGAAGCCATGGGTGGTTTATTTTCCTGAGTTTAAGGTATTAAGCTCATGAAGTCTGTTATGTTTCAAACTAGAAGGGCACAGTTGCCATTTAAAGAGATGACATTTTAACTAAGCCCTTGTAGAACCCACCAACCTTCTCCTTCTTTTAAGCTGTGGACAGGAGACACATTTCCTTCTCCTGCAACACCTATATCGTCTTGGTGTACGGTGAAGATCCCTTACTGTAGCCATGGCACTGGCTTGCTAAGTGATAAAAATAAAGACCACAATGTCTCTTCTCTCCAGGACAAAAATGTTTCGTTTGTCTTCTTTTCTAGCAGCTCATTTAAAAATGATAAACAAACATCTCACCACTCTTTTCCTTTGGGCCCTTTTCCTCCAGATGAAAGAAAAATTCCACCGTTCAGTTCCCTAAGTGATGCTTCTCCTGAGGAAGTCATTGTGGCTTCAAACTCTTACATATGGTATTGTGCATGCATACTTTATGCCGCGGTCCTGGGAGAGATGTTAGCAATTTATATCTCCATCTGCAATAAGTTATGACCACCTGCATCAGCTCAGCCCTGTGCTAGTGTGCAAGCCCTGCTCCAGTCCCTCTGCCTTCCCAGACTGACATTTATGGAGCGAGCCCAGTGCCTTTGGAGATTGACGTCAGGCTGTTACCCATGACCTTCCATGAGAAATGTGGTCAGTCCAGGGCACCATCCACCCCAGCACAACGCGTGGGTCAAACTTTGGGGGAAAAATGTGATCTGTGGGTGATTAATTTAAAAAAAAAGAAAAGAAGCATCAATATTCATAGTCTGAATGACTTCTTACAGACTATTCTGAGAGCTCTGCACAACATCATGGTTCCTGTACTGCAGAATTTTGCATGCTCTGATGGTAGAGCTGCTAGATGGGGCCTCTGTCTGCAAACACAGCAATCACTTGTCATGCATATTTCTAGTTAAATCTAAGCTAGATTCTCATTTTAAACAATTTAAAATGAGATTGTAGCTTGTTGTTACCAGATGTTAAGTTATCATAAAATAAATATTTTAAATTTCTACAGCAAGAGTTAAAAGCTTGATGGAATGGTAGTTTTGGACAGCAGCAAAGTTTCAACGTTTACAAGATCCAGCAATACTCCTTTATAGAGTTACACTCTTCAGAGGATTTGTTTTCTCAATTTCTTTTATCTGGAATTAAATGTGGCTCTTTATATTTGATTCTTCTCTCTGTTTCATTGTCAAAGGAGTAAAAGACATTATTGCTGCTGAGTGCAAAATCTGACTTTTTTCATTTCCATGATATCTTCCGTGCAGAAGTCTCAAAGACCCCTGATATCAGTGATGCAGCTTTGCAGCACCCACAGAGAACAGCAGCATCATGATCGGTGTCTGAACAATAAGACAAATCAGGCAAAGAGAATCTGAATAACTAAACAGACTAAGCTTGTGGCACAGCCAGAAAGAGAACACAGGGCTGTTTAATTTAGAGGAGAATGGTTAATTTTTAATTTTATTTTCCCCCAGCAAACAATTCCTGAAGCAATGCGATTTTAGTCGTTCTGAAATGGTTTCTGAGTTTGAGTAGGATTTATGCCACAGTTTTAGACAAAAGTTGAAAAAAAGATGGGCTTGATACCTAAGTGCTGAAACGAAGGTTTTCACCCTGGAGAAGGTGAGGTCTCTTCCCCCTCTTCCCATAAACAGGAGGGAAGGAGGGATGTGGAACCCATTGTGCCGCATCCTGCAGGGCAGGAGAGGGGCTCATGCCTGCAGGGCTGCAAGTGGAGTTCCTGACCCAAAAATGACATGAATTTTATTAACTGAATGCAGTTTTTAGTCTGTTAAAGACATAATTTGCACAATTTTTTTCCTAGGCTTTACTCACGTGAACTTTCCTTTACAGCTTCCCCCAGTTGCACTATCCCTGGAAGCATATGCTGGGGTGCAGTGAGGTGGTTTGGTTATTATTTCTGAAAAAAAGAGCAATAAAATTTTTGACTTATGTCACCCGATTGGGCCAGATTATTGTCAAATGTAAAAGTCACTGTTATTTCTGGGTACATCTGTAAGGATGAGCCAGGTCTTATACCTCACCTGCAGCTGGACTGATACTTCTTCACCTCCGTGGAACCCTGAGTAATTTTTCAAAACCAGAATTGTGGATAATGCTTTGTGGATGACATAAGCCAACACATTTGGGAAATCTATTTGAGTTTAACTCTGTTAAAAGGAATGAGTAAATGGCAGATTTTTTCTTTTGTGCTACAGATATTTGGTGCATTATATAAGTTGAAGTTGCACAACTGGAAGCAAACTCATGAAGTTTCACTGTTGATTTATCCCTTACAGTATAAGCTAATCATTGCAATCAGTAAAGGTTTCCCCTATTTATACCAGTCCTGTCATAAGATCTCAGCTTGATTTCCAGACCTTGCATATCGGTACAAGGTTACTGAGGTATGTAAGAATTACTTTGGAAATCTAATTATTTTTCCTGCTTAAATAGTAGAACATACTGCAGTGCTGAATCTTGGGAGCAGAGCAATTCACAGCAGATAATTTCAGAGATTTTTACCCCTTTCTCTGTGCAAATATTTTAAGCATCTTTTGCTGCAATTTGCTTGCCTACTTTTTCTTATTATGTAGTTGTTTCTGTGTGAACAAGTTCAGGCCGGTTGATTTTTAACAATCTGCTCCATGTAGATGACATTCACATTGGTTTTTTTACCAAGACTGTCTGGCAATCTGCTCTTTTCTAATTCTAATGCAGCGTTGTAAATGGTTTAGTGCAGGGGCTTTGTTCTCTGAGGCTGAGGGAGAAAGAAAATGTAGAAGATGAGTTAATCTTGGAAGTTTGATGTTAATATTTCTCCTTGGTCCTGTCCTAAGAAAACGTGTAGGACATAGGGACCCGGTGTTCAAATCATCCTGGATCTTTATCTGGAGGAAGATACGATTTAAGCTTGCTAGCTTTTAGGAAACTTGAGATTCCTTTCTCTGCTATCACAGTTCTGCCATCTGATTGCATGTACAATTCATTCACATGACCCTGTTTGAAAGATTTGTCAGATCTTGGACCAGTTTATTGAATTCCCCTGGGTGCCTGAGCTTCGAAAGTGGGTATAATTTTCTTAATCTCTGTAGCCCCAGATCAGGAGCACAAGCTGTTTCATAGCAGTGTCTTTTTAAATGCTGCTTTTTTTGAGACCAACTACATATTTTTAAGAGTCTTTTTCATCTCAACTTCTTTCTTGGGCCTATCAGCAATGTGAAATGAATTCATTGGCCTTCCTATTTGTAGACTGTGTTGTGTTTGCACTTGTCATAGTAGTTCCTTCTTCAATGCTTAAGGAATATTTGCACTCTCTTTTTTTTTTTTTTTGTGGAGACAGCTCTGAACAGAAGTTAAAAATGACTAGCACTCAAGGGAGATAGTAGCAATAAAATCATAAAGTTCAGAGTAGCAGTATTGTTTTGGCTAAGGAATTTTGAGAGAATTTAAACTTTAAATCATGCCTGAGGGCTACATCTTTTGTCAGGTGAAACCTTGGAGCTGGAAAGGCAACAGGTAGTTGAACAAGAAACTGAAGAGTATGAACAAAGGGAAGAAGCAACCGAGTTGTGAAGGATCTCAGAAGGAGCTTTGATGTTAGGTGGGATGGCTTTGGAGAGTGATGGAACAGATTTGGCASGCATCAAAAGGTAGGGGGCTACATTTATTGAACAGCCCTTCAACATGCATATATTAGTTCTGTTAGAAACTGGCTGAGCTGCTACCTGACAAGTAAGCACTGGGGAAAACACAAATGTCACCATTTCCATGCTGTGATTCTGAAGTCTTTTGTGGTTCAGAGGTTCACAGATTTGGAAATAACTTTGGGAAGGTTTTTTAGACAGTTTTACTAGGAATCTCTTTTGGTGTGGACAGAATCCCAGGGTTAATCAGTGTTTTTTTGACTAGCCCACAGAGACCAGATTAGTAGTTGGAGACAGAAAGGGATGAGTACTATGTTTCTATCATTTTGATAACAACCGTGATTGTTTGTCTTGCCTCATGTGGCTTACAATTTAAATACACTATCCAGACACATTTCGTTTCAGTTTTATAGAACAAAAATAGATGTTTGGGAATTTGCTTTTGAAGTTCTTGCAGAAAAGTGTTGGCACAGCTGGGAACTAAACTTTGAGCTCCTCATTCCTAGAGTAGAGACTGAACTGCAAGACTATTCTCCCTGTGTTTACAGATCCTCCGCTATGCAGATAAATGTTATGGTACAAAATACAATTCAGATGATTTACATCACTAGTGAACTGACCTTTTATAAAAAGATAAAACTTCAGAGTTTGATTATCCACTTGAAATCTATTTTGATCTGTAAATACAAGGACTGTAAGCCAGCAGAGAGAATGTCTTTTGCATATTAAAATTCATCTTATTCCATTCTATATCTGTTCTATCTTGTAATAAGCTTACACAGAGAGAAGGCTATTTTTTTTTTTTTTTTTTTTTGTAGTCATAAGACAGACTGTTAGGGATTTGGATTCCATGCTTGTGATGTGTCATACTGGTGTCTGTTAACCCTGTTAAGCTGGTTTCTTACAGAAAGAAACACTATTTGTGATTCTGGGCTGGGGGAAGAAAATGAACTAAAACACTGTAAAATTAATTGCAGAACTATGCTCACTGAACAGAATCGATAATGAAAATCATGACATGGAAAAAGAATATAGTGAAGAAAGGGATGATGGCAGAATGACATTTAAGAAGAGGTGAGATTTGGATTTGATCTTTGCGGTTAAGAGTTAGTTGCTTTTACTTTTAATGATTCAATAATACTGAGGTTCAACTGTATGGGAAGTTCTTCCTCAGTTGTCTGCATCTTTGAGAAGACTGTAAACAAACCTGAAGTAGAGGGACTGATATATGTATTTTGGAATCTTTTGTAGTGTATGTAATTTATCATTTTAGAGTGGTAGCCAGGAAAGGATCTGACTGAATTGTGGGGTGGAAGAAGACTGTTTTCCCTCTCTTTGGTTATTAATAATGATTGCCAGCCGTATGCCATTTCTGGTGAACTCTTGATTCTTTCTCTTCTGGGAGCAATATTTTTTGTGGCATTTTGACATGTTTAGCTGATTCTTCACCCGACATTTCATTAACTCATTGGTTTTGATTTTTTTTCTCTTACAGGGATGAGAACTGAGAGCAGCATATTGGTGTGGAGCTAGTGTGAGTGAGACCAGGTTTAAATTCAGTGACAGATTCCTGCCTCCCACCAACCTACTGCTCCAAACATGCTAATGTGTCTTCTGGGATTCTGACGCTGCAGTTAGGGCTTGGCTAATAATACAACCCATATATTCTTCAGCCTTGTGTCCAGGACTGCTATTCTAGCACAAAGTCTTGCACAAGAAAGTAGTAAACCCAACTGAGGAATTGATTTGGCTTCAAAGGAATCTGGCAAACACCCCTACTTTGGTTTTCAGCAAAATCATTTTTAGTTCTGGCTTCTTGGATTGCTGCTAAATCCTTATAATGCTCTGATACAACTGGCAACAGGCATGTGAGATTGTCATTATTTCACCCCAGCACTGCTGTGGAATTGTTGTTGTGAAAAGGGAGGAGATATCTTGAAATGTTTTGCATGTATTGCTACTACTCAGTGCCAGGACAAGCCTGCAATTCTTCTTTAAACTAAATGGAAAATGCTTCTGGCCTGAGACCTTCCTCCTTTCTGGATTTAAAATTATTTTTAAGAAAACATAGTTTTTTTGTCTAATCTTGAGCACTTTTGTAATTATATCTTAAGAGTATTTTTTCTCTGGATCTCTGTGTTTTCCTTTGCTGAGATCTTTGCCTATTAGGACATGACATATTCAGGGAACACGAAGACATTCTTTGTTGTAGAGGAAAACAATGCACCTGGCAGTAACATTATATATGTTATGGACTATCTAAAAAAGTCAATCCTGATTGGGGTGGCAAGAACAAACCCAGTTTCTGATGAGGGAAAAAAAGAATACTATGTCCTTCTTATTGCTGAATACGATGGTAAATAGCAAAGATATTTTGCTGTCCTTGATAGATATTGACAGGAAATGTAATTAAAACTTTATTTAAAGATTTCTAGAAGTTTACACTTGTGTGATCCTCTTTTTCTCCAGTGTCACGCTAGGGTAGTTGAACTGCTGATTAATAAAACTATATTAAACTACATTAAACCTAACTTAAAATTGGAGTACCTAATGCAGGAGCACTCTGTGAATTTTTTTTTTAAAATTATTTTTATTTTTTTATTAATTAGAGATACCTTTTCACTGTGTGCTGCTGACCAGAGCCAAGGTGAACTGTATTGATTTATAAATTGAACCGTGGGTGATTTTCAATCTCTATTCCAAAATGCAAAGTTCCTATTTTGAACCACATTAGCTATAGATGAGTAGTTTCAGTTTTGATAGTCATAATAATTCCCATATATATATTTATATATTTTTAAACCTTTCCACTAAAACTACTGGCTGTAGCTTTGACTCTGGCATCGTTTTAAAGGGGACATTACACAATTAGGAAGGGGGAATTACTTTTTGGTGGTACCATGACATTGAAGGCACTCAAATACAACTGAATGCTATCAAGATTTCTGTTTCCATTCAGAATAATGCAGAATTTTGGCTTTTATCACTACAACATAACATTTCTCTCTGCAGGATAGGCTGAATTCTGCCTTCTCCTCTAGATCTCTGCCTGTTCTCCGCAGATGCTCTAGGGAGAGAGGAAGCAAATGGACTTGAAATGAAGGAAGGAAGGAAGTTAGGAGAGTGGTTCAGGAAATAAGAACTTCCTYCTAGCTACACAGCTCTGGAGTTCTGATCAGTATTTTCATTAAAGACTCAAGTGATGCAGTAGAGGGATTTCTAGACTTATGAAGGACTTGACAGTTTTTTTAGATTTAAATTAGAAATCAAAATTATTTGGAAAGTTGAAGAAGTGACTTGGAAAAGTCAGAATATTGTCCAGAAAGGAGGAGTGGAAGTTCAGATTTTAGGCAGATTTAATCAACTTCATTAATGTTCGGTGTAGGAATTTGGGATGGTACCAATTCTGAAGGAAATCATCTAGCTTAGAGTTACAGCTGAGCTGGGTTAACAAGGGGTTGTTCAGACTAAATAAAAGATTGAGATTCATTTAAAAATGCAGAATAAGATGCTGCAAAGAGGGAGAGAATAAGCTGCCCTCAATGTGTAACAGTTGTGACAAGATCTTATGGAGTTATAGTGCAGCAAAACATATTTAGACAGAGTTGAGATAAAGCTTCCTGAGAAGGATAGTGGCATATCAGAATGAATTACTAGCAGGGGTTTTGGAGACTCCATAACTCTGCAGAGGAAATCTTGAGGAATGTAAACTATAGATCTGTCAGGCATGGTATAGATATCATGGTTCTCCCTTGGGGAAGGGATATGGACTAAAGGAATTCTCATGTCCAGTAGAGAGATAGATTTTTTTTAACTGAAGTAACTGTGTTTGGCTGACTCTTTTTTCTTTTTTTTTTTTCCCCCTCTCAGCTGCGAGATAGAGATTAAGAGGGTGGAGTCAGTAAAATCACAAGATAAATCAAGTGGAAAGGGAGCTCAGGGGGATCTCTTGGCCAACCCTGTTCCAAGCAGAGTCAGCTGTGAGCTTGGACAAGGTTACCAGGGCTTCAAACATTCCAGTTTTGAAAACTTCCAAGGATGAGGACACACAAGTAGCTGCTTTTGCACCGACCTGCTGCTGCCTCCCTCTCCCACCTGGTGAATGTCCATCCTCTTCCCTGTCCAAGTGCAGCTGAACCCCCTGCAAAGGAATTCAGCAGAGTTCAGCTCTATAAACCATTGCCTTCCTTTACAAAATGCTACACACAAATGAAAACAAGATTTTTCAGGCTTGTTTTTTCTTTTAATGTTCCTGTGGATGTTTTAGGAGGCACTGGATTGAAAACAATGTTTGTGTTACATGAAAGAATTGAGGAAACAATTCCATGGAGAAGACCACAGTAGAGGAAAACAAGATAAGCAGGTACTTTGGGAACCACTGATCAGTGGAATGAGTGGGAAGAAATGAATGTAAAATAGGACATCACGGCTAGTTTTTGTATCAAAGGAAAAATGATGCCTATTTAAAAATCGGTTTTTTATTATTTCTTACCCACAGTGCTTATTCTTCTGTTCATTATAATTTTTCCAGTTGTTCTGTAATAGGATTGCAATGAGCAGGTACTCTTGCTCATAAATGGATTAATCTGGCTTCCCCTGAAGACAAGGAGACATTTCTATTGATTTCAGTGGGAAATGAATTAAGTCCATTTTCTTTAAACTTGGCACCAGTCGTCATCACTTAGAGCTATTGTTCAGGAGATGGTAAGTAATAAAAAAGACAGGAATTAGTGTCTGATTGTGATGCCCTAACTATGCTCTGGATTTGATTCAAAATAATTTCATATTTGTATGAACTGTCCAACATATTGAATTGTCCTTGTCCAGGGGTTTCTTTTCTTTGTTTTGCTGCCATTCTGAACCATTTTATTTGCTTTGCCTTCCCATTGAGCCTTCAAGCTCTGTGGGCCCTCACTTTGTTTGTGGCCTCCAACAGTTTGTGGCCCTCAAATTGGGGATGGAGTTCTCATTGTGCAGTGGCTTTAATAAGTACCATCTGTCCTCAGGATGTTTCCCTGTCCAGACCAATCCTGATCTTTTGTTGTTTGGATGATCTAGTTTCCTTCTTTAGCAGACTGCTGAGTTGCAAATATCCACGCAAGTGTTCCCATTCCAGTGGGCTCCGCTGCTGGAGGCCTATTTTATCTAACAGCTGGCCGCACGTCATTGTAAAATTGTAAATGCTCAAAACTTTTGCTCCCGTTCCCAGGGGTTCCCCCATTAAAATTATTTTGCATTCACTACCTGCCAACAGGGCCTGTAAGTGAGCCAGAAAAGCAGCAGATTAGGCATAACTATGAATTCTGAGTGGAACAGAGGGGTTGGAGATTGAATTTTTAGCTGAAAAAAAATGGGCCTTTCATGAGAAACAAAACTGAGTACCAAGTGCTCTGTGGGGCCTTTATATTGAACTGTAGTTCACAATTAACACCTCTGCTGTTTTCTCACCATGGGAATAGAAATCCCCCAAAAAGTTCATTGTGTTAAGGTTTGCCCTCCACATTTTGGAGATCTTCTTCCAGCCAGATTCTCTTATTTCTGTAGGCAGAGTAAGTCATTGTGGCTTTCTATTTAAAAGGAAGCTGGGTATTAACTGCACCATTCCAGTCTTTTCCCTTGCCTTGTAATCAACGGATGTAAAGTTTTAATCCTTTCAGTTTTACAGACCTGCAGAAATAAGTAATGAGAAAAAAGCCTCTTGCATATTTTCACCTTTAAGTGCCCAGCTTCTCAGTGTGGTGAACAGACCGATTGTGTAGTACAGCAGATGCTGAGGTCTTTCATCCTTCATAAGAAGGGAGGAAAAAAATGTCAATTACACATTTGCAACCTGGAAATGTTTTCTATGGAGCGAAGCTATCTTTCTATAATGAATATTTACAATATGATTGTTTCAGTTCTTAATTATCACTAAGAGCATCTCTTCCATTTTGCTTCTATAACCTATGCTTGTGAGCATGGCAATTTGATYTTTCCTGAGATGCCATTTGTTGACACATACGAGATTGTGTTTCCAGTAACAGGCCATTTCTTTGAAATGGTTTATCTGTTTTCCTTTCTCCTGTGATAACTTGGCCTATGTGCTAGCAGCTGCCTGCTGATGTTGAGATGTGGTGTCACTGTTCATGTTTTGTTAAGCTGAAATAACTATACTTTTCTTTTAGTGTTTATTTTTGTTTGACAGGTGGGGAGGGAGAACACTTGCCATCTTTTATTTACTATTAAAGTTCACTTAATATTGTACTGTGTTGTCTTTGGAGCTGTACTTGTCTTAGGTGCTTGCTAGTGGAGAGCTGTTAAGAAAGAGATAATTGAATACTACTTCAGTTCTGCGTAGCTGTATGAGACCTGACACCAGTATATAAACACAGAAAGAATATTTTGGTGGTTGACATAATGGAAGAATTAAAATAGTCAAAAACAGGAAGACCAGGGCCACCAGCAACCTGTCAGTTTAGCCTTAACAAATGCTCCCTAGAGGTGTGTTTTTGGTGGGAGTCCCTAGAGGAGAACCTGAAAGGAAAACATCCCCAACTAAGTAAAGGCAGGGCAACACTTTCCCTCTTGATTTGTACTGGGTTTTTTCCTGCTTTCATTCTTGAAGAGACAGAATCAAAAAAAAAAGCCCAACTCCTATTCCCTTTCTGATAATCACCATATAAAACCAGTAGCAAGTGCCATGAATAACAGCTGTGTAACTGCTGAAAGGTCTGGGAACTGAAATATGTGGTGATGTATGATAGAACATCAAGTGATGGCTTTAAAGTATTATTGGGGATACATTTTCTCTTTCTCAACATAACTCAGGAAGAAAACAAGTAGAGGAAAAGTAATTAAAACAGGCTTTAAATGTGCTTGGCTTTTTTTTAAAGTGGAATTGAAATAAGAGCTTTACATGTGTGTGCATGTATATGTATTTTTCTTGGTGTTTGACAATGTAAACTTCTTGTGTTTAACATTCTGAATTGCCTGTAGTTTAAAATTCTTCAGGCAAGTGAAGGAAAACCTGCCAATATGATCATGCTGAAATATTAAACAAAATGGCATATTTCAACCAAATATAGATAGCAAGACATATAACAACATGTTAGGCTTTTTAGTTGACATTTCACTTCTTGTTCTTCCTATTTCACAATGCTTGACTTGAGCTGTATTCTAAATTTTGACAAAGCCCATCACCGAGGTTTGGAGATCCTGAAAAGAACTGGACCATGCTACAGAAAAAAAAGAAAGTAATTTTGGTAACATTTCTCTGGGTACTTCTTACATCAGAGCCACTTTGAGGGATGAGGAGTACACATGTGTAACGGAATACTTGTGAAAAAACCCCAACCTTTGGAACAAGAGAAATTTCAGGAAAAATCACTGAATGACTAATTTCAGAAATACTGAAAACCAGCTCACAATTGAACCAGTAAAAGACAAGAAAAAGATCCAGTGTTTGTCTTCCACATGGCTGTTATTGAAAATTTTGTTTGATGAGACATTCAGAATAATTGCCATGTTTTGGCACAGGCAATTGTTCAATGACTTTTGAATAGTCCCTCACACTTTACTTATAGTGACAGTGGTCACAATTCTTGACCTGTACGTGGATTAATTTCTTTTTGTTTGTTGACTCCTGAAAATTTCGCTTTCCACTCAAGAGTCAGAAAGGATGATTGATCACAGGCAGTATTGTTGCTCCTCCAGGTACATGATCATGTGCTTATGTGTTTCATGTTCCCGGAGGAAGAAATGAAAATTCTGCTAAAAGTGACCTTCCCCATGTCATCACAGTGTTATTGATGACAGACATGTTTCTTTTATTTGCTTGCCTCTACCATTACTGAGTGGAGGATAATCTGTTGGTGTTGCAAATCCTTCACCTGCCCAGTCCACGATATTTCACATTTTTATTGTAAGCCTTAAGCTAACCTTTCTGCTCAGACACTAGCTTGTCATAAAAACCCCAGACCACACATAGTTGATTGAACTGGGATAATATAGCAAGTGATGTTATTTCTTGGTTTTGGACTAAACATAGCAAAAAAAATTGCACTGAAATGCAGAATAAAATGCAACTTTTTTTTTTACTACATCTTATAGAATTAATTTTAGAATGTAAACGTACTCTTATGAACCACAGAGTTTTACGCATTTTTTCTATTTTCTTTCTTTTCAATATAAATCTTAAAATTGCATTCATATTTTCATGTGAGAAAAAGATAGATGCCCTTTATAAGTTACAGTCAGGGTGGCATTAAATATAAATAAACCTGGCAAGTACAGGTACCAAGATCAGTGTGACCTTTCACAACTTAAAATGCAGTTTTGTCCTTAAGTTTGATCTACACTGATGTAGTGTTATTAATAATAATCATGAGATTGTCTGTGCCTTCAAGAGAGGTTCTAAAACAAYATGTTTTTATAGCATCTCATTTGGYGGTTTCTGATTTTTTTTTGATAGGGTTCAACTATGAAGCTTTGCTTAAAAGCAGAGGTAAGAAATTGTTTTGAAATCTGACCTTCAAATACAGCCATAACAGGGACTTTGAAGAAAAACACCCCAAACAGTGACTATTTTGATAAATTGTGTGTGCTGACAATGTTATACTGTCTGATCAGCCCCTGCATTTTTTAGCAGTTAATAATATGGAAGTGTTATGCAGCAGTAGTGTTTAGATGCTTGATATGAATATCCACGTTGAACAGGATGGAGCCTATCTAATTGTTTCATGTGAGTTTTCAAAGTCCAATCATAATTACGAGTCTCAGCTGGGTTTGAAATACTGACTTGTAGGTGAGCTGTGTCACATCTCTCACGAATTTTTATTCCACTTAGAAAAAATGGAATGCCAGACGTCCTTTTTTCCAGACTCTTTCACTGAGTCAGAGGTACAATTTTCTGCAAAAATTCCCCAAAAAAAAATGTGGAGTTTTTTTTTAAAATGAACTACCTGGCATCTTCCATGTTTTTATAATCTAAAAGTGGTTTGTAAGTTGTAGAAAGTAGGGGTAACTGAAGAAAATATTGATGTCTTTTCTTTTTCATGGCTCTTTTCATCATCCCCACCATCAGTTGCTGTCACATGACACCTGCAATGAAGGCTTTCCCTCAGCAGTCCAAAGAACTCTCCACATGTCCGTGTGGAGGTCACTCATGTGGCTTACCTGGGAATGAATAATGCAGCTGTGAAGAGAATAACATCCTAAGAGCCGCAAATAAGATATTTGAGCAGAGTGACATTCCAGTGACGATTAAGTACAGCTGAACTCAGAACATATTTATTGCTGTATTGGTCCTTGAGGGGAAAAAAAAATGTCAGGAAAGGTGGATAATGTGATAGTGACACAGAGGATGAGTTATGAGCTATCCTTCATAACATTTCACCTCTAAGAGCTCTCCTTTTTCAGTTGTGGCAAGCCGTTGGTTTTTGGTTTTGTTTTTTTTTTTTCGTTTTCATACTTTAAGAAAACCTCAACAGCCCCAAATCCCTAACCAGAAACCAAAACAACAACAACAAAACAAAGTGAAAAAGCCCAAACCAGAAACCCACAGAAGAACCAGTTTTAACTCRCTGTTATCTAAAAGCCCTGCTCTGGCTCTAACTTGCAACTCTCTCCCTGCCAAGTTCTGTGTCCCAAAGTCAATGGGCTTTGAGGGGTGGGCAGACACCAAGTGCAGTCCACAGAGTCACTTGGTTGATATCGTATGGCTCAGTGACACCAGGCTGCTTTAGCTCACCTGAGAAGTCCTATATTTTCCAGAAAAAAAGAAGGAAGGTCTTAATTTCCTTCTTGGAAGACCAATGCAGGCTTGAAGAGATTTTATCCTATATCTTTGCTGTCCTTGTAGCCCTAAAGCAAAATTTATATAGTGGACTAGCAGTTTCATTTACTTGGTTGCCCTGAAAGATAATTGGATTATACAATATCTCTGTCAGGTAAATAAGACATGTCTGAAACACTGATGTTTTGTGAAGACTGGAAAAATAAAAAGGTAGAGCAACTATGGAATAGTAAGCAATGGCTTTAGAAGCAATGCTTTTTGAAGTGTCACAATGGTTTTCACTCTTTTTCTTACATATTTCCCATAGTTTCTATGCTTTACTTCAGTAAGACTGTGGCCTTTCCTATTTGCTATGACAATAACACTTCAAAAGGGCTTTTCACCTAGGAATGCCTAAACATTTTACAAATGCCTGTTAAATCTCATAGCATTGCTTGTCAGATTGMGGGAGATATTTATGGACCTTGCATATTAAAAGCATCTCCTAGCATACCATCAATAATTATGCTATTTTATACCTGCTCCCTTCCTTCTGAGCAGCAGAGATAGTTCATTCATTGTTCAAGATGGACAAACCTATTGCAAATGTGACTTTCTTCAGTTTCATTTGTGAGTCGTTTTTAAGCTGAGAAGAATCTTCTCGAATTGAGTCTGCTCTTCTCTGGCTTCCCGAGGCCCAGAAGAAATCAGATAAAGATATTTCATTTGGGGAATGTCACATTTTGGAAAACACCGTGGAGAAAGTTGTTTCAGGATTTTAATTCTGTGGAAATTTTCAGCTTTAACATTTTGGATGAGGCATAYGTAGAGTTTTCATGCAGTTTAAGTCTAGTTTCTGATCAGGTCTTGTTTCCTGTCACACGTTCTCATGGAGACTTTCAGTATAGTGCTGAGAATCATCAGAATGCACATGGTTAAAGGGGTTAAGGTTCTTCTGAAAGTGTTAATTCTGGCATTGCTTGATTTTTTTAAAGCTTTACAAAATTGCTCCAGTACTGTTGCTGTAGCTGTAGTTATAGAGGAAACTTGATTATATCCTCTGAACTCCTTGGTTTCTGGAATTTATGCTCCATTCCCACATCTCCAGAGCTTGCTGTCACCTGCAGAGCTCCCATGAAACTTCCCCCTCAGCAGATCACACCAATCCTTAACCTGGAAGGCAAAGGGGAGTCAGCCACTGGAATAACTGTATTTTCAGTGTGGGAGGTAGGGAGGGGAAGAGTGGAGCTCCTGCTGCTGCTGAGGGGTTTGGGTGGGCAGACTTGTGAGTGRGTGACAAGTTCACTGGTGTGAGGCAGAGCAGAACAGCTTTTTCCCGTCCAGCTTCGTCATTGTGACCCTTCTCCCTCACCAGCAGAGAATTTCCAGGAGATGTGAGATGTAGCTGGGTGGAGCAGATCACGGCAGTTTGAGGAGATGCAAGAGATGTCAGGCTATCTTGGGTGTTATTTTCAGCAGAACTTTGAAGTCTGAGGGTGAGGATCATATGAGATCTGTCAAGAATCCGCCCATGAGTCAGAGCATCTCTGTCCCAGCCAGATGACACCCAGAACTGAGTGAGAGTCATGTGTGCTCTGTGCATGAGCTGCTTTGTGGGTACTGTAGACAGACCTTTTCTATCATAAAACGGATTAAATCAAAACATTACAAGTTCCTAAATAGCCTCAAACAATAATAGCTCTATGTAAAGCAGGACAATTATCAGATGGATTTTCAAGACATGCTGACAGTCTTCTCACTGATACTCTTTCGTTTTCAGCCCTGAGGTCATATTTTGTCTGTATGTTTTGCCGAGTGCCTTATAAGAACTCTATAAATAAAAAGTTATAACCATGTGTTTGCATTTTCCTTGATTAAAATGCGATGTAAATGTATTTAAAATGACATGCAAATGATATGAAGGCTCCAGGCGTATTTTTTCCAGCAAGACCCTCTGCATTGTAAAGGTTCTTAACAAAGCAAGGAATTAAAAAAAAAAAAGAGAGGGGAAAAAAAGAGAAAAAATCAAGTCATTACTGGAAGCAAGAGGGCAATGAAGGAGACTTTACAGTTATAAAATGGATTTAGAAAAAGGAGGCAAGACATGTTGGTACAGAATTCACTTTTTCCTGGTGACTATCATAAGGAATTAGCTACATCCTTGGGTCTTTTGCTAAGTAGCTTTGCTAAGCCTTTGCTAAGGCTTGCTTCAGGAATCCATACTGTAATGCACACCGTATTTTCTACTGGTTAGAGTTTATGTGTTAGGATGGAATTAGCTGAAATATCTTTCTGAAACRTCAGACTTAGTATTGCAGGAATTTATGGTTTCAATGCTTTCTTGTCTGGTTTGACATATCACAACTTGGTGGTACATTAAATTGTGATAGGAACCTTTATGATACAATTCTGGCTCAGGGTTATAAAGTAAGAGACAAAAATGTGCCTTAGAAATGTGGTACACTATTCATGGATCTGTTTTCACGAAGGGGTGAGTACAAACTGTTAGCATGGGGTTTAACATTTCCAAGCCCTGCACCTTCTGCTTTATTGATGTCATACTTAGGCTATTTTTGAAACCATGTTTTCTTGTTTTCTGCTCTGTGTGTGTGCTTGCACGTATAAGGATGTGTGTATGCATATGTATGTCACTGTGAACTAGATGAAATGACTGTTCTTGAATCTCTAAACAATGGAAAACCAGATATTGCTGAATTACAGCCTTTAGACAATTCCTTACTGGATTTATATCTCCATATAAAAACATAGTCGGATGACATTCTCGAGTTCATTCTGCATGCTCTACACCTGCTCTTTTAGTTTGACTGCCTTTAGAGCTGCCTTTGGTCACTGACTTGGCATAAATAAGGCATCAGGATCATACTACTCAGCCAGTTTTGTAATAGTTTGCTGGAGGGAGGAATGGGGGCTGTGACTGATATTGTCTAAAGGCACTTCCTTGTTAACAAAACTTGCTAGAGCTTTCCTGGCTAGCATCGAAAATTCTCAGCAACCTAATACCTGCTGAAGGAGTGTAAGTCTAAGTCAATTGTTGATAAAACAGCTGAAGTTCAGAATAAAATACTTTGTTGGGTAGTTTTATTTAAGCAAGGACAGAACTGCGATCCTGATTTTAACATTTGAATATTCATTTATCCCACCACTAAGCTAAATATCTGTGATGGCAGCAGACTGTGCATTTAAGAAAAGAAACACCTTTCCTGGGGCTGGAAGATTTAGAAAGGGAAGATGTGACCTTTGAGATCTCTTTCTTTTTGCCCACAACAAAAGGCTCAGCACTTCTGAGATGCAACAGGRTATGTCAGATGCAATGTGCCGCAGAGCTGATCAGCTTCTGTGGCAACTGGATGCACAAGTTAAGAGCTGACTTGGCAGGTACTGTTCCCAAGGCACTTAATTGTTTCTAGCAGCTTTTATTTTATTTGCTCTCTTTCAACAACATTTTTCCTGGGTGACAGAGAAGCCAATGCAAATATGCATAATGGGTATTGCTTTAGGTTTCATTCAGGACACAGGGCTTGCCTAACAGTATGTGAAAACTCAAAACATTTCCCACAGCTCAGACTGACCTGAAATCACAGCTGTGGTAAGAATTGGCTTTAGACAAGAATAAATAAACCCTCAAGAGAAAAAGCCAGGTTATGCGGAAGGTACCTTCTTAGGTCAGCCACCACTAACCCGAGAGAGATTAGGAGAAATTCCTTTTATGATTTAGTGTGGTGTTCTATTTTCTCCCCTAAATGCTATCTTGATTAAATTAACTGGGGAAAACCTGCCAAGGTCTTTAAGATGTATAAAATAAGGTACGCCAATAAAGTCGAAAGGTATGTTAGTAAAGTTCAACATGTTTGTACTAATAAACTCAGTGATTCAAGAAACTCACACTTCTGTAGCCTTTGAATGAGAGAACTTGTTCACTAGGTGTGAGTGAGTCACATTGCATGCATGTCCAGACATTTCAGGTTTTATGTGCATGAGGCTAATGTTAGAGTGCTACTGAGCTCATACGGAATGTAGAGGGGAAAAAAATTCCTTACCAAGCTTCGTGTGYTTTTGAGAGGAGAGGAAATATGTAGGGGAATTCATCAAATATGACCAGTATATTTAAATTGCTTGCAGTGATAACAGAACGAGATATTAATAACAGATAAAGAGCTTCTTAGTTACATACTTAAAAGCTTATTTAAAGAGCCTAGATTAGATCATAGATCAACACAGCCTCGCTGGAAAGAGCACTCGTCTTACGCATCGGGCTGCACACTGCAGCACTTAACTGAGACTTTGGTGAGATAAAGCTGTTTGGCTTTTAAGTCAACCTTGAGATGACTTTCCCTTTAAAAAAAAGAAACTGCTTTGATTATGTATTTGGTTTGCATGCTAAATAAGCTGCTCAGCTAAAAATATACCCCCGCAAGGAGCTTATGTCATCTCCCCCCAAATGTGTGACAGAGAGTGAAAGACAGGGAAGGCAGGAGAGGCAACATAAGAACCCAAGTTTTAATTTTTGTCAGGATGAATTGCAAAATTTGTATTAAATTACCTAATGCCTAGAAGACAAAGGCTTGAGCTTTTAGATGACAGCAAATCTATGACAGATGGAGGCCACACCTACAGGTGGCATGATCGTGTGCAGTGTGGGGAACTTTGTTCGTTCTGTGCTGCTTTACACCAGTTCCAACGCTCATGTGCGAGCCTCATGACCTTCCTACTCATTTAAAAAACCCACGGCAAAGTCGGGTATAAAACCTATGGCACCTGAGATTGACTCCTTCAGCCCACTCCCACTGCACCTTCACAGCCAGGTGCAGACTGGGCTGTGCCGGGCCACAAGTTGGATCCCGTGGGAGTGGAGCTGCTGGCTGACCCTGTGCCTGCAGCCAGCACACGGGGAGCAGTGACAGGTAYGATAGATGTGCACTCCTTGCTGCCCTGTTTCAAAGGGATGTGCCCTCCAGATAAATTCAGGCCCTGTCAGAGCTGACACCCTTCTCAGGAATTAACAGGAGGCAAAGCTCTCAAATGCCACRTTCCCAGTAAATTCTCCCAGCTTTTCATTATTTCTCTGGTTGTAGATACTTACCCCAGGAGACCCCAAAGGACCTTTTTATTGTTCTAAGGAACTTGTTGGAGCAATTTAAATAGATAGGAACACCATGTTCTCTGGATGGGAGGTGAAGGAGCCATGGTAGGGCTATTGTTTTACTCGAAGGTAAAGCCTGAAAAATAGAGGGTGTTTAAATTTAGAATTCTCCACCACTGAACAAACTCCAGCTCTGCCCAAGGACTGTGGAGACCAGGGCAGTTTTCAAAGGCCTATTCTATTCTTTTTTTTTTGGTAATCTGCTCTACTAAACAGAGATCAGAAATGGAAAAGGAAACCTCAACAATGCAGCCCAGCCCCTGGGGAAGAAAGACTGATTAATGGACAATTTTATGGCTCATTTGTAAAAAGGGAAACTCTAGCAGAGTACTCTGTTTACTTTGTCTATGCGATTCATATCAGCATTTCTGGAAAAAAAATAAAAGATGTTTGAATATCTTGAATACTTTGGGAAAACAAGCAAATAGCTTATGGACATCTGCAAGCAAGAGTACAAACTACTGGAGGATTTATTACAAACATTGCGTGTACTGGAATGGTCAGACTCCAGCAGATTTACCTTTAGCCTCATATTCTTCCTATCAATTTATTTCTAAAGGTTACTTTGGAGTTTAGGGATGAGTTTATCTCCAAGAGAGGCAGTGTTTGCAGACCTATCGATCCCCAGCTAGTTTGAGGGGCTTAATGACACTTTGGATTCTATATGTATCTCTTTGTGTGCTTGTGCTACTTTGGATTGATTTGCTGCACTGCTGACTAAATCTGGAATTAGAACAGCAGCAGAAGGCAATTAAGCATTTATGGACCACAGTAAATTAGTTTAAGAGGCTCTGGCTTCTTTTTTCTGAAGTTTTGATTCATAGTTACCTATTCCAAATCCCCTATTCCTCCCTGGAAAAAAAAAAGAAAAGAAAAGAGAAAACAAATGAGAAGAGTTAGATTAGCCTCTGCCAGCTTGTTTGCAGAGTGGCTGTCTTTGGCACTGAACTGACAGGACTGGGACTGYTGGATTGTTTTCAGATGTGTTATGGCTATTGTGAGACGTCAGCTGACTGGGAATTTCACACTGGGAAGAGTAAAAGGTGAAAGAGAAACATCAGAAAAAAGAAGAGATTACAAAAGGAGGCTGAGCTGGGAGAATACTGGTAGAAATGAGGTATCAAATACCTCCTAAATTTTGCCAAAAATAGCAAGCAAATGATGTAAACCACAGAGGAGGATAGTCTCTTTAAAGCACACAGAGATCAGTATGTGAATGTGTACAAACATACGTTACATACGTGTGGTGAGGCTCAAGACAGTGCAAGTGCTTTGGAGTGAAAAGCTGTACTGAAAACTTTTCTGTTTAACACCACCACCTCCTGCATCATGGACATTAAAATTAATTTAATGTTACACTTGCTCCTCTTTTGGTATTGTATCTGAGTTACATTTACTTTGCTGAAAAGTTGTAGACTGCCCCAAGGTAAATGTGAAACCTGCAGTAAATAAATAAATAATTAGTAAATGTAATAAATGCTTAGTAAATATACACAGAAACTGTACATTTTGCAGATGTCTTTATTTTCCATAGATTCTAGCTGTGATTGGCATATTTTCACAGAACAGGGGAGGTTGGAAGAAATGCCCAGATACTCTTCAGTTCAACTCCTCTGCTCAAAGCAGGATCAGCTACAGCAGGTTGCCCACACGTAACCAGGATTTTGGTTATCTTCACAGCCTCTCTGGGCAGCCTGTTGCACTGTTTGGTCCCCCTCAGAGAAAAAGTGTTCTCTTATGTTTGAACGGAATTTTCTTCTGTTCTATTTGTGCCCACTGCCTCCTGTCCTGCCACCTGTTACTGGATATTACCAAGAAGATCCTGGCTCCATCTTCTTAATCACTCCCATCAGGTACCTATTTTTACTTGCCCTCCCTTCTCCCACCCACACCCCCCAAAGCCTTGTATTCTCCAGGTTGAACAACCCCAGTCTTCTCAGCTTCTCTTTATCTGCAGGTGCTGCAAGCTCTTAGCATCATCTCCATCATCCTCCACACAGGATCTGCTCCTGTGTCTCCCTGTCTCCTGTCCTGGGGAGCTCAGCACTGGGCACAGAGCCCCAGGTATGTGCTGGCACTGCTTATCCTAACCTAGCCAGAGAGGCTGTTGCCTTCTTTGCTGTAGAGTTGCACTGCTGATTTGTGGTCACCTTGGTAGTAGGAGCCTCAGGATTTTTCAAAAAACCTGCTTTTCAGCCAGTCAGTTCCCAGCTCATTCTGGTGCAAGAGATTATTGCTCCCTGCAGGAGGAGGACTGGGCAGGACTTTGTACTTGCCACTGTTGAACTCCATGAGATTCCTGTTGGCCCATTTCCCCAGCCTGTCCTAGGGCCTCTCCATGGCAGCACAGCCAGCTACTGCATCAGCCTCTCTGTCTAGTTGTGTATCACCTGCACACTTGAAAAAGTGCCCTCTGTCCCACCAGGTCATTCCTGAAGATGTTGAACAAGGTGGGCCCCAGCCCTGCCCTCAGCCGTGGCAAACAGCACCAGTGACCAGCTTCCAGCTGGACTTTGTGTCCCTGCTCACAGCTCTGAGCCAGGCACAGCAGTTCATTCCCAGCTCACCTCTCTGTCCCTTTCTCTAGTCCATATTTCATCTGTTGTCTGTGTGGATATGATGGGAGACTGTGTCAAAAGCTTTGCATAAGTCAAGGTAAAAAACATCGCTGTTCTCCCTTGCCTCTCTGCTCTAGCCGTGTGATTCTAACTGAATGCTGTCAGGTTGGTCAGGAATGATTTCCCATTCATAAATCCATCTGATTTCATTAGGGACTATAGTTGCATTTTGGAAAACAAACCAGGGAAACATAGGAGATGAGGTTAAATTGGGAAGATTTACATCTAATGTTAAATTTTGACATACTGGATTCTCTACCTGAAGCTCAGAATAGCAGTGCCATACACAGAATCTCCTATGATAACATCCCAAGAGGGTCTACGATATGTGTTATCTGTTTTCATACCCAGCACAGCTGAGAGCTCATACCTGACTGGTGGATTTCCATAGTGTGCTTTATTTCAGTGGTTCATGAACACCATCGCTGAGATGTACTAAATGTCTGTCTTTCCAGCCCTTTCATGACCTGTGGTCTCCTTTGACCCCTTGGTTTCGGGGCTGCCTTACCAATGAATACCTGTAGTATTTTCTTTCTTGTAAGGTCACCTTATCTTACCAGACCTCTACACTTTCCATTTAGCCTAATTTTGTATATGTTTGAACAGTGAATTCCTTAGTCTCTTGGCAGACAATTTAATTGGTTAATTGAGCTTTGTTACTCTTTCATGCAACAATCACAGTTGCCTTTGAGGGATTGTCCTTGCCTGTTGTACAGTCTTGTACATTGTGGAGATTTTGGCACTGATAAAATGCTTTTGGCCAGACTGGATGTGTGTTATTTACTCCTATTTCTTCGGAGGCAATTATTCTAAGGTTGACTGTAGCATCAAACAAATAACCAAACCTACAAATGCTTCTGATCAGCTTTTAGCTGTCTGACAATGCTGGGCTTAGTGGCATGTGCATGTTATTGGGCACAAGCCATTGAGCTCTGGAGGGGATTCAGAGCCAGAAGTCAGCAGCTTAAATGGATTGGCCAGAAGACAGGAACTGAGCATTTCTCCATTCAGCACTGTGCGCTGTGAGCGCCTGTGAAAATCTGCCCCTCTATATTTCCACGGGCATTTTAATGCCTTGGGGTGCCATTTTTCAGAGCAAAATAACAGGAAATCTGTGCTTCTCATCATCTTCCAGTTGCTAGATATTGGAAATATCTTGAGGACAAGATCTCCTGTTGTTTCTTCCTCATAAGGGACTTTTTGAGGAAAACACTATCGTGGAAAAACACGGACCCATACAGCACCACAGCTACTGAAATAATTCATGTTACGAGGGTTTCTTGTGGGGTTCTGTATGCAAGCCTTGTTGAGCAAGATCCCTTCTGGGTGGCCTTTGTCCATCTCCCAGTGTTTTCACGACACATCTTTTACTGCACAGAGTAATTAAAGGCCTTCACCTTGGAGGTTCAGGAAGAGTGGAAGGAGGTATTGCCTGAACGATGATATGCCCGACACTTTCGTTCCTATCACTCTCCTGATAACCTCAAGCTGTTAAACTCCAGCTAACCAATCAGTAGAACAATTTACTACCTCTGTGTCATTTTAAGTGGGCTGTCTGGCTGGAGCAGGATGTATTCAAATGAAAGTTAACAAAGTATGTTTTCTTTTGAGGATTTGTCTGCTATAAAGAGCTTGAAGGGAACTTTTGAAAGGGCATTCTCATCCCCTTACAGCTGAAATATCCATTGTACCTCCCAGAGCTTCAATAACTGCAGTTATTTTCATTTCTAGCACATTTAGAAACAAACGATGTTGAATCTACTTTATTTGATGGGAGAGGTTCATAAAGAAATGGCAAAGGGCTTGCATTTTTAAAATATTTGGCCTTCAGATATCCTCTTCTTTCCAGATCCTTTAAGCCATGCTCAGGTGACCCTTACAGGCTGAGCAGCAGAACCCTGCTGGGAGAGAGGGGCCCAGAGCTGCCACAGCCTCCCTTGTGGTCCCTGCCGATCAATGTCTGCTCTCATTCCACAATGGGGCTGGACTGTCTTGGCAGGGAAAGCTTCATGGGATCAGGTATAATCCCCTGAGGAAAACAATTGTATACAATAAGAACTTGAAAGCATGAAAGGAAAAGATTTTCAACTGCTCTAAGCAGAGCTTTATTGATAAAAACTGCATCTGCCACTTTTCTCCAGTTAGTTTTCTATTATGCGAAAAACTGTAGGAAAGCAAGGCTCATGTTATTCCATGAGTGAGCTTGTCCCGTGATTGAAAAATAAAATAAAGTTATTTGGCTACAAACCTAATATAACCTTGATGGCTGAGTACAAGGTATTTGTTTTCTTGGGCAGACTTCTCATATTTTCTCCTCTCCTTACTCCAACCCATCTGTAGAAATGCTTTCTTGTTSCCTCAAATCCTGAATGTTGCAGATTCTGAGTGAAAGACTTAATTCAAATCCTTTTCTCCCAATCTTCTGTAGAAATTCAAGACTTGTTGGTTCAGAGAACAGGGGTTCTTCCTCTCTTTCCTCTTCTTTTTCTTTCAGGATGATCATGCTGTTGAATTTTAAAACTCACTGTTAGCTAACAGTGACATGATGGTGAAATACCTATTTACTTTTTGTGTGACTGCAGCAGGTTGTTTCCCCTAATAGAAAATCTAGAAACTAAGCAAGCTACAAGTTTATATTTTTTTTTCTTTGTTGATGAGAGAGCCCTTGAGGATATTCTTAAATGCTAGTTTATAGAATAGCCAAGGCCTGCAGGCAAACGTTACTCATAAAAGGAGAACATTGCACTTGTGCCACATGTACCTGAAGTGTCTTTCTGTGTGACTGGGCTGCCAATAGGAGTTTCCCAGACACCATGCAGAACAGCAGCTGAGAAAAAAAGGCACTAAACTGATCCTTTGTCTGCTGTGACTGCCTTGGAACTAACTTTATAGCCTTTCATTCTCTTTCCCTCACAGCTCCAAGCCTGCTGTGCCCAAACAGGAGAAAGGCAGCTGCCTGGGCTGCTCTCCACGCTGCAGGTGATGGGCAGAGCCAAATTGTTGTTCTTGCCCCCATTCAGGGTAAGCCCCTGTACACAGCTGAGAGTGTTTGCTTTGGGCAGTGTTGAAGCTTGTAGGACCTTGATGTTAGGGCATGGTTCTGCCTGACCTTTATTCAAGCCATATTTTTTTAACYCCACGTGTAGATTCTCCTGGTTAAATTATTGGGCTTTTCAAATCTCCCCAGAAAATAGAAAATGAAGCTGCATTTTGTCTCTCTCTAGCTAACAAAGCTCAAATTTAACATCTATTCTGCATTCCTTTAGTCTTAAAATCCTACCTGCTTCCAAGGAGTCTAAATGAGCCTGAAGTGCATTTAAGCTATTCTATTTAATCTCGGCTGTGAGGAGAGAGTTCAGGAGGAATGATGCTTTTGACATCTGTCACTTGCACGATCACCTTCCAGTGCCATTACCCTTTCTGATTAGAGAGTGATTTTAACTAGCAGAGTTATAGGGTGATACCAGCTACAGTGACAGATATATATCCTGGAATGCTTTCCCAATCCTGCTGTGTTTATAAAAGGGATACAATCAAGACAATGTTATTTTTTTATAGCCACATTTCTGGGAGGAATAAAACTCTGTTCTTCCCACAAGTAATATTTTGATATGCACATTTAAATTATGTTGAAATTACACCTACTAAATGCTAGAAGTAATAGATACACATTACTTTCACAAAAAGAAAATACTACAACAGGTAAGAACTGAAATAGGGCTGGGAAATTCAACATCATCAATGTATGATTTGTCATGTGGGGTTTTTTTTCATTCATTATTTGTGATTAAAGAAGTTCACAGCTTTTAAAGGAAATGATAGAGAACAGGATTATATCCTGTCATGTTGGTTATACCTCTTCAAAATCAGAGACAAATGAAACCCACATTTAAATTAACAATTTAATCTAAATAGTAATATTTAATTTAAATAAACTAATAAACTAAACTAATAACTAAACTAATATTTAATTTAAAGAAACTAATAAACCCACATTATTTTAAATATGAACCAGTTCTGAAAACAAGGGGACTGTAAAAACACATSAGCTTCAACAAGCCATGGTCAAGTAACTCTGGCTTTGCAATGAGTCAAACCAAAGCTTCAAATCCAGACATTCCTGAGCACTGGAACATTTAAGATAGGAATCTGGCTATGAATCTGTCACTTGATTCTGTTTTTCAAACAAAGGATAAACAACTTCATCCAGAGTAAAAAGCACTGGGAAAAAAGGCAGAATTATAGAAAAGGAAAAAACAATGTTGGAGGCCATCAAGAGCAGTTTAAGTGTGATACTCCTTACCCTGTCACATGCACAGGTGTCCATCTGACACTCGTCTAAGGTGAGTGCAGTGATGTCACCTGACTGGGCTTTCATCTTTGTCTCACACACCTGGTACGTACAGACTTTGCTATGTGACAAGGGAAGATGTTTGCATCGCTGGTAAAGAAGGCAAAAAGGAAGAGACTTTGGTCACTGGAGCGTGAAAATTCCTTATTGGTATGTGGGGGTATGGTGACCTGGGAAGAGCGTGTCCCAAGGATGTCTTGGAAAATGGACTTCCAGGTGACTTCTGGTCCATGGGTCATTAATCAGGTCTCTGCGGTTTTAGCTGACCATCACCACAAAATTGGCTGATATCTGATCAAAAAACACACCAGGGACTTTTATCTTCCACAACAAGACCCGATAACCCTGTTGGAACACGGAGAAATTTAGGCTGTTCTGCAGCTGAGCCTTTCCTCAAGCCCTAAGAAGGATGGTAAGACTTCCAAGAGCACTCAAATCGCACATGCATACTTAAAGTCAGCTGATCTTTCATGGAAATACTATGGCAATGTTTGATTAGCTTTACATCTTTCAAGCATTATAAGAGTGCATAATTGCTTGTTTTCCTTGAGTGTCAGCAGCAGCCTTTTTAAGAGGGAAATTTAGTAGAAAATTTAGAAGGAAAGCTTTTAAATTTAGTGGAGCAAGGAGGCCAAACTTATCTTTGAATACAGGAATAGGCTGTTGTTATATTTCCTAGCTCTTCTCAGCCTAAACAACATCTAAGATCAAATCTTGAGTGCTCTGCAACAAAGATAATGAAGCTTAGGAGCTTAGAAAAAATATTGGCCTCAGGAGGAAAGGGCTGTACAGCATAGCTTGTTCCTCATTGAGTTCTGCTAAAAGCTGGCTAAAAGTGGGGTTTGAGTGGTTCCTTGTTAAGTAGTAAAAATGTCATTTTGTAAATGACAACTTCTCCTGCCTTTCCTCTGCTCTGAGATGTGCTGAAGCCAATAGAAGGATTCCTGTCACCTCAACTGAGTTTGGGATTGTGCCATATCAACAGTGTGGGAAACAAAGGCAGTCTGTGTCTGGTACTCAGGAATGAGGAAGAGACACCTGTAATGTGGGTCTTGTTGCATTGTAGTTTTCATATCCTTTTCACACGCTCGTTCTTTATTTTCATGCAATTCAATGCATATCACTAAAGGCAGCTGCACTCAGGCGAAGAGCGGCAAGGAAACGGGAGGAATTAGTCCCGCAAACCGGTGAACATGGATTAGGGCAGAGCAGACTCAGAGGAGGCTGGAAACACTGTTTGYGCTAAAAAGGCCATTTGCTGGTGCGGCGTGCGTTCGCCGCTGCCGGGTGGCAGGGAGCCCAGCGCCTGGCTGGCTTTGGCTCCGGTCAGAGCAGTGCCGCACAGAAGGTGGATGGGCTCCCCGTGGCACTGGGGGCACTGCTATCTGCTCTCCACAGCCTGCACGGAAATGGCACAACCCCCCGGGGACCGCATTCCGGGGGTTACTCCAACATTCGCCAAGCCCTTTTTCCGACCCGGCTGCCGAGTTCCCAGGCTTCCTTTATGCTGCTTTTAAAGAGACTCACTGCGTTCARCAAGGTGAATCTCACTGTTCCCTTCACCCTCTGGGTTCGTACGTGCTCTGTGTTAAAGCCACTGTGAGGAGCTTTCCTGTTCGCTTGGTAAACCCTGGGCTGTGAGCACTCCCTGGACAATTAATTTTTGTGGTGCCCGGGGAGCAACAAAGCCTGAGAAACTGTGTTTTTCTGTCTCCAATTACACTCATTGTGGTAGCAAGGACGAGGGAAAAATCACTAAAATAACTTGATCCAAAGCTGTTTTGGCAGRATTCTTCTGCGATGAACTGCACTGTGTTTACTACTGATTTGGGATGATATGGGGCTGCAAAGAGCCTCAAAAACCAAGAAGTTGGAGCGAACAGGTGAGTCAGGCTTCCTTAACGTGTCACAAGGACAAAGAGGGGCAGCTTCACACCGAGCATCCATCGTGGAGGATCAGCCTCCCAGAACTGCTGTCATTAAATGCATTGTTGAGTGAAGTAYCGTTTAAAACAGCTGGACAAGGCAGGAGGCAGGCTGCTCCAGACAGTCAGCAGGTGCAGAGGACAGCAGGAGGGCAAGAGAATTTGTTAGAAAGACTGCCATTAGTGATACTTTTTAACTGGTAATTTTATTAGTGGAAAGGCTTTTTATTATTATTGTTTTTTCATTAGAAATAAGAGTGCTTGTGTGTGAGGCACATTTATATATTGTACCCTAGGACTAGATTTGCTCASAGAGTCTAAAAGAGCATATTGTGCAGTACCTAACATGTTTGGGGCTTTCAATTGCATTTTGTTGCCRTCTCAGCGAAGTGTTTTAGTTGGAAAAACTGACTAATCTGTTATTTACCTACACAGTAAATAGTTTGACTTTTCTACATCTAGGACTGTGTTTTGGAAGGGAAAAAAGAGTGTTATGAGTGGCGCTTTTTTGTTACTTTCCTAGTTAGTTTTGGGGTTTCGATTTTTTTTTTTGTTTCTTTGTTTGGATTTTTTGTTGGTTTTTTGTTGTTGTCATTCAAATGCTGCTTCAGGTGTCATTTTGGCAGCATAAATGCTGCCAAGTTAAGAAAAAATAAATCTGTGCTGAAGTTCTGTAGAGAATTCCTGCAGGATTAAAAGGGTTATAAGAGTCTCCTTCCTCCTTTTACATTCATACATTTGGCCTCATAAACATACATTTTCCTCTACCAGCACTTCAACAAATCTCCTTTGCTTTTCAACAAATCTCCTTTGCTGAAATTTTGTGAATGAGTGCTGCACTCTGAAATGTCTGTTCATACAGGTGCCTGCCGTGTAGGACTTCACCAGCTGGGTGGTTAAATGCCCTTCCTTTGCTGCAGCCTGCAGGCTGTTTTACATTGCATGAGAGAAGTCAAAAAGTCAATTAATATGCTGACCAAGACAAAATAGTTCTTTGCACCTATAGTCATTCCCAGTGTGGACTCTCTTAKGAGAAAATTATTAATAATAAGTATGTTGTAGGCCTCATGTCATCTCTCTAGGAGATACTTAATCCTACAAGTTGGATCAAGAATCTAATTTGCTTTTAATCAGATGGGATATAGCTTTGTGTATGAGGAAGTACTGCTTAATCTCTTTGCATTCTGGTGGGGAGGCCGGGAGTCCAAAAGCCATTGTGATTTGAGGACTCATTCAGTGTTGGTAGAAGTGAATAAATTCAGTATTCCAGGGACTTAGCGTGACTCCCGTGGTTCCCTTTGGCTGTCCCTTTAGAAAGTGTTTCACTTAGATGCTCAGAAACAATCTGGGGAGGGCGAGCTGCAGGAGAAAGAGCATTAATGGGTCACAAGGCAGCTGCTTTTCCAAGGACTGCCTTGTTTTGTGTTACAGACCGACAGCTTAGCAGAAGCGCAGGTGCAGCCTCAGGTGTAAAGGCCACCGCACGCGCAGGATGTGCTGCACGGCCACCCCACACACACCTGTGCATTCCCAAACCCGCAGCCCTGCACGGCCACCCCACACACACCTGTGCATTCCCAAACCCACAGCCCTGCACGGCCACCCCACACACACCTGTGCATTCCCAAACCCACAGCCTCTGCTGCACCCGGCGGGCTCTCAGTGCCAGGAGTGCCAGGGCTGCACTGGCAGACGTCAGCGACGCTCGGAGGAGTCACGAGGACACCAGGGTGGGTGGGTGACACTCAGAGTGAGAGAGGACTCCCTCCCTGTGAGGCTGCTGCTGGTTAACCTAAGGTCAGGCTTTTGCTCCGTGTGTCGCTGTGCACACCAGCAACAGTTCTTGGTAAAAGGCAAAGTGAAATCCATTTCTGTGAATGTTCTTCCCACCAAAGATGCAGATGTGATTTCCCACTGAATACTAAAAAGCGAACCGGGATCAATTCTGAACCCTGATGTCTTGGTGTAAAGTTTAAGTTTAAGTTTAAGTTTAGACTAAACACTATAACATTTTTTTTCTCTTTGTTCTAGGATTGGTAGGAGAATAAGATTTGGCCCATTAGACTTCATTTGCAATGTGTGGAGGCTGTTAAAATTCTATTTTAAAAAAAGCTAGCTGCAATCTGTCATTTAATTTGAAGAGTCCCTGCAGCACTGAGTTTCAGGTAAGAACCAATTAATGGTAATGGTATTAATGAACTTTTCCAAATGCACATTTCATTTAGCTATAACAAGATAGTTATCTCTGATACACTGAATATTAAATCAGCTATCAAACTGGAAGAGAGACTAATGGATCAGATAAATAACTAAATATATAATACTTTAGCCTTAATATGAGAGTTTTAAACTAAAGACTAACTGGTCATACTGGGCAAAAAATGTTCAAATAAACGCTACCTACAGAATTAGGTTGAGTACCAGTCCAGGGTTTTTTATATCAGTTGTAGTCTAAAATAGCTAAAGAATCATGTTTGATGACTCCTCTAGGGGACATGCCCAGGTGTAGACTGGAAGAAAATGTTACCTTTACTTCCTTTGTTATGAGCAAATGCTGAGCATGCTTGTAAGATAGAGGTTTTTGTCAAGATACATGTGCTAGATCAAAAATGTTCCAGCAATATAACAAAAAYTACATTGAATTGCTAAAGAATAGCCTGTATGTTTTATTATTTCACTCATAGCCCAATTTTGTGGAAGTGAATCCTCTCTTTCCTCCGAAATTATTTTTAATGAGCTTAATATAATTCCTTCTCCACATACAGCCATTTGTTCATAACCCTGGCCAGTGAATAAGAGAAAATTATGTATTCTTTGAATCATACCAGGCACAGCTATTTTCTAGCTTCTCAAGGGCATATTTGTATTAATTCTAGCAGCAGCCAGGCAAAGAGCCTTAGTGACATAGCAGGCTCAAAGTGTCCTTTGTGTGGTCAGGACCACTCACCCGTGTAAGCTGGGTCTGGCCATGGCAAKGCTCAGGCAGGACTGGACACTTCAGCTAATGTTGTGTGAGCAAAAAGACAGAATCATCTCCATGGATAACCTTGGAAAAAGGACAGGAGGAGAGATGAACATTGAAAATAGGKCTCTTTCACCCCAAAAAGGTCAGCCATTCCAGCAGAAGTGAAAGGAGGGGTTGTTCTGGAGAGCATGTCGTGTATGGCACAGAGCAGTCGCGCATCCTTGCCTCTCTGCTGAGGTGTCACACACTCAGCTGAGCTATGGATGTGCTGCAGACATGGTTAGATGTCTCAGCAGTGCCCGGGAAACACATTCTCACACTCATCTCATGGATCAAGGCCAGGGAGAACCGTCTGCTGTGTCCATGGCAAGCAGAGTGGCAGCACAGGGTGAGGGGCTCACGTCTCTTTCTACCTATTCAACTCAGCAGCTCAGCCCTCAGCAACCTGTAAACTTTCCCTCCTGCCAAACGAACTTTACCCCTCCACAAACAGCAGCTCTCCTTCTGGCTTTCTGCTGCCAGGAGCCATCTATGTCTTGCTTCTCGCTCGGTTTCTATATCTTTGTGACACCTTAAAGTGCTTAGCCCTGCTCCACCCTCTATCCCAGCTAAGACCTCTGATACTGCCAGTCGGTCATGATTTAGGTTTACAGAAAAAGCAAAATGAACTTGGTAACCTGCAAATAATCTTGTTCCTAATGTGAGAAAGCTATCACACAGCAGAGGAAAGYGTGACAGCTGATTAGATGATTGGCATAAAGCTGTTAATGGAAATCAGCTGATAAATGACGGGCAGTGCTTTAAAGGAATTCCCACCTTGTTGGTTCCTGAACAATGGCTAATGCATGAGCTTGAGTTGGTATCTAACTGATATCTAACTTGGCCTTTTGCCTTGGTTTTTTCATACCTAAAATGGGGACAGTAACTCTCCTACATCAGCCAAGTGTTGAAAGAAAAGAGTGGCACATTGGATTCACAACAAGTGGAATTGCAACAGGTGGTAAGCAGATTTACCTTATATTMTAAGAAGTAATCATAGAAGACTTACCAACAGATTTACTTTTAGGAAAGCAACAGAACAAATACAGATTTAAGAGACATGGGTTAACAGAAGAATATTTAATTCTCTCAGTTGACTATTTTTCATTACAGGCTCAGCAGGCATAATTCAGAAAAACTTCAATGACTTGTATGAAAAAAAATCATTAACTGAGAATCTGAATGGTCTTTCAGTATAGTTTTTAAATGGCTTACATGGAGAAGACTAAACAAATAGATGATTTCCTATTATATTAATTTTGAAATATGTAAGTTGGTGTAAAGTTTGTTTCTAACATTAATTTAAAGTGGCTATGAGGAATGTTCTTACCTAAATACTTATTACCAAGATGCATTGACAAATTACTGGGCTTAAATGTGATGCAGTAAGTGGGTCACTGACCTTTGCAATGGCCTCTTTGAGCAGGCTCTGTAGGAGGTGTAATCTGCAGGGAAAAGAGGAAAAGTGTTCTTAGATGTTCAGTTTGTGACTTATAGGGAAATCATGGTGCTTTGGTCCAAATTTACAGTCTGACACAATCCCTTACACTGAGACTGGGAAGGGACCTCTGTTTGCACTTTGTGAAGATATACAGGAAAAAGAAAAGGAAAAAGTGGTTTGGGAAGGTCTACTGTGTGGCTTTTAAGAAATGGTGAAAACGTGTAGAAGCAAGGAGGGCAGGAACACAGAAGGATCTTGGCTAGTCTGAAGCAAGCTTGTGCTGGGAACATCTCAAGAACTGTCTCTGGGTGCTGGGCTTTGGATCCAGGGCTGGAGAAGGGCTGGGCTGGGTTGCCTCTCCTGCAGTGGTCAGCAGAAGAACAGGAAGTCCTGTTCTGCTGCAGGAGCAAGGARGGAAGTAGGAAATGCCTGAAGACAAACGTCAATTTTTGCAGACTCTTAAATCTCATATTCACTTATGTTCATTGCATTCACACTGTTTTCACAAATTCAAAGACTGAGTGTGGGATGCTCATAGAGTGATCAGGGCTKTGCTTTTCTGTCCTTGTTTGCTTTCTCTTGATTATAAATGAGCAAGCCACTTCTATTCCTTTTGAAATTAAAATTATTTCTGTCAAAACAGACAACAGTGCTGCTTTTTATGCCTCAGGTGAGCTTTCCTCCCTGTATCAATACTGACTCAATAAGATTCATGCTTTAAAACAAGAAACCCCTTGGAAATGTACCTACAATAAATAGTAAAATACCATCCCATTGTTTTCAGCTAAAACACCATAATTGTTCTGGTTGCAACTTAAGAACAGCTTTCCTTGGATGAAGATAATTAAATTTCACTAATTGTTATGAACACTGCTATGCTTTAGTGAGTTTCTGCTCAACAAAATAGCTGGGAACAAGTAAGAGAACACCTGGAGGGGAAGATAGTTAATGGTGGGTTTCAGGTACTCAAAAATGCCTYTCTCACTTGGAAAGAAAACCTGAGCAAAATGTCTGGTAAACAGCATCAGTGGAGGTGGGCACAAAGCAAAGCACAGGAATGGCTCAGTGGACTGGCTACTGCCAATTAAATGCTTTCATGCACTGTCTACCTCAGGTAATGAAGTCTGGCTAAACCTTGAGGCCCTGGGCACCCGTTAGAAAAGACAAATATAGCTGGTAGGGAAAAAGAGAAACTCCCCTGGGACATCTTTGATTTAAACTGAATCACATGGCACGCTGCCATGCCAATGGTCTTTCATGGAATGCAAATAGGTCTGTCTAATGGAGAGAAAATGCACATCATTCATTTTAGACTATAATTAGGTTTTAATTTAATCAAATATTGGTACCAAAGCAGGCCTTGGAGAAAGATTCTGATATTAAAGCCTTCAAAGCTTCTTTGGAGAACTCTAAATGGTTTGTGTGGTAGTAAATCAACTTGCAAAGTGGTGACTATACAATGTGCGTATCTTAGCYCTATCACAGTCTATTATAAAACTTAAAACAGAGAACAAGTGGAATCCAGTCCTTTTATGAAAGAACACACTGAGTCGTTCCGTGAGTCACTCCATCTCAGGAAGACAATGTTTTTGAACATTGGCTTTTAGGAGAACAGTCAAAAGAACTACCAAGGACAGTGTGCAATTAAAGGTACTTTAATCCACATTTAGGGGCTAGAGTATATGGTATAGAATTATTAGTAAATAATGTTTAATTGCAGAGCAAGAGAAGCGAGTATGAAATTAATAATGGATCTACCATTTTTCATTATTATGGTCTTGTCTATGTGAGTAGATTTACATAGTCTTATGTTCCACTCTGGCTGGACTTTGGAAAAGGAAGAGATACTTTCAGGTTATGGAGTGTGTTGGATAATCTCCAAAATTATTTTCATCCCTGGCAATGTCCTGCCTTGTTCCTTAGGTACTGTAGCCCTTTGGCTGAACACAATTCAGCTGGAACTTCACAGTTTCTGTGGAGAACAGTCATCACTTATAGATCTAATTTCCATTTCTACATTACAAAAAAGACAAGAAAGAGGTGGAGAGAATGACAAATGTGCTTTAATAGGAAACATTCTCCTATTTTCCTTGATGGTTCTTTAACATTAAATCAAATTACCTGTGAGAGCCCCAAGTGCACCAAAAGGTCTTGAGAAAAACAGAGCTCTGGTTTTGGCTTTGTGTATGTTGTCATGTTTATATCACCAAATCTCTACAGGTGGAAATAGCTTGGTTGCTTTTGAGATGTTTACAAATTCATGTTAGACTGCGTTTTGGATCAATAGCAAATGTTTCTAGAGAACTCCTGGTTGCTGAGCTGTTTATGAGAGTCTTTAGTGGAAAAAGTGTCTTGCTTTTTCTGCAAAGAGAGAGCTTGGACGTGGCACTTGTAAGAAATGTTCAAATGTTTTGGTTTGTTGAGGAAGATTAAAAACTCTTATTTTGGATTGTTTCGTGGCTGAACTATATTCCCCTGAAGTGATGTATGGTCTYAGGGAAGGAATCATTCTACTACCTTGTGTTTTTAAAGCCTGAGTTTCCTGGCCAGAGTGTCCCTCATCTTTATTAGAAGCTGGTGTGTAAAGAACTCACTATTTTCTGATAGCTGCTTGATAGAGAAGGCTGGGGATTCGGTCCTGAGCTCATGGAAATAAGTAAGAAAACATTTTGCACTGGATCTTTCAGCAGATATTAGGTGTAGAACACGGAGAAAGTCAGTATATTTATTTTGTGCCTAATTTTCAATTTAACACCCAAGCTGTAACAGGTATTATATAATCTGTATTATTCAATTTTGTTGTTAGTATTAAAAATGCACATATTCAGTCATGCATATTAAATAACTCAAGCTCCCTTTAAATGCAATACTTTTTTTATGGTGGACAGCTCAAGTTTTTTTACATTGAGCTTAAGGAAAGAAGAGAGAGTAAGAAAACCCCTATATTTTCTGGAAACCATGCAGAAAACTAGCATTCTTTGATGAGGAGAATGGTGGGTATTGTTCACCTTGACTTATGCAAAGCTTTTGACACAGTCTCCCATCATATCCACACAGACAACAGATGAAATATGGACTAGAGAAAGGGACAGAGAGGTGAGCTGGGAATGAACTGCTGTGCCTGCCTCAGAGCTGTGAGCAGGGACACAAAGTCCAGCTGGAAGCTGGTCACTGGTGGTGTTTGCCACGGCTGAGGGCAGGGCTGGGGCCCACCTTGTTCAACATCTTCAGGAATGACCTGGTGGACAGAGGGCACCTGCTGCAGTGTGCAGATGGTACAAAACTAGAAAGAGTGGCTGATTTTTGTACTGCCTGTAACCTTTAAATAGTTCTGCCCTGTGGCAGGGTGTTTCGGCACAGAAGGGGTGGTCTTCATAAATAAATGCATAAATACTGCAGCAAATGAGGGCTACTGTGAGACTTCATCTTTGGGTCTGGGCCTCAGTTTAGGAACTGATTTTGTTTTTGCAGTGCCCGCTGATCTCAAGGGAAGGCTTTCACTGGTTAGGAAGGCAGACTCTAAAAGAGTTTACAGCAAGGTGGATCTGTAAGTAAGACACAACAAACTTCATCTGTAAAAAGAAAAAATTCTGCCTTTATTTTGCATCACTGACAAAGGCTTATTGACTGAGCAGCCTATGGATATTTGCTGCTCCTTCTTGTACTAAATTGTGACTAAGCAGTTTATCTGCAAGAGGTGTCAATTTAGCATCATCTGGGGTAATGTGCTTACTTAAATACCTTCTGAGTAATTAGGAGATTGCTCATTAGTTTGCCACTGTCCCCAGCAGAAATGTTATGGGCTCAGTTTGTTGGACACTGTTGGGAGTTGATTTCCTGCCCTGCATTGTTTTCTGCAAATTGTGGCTTATGAGGGCATGGGCTTTTACTGTAATCACAGCAAAAGTAAACATTTTAAATTACGACAAACAAAGTTCGGTTGTTAGGAAGAGAACCAGTCAAGCAGGAAATGCCAAGCAAAACAACATTCTTTGRGCACCCGACATAAATACAATTCTCCAAGCAGCCTGTTGGGTCCTGCTGGCTGGGGTTTCCCTGCACTTGCTCCAGACCCCAAGTGCAGGGTTTGTGATCCTGGCTGAGGTGTATAAATTCTCATCTTGTATAGAGCATGAATCTCAAACTTTGTTTATTTTACGTGGCTACCACTTTTAGCACGCTCAGAAGAGCAGGGCTGTCCTGAGGCTTGCCCCTGCACTTGGGCTCTCTAGGAACTCCCAGAAACTACAACATAAACTGGGACTGTTTACATTTGGAAATGATGTGGTGTATCATTTCAAATGTAGCCTTCCAGTTTGTTCTGAAAAGTTCGTTCTACCATTGTTAACACTAAAGCAGTTCTACATGGCATAAAAAAAGAATCTTCAATTATTAACTTGCATTCTTATACATTAAAAAATGTTATTTGTTTCAAAAGCATATTGCCACTGAAATCAATCAGTGGAGATGTGAGGCAGGGTTGCTGCTAATTTTTATGGAATTATGAATTTGTACATGTAGAATCAGGGCTATTGTTTCCATTAATAGTAGACCTGTGGGATTGCTACTGATGGGCAAAACACCTCATTGAAAGAGGCATTAAAAGCAGTTCTAATCTAGTTTACTATACTTGCAAAATTTTAGTCTGATGCCATGTTGATTTCTTTGCTGTTAATGTGATTAAAATTCCTTCCCCCTGCTGGTCATCATATTAGTGATGGAGATGTCTCCTTAAATTAGATGAGAGGGGTAATAAGCAGAATGCCAGTACAGAGCCCCCACTCAGCAGAAGCATGGTCTGTGCAGTAACACTGATRCTTCACCTAAAGATCATCACTGAGGACACCTCAGAGCCTTTACTCTGTAGCAGAACCTTGAGGCTACCAAAAATGGGATCTGAGCCTTCACTTGGGATCTGGCCCCATGAGGTTATGGTAATGTCTGAAAGTCCAGCTTGGCCAGACCACCTGGTGGCCTGTACTTACAGACGGGCAGGAGCGAGGTTTGGCATCTTGGGGGAAATTGTTTTTATTTTTACTTATTTTTTGTTTCCATAGGCTCCATTTCTTCAACGATTAGCCACCAATTGGTGAAATCGCCTTCACAAAGTCCCCGACCTGGGTGTGAACCTCACCCTTGCCTTCCCCTACTATCCTCACCTGACCAAATGCAGATGCATTTATAGTGGAAGAGCTTAAATTTCACGTTAAATTCCAAGGGCTTAACTAGAAATTTCACTTGTTCTCCTTTCTTACATTTTACATATATTTTAATTCCTGAAGTTTCAGATCAGCATATTTTTTCCTTTAATAAACACTTAAGTTTACAGCCTTTAATCTTTTTTTTATTTAAAACCACAAAGAAATGTACAACCTTTTATGAATTCAAATTAAAAATGAAGTGTGATGGAAATGATTTACAGTCACTGTAGCTTAGCAGGGGAAATATACAACTCCTTTGCAGTACATCATATTCTGCTCCTTTAATTTATAAGCAAGCTGTAATGTAACATATTAATCATACGCAGAAAATGTAGCTTCAGTTTGAAATATTTGTTGCAGCAGAACTTCACGCACCTGCAAATTATTTACTCTTAAAAAAGAAGAGAAAAGATGTGCAGCACACTCCATTCCATCCACGAGAAAAATGAATATATTTAGAAAAATCCTGCAGTAAATTATTTTTATATTTTTTACCTTTTCCCTTCAACCACTTTCACCTTTCCTGAGCTCAGCTTCCTGTGATCTTCCAGTCAGCTGTTCTGTCCTCTGTGGAAGTTAAAGGTGGCTGGACAAAAGAGAGAAGGATGCAATTCAACCTTGTGTCACAGTCTCCCGTTCAAAGGGGAAGAAGCTCCTGTTACCCTACAGAGGAACAAGTAAGGTCTGAACTATTAAAATATTTTTCAGTGGTCATATAAAGGATTGCTATACTCACAGATTGGTTCCTTTAACCAGTAAGATAGGCAAAGGTGAAAATAATGTGAAAAAATGTGCTAAATAGATAAATCCACAAACCAAGTTTACTGTGAGTACATCTAATATCTCACTGATAGTAATAGAAAAGGCAGTTTCTTTTTGGTGCAACCTCATGTTTGCAAGCACTTACAAACACTGTACAAAAGCAGCCTCTGCCTCTGTTAAGGATTGGAATCTTGCAAACGAGTGAAGGAGACTTGCAAACAAGAACTATTTGAAGCCTGATTTGCTTAAACTTATTCAAAGGGGGCGGGAGACTCAGGTGGGTTAGAGCCAACATTTCAGAGTCTGAGGGTGCTGTGGGTCTCTGCTGTTGGCTTGGGCTGTGGGTTTCTTTCTCTCTGCTTCCTGAGTGAACCTGCGTGGCTCGAGACACCAGGATGTCTTCACCTTGTGATAGCATTTCTCATGTTAAGAGCAAAATTATTTTGAAATGAGACTGGGAGGAGGGAGAAATCATGATATAAATTTTGCCTTTTGCCTCCTTTCCCAACCGGGATGGGAGGAACAGGGAGCGAGAGGGCAGCGGCGAAACTCCCAGAGGGAATGGAGAGTCTTGTTCTCACAAGTCAAAAGGCCTGCAATAATGARCCACTAGGGATAACTAAAAAGGAAAAACAAAAGTTACAGGAAGCCAAATGCAGTGCCTTTGGGCATGTAAGTTTGTGTAGAATGTGTGCAGGAACTTCTTTYAACTCTTTCATTCTGCACCGTTGGAAGGGTGAAGTTGATCTCATGTATTCCCTTGTACAGCCAGTACTCTATTATTTTTACTGAAATCCTAGAAATTTGGCTGATTCTTTAGCATCCCAACTGGCAGGAGGTATGGCAGAAGCCAGTTGCTCTTGCAGATTCCCATCAGGCTTAGGCGTTATCACTTCTGTGGGGACACCTCTCTGTACCAGGCTTTCTGCTGTGGSTAATTCTGATTGTCTTAAAGAAGAGGGTAGCTGATAACAACTAACAGAGTTGCTAAGAAATAGGTTTGTTTTGCTTGGCTGAACTTAATGCAGATCTGCTATTTGTCCCCCTCAAATCTGACCATTCCTTTCTCATACGTGCAATATACCAGCGAGAGCAGAGGACTTGTGACTCTGGAACCTTGAGGATTAAYGCTGCCAGATGAAGATCCAGGGAAATGGAATGGCTTCCTCTGTTCCCTGTAGCTAGGTTTATTCCCTTAGACCTCAGTGAAAAGTTGACATGTTAAACAGGGTAGGGTACTGAGGAACTGAATTATACAACTATTGGTTAAGATTCATAAATAAAGCAAAAGTTTCACTAGCTTGATTTCAGTGGAAAAGCCATTGCCTGGTCCAGTGTGCTTTAGAAAAATGGGATGTGTTCACTTTGGCTCAACATGGTGTTAACATGGTCGTGCAGGTACCTGACCTGGCTTAGCCAGGGGCAGCTCCCTGTCTCCACTAGCCTGCGTGGGTGGTGACTGTGCAGAGGTGACCGTGGAGAGGCTCCCTCCTGCAGCAGCAGCACCTGTGTGCTGTGCTCTCCAGGGCCTCGCACGGTTTGGCTTCGGTTCGCACTCTGCAATCCAACCCCACCCTGCTGCAGGACTAAGCCTTGAAAGCACGACCTGGGTCTGAAGTAGCAGCTGGCTGGAGCCCAGCAGCTCCTGCCAAGTCTGAGAGGCTTCCCTGTGAGGATGGGGAAGCAGGAAGAGAAAATGAAAGAGGAGGAGGGAAGGGGAAGAGCGTAAAAGGGATGGGTACATTTGACAAGCCTAATTGAAGGATTCAGAGACCTGAAGTCTGAATGCTTAATCTAAGAGATGGTATATGTTAAAACAAAAAGAAAACCCAAACCACCGCTGCCACCAGAAAACCCATATTCTCTCAATGCTTTGGAGTGAGTAGTGTCTGGATATGAACAGCTGACAATGCTTTTGCCTCTTCTCCTCTGTTGTGTCCTATTCCATGACATCCCCCATTGAGTCCACCAACACTGAAGCATTTTGATCCAGAGCAGTTCTTTCAGTATCTGGAGAAGTTTGCAAATTCGCACTGTTTTTTCCCAAGGAAAACAAAATGAAATTGTGAAATCCTCTACAAAAGCATCTTCCATCCTCCACATAAAAGGAGGATAAAAGGCCCAAGATATAAGTGATAACTTTGTTGTAGTGTAAGACACAAAACTCTATTATTAAACCAGTTTATTTATTAGCAAGCTCTTGTAATGAACCAAGCACATCAGATGTGGGCAAAACTCTACTAAGCAGGTACAAACTGAAATAATAATGAAGAGAGGCAAATAGCTTGACATTCAAATTACTGGCTAGACCAGCTTTTACTGTTGCTTTGGCTCAATCTCTAAATAGAACAAAGTAGGTTTGAACCTTTTCTTCACCTTTTCTCAAGGAAAGTTGGAGATACCTAGCAGTAATGGCTGATAAAACTAATTCTGATTCAGTTCAAATTTCTTGTTTCTGAAATCACAGTTTCAGCAAAATGTGGCCTTTTAAGTAAAAAGAAAAAACCTCATAGAAAAACTTAGTTTTGGACATTCTTCTCTTCCAACCCTCACCTTTACAGGTGCACATGTAGTTTAGAGATGCCCACAGACACCAGCTGTCGTATTGCTGCCCTGKCCCTGGGCAGTGTCCCTTGTGCTGTCTCTGCTGATCAGTATTTGCACCAGGGTTTCGCTTCAGATTAGTGCTGTCACTTTTGTTAGGGTACAGAGGCATTTTGTCAGCTTATTGTGCTGCAGTCTCTTATACAACACTTGTCTTAATAAAGAATATTGCTTGTTGACTTTGTCTAATTTGTTGGGGAGTGTTGGTGTGTTGTTAATTGGCCAACAAACCACCGCAAGTTAGCATATGTTTGTAGTTTTTCCTATTAGTGCTCTTCCCACAATGGCAATTTAGATCCCTCCTAAAGACCTCCAGAAATGATGACAGAACAGCTCATAATTTTCTTTGGTTGTTCTAAAAGCTAATCATGTGCAGTTCTGTCTTATTTTTCATTTGCTGTATGATATTTTAAGAGACTTTCTTTTAACCTACTTATATTTATCTGAATTTGAAAACAGGCTTGAATATTGGTTGTTCTGTGGTATTTTGTTGTTGGGTTTTTTAAAAACGTGATTGTTTTAACTTTGTGACCATAGAGGCTCTGGAGAAACAGGTATTTCCCCCCTCTCCTTCCTCTACCTGAGATGTTGAACTTCAGATCGTTCTTCCTAGTGTTTCCAGTTTGGATTGGTGCTCTCTGGCTGACTCAGCAAGTCTAAAGGTACTCACTGCTGCTCCCTGACGATACTGTGTACTATTGGTACAGGTTTGAAAAGCAAGGAGCAAAACTACCTCAGAGCACAAGCTATGAATAAGGCCAGATTGTGACTCATTTTCTAATGCTGAAAAGTCTTTACTCTTTGGACTTCAGTAGGACTTCTTCCTTGAGTAAGCATTACTCATGGTGATTAAAGGCTCAGTTTTCCTGCCCTGTGTTATGTAATTAAACTATGCAAATAATTCAGCTATCCAAGACAATGCAGACTGGGAATGGAATAGTCAATTGTACATTTCACAACTTCGGTACCTTCAGAATACATAGCTTATTTGCTGAAGAAATAAATGGAACCATTCGAAATAATGAATACATTTAGGACTCTAGGACTCTAACAATTTCTTTGTGAGCAGTAATGGACAATTGGTCATGAATAAATTATTTTCCCATTTCCAGGATGGCCCTTCTTCCCTACTTCCATCTTTGTAGGTTGTGGGCTTTGCATAAAGAGGTTATCACCAATCTGCTGCAGAGTCCCTCCTACTCAGTAAATCAAAGCCTTGCTCGCCCCTGTTCCCAGGCAGATGATTCCAGCCTCCTTCACTTCCCAGCAGGAGAGATTACTTAAATACTCKTCCTTAGCACCTTGCCACGTTTAGCACTGTTTACACAATCCTGAGGGATCACTTTCCTTCAGTCAGTGACACTCACATGTGCCTGCTGGGGACTGGGTATCCTGTCCATTACTGGCTGCTCACAGAACCTCACTAATGAGCCAGGACTTGAAGAGAAATATTAACATTTACTGAATCAGTCCTTGTTTCTTGCAATATCGTCTGCAAGCAAATTCTTGTCTGATAGCAGTGCAGTAAACTGAATGATATAGATTTTTGATAATCTCATGTTTTTATTGGGAGGGAGGGAGGGGGGAGATTGAAAGCATAATGTTACAAATGCACTTTTAAAAAAAATACAGCTTTGAGAAAAGTTGTGTAGTCAGTGGAGTTTTGAACTGACTCAGAAAGTGCGCGGAAGTTGATAGAAGGATTCCTATCGACTTTACTGGGGTTTGGATCAGACCTGCCAATGTGAATCAAGAATTTACGGGAGCCTGAGCAGCATTGTGCAGGAATTTAGTGCAGATCCTTTCAGATTTCTGGGTTAATTAACTGGGCAGGTCATTGTCTTGAGTAATGCTCAGAGCAGAACAGAAGTAAGTTTCTCACACGTTTTCCCTGGCTGCCAGGCAGTGTTCCACCCTGTCCTCAATGCCTTTTCCCATGGGCAGCAGCAAATGCCCTGAGGGCCAGGCAGCCCCACAGACCTGCTGCCGGCTCCTGGCCACCCACTCCCAACGAAGCTTAAAAATGTGGAAAGAGATGGTAAGGATTAGGGTGATGGTTGTTTTTTACCACAGATTTAAAGATTTTCTTCAAACCATTAAGGAGATCAGGCATAAAGTACCATTCTGGGGAGCAAAGACCTGGTTCTGGGAATACCTGTGGGATAGGAAGAGTCATGTGAGGAGCAGCTCATGGCAGGCGGGCATGTGAAGCTGTTTGGTGGTAGGGGGAGTGAACAGAGAGGGGAGGTGCAGAGAGAGCATGAAAGAGGTTTGTTCTCTGGAGGGCAGGAGCCTGATGCTACTTTGCTGACTGCAGAGGTGTCCCTGTGCCCACCCTGCTCCCTCAGGCTGCTGGGCACCCATGGCGGGGCTTGTTCTGTTCATCTTTGCTTGCTGTGCTATGCTTGGGTTTGTTTTATGTTCATTAACTTCCCTGATCAAAAGCTGCCACTGTTTCTCAGAAGGGTACAATCCATGGAGAGCTCCCAATGACTGTGGAAAACCTGCAACARACACAAAAAAGGCAGGACTTTAACCCAAACCAATATTGTCTTCCCTTCCCAGGAGAGGGAGGGGCTCGTCTTACAGTGACATTAAGAATTCATTCCCTTAAATGAGATATGTCACCTTGCCATTTTAACGTGATTCATTAAAATAGTGGCTCATTAGTTACTCCCTTGTGCAGTATAGAATTTGCACATTAAAGGCATATGCATTTCATGTGCTTACTACATTTGGGGATAAATTTCTAGCCATCCTGTTTGCAAGGAAAAAGTGCGGGTTCCGAAAGGAAAAAAAAGGTAGAAATTCTAGTCATTTGATCCTTCTTCCCCCATAAGTCTTTTCTAATCTGTTCAGAYCCCTAATATTTCTTTTTTAGAAATTGAAGCTACTGAAACACAGGACCCACTGAAGTAGCACTAATCTCTTTCCAGATGTGTTTGATGTGTATTCTCTTTTGTGCTTTGGAGTGTTGTAATAGAGATTTTCCCATTCCTTCCTTAGTCTTGCCATGAAAATTATTTTCTGTGAGTTGAGAAAATACCTAAAATCCTGGACATGGAGGAACTCTGCCACTGTCCAAGTGAGAACATGCCTCGTGGAGAGTGGGGACTTGGAATTACCTTGTGTCAGCCTGGTTGGAAAGATGTCACCAGCCATATTCCAAACACAAGCCTCTTCCCTAAACGGSCAGATCCTTCCATTCTCCAATGATACTTTTTCAGGCAAAAGTCCTGTGGTGTGATTCAGAGCTAAAAGGGCTGGTTTTTCCATTACCCATGCTGTGGGAAAGCATGAAACAAGCAGAGAAGAGTAGGAATGGGATGGGAAAAGTGCTTTGGCCAGTGTAGAGAGCCTTGCGTGCTGAACTGGGGAGGAAAGGGCTGTGCAGTCTCCCTGCTCCCACCTGCCCTTCCGCCGGGGCACACACATCTCTCTAGCCCTTGGGAGGTTCACTGAAGTATTGGAAGGGCCACAGCTCCCAAAGATGTGAGTTTTGGGTGGGTTCTTGAACCTTGCTAAGTGAAAATAAAAGAATTCAACATGGGGAAAGGGAAATTTCAACTAGGGATGGCCAAGAAGAGAAAGAATATGAAAATACTAAATTTGTTTGAAGAGCTGAATGGAACAGACTGGAAAGTTATTTGATTCTTTTTTGTAACATTTAGGCTTGTTCCAGACCCTGGTTGATGAACTGCTTCCATATTCCTGGAATTTGGGGGCAGAGCTGTTGTTCATTTAGCGGTAAATGCTAGGGCTGGATGGAAGGAATGTCATTCCTAACTAAAGTCGAAGTCTAATCCTTTGGTTTCACTGGTGACTCAGATTACAATAATTCAATACGGAGAGGGTTCATTCTCCCTCCCCCCTTTTCTTACTGCATTACAAATGGCCAGTAGAAGAAATCTAGCAAAATGCTGATCCTGCTTGAAATGCAATTAAATATATCCACATTCCATCTCCTGTCTTGTCTGTGATTTTCTTGCAGGCAAGACACTCAGCTCTTTTCTTCTTTCCTTCTCAGTCTCCCTCCAACAGCATCTTCTGTGCTTTCAAGATGCTTATACTGTAAGCTAGTTTTTCAAAGTCCAAACAAGAAACTCTTTCCCATACAATAAAGTTCCATACAAATATAGCTAATGTCAATAAAGCTAAAAAGATATGTCAGCAAAGACCCAAACAGCCAATTTATTAGAGTTAAACATCCTGCCCAGACATTTTATTTACAATCAAAGCTTGTTTAATAAGGCAATCCCTCTTCCCTTGATATCTTTTTTTATCTCACAGTTTACAAATTACTGTCTTTCTCTTTGTATCCCATATGAAATACTGAATTCACTTGTGCATGTTCTTTGAATACAGTCTTTCTGTTTCTTTTTAAAAACATTGTTGAATGATCACTTGAAAGTTCGTACAAAAAAAAAATCTGTGAATTTGGCCTATTTAAGCAAAAGAAGTTGTATCACAATAAATTTAAACAAATAAAAGGTAGTACTGAGCACTGTCTCTTGTTAACAAAGTCCCTCACATGACTTAGAAAAGTGGTTTACAGAAACATATATTTTCCTCACTATCTTACATTTCACTATACCCTTTTCCCATTGTAAATACATGTAGGAGGAAATGTGCATAACCCTTTCTATAGGTTTTCAGAATATGGCTGCTTGGGGACAGAAGAAAAGTATAGGCCATTTTGATAGAAAAAGAAAAGAAGCCAAGCTTGTCAAATATTGAGATACAAACCCAGAAACTCATATTTGCTATAAAATGGCTACTTTTGACTTTTTACACAGACAAATCAAGCCTCTTTCAGGCTCCCAAAACAGCCTTTGTGTGACTTCACAACTGCGTGCTCCACAGCTTCTAAATTGGCCCTCGAATATTGTTATGGGAACACTAGGAAAGAGATCTCGTGTTAAATTACGCCTTCAATCAGTCATCCACATCTGCTTGTGTTTGTCAGGGAAAACCTGGGACGGGGGTGCAGCCTCTATCTGATCGAGTCTGCATCTGTGAGCAGGTTCCAGGACGCTTTACCTGGCACAGGAGAACTGTAAAGGCTTCCTTGTACCAGATCTGCTCCAGAGATACTGAATTCCTTCATGATAATGAGGTRTCCAGAATAGTAACAAGAGGCCTGAAGTGTGCTTTTGGTTTAGACTGTGCTGGAGTATCTGCTGACTGTGGGCAACTGCGAATGCACAGCGGTGTACCTGAGCCCAGGCAGCAGTGAAACCTTATCAGGTGCTGGCTCCCCTGGGCTGCCTGTGGCAGGTGTAGGGTTGCTGTGTCTGCCACGACTGTGACAGGCACTGCAGAGAACGCTGTGTGACAGATAAGTAAAGCTATGGCTCCTCACAGTACTGCAGTTCCTGCTTATAAGAGTTTTTCCTGGGTTTTAATGCTGGTGGTAAGGAATTGTTCTGTCTCTGCCATGTTTTGCATGCAAAATACTTAAAAAAGGACTCTCCTCTGCAGGTGCAGTTAATATGGGTAGTGAGGAGTACAAATAATTACCTGCCTGGCAAAGTGGATGGAGAAATACTTCCTGTTGGAGGTCTTGAAAGTGGAGAGTGGAACCATGGAAATTCCCTGGACTGTGTCATTTTAAGTTTTGCAGATGTTCTCCCTATGGCATTTTCTTCCCATCTCCGGTTTAGCCACAGCACAAAAATATTTTGACCAACACTGCAGACTCAGGAAAGGTCATACATGTACCTTCTTGTGACATGTTTTTCTAACCTCTCTACCTGCTGTGGGTTGTCTGCAACCTCCTGTGCTGACAAGTCTGCCATGGCTGGGGCTGTGATTAATGGGATTTCATTAGCATTTGTGCAACGAGGCCTGAGAACCCTCAGAGGTGCTCTGGCCTCCTCCTCTCGCTGTGAACTTTGTAATGGCAATAAGTACAGGCAGATACGCTGGAGATTCTCTATCCAGAACTTCTCCCCCAGGCAACATGGGTAAATAGTGATTTGTATCGGAAAGGGTAATGTATAATAATTATGCCTACAGTGTCCTAACTAGAAGGAAGAGTAAAACATCCTGTTATTGCCATCCTAGTATTCCACCTTTGACTTGAGGTTGCTTCATGCATGGCTGTGTTGTAGGGTTAGCTGAAACTCCGCCTTGCTCTGAGCATAGATGGGAAGGAAGGCAGGGAGAAATACACAGGCTGCACAGCAGGTGTTTCTTCCTCAATGTGAGAAAATAGTGTGGTTTGTCTGMAAAGGAAATGGAAGGATTAAGTGCAATTTTTAAGACAGATGTACAACGTTGGGGTAGACACACGTATCTTCACTGTGCCCTTGTTCTGAGCCGACAGATGGGATTGGTCCAAAAGTTACCTATTTGTGTTAGCTGTGCCCAAACGAGTTAACTTCTCCCCATCTTCCTTCTCTGGTTTCCTCCTGTGCATATTTTACATTGTGTCATGTGGCAAAGGTCTAGTCTCRGGGTTTCCTTGAAATAATTAGGGTCAAACTGCTGTTGTTATATTTGCCTGGTGTCTCTCTAAGTGTAGAGCAGCATTTCATTTAAAGAGATTGTTGCTGGTAGAATACATTCAACAACTACAATATGCTGGGRGTGTACTGGGGAAGGATTAATTGGTGTCTGCTCTCTCTGTGTTACCTTTCAYTGAGCATCCACAGTCTGATACAGCTCAACTTTTCTTATGCTGCRATCAGTTGTTATCTATAGTTCATGCTGCTAGCCCTTTTTGTTTAAATTAGATTTGTTTGAAATTACAGGTTTTTACTTTAATTTTGGACTCTTGTACTGTGGTAACATGATATGTGAATACACCTACATTTCTTGTGCCATGTTGCCTCACAGCAGGAGCTCTGGGAGGGCAAGGTGTGAATGACAGTGGGAGGCATGGAAGTCTGAGTAACATGTGTTATTCATCTAAAACTGCTAGAAATAAAAGAAGAGCTCCAACAGACTGTCATGAGTTCCAGAGGACAATATACATTTCCATTGTTTGGTAGCAATTATGCAGATTAAGGATTAAAGGTAGCTAAGGTAAAATAAACTGCCATCAGAAGTCTTATGTTGCATAGCTTTGGAAGAGACMGGAAAAAGGCCTGCTTATGGTGAGAAAACTGAAAAGAATAGTCAAAATCGTTAATGGATCTGACAACTGTAACACATACAGCAGTCAAATTGTCCACAGCTCAAAGATTYCTGCAGCTTCCCTGAGCAGAGAGTGCAAAATGCAGCTTTGTGCCTTCCCCAGGGGTGGGGAGAAAGAAGCTGGTTTAAAATGCTTGTTCCAATTTGGTGTGTCCCAGTTAGGGATAGCAGCTAAAGTCCAAACACTTGTTAAGTACAACTTGTTTACAAGGTGCAAGGGTTGGTGCTGGRGTACGGAGTCAGCAGGTGGGTCAGGGTTTGTCTCAGAGGGAAATGTGGGGCAACTCTCACAAGATTATGTTCTCAAATTCTAAAAGTTCTGAAAGAAMATTTTCAAGACCTTTACACTCTTCTGACCAAGGTCCCCTTGAAATTATCTAACTCTAAAAAGTGGGGTTTATTAMTGTTTAGCTTTTAAACCTATTTTGGTATAATTCTGAACTGACTAATATTGATAATTCTCTTGAAAAAAATATTTTAGGATTCCATCTGAGCTTTGTCTGGTCCTCTCCATGTCCCATTTGCTTATGTTAAAAATATTTTATTGTCTAGGATTTCTGATGCCTTCAGAAAAAGGGGTGGTTATTTCCATTGCCTTCATTGATCTCAAAGCTGTGCTATGAACTCCYACTCACAACACACTGCATGTTTCTTTAGCACCAGGTTGTGTCAGGCCCCACTTAAAAACATCAACACATTCATCCAGACTCATTGTTTCTTTGTGAGCACTTTCTTCTTGATGTTATATTTCTTTTTTCCTAAAGTATCCTTGCACTGGGGGAGCCAATATATTTTATATTACCACAGCCTGCTGCAGCCTAATATTCCTAAACCRGGGACAAAGACAATGAAATCAACAAAAAGGGCAAGACAAATAATTGATTCTTCCAGCTTTCACCTGGTGACCTAAAACATTAAATATAACTTTGAATATTCTTTAGAACAGCTAATTGTGATGATAAAAGTAAATTCTACGTCAGTTGCCTTTCATGACACAAACCAACAATGCAATGGCATTCTGCTAAGGCAATAAGGATGGGAGAAGCCTTACGGACTCACTGTCCACATCCAAGTCCAGCAGCAGCCACTGGTTCCTCCCTGCCTGAATCATCYTAAAGTCTTTGATGATCTCCTCCACCTTTTATAGGGCAGGAWAGATCTTGTGAAAGACACACAAGCAAAAAGCTTCAAACTAGAAGACGCAAAGGTCTGATTTCTTTCTCTAGTTTTAGCCCTTCAGCAGTAGATGCCTTATCTCAGAAACACTGACAGCTGAGCTTTCAGGTTGCTAGAAAGTCATTCACTGGAAAGTGCTACAGAGGTGCACGTGTGTGCCCTGGTGTTTAAGAACTAGAGTTAGTTGAACATTTGTCAAGAATAGTAAAACCAGCAGGAGAATATGAGGCTTAGGGGTTGGATGGGTGTCTTTTTTGATTAGAAAAWTTATATTTCTTGACAAAAACCATTATTCAAATATTTTCTTCAAAACTCTGTTTTCATTTGTGAAATAAATTTGTGAGTGTGCTTACACAGTCACTATTCCTCCTTAACCCCTAGAGTAAAACATTTGTCGTGGTTTTCAGGTATCTATACTCAAACCCTTCTTCTGCCAGAGCAAAATCAATGACTTTACAGCACCTCAGAGCTGAATGGCTTATTTTCTTTTCTGGTTTAAGTCTTTCATTAGTTGATGAGAGTAAGGGAGAAAATTTACTGTCATTTTCACTCTATCCTGATGTAAAATTGAAGCTGTCATTGCCATTTTATACTTTGTCCCATTCTTATGCATATTTCAGGGGAATTGTTTTAAATTTTTCCCCTGATAGTGAAATCTCTGATTTGTTTGGTTTTTTTTAATCCTCAGAACAGCTAGTCTAGTTTAGRCCATACTGATTTATCTTATGATGCTTGTAGATGACCATTTTAAGCAAGTCTGGATCTCATGCAGAATGATTAGCCAACAGCTTTTACGTGTCTGCTTGTTTTTCCRGGTGACTCACTGTTTTGCCTAGCAGAGCTCTGTGTTGCTCCTCTGCTTCCTGCTGAAGAGCAAGTAAAGAGGAATTTTCTCATAGGTAATTGTGTCACAGGGGTGGCTGAGACCTGCCATTAAAACTCAGACTCATTTAGAAAGGCTTGGCTGCCCTGCCCTGAAAAACTCTCATTGCATGTGAGATCAGTAGACACAGGGAACAGAGGTYATGGTCACTCTGGTCAGTGCAGTGGACTTTGACCTGGGGACTGGAATCATGACACAACACGCATGACAAACACACAGATGCCCCACATCTTTAGATGAGTCACATGGGATGAAACCAGGAACCAGGACAAACCTAGGAACCGGGATGAAACTAGGAACCAGGATGAAACTAACTGTTCAGGAGTTTTGCTAAAATACAGTGGCATTTATATTCCTCCAAAGAGTTTATCTACTTTATTTTTTAATATATTGCCTCAGTTGTGAAGTTGTTATATGATTATTTTATACTACAATTACAGGTTGGTCTGATATTCAAAGTATTGGGGTGTGCAAATCAAAACCAGTGAGCTTGGAGCTTGCTAGTTGAAACCATGTGTAATGCCCTGTTCATTCTTTGGTTGCAGACTTGAAGGGTTTAAACTGAGGTTCACTCTTGTGTGTATGTGTTCATATGAAAAAAAAAGAAAAAAATCTCAAAAAATGGAGGTCAGAACTATGTAGCCATGAATGCAAGTGGAAATGAATGTTTTGGAGAAGTTGTTTTTCTTCACATTGATTGACATTTGCTGAATTAACCTGCATTTTCACCTGACCCTGCAAGTACTTCTAAACAGCTGAATATATGGAATAAAATCTATAGCCAAGATTAATAAATTGCAATGCCAGGATCTTAAGGTCCTCAGTAACTGTAAATCAGTAGAAGTGCAGAAATCAACTGAGCTGTGATAATTTACACAAGCTGASTGTCTGACCTTTAGTGTTCATTAGCATCATTAACATTTCTTAAATGGTGGCATGAAGAATTTGAGAACAGCACCAAAAGTAAGATAAAAAATACCCTCACACCTGCCCTAGGTGAAACACAAAATAATTTGACAGGTAATTAAAATTCTTGTAAAAATTATGACTACATAGTTTGTTCTCTGCAGAAAATTAGCATAAAATCTACTGATACCAAACAACAGCTTCCAACACATGCCAAAAGGACTCCTTGTTAGACGAAAGGCCCAGGAATTTGGAACRGTTTCCAAAATCGTGTCATTAAAAAGTGTTATGGTATAGCTCTTTTTACTTTCCTTTCCTTTAGACTGCTTTCAAACACAAACAATTTGTGAGCCAGAAGAGCTTAATACCTGAGGAGTTCTAATCTGCATATTCCCACTTTGAGTCAGGTACTTACTTTCTACGTTTTATAAGAAACTTCAAAGCACTCCTTGGTTTCCCTCCAGCCAAACGTTTGGGGGGGCCACATGCCATTTATTTATGTGTCTTCTTAAGCCAAGTCTCCAGGCTGGATGTGTGAGCACAGACTTCCAAGTGAACCTATAGAAACTTGTGCAAACGTACAGCAGGCCGATACTGCTGCGGTTACGCCGGGGTTACTGCATTTTGGGGTTCTTCTGATTCGGGCTTCAGAAAGCTATGAGGTAATGAAAGCAGCACTCTGTTCCACAAGCTGATACTGATGATCTCTAACTGTCAAACTCCAAAACAAACTAGAACAYACTCTGAGCCAGTCTCACCTTCCTTGAAGTTTGCCTATATGGAAGAGGGTTTGTAGGAATGGGCAAATAACGATGGCAGATTTCTGAGTCACTGTGGAACAGCTGTTCAATAGTTTGSAAAGTGTTACCTGAACGAATTTTTAATTGAACAACTATTTTTATTATAGGTCTTTTTATTTTTTTCTTTTTTTTAATGGAAGCTTGCTTTTAAGAGAGAAACATTTTACGAAGCTTTGTATGTTAGTTATCTCTCGTACAGCTTCTGTCTGGCAGGCAGAGCATCAGTTAATCAAATGTGCCCTCATTTGAAGCTGAGCAGTGCTGTAGCCCTCAATAGAGCACAGCTTCTTGGGCATTGGTTGGCTTGTTCAGAACTGCCTCTGGCACATTTAGAGTAGTAGCAATATGCAAAGCAAGCTGTCTTGTTGGGACAGATGACTTTGCCATKACTGGATGTCTTTAGTGCACAATCGTGTTTCCAAGGTGAACAATCACTGTCCTAAATCAAATATTTTCTTGTTATTTTGGCAAATGATCCCAGTTTACCAGACTGCTAATGAAAGTAATCACAGTTCATTTATTTAAAAGAACACTTTCAACTTATGGAGGTATGTCCATAGACCAGATACAGCTCTGTACATACAAAGTTTGCAAAATGTTAATCAATCTTTAGAGAGGAAAACCAAATTTTTTTTGACAGAACATAGTGATGTTCTGATCAATTACCTTAGGAATTTTTTAATGAGTTCCTTGTTCTTATTATTTCTTTGTGTTTGATGGTTTGGTATTTCTAAGTAGTGGAATAYGTCATTTTATGTTTCTCAGTAAGCAGGATGATGGTGATGATGAAGATAATAATGTTTTYAGATGCATCTCCTCTTTAGTCCATAGTAAAGGATTGGATTTAGAGTGTATAGGATTCCCATCTTGCCCATGACAATGCACCAGCTGATAAGGAACCCCCTTTAAATGACAGAGCATGCAAGGAATGAACTGCTGTCTGCTGTGATTAGTGGGGAAGAATTTGAGCCCAAAAATATGATTATCACTTCTGCATTCTAGACTGTGGCAAAAATTTGGAGCTAAAGGCTGCTTTTGGTTAGCATTAAAGCAATAGAGGAAGATCTTAAGAGCTAGACTGAAGTTGTCACCTTTTTACTRGCTCTTGAATCAGCCCTAGGGTGTGAAATATACCTTGTAAACAGATGGTCTGAGATATTTTTCTGTATTCCCTGATTCAATCTGTGAACCTGTTGTTGAGAATGAAAGCAGTGAYGAATCACAGCCCCAAACAGAAAGCCAGTCTCAGAGGTGGCTCATCCTGGTGTGCAATAAAGCCATTGTTGTGATCAGGATTCAGAAGCAGTGCACAAGCCGTTCCAGATTTTTCCTGTGCTCTTGTGGCAGACTGAAGCATAAGGAAGTCAACTCACAGGACAATCATTTTTATGCTGCTTTGGGATTTCCTGCTCTAAGTCCTGCTTGTTGTYAGGTGATCTTCTTACATTATGGCASCAGTATGGCAGTATGGGTACAGGAGAGGACATGGCCCAGTAGTCGCACATGAATTGTGATGTTCAGAGATACCAGATGCCTTCTGCAATAGGTGATGGTGGTGTGTGTGTAGCACCTGCAGCTTGCTTCCTGTGAGTCTGGTTGGTCCTGTTAAGCAACGAACCCATATGTCTAAGGAGAACTTGCACACACTGAATCAGCCCCTGTCCTCCGTGTCCTGGAATCGCAATGTGTGCTCACCTTGTGCAATGTACTGAGCTGGGTCTGGAAAATATCTCCAACTGAGTTCAAATAGGAAAAAAAACTTCTTCAACTGTAGCTCCTCAGATCCYTTCTAGTCCTKTTCTGTGACAGAGGTATCTGTCCAYTYGTCTCTTTGTGTTCCTTTATGTCCACTTAATTCTGCCTGACCCTTTTCTGTGTTCCACTGTGTTTCAGACATTCTCTGCACACACTATAAGACCAGTCTCTTTACCTAGCACCTTCTTGCTGTGACAAATCTCAGTGCAGAGCACAAAGGAGCCTYGAGCTTGCTCTGGTTTAACTTTGCTCCTCTCTCCATGCTTTTGGTGGTTCAGTGGTTGGTGTTTGTCTCTGGTGCAAGGTGAGGAGTGRGCACAATCTGTAATGTCTAATGTGGGGGAGAGAGTAAGTGCATAAATCAGCTCTCCCCTGTCACTTCTGCATGTCCCTCCCTGCCCCAGGGATCCCAGATGTTCCAGAGACATCGCATATGGCACTTTCTTGACATACAGAATGTCAGCAGAGACTAAAACTGGAGATGGTGACTGAGGTCCCTCTTTCATCAAAGGATTGCAAGGACAGCTCTAGTGACCTGTAGAATAACAATTATTTTTTGCTGGACTCTGTCTGCTGACTCAATTAATTAGTTGCTTCGTTTGAACGGGAATGAATCCCAGATTGCAGCCATTAATACCTCTAAGATRTCTTCATTGCATATTGCTGTAAATACCAGTACTCTGTGAGCTCATTAATTTTGATTTGATGAAAATCATTGCTCTACATCCAGAAACAAGAGGGGCTAAACTGTAGCACCTTTGTGTTTTGAATGATCAGGATAAGCAAGAGCAAATGTGATGCTCATGGCTTTGTATATGTTACACAGGAAAGCTGTCCCATACTGCCTGGAGTTGGGTTTTGCCATGTGTTTGTTACCAGAATGTCTACAGATCAGATGTGGCTGCTCTCCTATATATTGAAATATCATTTCATGACTCCTTTGTTTTTTCCCCCTTGTTTTGATCCAAGCTATAATCCAGTATAGGGTGTGCCAGAGATTTAGTCAACAGTGCAAAACAAATARTAAGGCTATCTGGTCAGATTCTATCATCATCTGAGTCAGATTTGTGCAACTTGATTAAATCAGGGCATATACAACACATTTAAATACAGGGCCTGGTAGAGACAGAGGTACCAGGAGGTCACTATTCATTTCCAACAAATGAAAACATTCAGACCCATGAATAAAAGATAGACTTGATTAATGCAGAGATTTAGTTAGTCAATGCAATACAATGCTATGCAGCCTGCATCAAAAGAAATTCCTGGGAATGAGTTTACCTTAAGTGGCACCTGAATCTCTCCCGTGTCCCATTAATTATTTCTCTCTTCAGCACTGGTAGAACAGTGCGTGAAGRACTTGCAATATAAGGCACAGATCCTGCAAACCATAATGCAGTCTCTCAGCTCTGCTTGTATGGCAAGTCACAYGTACAAAACTTGTAGGATCCAGATCAAAAATGATAATACTAAAATGAAGGAAAGAAGAAAAGACATAATTARTCTTTCTGAACTAAGTCTGAAATACAGCAATAAAGTGTTTATGTTTTTCTTTAACTTGCCTGTTAACRCTTGCGATTTAACTCCTGCTTTGAGGATGTGGTGTAAAAGTGCCAGAAAATATTTCTCTATTGGATTTCTACTGTGGTCCTCACACAAGTGAATCAGAGGGTTGTTTCAATATAATATATGCCTTTTCACTGTGGAAAAACTGTTAGCACAATTTATCTCCTTGAGACASTCTCTCTCCATCTTGTACCCATCATTCTGTAAGCCATCATTTTAACTTAAGCTTTCGTACTTATTCTGGATAATTCACTTGGTCTCTAAGGACATTCTCCCTCGACTCCTTTGTTGCTGGTAACAGATTTAGTACTGACAGGCAGAGTCCTGTGTAGGTGTGGGAAGAAAGACACACCTCATATAGATAAAAACCAGAAGTTTTTATAGGTAAGGTTATGGGGTAGTAAGAGATCAGCTTAGGGGAGGGTATTTCTACTTGCTTTGGGAAAAATACAGAGAATCCCGTGATGATTTGATATAAGGTGGTATTTTTGTAGTTCATCTGCCATAGGATTTACATAGCCCTTGCATCTAAGGACTGCATGTTTTCCACTCTAAATAACTATGATGACCATCAGCTTTCATTTCAGGAGGGTTCTCTGAAAAGTCCCCTTCAAACTGTAACATTTTGGGAAGTTTTTGACTGCAGTTTCACCAAAAGAGAAATGTTCTATGAGAACTTAATGACTGTGATGAAATTTGGCTGGAAAAAGTGCATAAATTAATGGTTATAAATATATTTTTATTCTTTTTTCAATAATAAGGTATCTTGGTTTTCTGCTGTATTGAAATATTTTGTGTGTGTTGGTTTTGGTATTTACATTACTGAAATGAAACATTAGAGATTTTACCATATGCAAAAATATTTTCATTCTGAATTGGACCAAAAGTGAACATCCAAATTTTAGGGTTTCAACAGAAATGGAAGTCTAGTTGTGCTGGAAAGAGGAGATTGGGCTTAGAAAGGTAGATTTTGGAGCCATTTGGTCCACCTGAACCTTGTGACCAGTTTTCTTATCAGACTTTGATGGCTTGCTCTGTAAATTCTATCCAAATAAGCATAATTACCACGTGCTTAATTTGCATATGCCATTACCTCACGCAGAGACACAGAGGTGATGCCGTTGCTTCATTGTGTAAGAGAACAACCTCATTCCTGCAGTTTCTTCATGTGAGATGGCATAGGTGATGGGCAGGATGGTCCCATGGGCTTGCTTTAGGACTGCAGGACCACTTTTTAGCTTTGGCTGGGAAAAAATGTGGGCCACTGGCTCCACCTCCAATTCTTACGGGAATACAAGACAATTTAACGGATTTTTATCTGACTGACATGAGGGTAATGGTAAACAGAGTAAGACACTACCATCCTAAAAGGTTTTTTCCTCCTAATTGTTCTTTAACTACAGGGAGAAAATTTAATTTTAAGTCTCTGGTCTTTGAATTTATTCTGTAACCATCAAACAAATGTCAGTCAAACAAAGGAACAACTGTACTTCTATTTTGTGTGTGGGTTTGCAGCTTAGGGTGATTCTGTGCTTTGTACATTTAGGAACACCTAGAAACGGCAAGAAAAGTCAATGTTCCTTTATTGTGCTCTTTGCTCCCCGACATTTGAGAGAGAGCGATTTCCAGTCACCATGTTGTTCCTCAGTTCATCCATCTGCAGCCTGCTCCTTCTGCTTCACATTGGTGATGAATTATACTCTGCTTCCTCCATCTAATCCTTTTCATTTATTTATATTTTATGAAGGAAACATAAAAGACTCCTCATAAAAATCCAACTGTTTTTGATAAACCTTGTCATGTGCAAATAATGGAGCCTTGTCAAGCACAAGCCTCGCTGGAAATTTATGCCTTCTAATAATAATAACAAGAGAGAATCAGGAACAAATAAGAAATATATTGAATTGGATTCAAAGCATGTTTATGGTTTTAAATTGGTGGCAATAAAGTATTTTTTATCCAGAAATGTTTTTACATGTTAGTTTAATTCAAATACCATGTTGTGCTTGAACTCGCAGTATTTAGCCTAGCAGAGCTATGAAAGGCATCTTGTGCTATAACATCGTGGAGCAGACAGACTTCTCTTTCCAAGGTTTGGTGGTGGAGAGAGGGAAGGATAGACCTGACTTATTAATACAAGAGGAAGCAGAGTTTGGGGCAAAGAAACAAACTGGTGGTCAGCTGAGGCCTCTCTGTGGGTTGGCAAGAAAGGTAGGGACACAGAAGTTAAAGAAAACTAATCAAAGGCAGGTTTTTTGTTAGAATATTAATTTTTTACTTCAGCAGGAAACTTTACTGGCCAGAGTCAACTTGTCAGAAGCAGGAATGTTTATTGATTTTGGCTGCTAAGGCTGTGGGTATCTGGAAGGGCATAAGGACAACTGGTCATGTGCAGGTAAACTTAACATCGAAAAGAAGATGTGATTGCCTCTTGTAGTCTTCAGCCATCTCTTTGCTGTATGACATTTTATTTCCTGTTATAATTTTTGCATTGAGAATAAAGCTAAGCAGAATGTTAATTGTTTGCTGATGAGACCAATTAGCATTTTATAGCACTTTACAAATGTCAGGGAATGAAGGGGATTTCTCAGGAAGAAGACTTTGTGTTCAACYGGCAGAGCCTAATCCAAACAAATGTGTCCCTTTAATGAAGAGGTTTCTTAGTAACACAGCAAGTTCCCTGAATATATTGCCTGTGCATCTTCACAGAACTGATATTTATGCTCCCATGAGTGTTACTCTTTACATGAAATACTTGTTTTACATCTTTTCAGGAGTGAGAATGTCTGCAATTCCCTTTCAGTTAACATATCCAATCTGTCATGTTGAACTACTGCTAGAAATAATATTAGAAAACGAGGAAACAAAGACAAAAAATTGTTTTTCAATTCAGAGAACTAATTGTCTCAGGCAAGGCCTGTGTTCAAGTTGTGTTTCGCAAATATTGAAGGTTTCTATGAGAAAGGCATGAGAAAATTTACTTTCAGTGGATATTAATGTTTTATTTTAATTTAATTTTGCTGTAGAACAAAGGCCCTTTCTGCCCATTCTCCCACCTCCTTATTCAAAACTTTCTTGGCAAGCTCAGCCCTTAGGTTTTGACTTTGCATGATAACACAAGCATTGCTGAACTGGGCAGTTGCCAATCAGCCAAAGAACTAAGTTAATGAGAAACCAGGCAGATTTGAGGGAACTGCTTCTTTCACACTTCATCAATTACCATTCTCTATAAAACGGTGGGGCTTTAACAATATTTGACAAAGATATTCTGTCACTGGTTTTGCCTTGCTCCTCATGACATCTGTTGTTACACATTTTAGGGAACCAGATGTACCAATTGATTTTGCAGTGTTGTCACAAAATGGTGACCTTTATAAGAAGGATGCCCCAAAAGGTCACAATTTAAGCTTTGTAGCTTATTTCACCAAGGAAAGTTCAAGCTTTGCATGTATCAGCCTTTATGATGAGGTTAGTGACAACCTTCCAACAACATGTAGCTTATGATGGATCTGGCATTTCCTTTTTTAAAGGTTCAACATAGATATCTGCTTTATACTGTTGCCAAGTCTTCGTCTATGGCATATATATAACTTTTAAATTACCTTCAGAACTGATAYGCCCTCCCCATTACTTTTCTTCCCACCATGCATCCCTGAAATAGCACACTGCTTGTTAAACAGAGCTTGGTACAGGTGGGTGTTTCACAGTAGTATCATTTTCATACCGCTCAGGACAGATTTAGATTTCTCCTTGTCTGAATTACACCAGCGGAACTGAAAATGGAATAGAGGGCTGGCAGAGTTTGCTGGAGAATTTTGCTCCAGGTGCTTGCAGTGTGACCCTGAAAGTCAAGAAGGGAATTGCCAATTGGGTGTTTGACAAGCGCCGTTTATCACTTGTGCGTGATGGCACATGAGACATTACTTAAGAAAAAAGAATTGTAAATCTGAATGACCTGTGGGACTTGGTCAATGTATACAAGCTGTAGGTTTCTTGCTGCAGAAGGAAATTAATCAAAACCAATAATTTGGACATGATCTTTTGTATCTTGACAGATTATATATTCACATTCTTGGGACAGACTGGTGGTTTTTCAGGTAGATTGGGAGGAAGCAAACAGGGTTGCTGGTTTTATTTCTGCTTTTACTATTACAATAATTTTTGAAGAATTGCTACCTAGGATCTTATTTCTAAGTCTAATGATGCTTGGATTCACCAGCCCTTTCCCAGTGTCTAATGAAGAGAATGTATGACATCCTGGGAGCTGCATGAATATGAAGGTGAAACCTAAATATTTTTGATTCAAAACCTGATTGGTTTTCTTTTCCCCCTCACTAAGGATGAGAATAAGAATATACATGCATATTCTTCAGTCTGCGGCCTAGAAATTCTTTATTGTGTAATTCCAAAATCTGATAGTAGTTTGTTCCCACACATATAGMGGACACTTGAAAAGACAAGTTGTATCAAGCAGCAAGAAAGAGCAGCTGCATTATTTTTTTTTTTTAGTGATTTAATGTTGAACATCCCAACAACCAGACTTCAGTAGTGTGATGTAGTCTGTATGTAGTAATGCTATATATGAGTCACAAGAGCCCGTAAAAGGATAACAATTAAAATTCCATATGGAAAYGGCAGTTAAAAGTATTAATTCTTAATTGGTGGGAACTTCATATCTTTTACTGCAATAGCAATTTTGGAGCACTGTCCTCCTCCCCCTCAGCCCCCACTGTCTTTCATGGGTCTGGCAATGTTTGGTTAGAAAAGATTGGCTTTGTCTGTGGCCTTGGCCATGTCACCTCAGCCAGCCCAGCGTGGGCAGCACTGCCCCGGGCACTGGGGTTTGRAGCTGCCACATCTGCTTGGGTGTTTGTGATCAACAACTGCAAGGCAAACACGGACTCTGCAAACCAAAGGAAAGACCAGATGTTTTAAATAATCCCTTAAACGCTAAAGTTTATTCTTATGATGTATACAGATTCAGGACATTAAATATGTTGATAATCTCATTCCAAAAAATCCCTTTGCTCATCTCTAGGGATTTGACCAGGATGTCAAATGCCAAGTTTGGAAGACATACATCATGCCTTTTTATACAGCTGCAAATAAGACATGCTGCATTACATTCTCCAAAATTAATTCTGAATAAGGTCTCTCAGCCTTAGCCCTGCTTTTCCTTTCCTCCTGCAATACATGGCTGTAATAACTCATGGGGTTTATTCAGTCAGCCTTTTAAATACTGTGTGTGTCCCCTTCCATCATTCATAACATGAGATGATGAAAAGCACTGCAACTAATTTTATGCAACACAATGAAATTAAAAGCTTTTGGTATTACTGTACTGCAGGTATAAATCTAACTAAATGTGGTGTTGGAGAGAGATGGACTATATAGGTAAGTGTTGGAATAATTTAAGGTTATTTGGCATTTTCTATGGATGTCTTTTCTCGTTTCTTCACAAATACCATAAGTAATTGTGTGGTTAATAAAGTCTTAAAGTGTCTGAGCTTGCAGTTTTCTACTGCCTTTATTCATTTGCTAAGAAAAAGTAAAGCTAATGGAAAACAATCCATTTCAGTGAAACTGTAGATTTGCTTACCCATCATAGCAAAATGTTAATTTGTGTAATATTTTAGTGTCACATTAATTTATGTTAGGTGAAGTATTTCAACTTACGCACTGATAAATTTCAGAGAACTAGACAAAATACTAGATTTATATTCTTATATTTCAGTTTTATCCATCAAATTCTGGATGTCTTTTATAATCTGGATATTATCAAAAATGTTGCTTGAGGTCTGAAGGTCTGCTTTGTGCTTACACAGAAACATTTACACGAGTTATGACACGTAAGTAGCTTTTCCCACCTTTATGCATTTTCATTTACGTACTCCGGTATTTACTTCTCCCAAATACATACCTTGCCCCATAACAGCCTTGCTATTTCTACTGTTCATAATATGAGAAATTACATTCTCTTTGGTATTTCTTTTYGCACTTCAAATGAATCTTCACTCATTTTTATAGAATTGGACTTACTCTCCTGAGCCTATTTTTGCATGTATCTTTGGTTCAATTCGTGCTGTAAGAGGTTTTTCTGCCACCAAGCAGCATGTGGAAGACATGAAGAAGAATTCATGAACAGGCTAGGGGCCTTTTCATGCTTAGTGTTTTGCAGCAGAGGACAATGTTGATTTTCTTTTCTTGTTGTCTCATTACATTGCCTCTTTCATGTCGGAACTGCAGTTACTTAAAAGTATGTGCCCCTAATCTATTTAAGTTGTCCTGAACTTTATCGCTCTCACTTTGTATTTACAACTATTTTCCCTCCCCTTAACCAGCATTTAGTGTTATCATCAGCTAAACTGGCATCATGTTTCTTCAAGGTTGTTTAGCATTAAAAGAAAATCTTTTCCTCAATTAGCTCGGTGATTTTCCCTTCACAGGCTGCCCCCCTTCTTCCCCCGCTTTGTCTGCTCTTATTAAAAGCAATCCTCAGATATGGAGCATCAACTCGTCTCCCAGCACCTGCTTTGGTGTGTTTCTCGCCTGTATGGGAAACCCAGGGCTTCTGGGCCAGCGTCAAGGGCCCTGTGGAGGAGTAATGTGTGTGCCCTGCACTCAGCAACAGCCCAGGAACCATCTGCAGCAGCCCTGAAACCTCAGCCTGTGCCAGCAAGAAAACACTCTCTGGCTACTCTACCCACCTCTAGTCAGAGCTCCCTAAATTCAGCTGAGGATAAAGTTCTGTTTCTTTTGTATGTCCAAGATGATATTTTCTCTTGCTTTGGATGTTAAAAAGTTTTGAATCAAGGTTGATAGCTCTGGCTGGGCTCCAGCAAACAGGCACAGTGCAGTGTTTCCTCCACACTTCTGCACGTGCAGGATTTTGTTGTGCTGCTGASAGAACTGCAAGGGTTGGCTCTGCAGCCCAATGTGCAGCAAGGAGACTTTTTTTAGTGCTTGTTTATCTTCCAGCATTTTCCTTTTCCCCTCTATCGCTCTATCTCATTCAATTTCACTCAACATTTCCCCCTTTCTTATTGCTGGCAAGTAATTCATGTAGTTATGCATCTTTGCAATGATGAAACTTTCTGAGCAATCTCTTCTCCACAACAGAAAACTTTAAAAACTTTCCCGATACTAAATGCTCAACCAAGTGCACAGTTATCTCTCTTGAGCTGTGCTTACAAAAAAGAACAGAGAATTTTCTTTTTAGGTTACTGATTATTTCGGGACATGATGGATGCAAAACATAAGAAATCTCATTTTACCGAGATAGCATGTTTTAATTACAATTATAATCTTAAGTTAGTGTTCTGAAAAGTGCCATAGTTCAAGATGCAGAACCTTTGATTGYGTACTCCAGAAAAAGCAGAGTAAAGCATCTTGACAGAAAGTTGTAGGAAATTCTTCATCCTACACTTCACATTTATTTTCTCTTTCTAATTTTATTTTTATGCATATGAGATATATTTCTTTCAGACATTATTCAGTGAAGRAATAAAACTTGCAAAGTGTAGTTGGTAGTTTTTCTTCCCTCTAAGTATTTTGAGAGATTGTCCTCCAATCAGCTTTTGTAAAGACTCTCTAGACAGCATCATATTTCTTAGTCAGCTCTGGTACTCTCAACTAAAAAATCCAGGCAATTCTTAGTATCTCATCRCTTTCAGATGAAGCACTTTATAGGAAAATACCAGGCCGACTGATCTGCATTAATTTTCTGCATTAATGAGCTCTCTTAGACTGCTAAGCTTTCTTTTATATGCCTTATACTACTTGTTTTCAGAAAAGGAGCACCATAGTTTTCACAGTAGTACTGGTACCTCAGTTCTAAACTGACTTGTGCGAAGTGAATTTTGATGGCTCTTGTAAAAGAGATACCAGCAATTAGTTTGGGAGAAAAGGCTACATCTGGTATTTCCGAAAATCAGAGTCTAAAATGAACCTAATGTGTTGGATCAGGTAGTTGAGGACTAAATAACACATTCCTCAAATTAATATAATTTCACTGTTTGCTGTGTTTCTCGTGATTGTGCTTTACATATCACAACCCGTTGTAAGACTGCCAGTAGTGTATGTTGTCTAGAATGGATGAACAAAATTATTCTCACAGCATTGTTAGGATCAGCCAAAGCTACCTGGCAGTATATTATTTCCTTGTGCTTTTGCGGGAAAGAGACAGGATTCATTGCCAAGGTCAGGAGAAAGACAATAGGAGTGTGTCATACTTATTTGGGACCTACTGGAAGCAATAAGTGAATCCAGAGCAGTACTCTGCCTGTTGGCTCCTTCATAGGGAAGCTGGMTTTTGAGTACATAAAGTGACTAGTGCTGAAAATTGTGATATAGTAGGTAGAGCATTATCTTTTACCTTCACAGTCATGAGTTTACCTCTGAGTGCCAGTGATGTTATTTTAGGGCCCTGACCCAGCCAAAAGTAAGAATGACTTTATCAGCACATCAGCACCGCAGGAACTGCCTGACTGCCAATGTTTCTGATGCCGAGTTCCATGTTGAATAACAACATTGTTCAGTAAGAGCTGTTTCCTTGAGGCTTAGTTACAGAAGTGTTTGGAACATGGTGCTTTCTCTATTAGCATTTTTGGAGTGAATACTCTTCATTGTATCTYATGCAATTTATCACTGGAGTTGACTTTTCTTTCTCCAATTCACYGTAGAATGAGCCAGGAGAATTAAGCATGTAAAATTTAAAACAAATATATGTAGAAATACTTATCTGCATAAATACTGCCACCCCATTCATCGTTGATATGCCCTGAATACAACAGGACCAAGTATGACCCCTTTTATCTTKAAATATATTTCAGGAATCAGTTTGAACACACTTTACAACAATTCCATTCTATTTGGCCTGCGACTTTATTTCCTACATCTGGAAAATGGGCTGCCTGAGGAGGGGCTGTTTCTCCTCCCTGCAGAGGAACTTTGGCTGTACAGGACAGTAAGATCCTTGCCCAAGACCTAATCAATAAACTATTCATAAGTGGCCTTAACAATTGTGCCAGTGCATCCAAGAAAGCAGAACTGCCAAAAGGTCTGTGTGCCCTTTCTAGGCATCAAGACAAAGTAATAAAAGCTAAGAGCTAAATATTTGCTGGGTATAAAGCCATGGCTTCAGACTTTTGTAGTCAAGTGTGAGGACTTTGACTTGTCATATAGACAAGTTGGCCTGGTTGGTGCTTACCTATCACTCCAAATGAAGGCAGTTACCTGTGCATCAGTGCCCTGACTGTTTTCTCAGGTTTGTGTCAGATTATAAAATAGATCCAAGCTCCTGCTATGCCCTTTGGTTCTCTGCTAGGCCGAGTGTGCATCCCTGGGACTGGAAAAGGTCTGATGTGTGTGCTCTGCAAGGTAAGAACATCACCGACACGTTGCATTTTTTTAGACCATGAATTCTATTTTGATTGAAATATGTGGTATGAAATGTATATTTTGGTAATTTGCAGGTTTTTTCCAATAGGCGGCTAATGAGGGCATGGGGGAACTTTGTGGTTTTACATGGATAACAAAATACTAAAAAAACCCCAAACTCTAAACCTGTCAGTCAATGGAATTTATGCATAAAGATTGGGATCACAGGTTGATATTTCAATTTATACCATGAATTACTTTAACATTCRTGCACTATATACATTGAAGTGTTTGTGGGTGGTCCTGGGTTGTTTCACGTGAAGATGATGAGAAAAAAGTGTGACTAAAGCAAGTCACTGGTACTGCTCCCAACRTGCCAGGCTAGTCAGCGAGGCTGTTGTTGCAACTTTAAAACAGCCAGGAATTACCTAGAAGTTCTTGATCTGTGGACAGAGACCAGTTCCAAGCCTAAGCTCCTCTTTATTATCTGATGTTCCTGGAGTGTCTTGAACTTAGAGCAGGATCAGAATTCCTTGTTTATGGCCCAGGTGATGTTAGTTTATTTTCAGCAACAGGTTTGGTTTTTTTTTCTGACCAGACCTTGAGACTCACTGAATAATTCAATGTGATAAACCTGTTCATGACGCTCACTCCACTCCTGGGTGAATGAAGTCTATGGGACCAGGAAGGATACCTTTTTTAACAAAATGATATTGAAATCTGAGAGGTACATTCAAGCACTAGGGTGGCTTTTTTTTTTTCCTTCCGTAATAAAAATGGCTTTGCTTCAGAAGGAATGGCTGGTTTTGAATGACTAAAGATTACAGCTTGCTAAAAGAAGTCTTTTTTGATAGTCAATGGAGAGAAAGATTCTTATTTTAGTCTAGTCTGTAAAACACTGTACAAATAAAAACTCAGCAGCTTGCCAATGTGCTGTACCTTACCTACACAATGCCTGTGATTTTGTTTATATATCTTTCTGTAGCTTTCATTTAGCTGAGGAAAATCCTCTGTCCTCATGTTTTTCACAGAATAAGTCGTGTCTGCTAACTGCTGTTGGACAGATTTCTGGTTTAGCCTGAGGTTCTTTTTAAAATAAAAAGCATTTCTTTGTTTGGCAAACTGGGACACAAGCAAAGGAGTGCTTGAAGGTAGAAGTAGGACTTTGGGTCTTCCCAATGATTAGCTGGGGGTCAAAAGCACCTAAAGCACCATAAAAACCAATCCATTATTCTTATTTTAGAAGCCTGTGATGCACTCTCGCTGGGTGGTGCATGAACCCTTCATGACTGACTTCTATTTTAATAGGGGAAATGGGCCTGCGTTTAGTTCAGTGGAATTCACCAAAATGGCATCAAAGAGAACGCTGAGCAAGGTGAACCAACTGCCATCAACAAGTGCTTAGGGAATTCAAACAATATTTTACAACAAGAGATAACTGATTATGACTTAATTAGAAACAACACAGGTAGTCWAATGTGCATATACATGGCAACAATGATTCTGTGAACATTCATTGAAATTCCTCTTTAMATTACTTGAATTTTGTGCCAATAGACATGCAAGAACTCTGAGACTATTTCTCTAGGTGAGCAGGATTTTCAGGCAACCATTGTATTAACACCCCTAAAAGAAACWTTTCACATCTCTTACTGCTCACTGAATAAAAAAGTTGCTCTTGTTTTTGAAAGCATTTATGTAACAGTTTTGTAGGCAGACAGGTAACATCCATCGTACACAAGGACTGTCTTTACTTTAGATCTTGAAAAACAGTGTGTGCTAATTCTGGAGCAATTCATTTCATCCCAAGTTTGATGCATCTTTAAAGTTTAATTTTGCTCTTTCAAGTCAGCTTGGGAGAARCATGTAACTGCAGTTGCTTCAATACTTCACTGAGCATCAGATGGAAAAGAGAAGGAACACAGATCCGAGAACGTTAAACTAATGTTTGACACTTCCAATAGATGCATGTAAAATCTAAAGAATGTACAGCAAAAGACCACTATCATGCTAAAGCAGGAACATAAAAATATACAAGTCTATCTGAGTTGTGTTGATAACTGAGCTTGAGGAATGTGCATTATGTCACGAGCACTGACAGCTTTAACTAGACAGGAAAACGCAAGCACCTTTTCTCTGATAACAGTTGGTGCATTGATAGTCTTTACTGACCTTATCTGAAGAATAATAAATGCTTCAGTTCCTCAGTTTGTCCTTATTACATTTCTTGGTAGGTTTTTTATTTCCTTTGCCTTTTTAGTGTCAGATTCCTCAGATAATCGAGAAAAAAAAAAAATCCAACCTTTCGACCTGCGCTAAAGGGATGACTGGGAAAACCGGCAGCGAGACACCTCCTAAGTGCTCTGTGGATTAGGAATGGCCAGACATCGTAGGAGGCCTTGTGAAGTGGTGACTGTGTCAGCATCAATGTCAGAGGGGTGCAGAGCAGCTACCCCTGTCAAGGGAAAACCCCACTGTGCAAGAGATGCCACAGAAACTGATGTGTACAGATCCCAGGGTTATACATCTGGACAGGTGAATACTCTTCCCTAATACCCCCCCTCTAGCACAAACCCCAGGTGYTTCCTGGCCAGAACACACTATTTTGTGCAGTCAAAAGCAGCAGTAGGGTGATATAGAAAACAAACTTTCTAGAAATGCCAAGATAACAGGGGAAATACAATGAATGAAATAAATGTGAGTGGTTGTCTTACATATAGCAACTTCAAGTTGGCTGGATTGTTCAATTATTGATCAGGAAGAAAAATCTCACCAAAAATGTCAGACCAAAAGCCTTTTGCTTTCTCYAGTCTTAACATGTCGAGGTTTTTAGGTCAAATTCCAAAGGACACTGTGACAATCATGCTGTCTTCAAGAAAACCAAACACTGTTAATTATACCACCTTTACAGCATATAAAATAGTCAGGGACTGGATAATCTCCATAGTACGTACTTCTAATTTTTATTTTTAAAAAATTGATCTTCTTCAGCAAATAAATGAAAGTACTTTCATGTAATTTTAAAAATGTTACTTATTATTTAACACCATCCTTTGAATCAATTGCATAAAACACCACAACATAAAACAAATACAGATATTAAAACACATCATAGGCTCTTCCTGTGTTAGCCTAATTCAGTTTCTTTGTTTACAAAATAAACATCAATATAAATATTTAATACAGGAGCTGCAGTAAGAAAAAGGACAAACTATTATTACTGTGAGAATGCTGAGCACAGTGGAAACTATCTTTTAAATTACAAGTTTCTCTTAGCTTGAGCTAGAGCCTTTTTCATAAAGGAAAAAGTCATAGTACATTAATGGCAAATATCCATCAGGAAATAAGTCTWAAAGCAACTCAGGAAGTATATTGCTCTGAGAAAGATGGCTTTGCATTTGTGCCATGTTTATAATAAGCTCAATTCCAATATCTTGAAAATAACAGTAAATATTTAACACAAGGAATATTTCATAAGATTGCAATAAATGTTTAATACAATGTAACTTTGCAGTACTTCAAAAACGTATTGCTACAAATATTTATCTAGAAATTTAATTAAATACATGTATAATCCATGAAATAAACTACCTCAGCTTTGATTCAGCAAGCTGCTCTGSAGACATGCAGAGGTATGTCCCCGTGCAGCTGTTCCCTGTGCCAGAGCCGAGGACTGTGTGTTTGAACTCCCAACCCTTGGCCTGGTTGCGGATTCATCAGTGTCAGGACTATCCCTCTTTTCCAACTGCTCCTACACAAATTCACTTCCTAACAAACTCAGTGTCTGACTGACCCAGTGTTCTACAGAGTTAGGACTGCAACCTTTGCCTGGTATTCCTCGGAGTTAGCTGATCCCTYCTCCTCGCACAGCCAACCCAAATGGAATCATAATTGCATTAGCCTCGGGAAATGTCCTCCTTCTGGATTGCTTCCAGTATCCTGAATATCCAGCCTTCCTTTCCAAGGCTTCACTACTTGTGAAAGAAAATACACATCCTTTCTTCTGCTGGTATGGGAGTAAATTTAATTCAGTTCCTGTASTGGAAAGAATAGAGGGTACATTGAATTCAGGGAAGGGCAACTACAAACGCTGGCAGGCCAGTGTGGGGAGGAGTTTCTGACTGAAAATCACTCTGGCTTTGCCTGGAACACGTGGCAAGAGCACATAGCCCCTTGTGGTCTTCAATAACGTAAAATTTCTGACTGTCTTGTGCTCCTCTTCAGTACATCCTTGCATGCAAATGTCACCTGAGCTCACCTGTTTTCCCCAGACYGCACTTCCTAGAAGTCATCAGTCAGCCTTATATTTACTCATTTTGTCTGAAACGTCGTTGTCTTTAAAACCACAGGCAAGGGATTATTTTTGCACAGTTAGATTTCTTGCGGCCTAAAACACTTACAAAAACTTCTGGAATACTTTCCAGTAGCACAGTGTTGCTGCAGGTCTGGAGTGAGATGCTGGTAGGGCACCACTCTATGTCGCATGGGCCAGTGCAGCTTTCATTAAAAGCAGTTGTTTAGTGGCCAGTTAAACCAAACCACTCTGTACCTGAGCATCAGGACAATAAGATAACGATGCTGATAATTCTTGATTTAATGTTGTAGAGGAAATATATTTCTGGAAATAACATGTTAGCAAAGCTACGGACACATCCGTCTTTTTGTAAGTCACAGTGCAGTAGTCTGTGATCTCTTTGACCTATACTGGAATGATTGCCTGTGTAAAAAAAGTTGGTTGTCTGGGAGAGGGGAAGTGAGGAAAAATAATGCAGGGATGAAATTATCTGCAGTTTGAGTCCATTTGCTACTTTCTCTTTTGGAACCCATAACTTCATTTCCTGATTCTGTTTATGTGGAACTGGTTATAAAAACAAGTAAAGAATCAAAATATTGATGTTTTATGTTTTCATAAATTACAACTAAGCCTATTTTCTTTAAGTCCCCTTTCTCTTATATTAGTGTTTGCAAAACTTTATGTTTGCACTGAAATAGGCCCTCAGATGAAATAGAATTGACTGCTTTCTGTGGGGTTTGGATAAATCTTCAGAACTGCACATATGGAAATACATGTCCATAAAATATGTCATGAGAAAAAAAATGGAGATGTATCAAGGAAGAGCATCTGCATGTTTTGTGGTTAGTTAGAAGGGGTGACCCTTGCTTTCTTTTTCTTCAGCTGAACATAGCTGGGCACATTAGGGAGGTAATGTGATACCAGAGCCAAGTGTGAAGTTCTAGCATTTGACCTACTATTCATGTGGTCTGAAAATAGGCACAAAATCAAGGAATAGTTTTCAATCTTTGTGGCTTTACATGACAAAATTACGTTATATTCCTACTGAAATAAATTGAATTTGTAGAGCTGATTTTAGCAGGATGTTAGGGACCTTCATGGTCCCTGGACAGAATATAACCTGCCCCAGCAATTCCTTGCATGAACAGCCTCCCGCTGTTACTCAGGCTCCTGCTTGCTGTCCTTCCTAATCCACACTGAAAGACACCTAACCCATAAAGTTCCCCTCCAAGTGATGACTATTTTCAAGCAGACCATCCTGAAAGGACCATCCTCTATAATTGCTTTTCAATCTGCACCATTTRTTAGTCGTTCATTTGAACAATCATCAGCAAATACACGCTACAGGTAAAGGCATTTCTGAGGCTGTATTTTGATAGTGTTGAATGGGGARCCTCTAAAAAACCCCCACCTCTGGGATGTGCCTAGAAAAGAATCGAGTGTTAAGACAGACAGAGGGACACTGTATGGATAAAAAAGATTTGGATCACAGCTTGATAAACCTGAAGGCTTCTCAGGTTGAAGAACTTTAAAAAAAAATGCTATTGCTGTAGTTTGGGCCATTAGTTATTCCATGCTGGGCTCTGTATTCTTTGTGTGTGGAATACTTTGATAGAAACATTCCTTTCTTCTGAACTGTGCACTGTTTGCCATAACAGCATGGGATGTTGTGAAAGTTAAAAATGACATCGTCAGATTAATCATTTTTAAAAGGATCCTTTTACTCGTTGTATAAAAGGATAACCTTTGAAAATGCAAAGATGAAGGCAAGTAAATGGCTTTTTASAAGACAAAAGTGGTTTAGATTTTTTCAGATGACTCAGTGATCTATTGTTGTTCATGTCTTGTAGTTTAGAATTTCTGCTCCTCAGCAGACTTTGTGTCCTCCAGCCTGGCTCAGTCGTTGTAGTGGAATCTTACAATAGATTGACCTGCATATCCACCCCTTCCAAGTGCACTTTGCAGAGTGGATCTATGTGTTCTCTCTGCTGCTTATGAGTTAGACTGGCACATTCCAAACTGCAGTGCATTGTGAAGAGGTATGAAAGCAAATCATCATCATCTCTGCACTATCAAACCAATGTTTGAAACAAATTGCRGTTTGGAATGAGGTTCGTTGTCATGAAGATTATGAAAGGAACATTTGTAAGGAAAACATTTTCTCTAAACCATAAGGTAGTGGCCTATGTCCATTCTTCCCATGGGGAGTAAGGAATTTGTCTTTACTTCCTTGTGCTCCTGTTCAGGTGGGTGGCAATCTCACTCCTAACAAAGACAGGGGAGTGATACAAAACGAGAATGTTTCCATGCAGGTTACTTTCTGGAGAAGCTGGCTTTAACTGGGCAATGTTCAGAAATCTGGGGAGAGCCGTGCACACTCCATTCACGGTACAAGCTTGAGGAAAATCTGCATGGGGCATTCCAGAGAGGGGATAAATGTGGACGATTTGTTGTGAACCTCTTCTCAAGGTTAACACCCATTTTCAAAATGTCATCAAGTCTTCCTATAAAGAGCAAAGGTGGAACTGGTTAGAGGCAGTGAGTGTTTAACTGATCCAGTCTCTGCTGTTTACAGATCCACATGTACAAAATGCTAAGCCTGTGATCCACACATAGGAATTCACCCTGCATTCTTTTCCCCCTCCCATCCCAAGGTCTGTCGCACTGGGAGGAGAGCCTTGGAACCTTCCACCCGGGACACCAGGGCTCTGTGGGAAAGCCATGGGACTGCTCTGCAGCTAGGGCTGTGCCGCACTTGCTGGCRGAACCCCAGCGAGGCAGGACAGACCCCACCAGCTGGCTGGGACTGTCATCGCTCCCCTGGGTGGGACCCCGCATCCTAAAGATGTGCCTGACAGTGGGATAGGTCATTGTGCCGACACAGGCAGCGGGAAAGGAGGCGCTGGAAGGACCTGCAGAAGAGGCCGCAGCTGTAGATAAACACAGAGACACAGACACGCTCCACGTCAACAGGAACCGCTCGTGGCCGAGCACTTCTGGCATTTCGGCTCGCCGCGGTGAGATGGCTGAAGAGGTGCCAGAGCCTCTGGAAAATCAGGGCTCCATTGTGAGGGCTGAGCACTCGGGCAAAGGCAGCCTGCGGCACCGCTGCAGATGGGCTGGCCCCCTCCCCGCGGGCACGGAGCTCAGCACCGAGGGCGGCAAGGGGGACCGGGCTCGGSGGCTGAAGGGAGCAGAGGCAGACGGGAGCTGGCAGAAGATGGGCTGTCAGGTGCGGCAGCTGTCCCTACAGGCACGTTTGCCATGCCAGGATGTGGCTCTCTCTCTGATCCAAGCACTGAACGCTAATTATATTTGCAATGTGTTGATTATCATGGTCAATCTTGTATTTTTTTTTTTTTTTTGAGAGTTGTTTATTTCTGTTGCTTGAAATTGTGCCAGCTGCTGGCTGAGGAGATGAACTAAAAACTCAGAATTAACCACAGCCACCTGAGAATATTAGAAATTCCCAAAGAGAGAACTCAACTGTAATATTGACTCTCTTATTCACTAAGAAACAATCTACATGATCCCAAAATTTTCTAGGTTAATGAAGACATATTCTTCTTCTCCTTTTTTTTCTTTTGAGACAATTTATTGATCGCCTCAGCCTTTTCTACCCCCTGCATGAACCCTTAGAGAAATGCTGTAGTATTTCAAATGCTATTAAAGCAAACCTGAGCACCTTTTAGGAAAAAACTCAAAAAATAGTTAAGCTTATCACACGGTACAAATATGTAGTTATTGTCACTCAAGTAACCTTGACTCTGAACCTAAATGGAAAATGGAAACAAAAATTGGGTCACTTCAGCTTCCTGCTCCCTCAAGAACAAATCATTCCAGCAGGTAGGAGAACATAGATGGAAGAGAGATTGATATCTTATCCCAAGGTATGGATGCAGGTGAGCTATTGGAACAAGGTCATTGCACACTGCGGGTATCCTTTGTGGAGAGTGAAGAACCACCGTCTGGGAAACAAGTTTCAATAATAAAGGTGACAAATAGTAATTATTATTGCTGTAGAAAGACAAGCAAGTGCACTGCCTTGCCACAGAACTTACTAGAGACAGGAGAAGGGGTGACTGAGAGCCTGTAAGAACAGTGAGGCTGGAGTGGTTTAGCAGAACGTTACCTAAGCCACACCCCCCATCCCTCCTCCAGCTCTGGAACACAGGGAAAACAGGTCCTGGACACACTCACACCTGAACATCAACACTGCTGAGCCAACACGGTCTGTGGTTTTGGCTAAAACACCCATATTTCAAATGCTCTTATAACACAGAAAGGGTATTTTTCAATAATTTAATGTACAAGAATTTAAGTTCAGAAAGGACACCGAGAGGATTGAAGTGCTGGAATTTGGAAGAGAAAATTGGCAGCAATTAAGTTGAAGGTCTTAATTAGGATGGCTATAGTCTGATCTTTTCAATATTCAACTAAGTAAAAAGAAAGAAACTTTGAAGATTCAAAGAATGATAAATTTCAAGGAATCTCATTTTTTTTTTATTATATGAATGAATTTAAGAGTATGTGTTAAGCTTCCACAGGATCATGCCAGTAAGTATTAGGTGACCCAATGTCACCCAGCATTTTCGTTGCTGTAGTGGACACACTCCATGGCAGGTGGTGGTTTCAGGGGGAAAGGCTTTGAGGAAAAGGTCCCAGGGTAAGTTGAAGGACGGACAAATTTTGTATTGGAGCTCAGCACATGGAGTTGTTCCACTGCAGGGTGCTCTGTTGACATGTTCATTTCTGGGGTGTGTCCTAAGGAGATGGACTCCTGTATTTTATACAGTGGCAGCCCCATAAGAGGAGATTCTGGTCCCTGGAGCTTGCAGAAGATTCTGGGAAGGGATCAGAAAGGAAAGGATTAATTTTGTGAAACTGTGTGTGCCATTTTTGATTAGTGAGCTCTAGTAACAGAAGGGAATGTGCTCTAGTAAGTGGTAATCTACGTAGCTGAAGCAGGGGTGCTATATTTAGTTATATCAGATTAAAAGCTTTGAAAAGCCTAAAACAATAATTTTGTCAAAAATGACCTACTGACCTTTCTGGTTGGTTTTCCTATAAAGCAGACATTAAAACCAGACCCTATCTGCCATTTTTTTCAGGTAATATTTCGTTTAACTTTCACATGGCAGTGTTTTCTAATATAAAAAGATGCTTTTTTTAACCTTGCTGTAAATAATATGTTTCTTCTATTCTAAGATTAACTCTTCAAACTCCAAATGCAGAGGCAGAGTGGGATTTTCTCGCTGATGGGTGAGATTACCTTGTACCAGAACTGAAACAACTACTGTGTCACCTACTTTTTTGCAAGAAGAGACCCTTAATGTGATAAGTTGTGTAGTTCAGAAGTCACATGTATTTCATTGCCTAAGTTTTTTTGGAAAACTGTTTTAACCTTACCTTGTGTTACCCTTCAGCAGCAGTTAATCATTGAGCAGGATCATTAGAGCAGGATCGTGGCTCTGTGGAAGCAGAAAAGAGGCATTGTTCCTGATTGCAGCTCTAATGACTCAAAGGGTGCAATCTCATAATTAGGTATGTCTTTAAAAGTTGTTTACTTTGCGTGACTTCACAGAATTCAAGGAAGTGCAGTTAACCTGGGTAAGTTTTTGCATGTGCTGATGGACTGCTTTAAAATTCTACCCAACCTGTCCCCATCTCATGTCCTTGTGACTTGAGCATAATTAAACTTTGGAAAAATTTGGACTCCCTTCTGCACTGACATCTGATGGTTATCACCCAGGCATAACCTTCATTTTCAGCAGGCGACCTGGGCTGAACAAACACAGAGAGCTTACATATTTTACAAACCCACAGTTTATACAGAGATTATTTTATGTTTAGATATCACTCTCGAGCAACTGGGACAAAGCCAGCTGCAGATCTGTATAAACAACAGATTTTGTACATTAGATAGTTCTTTAAGGATCTGTTATAGTATGAAGCATAGTGAAAATCTAGCAGTTGAAATCTAGCTCCACCCAACAGAATTTTTTGAAATTTTTTTTTGCCAAGAAAAGCAATAGGGTGGCATTTAGACCAAGAAAATACCAAAAGCAAACCAGATATGTGTACTGTTCTGAATGAGGAGTTGCTAGTGCTTTAAATGACTGCCAGATGTCAAATAGCAAAATGCCTCTCTGTCCACAAAAGAATAGTTGACTAATAATTCACTTTAGAAGGCTGAGAGTCCAGATCTCTGCCAGAGATGTATTAAAGCTGTAACATTTGATATGGGCTAGGGGAGAAGATGCAAATATGGATGTAATAGAGTTTACCCTATAATCAAAGGAGGAAGAAGAAAAGTCTTTGCATTTTTGGATACTGGACCTCCATAAAACAAGAATTAAGAACAAATGCCAAGAGCAACTTTCCTTTCTTCTACCAAAGAAGCAGCAGTAACTTATGACATTGGTTAAAGATTCATGGTCAGTCTGAGAGAATATATTTCCCTGTAATAAATTCTCATATTTCAAGAGGAGTCATGGCTGAACAAAATGTGATGCACTTCTACACACACATGCAGATACCTATGTCTCATTTGTGTGACAGTAAGTGGAAATTCCATCTCTTTTGGTGTTTTTAATTTCTATGCTTTAATGAGCTTTTTTGTCATATACAGAAATTAAATCCAGTTTAGTGCATGTCTCCTATATAATCAAAACTTGCCATGTTTACGAATTGAGATTTTTCAAAATCCTTTCCTCACGCTTGATGTATTACCACAGGTTCAGCTAAAGAAAATCATGCTGCACTATTTATTAGTGTAGGTGGAAGAAATCCATGCAGCAGTGGACAAGGAAAGCATTTTGACTGTTTGACTTGTTTACATTTCAAAAGGCTTTTGAGAGATATAATCATAAGAGACTGGAGAAAAAGAGAAGTCAGGAAGTCAAAGTACAGTAATTCATCAAAAGACCATGTGAGACAAAAAATGCAAGTAGTAAGACTAAAAGGTGAACTTTTATACTGGAAATCACAAAGTTTTGTGCTAGGACTAGAGCTGATCTGGAAAAGGAGGATAGGCAGAAAAGTGACAGAATCTGTTGCTTTCGTGAAAGGCAAGGGGAAAGTTTTGGAGAGAGTTGGAGAAGGCTGGTGTTATACCAATGTCAAACCCCATTGTTTCTTCTACTGGAGTCAGTTTACATCCAAGAGAAGTTAATGTGTTAAATCCATCGAATGGTTCYGTGACAAGTTTAATGATTTCTGCTGCTGAACTGTGGTTACTGCTGAAGGAAAGAGTAAGAGGTTTTATTAAATGTCTCAACACTGCTTATAAAAATTGAGTATCAGCCTGCATTAGGCTTTGATTAAAGTATGCTGTATGCATTCCCTAGCACCGTGTGCTGGTATTAGTAATTTTAGTTAATTGTGAAAATGCATTGGACATATGAGGATAGGTTATATCTGGTAGTTGGCAAATATCTATATGTATTTTATGCCTACTTTTGAACAAGGGAGAAGATTGAGATAGACTTTCTTTTTAATGATAAATACCACTTTTCTTAACTCTCATGGTTCAACTATTTGCCGAGTTTGAAGAGCAAAACAGATTTGTTTCTTTTCTTACTCACTGTAACACCTTAGTGGCCCTTTGGCCAGTTTTGCAGGATTGTGTCCTGCAATCRTTTGTGGATGCTACTTCTGGACCCTTCAGAAACATACCTAGTTCTGTGGTGAGTTCTGCTTAAATTGCCCAAGATCATTTCACAAAGAAATCTTTCAATTAAGCACTAAAAGCAGGGGACAACATTAAACCTATGCCCACTGCAAGCCCCTCTCATTTGTAAGACAGAAGGCTTTGCTGAGGAACTGAACGCTTAAAAATGACTGCTGAAATATTTGTCAAAGTCCAGGCTTTAAAATGTTGCTCAGATTAATTTATTGTTAGACTGTGATGCTTTATGCTCTCTACAAGCAGCAATTTGTGAGCAACTTCCAGGACTGTGATTCTTGTGTGAGAAACTGGGAGTAAAGAGGAATTGAAACCCCTTCAGTCCCTGCATAAAGGGCCAGGGAAAATATGGTCCTTTAAGATTACATTATTCGTACAGTGTCAGACAGACAAACACACGCTACAAACACTCAAAAACTGCTGGGTTTTAGTGTTATTCTGTTCCAACAAGCCTGTAAATTAAACTGAACGTAAAATAACTGGAATGGTAGTGATGCATGTAGGAGGAGTCGATCTCTGTTGTGGTGTGCTGTGAAAGAAGTTATTTTGGCTGAAAAGAGCTACAACCTGGAGGAATGAGATATGTATAAACCCAAGATTACAGTGATTTTTATAGGTGACAATCGTATTACACTGACCTGGTGAGGCAAGTGAGGCTCGAGGCTGTGGAGGATAACTGTATGGTGCCACAAATTACACTCTTACTTGTACCTTTTTTCAGCATCTGGTTTCTATTCCTCCTTCTCTTGCACTTCTATTGTGTAGTTTTGGGGGCTTTTTTTCATACTCTCAGCACTGTACTCACAAGGCACAGTAATGCATTCTACCAGCACAGTAATTAAACCAAAAAAAGATTATTTTAAGCTTGGTTACACCCTGCCTTTTAATGCTTCCTGTAATTTTTTTCTTTCCATTTCATGTTARTAAAATTTTGTTCTGGTTTTGGAGTCCATGCAGGGGAATTCCAGGTATGTATACAGCCAAAGCCAGGAGAAGCCTGAGGAGCAAAGTGGCTGATTTGTCAGGAGAGAGCTGGACAGGGACTTTGCTGAGCTGTGACTTGGCTCTAGCCCCTGTCTTACAAGGGCTTGAACAGCCATGTGGAGCTCATCTGCAGCAGGGGCTGTGTCTTTCCCCAGCAGCTCGCCCAGCTCCACCCAGCCTGGCTGTGTCTCAGTGGGTTCTGCAGAGTCCCTCACCCACAGTCACGCTGGGAGCCCCTCCCTGAGACTCACCGGGCTGACTGTGCCCTCGTCAGGTTTGGTTGGTTCTTTCACACATATCTCATTTTTTTTAGCATTGTAGTTYCTGAAGAAATGTAGTTTTTTGTTTTCCTCTGCGCTTTGGTTTCTGTGTGTGTGTATGTGGTGGGGAAGAGGAGAAAGTGGCTAATTCCACTGACTTATTTTGCACAACTCATCACTCTTTTAGTGATGCTTTTAGCTTGGACTAATCTGTAAGATGTCCATAAGACATGACTCTGTTTGTAATAGCACTTCAGCAATGTGGTTCAAATGTAACACACCCAAAGATTACCCAGGAAATGTTTTAGCAGCTGTATTTAATTTGCAGTGCTGGTCACAAAGGTGTCTGTTCGTGTTTGAGTCCATAGTGTGGCAGAACTGACAGTTGTGGATTGCTCCCACCTTCCAGAATCCTCCTCTTTTATTTTTATTTGTTTTTCTCCAGTGTCAAATCTCTTTTGAATTGCTAAAAGCCAGTCTTGTTTCCTGTAGTATTCAGTCTTCAAGCAAATTATTTTTTCATCAATCCAGATTCTATTTTGTTCTCTCTCTCATAGAAAACCATTCAACAATAACACTTCAGCATAAGATACCCTCAAGGAAGGTCAGTGAAAATAAGAATGGAAAAAAATAAATAAACCATGTGATTTGAAAAGATGTATCTGAAATACACTTGCATACTSTTTTTGTTGGCATAGTCGCCCACTCCCTGAAGAGCTTTACTATGTCCAGGAGGTCAGAAGACAGATATGCAAAATAAACTCAATCATTATACCAGCAACTATTCATGGTAATTCGCAACAGTTTCCTACTAAACCTTTAATATTTTACAGATACTTTTGGCCATGTGGTTAGAGAACAAGACTGCAGTTTAAGAATTCTGTTTGAATTCTTATTTCTGTCAGAAGCTTCTTATGGTGTTGTGGGGAAAGTCTTTTGCTCCCTCAGTGCCTGAGATCATAAAGTGTTCATAACAAGGCTTTCCCTTTTATTCCATTCCTTGTCTTTATTGTCTATTTATACTGTAAGGTCTTACTGGAAGACACCATTCTCCAACTGGGTGTTGGTATTTTTCCAGTCTCAGGGTGAGGTCTCAGCAAAAATACATATAAGTAGAGATTTATATACTATAGCATATATTTATTTATTATAGTAGAATAGAAACTCTATTGTTTCTATATTATATATGAAAAGTAAATATAAAGGCATACAGATTTTTGAGTGATGCTTACTTTCACAATAACTGTTAGAAATAATTCAAAATTTTGAAGTCACAACTTAGATTATGTCTGTGCATTATTAAAATACTGATAGTAAGATGTTTTTACACATATATCAGTAAAAGCAAGCTATATTGTGCAGAGCGACATTTAAATTCAGATAAATCAATTTATGCTTATGGTTCCGTGTCCCTGGTCCTTTTAAATTAACTTCTTAATGTATATTTGCCTCCTGTCAGTATATGGATACAACTGGAGAGCTATTTTCAATAATTACAGTTCATTTCCCAGGAATCAGCTGCTGGTGTACATGAAAGATCATTCCTGACTGGTTTTCAGCTGCCTTGAGAGTTTTAGTTATTACAAGTTAATTGAAGCAGAAAAGTTGAGGATAAAAGTTGGCTTACCAGATTGAATTCTGTTAAAGTGACTGATTGTTGTGTGAGGAAAGGCAACAATAGGTGAGGCTGTACTATCATCACCTGCTTATTTTTAAGGACTGGATCAAAGAGGCAAAGAGGATGTTTGGTTCCTCATGGGTGCCTGAAGTCAAAGCCTGGSTCCGCAATCTTTTGGTAACTAATTGCACATCGGAGTCGCCGCCTGAGCAGCGCTGGTGCAGCCTGGGGCAGCCTGATGCTGTCAGTTGTAACACTGAGCTCTGTTCCTTTTCCTATAAAGAGACYCTCGGTGGGATGATCTTTTTGTCTTGGGTTAAGCAGGTGGGGCACATGTGAAGCTGTCGGGTTTCCCCTGCCTTGGTGTTCGGTGCTGCTTCGTGCACCCAGAAATGGTGTGAGGTAGGTGCAGAATCAGCCAGTAAACCACCTCTCTAACCTGCCACTATAAAAGGCTCCCTTCCTCTTCACATTTGAATGATACAAAAGAAAACATCAAAATAATTAAATAATTTCCGATTTTTTTTTTTTTGGTTATGTTTTGTTTTCCTTTTTGTTTTWTTAACAAGTTAGAAAAAGGAGGGCAGATGGAAAATCTTCGAGTGTTATTAGGTGAATGGGGAAGATATTTCTCTTAAGAAACAGTCTTTGACGAAAGAATCTTTCTCTCAAAAACCTTATATTAAATATACATTTCTATGTGGGAATTTTCATTTTAAGGTAGTGAAGGCAACAACTGTTTCCCAGTATTAAAATTATGTTGACACAATTTTTTTGCTTGACTGAATTTTAAGGCTGATGTGATCATCCATGCTGCCCAGGGGATTTGACTACTCAGATCCCATTAGAAAAATCTCAATCTTCATCCCAATATTGACTGGAGAAACCATTATATTAAATTCTATTATAGGTTGTTATCTAACATGCTCAGTGTTGAGTGACAAGAGGAAAATGATAATGTGTTCACCTAGGGACTGTAAGACAAATGTTTCATGTGTTCTGTGGGCTTCTGTTAGATAACATTATGGTCATATTATACTAAATAGGCACATCCTGCTTTTTATACTGGAAAAAGAATTTGAATTATTGGCACAGGCAGATTCTTAAAAGCCAGATCATAGTTTTTCAGCTTGATTTTTGAGATGAGTGCATTTTCTTGACACATTTCTAGAATTGCTAAATTTCACAGAGCTCGCATTTGACATTGCATCAAGTAAATATTCTCTCTGTGTTAAAAATAATATTCTCTGTTCCTTTAATGCAGATGTTTCTAAATCTATTCATGACTTGGCACAACAGGGTTCCATTTAAACCTTCAAATTAAGCCCTGGTGATCACCACGCTGGTGGTCCTTGGCCATGAGAGTTCAGAGCCTGTCACCTCAAAGTCTGTTCCACAGCCCTTCTGTCTGGCCCATGAGCAGAGCCCTCTGTCCTGGACTGCAAGATGCCCTTAGCCTTGGGCAGCAGATTTCTTCTGCTTAGTGAAGTGCTTAACATTCCCTACCTTTAACATTTCAGGCAGGCCAGGGATGGAAATGCTGCTGATTTTCTTGTTTTCATAACTCACCTTTTTGGGGTATCTTTAAAAACAGCATATCTCCTGTAAATAGGGTCTTTCTTTGGGTGGGACATCTTATTACTTCCTTGTCTCAATGAGGTTCAGGGGGTTTCTTCTGAAATTGACAGCAAAATTGTAATGGTTCTTGTAACAGGAAAACAACTGATTGCTCTGAGAAAGAATTGATATGAGGGCATATCAAGACAATCAGTAAGATCTCAAACTATAAAAAATAGTGCTATATTCTACAAAATTCTGTGAAGCTGGGCAGACTTGGAATGATTTGTCTCTTTTTCTATTTGTCTTGGATGCTAAAAGAGAATAGAAATATAGTATGAAAAGCTTCACAAGTGATCAAGCCTTCTGAACTGTCAGATTTCTATAATAAAATGTAACTCAAGATGAAGTTTTTCAGTACAACTGTCATTTTCAAATACCAATACATTCCCTGTGATTATGTTTTCATAGACCTGTATTTCATCTCTTGTAAGTACAGATCCTTCCCCTCAACTAACAAAGGTGACTCCAGTGAAAATATTTTAAGTGTGCTTCCACCTCCTCCCCTTAATTATATGATTCAAACTGAAAATAAAGAGGGCTTTCAAAGGCTTATTTTTTAATAAACAGTCTCAAAGGAACAAAGAACCATGAACTTACTCATAAGGTACAGTAGCTTCATGGCTGAGAGCAGAAGAGCACAAAGATTCACATTCCCTTGTTGCTTCAGTAGCTCTTTTCAAGATGTTTCCCATTTGACCTTTGCCACAAAGATGAGATCTGTCCAGAATCTTTGAAAAAAGTAAAGGAAGGTCATGCAGAGATGTCTTAATATGAGCTTTGCACAAAGCTCTTTTCATATCTACCTAAAAGCAGTGGACTATAGCAAATAAGTTGTGGACAGGAGCACTCAAGCCCCCATGGCCCGAAGGGACACCATTTGGAGTGACCTTTTAACATCCTTTGTCAGTAATCTGCATAGACGAAGTCAATTGTCTAAAAGGTCTGTCCTTGTCTGGCAAACAAAGGATAGTCAATGTCTCAGTAGTCACATTCCTCTGCAGAAATTATGCAAATCAATCGCTCTAAATTTTTATTTCATGTTTTCTGAGATTCTAGAGGCTATTTTAGGGTAGCAGGGGAGTTGCTAATCTTCAACAGTTCTGAAAAATTCAATTGAAATCTATTTCATACTGACAATCGATAAGGAAAACTAAACCTAGCTACTGAATTGTGCTGATCTCTTGAAGTGTTTTTCCTCATGTGTATGATTCTGGTTGAAACTGTCTTTCTCTAAAAACAAGCATAAGAAAATAAGAAGTCCTGTTACAGTCAAATTTTGGAGCTGTGTTCCTCTTTGAGCCAGGCTTGATGAAAGTATAAGATGAACAAATTGAAATGGTGTCTGAAATGAAAATGGGTTCATACCAAGAATTTTATTGTTCTTTTCTTAAAAATTTTCTTGCCTTTTACTTTTAAATTCCATGAAAATATCACCCATTCTAAATAGTTTTTCAAATATTGGTGTTTTTTGGACAAAGTAAACTGTGCAACGSTTGCAGTTCCTGCCTGCAGGGTAATTGTATCTTGACTATGTGATCAAATTATCAAGTTTAACTGAAAGGAAGGTAAGAAGCTGCCCAGCCTGACAAAATGTCAGCTTAGTTGGAATCGAGGACGTGGGGGAGCATTCAAACAGGCAAAGCTGATTAGGGTTAGCAAACTACAGGGTAGAGGAGACTATAAAAGGTAAGATCTCTAATTAGCTGTTTGAGCCAGTGCTTCCRACAAACTTTAGAGGTGGACTTGTGAACTGCCTAAGAAAGGTTCTCAATAGGGGTTTTATTGTGGATTGCAAGAGTGGTGAGGAAACAAAGGCGGGGGAACAATGAAGAATGGCAGTTTTGGGGCACCTCCATCTTTCTGCTGTCACGCATCATGCAGTCAGGTAACAGAAAATTTTGGATTACAGTACTTGACTTTATTTAAAGTCTGTCCAAGAACAAAACCAGAATCCAGTCTGCAAAGGACTGGAATAGCAATAGGAAAGTTCTAAAAGTTGCTACCAGATTTAGAGAAAAAGGAGATTAATTCCACTAACAAGCACTGGTGAAGCTACATCTCAAATACTTTGTTCAGATTTTGGCATCTCACTACGAGAAAAACTTTGAGAGGCTGGAGGGTGTCCAGAGGAGGGAATGGAAGTGGGAAAGGGTCTGGAGCACAAATCTGATGAGGCCAGCTGAGGGAGCTGGGAGTGTTTAGCCTGGAGAAAAGGAGGCTCAGGGGGGAACTGATAACTCTCTACAAACACCTGAGGGGGTGGCTGGGTGGGGGTTGGACTATTCTTCCAGGTAACAAGAGACAGGACAAGAGGAAATGGCCTCAAGTTGTACCAGGGGAGGTTCAGGTTGGATATCAGGGAAAATTTCTTCACAGACAGGGTTATCAAATATTGGAACAGGTTGYCCAGGGAAATGGTGGAGTCACCATCACGGGAGGTATTTAAAAGACCTGCAGATGTGGTGCTTCGAGATATGGTTTAGTGGTGGACCTGGCAGTGTTGGGTCAATGGTTGGACTTCATGATCTTGAAAGTATCTTCCAACCTAAATGATTCCATGATTCTATCATTCTGTGATTGTTTGCCTGTGGAAGATTTACAGGAAAGGCTTTATCATGCTCATTCCGTAAGGAGCCGTGTGATTATTTTGGTTAAACCAAAGACAGCCTGAATTCTGAATATATTCTGAAAATGCTACAAACACGTTGTTTTCCATGTGCCAGTGTATAGTCACAGTGTCCTTGTGAAAATTCTGTAAGCATTACCTCCTGAATTAAGTTCTATGTTGGTGATTCATTCATCATTATTATTGATCACCATGGCTTTGGAATGGCAATATTCATGTCTACCACTGCTAAGAAATTAATGCTATACATTATATAAATGTATGTGTACAAAGCTCCAAATGATTCTAAAGCGCATCTGCCATAAGTACCTTATATTCCTTGGTAACCAGCAGTGTCCATCACTGAGTTGTGCCATGAATTTCAGCGGCAGCACAGCTGGATCTTCCTATTAAAATCTAAGGTATATTGATGAATGAGTTCAGCAGTAGACTAGCTATTCAACATCACAGAATAATGAGAAATATAACTTTTCTGGGGGCAGCAGCAAGTTTAAATGCTGGGAAGCAGCTGATTCTAGATATGTTGTATAAAATCTAGGCTTCATAGGAAAAGAGGAAACTGTGTCTGGACAAGCCAACCTTTGCCCTGTCAGTGGTTTTGAAATAGGCAAATTAGACATTGTCTAGGAAGACAGTGCAGATGAAATTCCAAAACAGACACTGCATTCCTTGGTTATATYCATGTTAAACCCATGCGTATGCTTTCTATTTCTACAATTAACTGAACCYACCAGGGATTGCAGCATCCCTGTATTCTGAGGAAGGCAGGTCCCAAAATGRTGTGTTCTTCTCGGACATCTCCCTAATTTGAAACAGAACCACTACCACCCCATAAAGCTTTTGAAAATAATTGAGGTCTGACCAAAAACGTTTGGTGGTTTATATGAAATTCATTTATTTCCTCTTCCTTTTTTCTATGGAAAAGTTCTGGCTCCCTGGTTTATGGAAAGGAAAGTATATTGAGAACAAGTGGTTTTCTTGGTGCTGCCTAATGATAACTGTTTAATATCAAACTTTCCATTAAGACATAGGAAATTCCCGACACTTAATCCTTGCCACCAGAAAAGTGGAATATCCCAGAATTAGCAGGAATATTTATAGTCTTTCAAGTCCTCTTTGTATGATTCATTTTTATTTTTGCAATATTGAACAGAATACTACTGAAAAGAAACCCTAATTGTATGTTTTTAAAGACGCTAACTGAATACATTATTACTGGTTTTGCAAAGAACAAAAATAATTGCACACTTACAACACACTACTGCTTTATTTTGAATATTTTCTGTGAAATATTTGGAAAGCTTTGCTTGTTTTGTAAGGCATCCACGAGGCAGAACTCTAAACCTTGGTTGTGGTTATAATCAATGCCAACTGAATCTCCCAATAACATTGTAATRTTTTTGTTTTTCTGTCCTTTATCTACATAGAAACACACCAACATCCGCTTACAAAAGCTCAAATTTTTGGTAATCAACTCATCTAAAATGTTGAGGGAATAAAAAAAAATTGCTACATGAAAAAAAAACCCTCATGAAAACCTCATATCTGAGTCTTTAAAGATCAGAGTTCCTGTCAGTAATGTCAATTAACTGATCTGGTTTTTTACTTCATTTGTTGTTGCTTTAGGCAAAAAAGCTACTATTATGAAGACAACATGCTTTAATCAGTCTAACTCAAAGAAAGAATGCAACAATGGTGGAATTGGTGATAGAAATCATGTCAGAAAAGGATGAAGAGCAAAACAGAAGAGAAATGCTGCTGTTGAAAATACCTTGCAATTTTAGTAAATATAAATATCAAATATCTCCCTGAAGTTGAAGAATTTGACAAACTAAATGTGTAGAGTTAGAAAAATTGGGAATTACTTTAAAGGACCATGAAACACTTGAAGGCAACAAGCCAGCATCCAACCAAAAGAAGGTTGTTATCTGGCACTCCTGATGCCCATTCTTCAAAACAGAAAGCATTCCTGACTTCAGTGGGTCTGTCTTTCCAGCAGACAAAACAATTATTTTTGGACRCTACCTCGTTCACACAAGTCATCTCTGGCTGACCTCCATGTAAGCTTTTCAGTGAGGAGACTGAGCATCCCAAACTTAGCTCCTCTCTGGCTAATCCRAGTGAATTTAGCACTGCAATAGCCTCTTAAAAGACTCTTCCTTTGCCAGCTCATCCACACGAATTCGCTTTTGTGCTGATACGTTGTGAGTTATGAGCAGAAAGTGACACACGTGTTTGTGTGTTCCAAACAAAAGCCTTTTGTAGATGGTTCATTACATAAATGATCTTTCTGTTTGATTAGGGGCTGGGGGAGCAGAGCTCATGTTTGAAAGAGCAGGAACTTTTCCACAGGTCACTGACTCTGTGTGCTTGCAAGCGAGCGAGTCTGGTGCAGCGTGTGTATCCAAGAGAGGAGGGCACAYGGTGACAAAGGTAGTCCTGCTGGAGTTTTTCCTGGTGTTTCAACGTGATCTTGGTTTTATGCAGACATTTTTATTTGGCTTATGTGAGCAGCTCTAAGAGATAATGACATGAGGAGCCTTGCCTCCACTGTCACAGGCAGGCTGCGAGTGTGGTTCAGCCCTTCCTCCGGAAAAGGATCTGGCCCAATATGAACCCTGAATATTGCAACAAACACCCACTGAAAGGAGAGAGAGAAGGGAGAATCCGTGCCAAGTAGGTATTTCCAAGTATGGGAGGCTCATTTTGCAGAGCCTAATGAAAGCTGAGGAACCGTGCTTCTGGGATCTGTCCAGATTCCATGAATAAGCCACCGAGAGACTGATGAAAGCTAATAATAGTCTCAAATTCCTCACTTAAACTTGTGTTCATCGTAGGCTTACAGTCATTAGGAGAGAAGCAGGCTCTGCTCTGTAGCAGTGTCCCAGCCTCGGCCTCTGTTGCTGTTGGCCACTGTGTGTCATTAAAAGTGTGGTTTTTTACAAACATGGCTCTTTTCTTTAAAATATTTTTTCTCTGACATTTTTTATGAAGGCATGTTTGAAAAATCACTTTATGGAAAAATTTTCCTTACTCTGCAAAGCCTTTCTGAYGGAGAGTTTGCTAAATTAGCCCCACCCTAATTTATGAAACGCAATTTGGCAGTATGGGAAAGAACAGGGTACTGGCATTGCAGGGGATAGCTGAGGGAAGGTGCAAATGTGCCTGAGATTCTGTTACTTAGAACTAAAAGTCACAGTGACTGTAGTTGATCCATATCAGAGCTTTTGTCAGAAAAGCCCTCTCTGAAGACATAACTCTTATTCATGTCAGGTAAACCCCCATATTCATCCAGGGAATTAAGTGTTGCTGTCACATGTCCAGGCTATTAGGTTCTGACAGTTTTCTGGCACATGCTTCAGCCTAACGGGCTTGATCCTGCACAGCTTAAATGAATGGGGACCTTGTGACTTGAAAGGGGTGGAGGATCATTTCAAAGAGTCTGTAATATGAACTACCAGGGTGCTAAGTCCTTGTCAACTAGTTGTGGTTGGCTTAGATTTTTCAAAATTACTTGGATACCTTGAAGAGCCCTCAATATCCCCAGCCCTTAATGTCCCTATCACTCATTTCTTCCCACCTTAGCACAGAATATCAGGAATTCGTTCTAAAAGTGCAAATGCATACAAGCTGCAACAATGAGAATTATTTCCAAAGTACTTAGTCCTTGGAAGCAAAACTTGAGAGGAAGAAAAAAAACAAAAAGAAAAGTAACTGGGTGGAAAGCCTGTAAATAGGTAGGGTTTTTTATCCTGTGCGCTGTAGGCACACATCATTTATGAATTTACCTACAGAATAGGTCTGTGCTGACTTGATAATTACTCCAGTTCAGGTGGAATACATAAATGGTTAATGGCAAGTTAGTGTAAATTATTCTTTTTGACTGCAAGTTGCTTCAGTCTGCTGTGTGGTAAAAGAGGCCAATGATGAGTGTCATACGTGATTTTTATAAAAGGGTTTTCTTTCAAAAATCCCAACCATGTCGTTTATTAACAGGGAAATAATAGCAATTTTTGCAAAAGTTTTGACTCTGAAGGGCTCATCTATTCACTACGTTCAGCTCTCTTTCGTGATTACATAGGATGATAGCTTTCTCAACGTTCCCAAAAAGAATCAGAAAAGAGATATGTGAGTGCTATCCAAGGGATAACAGCACACCTCTTGCTCCAGGGTTTGTGCAGTACACCTGTAATTCATACATACACCAGTGCTGGCATGACATTAGGATGGTAATTAACACTGCTGTCTCAGTTTTTTACTTCTCTATAGAAAAACTAATTCAAGACTATAAGAACCCTATTGGGCTTATAATTTGAAGTTTTGTATTGTTATTAAGGTTTTCTTCCAAAGCTAAGCTTCCCAAAGCCCTTCTTGACAGGTTGGGGGGGGGGGGGGCAGGTTTTTTTTTTCCATTATGTATCTTTATTTTTAAATTCCCACATTCTTGCTCTTTACCCTTTTTCATCTTTATGCTTTTATTTCACCAGCACCTTTTCATTCCTCGTCTTGTATTCACTGTTTGCCCAGGTATGGAGATGGCCTTCCTTGCAGCTCACCTGGTGTGATCTCAGAGTTCTCCCAAGGTTTGTGCAAGAGAGATGCAGAGGGTTTGACTGGTATTTACTGAGCCTGTGCAGAAGATGCAGCCATAGGTCACTGCTTTAGGGCAGGCAGGAAAACAGAAAGAAGCTGGGAAGAGTTAACTCCTATTTCATCCAGAAGTATCGGAGAACTAATGTGGGTGGCCTGTGGTTTGGGTGGAGTTCAGGTCAGGTTTCCTCACCTTTCCTGCTACTCCTGTCTGTTCTGTGCTTCTYAAACCTGCCTGACAATTGTCTTTCCCAGCTGTTTCCTCAAATTGGGAAACACTATTAGCCAACAAATGCACTGCTGTTAGTCGTCCTGCAATACCCTTATCAGCGGAGGCGAGCAGCAGCGATAGGTGGCCATTAGTCACAAAGGTCTGCCCTTATGGAAAAGGGTGTCTGCGCCCGCTGTTGCGCAGCTGAGCTGACGTAAACGGCACAGTTCGGTTTCCAGAATGAGAACTTGGGCAACACCGAGTGAAGCAATGTTTAATCCATTGAAATGCTTGGGCCTATCTCTTTATAATGCACTTTTAACACGTTGTGGAGAGGCCTTATCCATGTAAACTGCYGTTGGTTCTGTTGGACACAGGGGAAGCTTCTGGAACCTTCTCAGAGAAGCCACTCCTGTAGCTCTCCCACTACCAAAAYCTTGCCATGCAAACCCAATGCACTGTGGTATCTTACAGATGGGCCACCATCAGTGCTCACTTCAGAATAACCTATTTGCTCCTGATTCAGTTCTACAGAGCAGATATTTGCAGCAGTTTAACCAGGTTTAATTTTAACTGAAGATCACTGGAATGGGAGAAGGAAAAAAAAATATTTTTTTTTTCCAGTTAAATTAGCATAGAAGTGCTTTGAGAAGACAGGAAATAGCACAAGAAATTTGCTTGTGGCTTTCATACCTGAACTATTCATAAGACTCTGAGGGTCACAGCTGACTTGGAGCTATAGAAATGGCCATGGTTCAATGCTGGTACTGCCTTAGAGCAAAGTGTGTGGGGAGGATTTAGTTTCCCCTTGACCTCAGATGATCTCCCTTTGTGTACATCTGGTTACTGGGACTTCACATGCAGAACATTTGTTAGTAGAGTTACATACATTTTCTCATAAAAGAGATGAAGGATGCATTGCAGCCTAAATMTTTCAGAGTTTGACTTTTAAATGGCAGGTGGTGAGGGTAGGATTGGAATGTGAGTGTGTAAACCACTGGGAGCTTCAGGGTGAGTTGAAGGCCTGGTGACTGAATGGTACCACCTTGSGATGCACTTCTACATGCACTCCCCTCCTTGTGGAAGAAATATTTCTACAGAATCTGCAGTCTCCTGTGTTCAGGTAACCCCACAATTTGGACCATTTTAATGAATGAATTTGGAAGCATTTCCAGGCTGCATAAAGAATTCATTCCTACTTGGGGAGGGAAAATTTGATGGCTGTACATATTTTTTTAACTGTTTCAATAGAAAACTTTGCTGTCTCTCATTTAATAGATTCACATTGGATTTACTTCCTGCCCTTTAATGATGGCCTGCTCACTTCCCTGGACTTTTTATTTCAGAAGGTTTCATTTAAGAAAGTTCTTTCTGTAAATTAATTAATCTGTACTGCAGATTTATTCTTCAGCATGTCCACATTTGATATATACAGTATTTAAGTTTGTATTCACTTAGCAAAGCATTTACTCCATTATCATGTAATCATTTCCAGTCCAAATACAGAATCTAGAGATTAATGTACTATAAATTTCTCCTCGCAGAAGTTTTATTGCTATATTAGTTATTAAGTTATGTGGGCATTGATCTTACAAAATAGGAACGATAGATAAGAGATTTGTTTATGTTATAAGTTAAAGTGAGTCTTTTACAGTCGGTTCAGACTGAAAGGCACACGCTATCTTTACAGCTGGTCAAATGTTGCCAATCAAATTTGGAAAATTCAGGAAGTTTTGACACGGTTTTATGAGCTGCCATTATCAAAAATGTTTTTCTTTTTTCTTTCATTTGCTGGAAAGGTGATAAAAATTTTTTTTAAGACCACTAGAGTATGATTTGGAAAACGTGGAAAAAAACATTGTATCTCTCCAACTTTTTTTCCTAGCTTAGCAGAAGMAAATATAGTCTCACACTTCCTATGCTTTTTCTGTTCAAAGTGTCCCAAACTCCCTCATGTCAAGGAGACTAAGAAAAAACAATAGCTAAGGCAACCCTTAGCTCCTAAAGAAGCTTGATCACCTCCATGTGGAGCTGGTCAGTAGCTCAAAATGGAACATAAATACTTAACAGCAGCTTAAGACAGGGCACAAGGGTATTTTAGGGTTCACTAAGTCATAACTTCCCTGTARCTGAAAATTCCATAGGGTCACTATTTTCCCTATGAGGCAGAATGTTCTTGACTGAGTCCCACTGGTATCTGCTCCATCTAAGTACTGTGATGTATTTGTTGTACTTGTGTGGGGAAAGTCGCTGAAATCTCAGTCTTGAAGGCTCAGACATTATAGAGGAGAAAAGAAATTATTTCCTATATTATTTTGTCTTGATATCCAAAATTTCTTTCCTGTTTCAGCAATGTGATCTAAGACCGTAAGAAGAAATGTGTCATATATTAATCTCTAGATTTCATATTTACACATTATATGATAGATAACAGTACTTAGTTATTTGTTGGGCAAAAAACACGTTGTGTGTATCAGATTACAAATATCAGGCAACAGTAGCACCAAAGGTTGTGCCTACGTCTGTTTACCCACACAGATACTGGCAGTGCCTGTCTAGGTAATACTAAAAGGTATTTTGCATGGTTGATCTTTTCTTTTCCCTTCTCTGCATTCTCTAATCTTAGACAAGATACTACTATGTATCACTAATTCCCATTAAAAACAGGACAAAACAACAGCAACAACAAAGCCCTAAGGAAATCTTTTGAGGCACATTGGTATATTTTATATGGTAAAATGTGCATCATCTGTATTAAGATTTGTTATACAAGATACACTGAGGTATAATATAAATATTTTGTGGGAGATCCACGCAGTTTTCATTGTCCAAACTAAATTTCCAGCCCCTTAAAATGCAACTTAAGCACAAGCATGTTGGGTTAGTCGGGAAAATTCATATTCTCTGTTTCACTTCCTGAATGTCATTCCCATCCATTTTTTCGTCAGTTATTAAAATGCACAAAGCCGCTTCTGCCAGCCCACTTATCCCCTGCCACGTTGAATCAGCATATCCACAAAGAGTGTTTCCTCTGCACTTGGAGCTGTCACAGATGGACTGGAAGAGCTGCTTTCTGGTGATTCAGTGCAGCAGGGGACACATGCTCCAATGACAGCAATGGTGCACAATTAACAGGCTAAAGGAGCACAAAGGAAATTGTAGAGCAGAGCGAAAAGCTGCAGAACCCTTAGCTGTAACTCACTCAGGGCTTTCCAATTCTCTTTGCAATAAGGCAAAAAGGCAAGTTAATAAAGCTCTGAATATTTTTGTAAGGCAAACTATTGGCCTATTTTCACAYAGACTTATGAAATATCAATGGACTAAAGCTGACTTCCACATGAAAAATGTTCTTAGAGAAATTTTTGTGGAACTCAAATGATGAATTGTCTTGGTTTTGCCATTCTTTAGTAAAGATTTACCTCAGTTTCCTTGATCATTTTAATACCTTAAAAAAGCAAAATGTTCCCAAGGGACCTTTACTGAGAAGCAGGTTTTATTGTGAGTCCCCGTGTACTGCCACACTAATCAATAGTTGTGACTGATTGCTGTAACTAATCCCTAGTTTGAAGCATGRAGAGTTCTTCAAAACTTTGTTCAAGGTCTCCCGGGAGGAGAGCAACCCTTCCACTTGGATATGATGGCTGAGCTTTGCTCAGTGCTGTGCCTCCATAATTCTATCTGCATGAAAACCACCACGTTATCTAATGTGTGATGCTGCCTCCTCCTCAGCCCTGCAAGCATCACTGTACCAGCCACGTGCTTCCTGGTAAAATAAACAGCTCTAATGATCTTCCCAGCAGTCTCTGCAGACTCCTTGGAACTCTTCTCTCTTTTCAAGGTCACAACTCTGCTTGAGGTTGATAAATTCATGAATTAATAATACGAAGCACTTTTCATCCAGGAATGTCAAAGGTGAGAAACCACAGTTAGTCCCATTTTTATCAAGGAGGAAATTGAGCTGTGGAAGTGACATGTACGAAATGATTTTGGAAGCCAATGGTAGATCCAGGAAAAGAACATAATTCTGTGCASTCAGCTTGCACTGTAGCCATTGCATCACACTGCTTCATGGCGCCCTTCGTGCAACAGCACAGTCTTATTAAAGTTGAGATTTAAGTTCCACAAGAGTCAGGAAATTAAACTCTGCCACACAGTGTGTTCATTGTACATTTTTATTGGACATGGCCTATATATTACCAAGTGATCATCCTTTTTACAAAGGATGACTGTCAGGAAACCTTATACTAGTAAGTGATGCATATTTCTTTGTCTTATTTGTATAATACCATAACTGCAAACAAAAACCCATATATTTTATTATTCTAATTTTTCTGACTGTACTAATCAGGGCCACACTATTACTTTGCATTTTTAAAAATTACTTTAGCAAATGCCTACAATATAAATAAATGTCTTAAACACTTTTCTGGGATAGTCCAAAGATGATTCATACACTTTGGAGCTCTTATGGAACATGAGAAAAGTAATGGTGAAGTACCCAAGGTGAAGACCATCGCCTTCTGGAAGCGATCTCTTGTTATACTTAGCTTTGACATTCCTCACAAAAATGTTTTATTCAGCAAGGATGTTCTGTCTGTTCCTACCAGCTTCATTTCCCCAAAGGATCTCTTGACTGTCTATTATAATTCTTGTTTCACTCACAGAACACTTTCTTGAAATGAGTACTTCTAACAAGCACCTCTATTCATGTAAGCACTCCAGAAAATCCTCTAGATGGTTAAGAGGAGATGCTGAAGAAACACTCAGCACCGTCAGAGTAAAGCTTTTATCTCCCAGAAAATTCTGGGAGAGTTACTCTAAAGAAACACTGAATGCTCTGCCAGGCACGTCAGCTACTATTAGCCATTTAACAAGTGAAATAGCTTCAGGTACAGTCCTGTGCAGAATATACAGATTGTCCATTAACCTGGGGGCTGAGTCAGGCAGGCTGCTTGTTTGACAGGCTCTGGACAGGTCAGTTTTATTGTTTAAATCCTGAAATTGCTTCTGGAAACAAACTGTAATGTTGTCTTGCATTTATAAAAACTGGTTTAAGCTTAAATTAAGCTTTACCTTTTTGCACAGTTTCTTTTTGCACAAGGCAGCCATTATGTAATACATGTTACAATAGCAGTGGTCCTACCTATACTGATTTCATTAATATGATTTTTTCCCCCTAATCTTGATCTCTTTTTTCTTTTAATTTCAGCAATATTTTCACTGAAATACTTCTATATTAYTGTCTCTGCTACCTCAGACTGTACCATTTGTATATTTGTTTAAAAAGAGAACTTAACAGAGGAAGGAAAGAAGTCTAAGCAGCACACCATAATGGCAATATAGTGGCTGGTGAAGAGTAGCAGAACTATGGCCTTGAGGAATGAAAGATGTCGTTTATCTGTGTAGCCAGTGCAGCACATTCACTGGCAGCTTCTCCACAGCAAGCCACCAGCATACTCAGATCCCGAGTTTTAGGTACTCTGACCCTGTCTGCAGGAGAATTGGTCAGCTTTGATTTTGCAGAAGCTTTTTTCAGTCCATACCCCTTTTCAGCCCCTGGAGGACAGGCCTTGTAATTTCCTTAGGGTGGCACTTGCTGCCTTTTCTTGTTTACATGTTTTGTCATTTAGAATTTTCACTACTTTGCACAATTAAATCACATTTTTTTCTATGTAGAAATACTTASCTTGGTATTGACAATTTCCCTTTTTCCTCTCCCTGCTTCAAAGGACAGATGCATCTAAATTCCTGTTAAAGGTTCCAAATAATATAGTTTAGTAATGTGGCAAATTCCTTTGTTAACAAMTAGTACAACTACCACTAGAGGGCTTGAATAAGGACCCAAATCTTACCTCTGTTACACCTTTCCAATCTGGGTAATTTCATGTAAAATGTGGTTGTCCATTTTCCTTCAAATTTGAAAGACAGGCTGACAGCTTTTTTTAACTTCAAATTAAATAGAATTTCCTCTTAATAAATCACCTAGGTGATTTGCTTCTTCAAAGTTCAGTTAAAAAAGAGACAGAAATTTTCCGAGATAGCGCTTGGAAAATGAAATCTTGTCTTAATTGTGAGGACCAACCATTAATCTTTAAAATCGTTTTGCAGCCTGGTCCTTTAAATGCCTTTAAGGTGGCTGTGTTTAAGGACAGAAACTCTTGGTGTGGCCCTTGGCAGCGCTGAGCCGAGGGGACCCASGGGCTGGGGTGTTCGTGTGCCCCAGACTCCACCGCGGCTCGAGCACTAATCCAAAGCCACAAAATTTCTCCGGGGTCTAACGACTAAAATTCATTTAATAATACTCAGCACTTACCACTTCGGGTACATCTTCAAAGAGCTGAACTAATAGCAGCTAATTTAATCTTCAAACAAGCGGAGTGAGGAGCATTATCATCGCCGTTTCACCGGGGGCMGGAGCAGAGGAACGGAGCTGCAGAGAAACACGAGCAGATGCCTCTACCCAGCTGCTTTGTGCCTGACGAACAGCAAAGGCTTTCAGGGGATTTAGTCCTCGCGCGTGTTTCAGGGTGGCTGCTGACTCTTCCCAAATCCTTAATAGCTATTGTTTTAAAATCTAAAGGTAAAATCAAGGTTACAAAAACGAGAGGGGTGGGGAGAGTGGGAAGGAAAACGAAAGAAGGAAAAAAAGTATGCTTCTTGTGGGCCTGGAAACACATTCCMTGTTATAGGAGATGTATAAGCTGTCAAGAAGAGGAGACATTTCAGTTGCTTCTCCGCAGAGAATGGGTTCTCAGGGCCCCGTTTTCCCCCAYTTACATTATTTAAGAGGGAGAATGCAGCAGGTTCAGCAGTCTGTGCGACCCCATGAGCGCTCAGCTCTGCGGGGAGTGGGGTGGGGGACACAGTGCAGCCCCTGTGGCCCTTTACGGCCGCATCATGGGGGTGCTCTTGGGTGGAAGAGCCACCACGGCAGAAGTGCCTAAGCACGATGGGGGCAGAGACCACGACCCCACAGCAGCACAGCCCGCAGGGACATTCCCCATGACTGCAAAGGGGTGCCCAGCTCCACTGAATCCCACAGAACCTGTGCCCAGCCCATCTGCCAGGGTCCCCTGWCAGAGGGCACTGCTGCCCTTTCTGGTGCTGCCCAGCCCAACCTGGCACCTCCCCAAGCCACAGGTACCCAGAGACGCACCAAGTGAGCGTTCCCTCCATTCCCTCTTCATTCCCTCCTCCTTTTATGCGAATATCCCATATGCGAAACATAGCACTGTAAAATGGGAAAATTCCAGACAATAGATAAAGGAGTAAACAGGGACATAGGAAGGCAATGTACAAGCTAAAAGGAAAAATGTATTTGCTTCTAAATAAAAGGTGGGTCCTGACTGAAGCCTCATTTGATTTAATGAAGCCATTGWCAGGTCTTTAGGTAAAAGCTATCAAAAATCTAGAGATCTGGGTTCACAGAAAGGGGGGTTGAGGAATTTCTAGAGCCTGTATTCAGCCTTCTCTGAAGTTTGCAGTAGGTATGAATTAACAGTCAGATGCAAAGTTAGCAAACTCAAGGCTTTTGCCCAGGTTTAAGTACACATCCACTACTGTCACCTTCAGAAAGAGACTTATAGTGAATAATTGGTTTTCTGCCATTGCAAATCCAAAACCAAGCACAGAAGTGCATAATTCTGTAAGAACAGACTTATGTGCATATATGTATATCTATCTATCTATATTTATATGCATAAAATTAACACTAGTTTTAAGCAAACAATCTAGTTTAAAACCAATAACACCTGGTTTTGCAAAACCGCACCTCTACATATTAATATGTTTAAGTGTTACTTTCTACAGGAACTGCAAAAATGGTTAGGTCAAGTGAAATGGTTTGTTTAAGGATTCTAGCATTTTTGTGTATTTTACTTTTTAGCAAAACTGTAGGGCATTTGGAAGAAAAAAAGATTTTGAACTAGAGAATTAGAACTTCTTGCTTTAGGAATGAAAAAAGATTTTTTTTTAGCTTTTAATGATTTTATTGTTATTATTATTATTCAAATATCAGRGTGGGTTTTTTTTAATGAGTAGCTTATTGTCTAGCTTTTTATACAGACGAAAGCAACTATATTTCATTACAATGCTGGGCAATTTGCCATATTGTTCATACTCCACCACCTTGGCTCCAGCCYCCAGTCCTCCCTGGCAATGACTGGTCCAGTGGAGCAACGATTCCTCCTGTCAGCCAAGCCAGGATTTCTGCAGTGTGTGTTGGTTGTTTCCTCTGTGCACCTCCTGCCACTGTTTCCTGCACTTCAGAGCATCAGGAGCCTGAGATCCAGAGTGGTTACGGGATTCCACAGCTTAGGGCACACGATAATGAAAAGCACAAATCTCCTTTATCTCTTCCTCTTGCATATCTCTTTCATGATGGTTCCACCGCATGAACACTCCCTGTGATGCACAAAATGCTGCACACCACCACAACAGTACATTTTCTTTTTAGGCTGGCTCATTTTCATGGCCCTGCTCTTGTCATGGATCCAACTCAGGTGAAAATGAAAAATTATATAATACAGCAAAAGCCRTAGCTTTGGAAGATAGGTGCAGGGCAGAAATTCCGGGTGCCTTAGGCAGGTGAGCAGTAATAGGTTACCAGCCTAARGCATTAACTCAAAGAGCGGTGATAGTCCTTTCTATGTCTGCAAAAAAAAAATCTTGGACGAGGAAGAGGTGTAACGTGATCACACAGCGCTCAGAAACGTATTCATTGCCCTGCTTTGTCTTTGTAAATCTTTCCAATGTTCAGCAGGACAGCTGTGCTGTAGCTGCTAGCTATTAGGGCTGCACACTGCTTTTCAGATTTACAGCTGTGTGCTTGTCATTTCCAGATGCAGTTTTACTAAGACAGTCACTCAGGAAACGTTGTGAGAAGCAGCAGGTTTCCAGTAAAACATGCCCATAAACACCACGGTTGCTGGCAAAATAAGACTTACACCCAGATGCTTTAGGAGAAAAACAGTCTATTCTTTGTTCACTTTTACCCTGAGGGTTCAGCTCAGATCCATAAATATGTACAATGGAGCAGCCCATCCAGCTCGGCTGGTGGACAGGACACGCAATTCCCCGTCTCAGGCGCTTCTGCTGTTTCTGCTGCATGGGTCTGTGCAAGGATTCTATCTGAGGCAAATAAATCAGARAGCTGTTTCAATCACAACTCAAAGCGTAGGCTTTGTGGTTATTTTTGTTCTCAGTTCAGCTGTGGCTAGTTGAAAACTGGACTTCAGCTGAGACATTCAAGAATCCAGAGAGCGAAATGCACGAAACTCCTGCTGTTTCTGAATTATCCCAACAATACCCATTTCCAGTTCCTCCAGACTCTGGAAACAGCAGAGTGCAGCACAAATATTGCAAAGATTTAATTGGCACCTGACACAGGATAAGCAAGGTGGGGACCACAGGCACTGCTGTCCTGCTGCTGCCAGATGAAAGCACTACCAGAATTGGGGATTTCTGGGAGCAGCAGCTCTTTCTTATGTTCTGTGGGCTCCACAGGCTTGTGGTGGTGTTTGTAGGAAGAGGGCAAAACTTTGGTTTGCCCGAGCGGGACTGCAAATTGAATAGTCCATAACAGGTACTGAAGTTRGGAGCATCTTCTACAACTCCTGTTTCTCAGTGTGATTATTGGCCATGTCAGTAAAGCTCTAAATATCAGTGACAGCCAGGATAATTTTTTTTTTTTTTTCTCTCTCTTTGTCCTTACTGGGTCTCATCTGTTCACTTCTTTACATACTGGGAGAAATACACTTAAGGTTCATTCCCAGATGATATTTCCTATAATATCCTTCATTTTTGTATGCCGCATTTTACAAATTAAGATTATAACTGTGACTGGTAGCAATGGATCACATGACAGGTTTTTTCTTATTTATTTCTCCCAGCTTTTCTTCTTAAGTGAAAGAACTTCCTGAATCAGTTTCCACTTTAGTGGCAAGCAGTATAGCGTGGAAGACTAGGAACTGTAGGTATCTGTGTCGATATTTGCACCCTGGTAATAAGGGGAAGGGTATAGAGTCTACCTAAACTCAGATAGGAGCCAGGTGCCCACCAAGCTGCTCTATCACTCCCCTCATCAGCTGGATAGTGGAGAAAAAAATATAACAAAATGCTCCTGGGCTGAGATAAGGACAGGGAGAGATCCKTCACCAGTTTTACCATCACGGGCAAAACAGACTCAACTCAGGGAAAAATTAATTAGACTTATTACCAATCAAATCACAGTAGGATAATAGAAAAAAACCCAAGTCTTATAACACCTTCCCCTCAACCCTCCTTCCTTCCCATCTTAACTTTAATCCCCATTTTCTTCTGTGTCCTCCCTGGCAGTGGTGCAGGGGGATGGGAATGAAGGTTTTGGTTCTCCCTCAGGGGGAGGACCCCTCACACTCTTCCCCTGGTCGAACACGAGGTCTCTCCCGTGGGAGAGAGTTCTCCATGAACTTCTCCAACAAGAGTCCATCCCCTAGGCTGCAGTTCTTCATGACCTGCTCCAGTGTGGGTCCCTTTCATGGGCTGCACTCCACTAGGGACAGAGTGCTGCACTGTGGGTGCCCCACAGAGTCAGAAGTCCTGCCAGCAAAACTGATCCAGAGTGGTCATCCATGGGGTCACCGCCTATTAGGGCATCCCCCTGCTCCAGTGTGGGGTCCTTCATGGGCTGCAGGTGGATCTCTGCTCCCCATGGACCTCCAAGGGCTGCAGGTGGATCTCTGCTCCCCATGGACCTCCAAGGGCTGCAGGGCACAGCTGCCTCACCATGGGCAGCACCAGGGGCTGCAGKGGAGTCTCTGCTCTGGTGCCTGGAGCACGTCCTCCCCCTTTTCCGCTGACCTGGGTGTCTGCAGGGCTTTTGCTCTCCCATATCCTCACTCCTCTCCCCAGGTGAGTTGCTCAGGTTTTTCCCCCTTCCTTAATACGTTATCCCAGAGGTGTTGCCACTGTCGCTGACRGGCTCAGCCTTGGCCAGCAGTGGCTCTGTCTGGGAGCTGGCTGGCATTGGTTCTGTGGGACACAGGGGAAGCTTCTGGCACCTTCTCAGAGAAGTGCCCCCCATGGCAACCCCACTCCACAAACCTCTCCACGCAAACCCGATACAACGGCGTAGCACAAACAGAGCACTTTATCTTTCTCTCTCATCTCTCTGACGGAGCAGGGCATTTATTTTTCTGGCGAGCGTTGTGTTTTCTTTTTAGGCTGTGTACCCCCTCTGTAGCATAGAAATCATTTCCTCATAGCTGTTTTTACAGTGCAGGGTAAAAGTTGATGTATTCATTACAAAGGCTCCCCAGGCATTTTTTTGTGCAATTTATAGAGATGTACGGAATGAAAGATCTGCACTGCCAGCTTGTCAGCCCGAGCACGGGACTGTGCAGGCCTGCTCGGCGAGCGCGCTGCCTCGTGACTCTCCAGCGGCTTTGGGAAGCGGCGAAGGGGACTCGAGAGCCAAAACAACAGCGACAAATTGAAATGTAGAAGCGGGACCTCGGGACGTCTCCCGCCCCCGCGCACGCGGTGCAGAGCGATCCGTACCCCCTGAGACCCTCCCTCATTCCGGAGAGTGCTTCGTTTCAAAAGAACACACAAGRCAAAGAAGCAGCTCCTTCTCTTTGCTGGGGAGCTAATTAAAATGTGGAAGATGGCACTAGCAACATATCAATAATGCTGTAACGTACAAATTTTGCACCTACTACATGTTGACCAGAGCTGACACTTCTTGTAGGAGAAAAAAAGGTATTACTCTGAGGATTAAAAGGAAAAAAAATGTTGGCATAAAGTGTTTAGAATTGTGAGCTGAGAAGGTTATTCCCAGCCGCTGTCAGATTTTTTTCCTGAAGGATGAGGAGCTTCATCACAAATTAAAATCTCTGTTGCTTTAGTAGCTTTGTTTGTGATCTGGCTTCTTTCACTCTTTCTGCGTGGAAATGCTCCCCCTATGAATGTTTTTACTTCTTTCCCACTTTATTTTTTCAGGTGTTCCTTGAGATTGGCAAGACAGTGCATAAAATACCAAACTCTGGAAATTTCAAAATGAGATTTTTTTTGCAGTCTATAAYAGAAAAATATTTATTTATGCATTTTAATAAAAATTTTGTGGGGTTTCAGGTTTGTCTTCCTCATTTCTTTCTCTCTGTGTCTTTCCATTTTTTTGCCACTGGACACTGATTGTCAGACTAGCCAAGCCTCACTGCATTTCCATCTCAGTTTTAGATTTCAATTTTACCTTTTTTTTTCTTTTCTTTTTCTTTTGTCTTACTAGTAAATGTAAGTCTGAACCTGTGATAYTCTTAGAATATTTATTTATTTGTGGAAGTTTTCACTCCTTTATATAGCTTCAACAGCTATAAATGAAGAGCTTTCCATGTAGTCTCACACTGTTTTATGTCGCGTATCTTCTCCTGTTCCTGTTCAAGGGCATTCCTTGACCTGCTAACACTTCTTGCTTCCTGTACCAATTCCCAATTTTCTAGCAGGCAGCGTGACCTAGCACAGCTTTGGCAATGAGATCCTGCACAGGAGCAGTTGTGTGCTCAGCTCTGGATGTCCCTGTGAGTTAATCCAGCCCCAGGTTCCCTGGGTTTCTCTTACCTGGCTTGTACTGCTTCAGTACGGGCAAACCACATCCTGAGACACGTGCAGTGGAGAAAAAGATAAAGAAATGGAATTAATTGAAAAAAGTAATTAATGCAAACAAGAGGAAGAATTGCCTTCTTGCACCGAGCGAGATGTTTCATTCAATTAGCAGAGTGTGCATTCAGGTCAAAACTAAAGATAGTAAGATAAATGTTTACTCTGAGTGAGCGTGAACAGCAGGAAAAGGTATTAGTGAAGATTCTCTGGAACCACCTTTCAAGGTAGATCCAGTTCTGAACTTCTGTACATACCCCAGAGTTAGATGAGACAGGGTCAACAGGATGTCTTTTGAATAATTAATTGAGGTATATGCTTAAAGTTGATTAGGCCGTTAAAGCTCAGTGAAAGAAARCTGATTCTTTGCCTCTTGTTTGCTGTTTTCAGGGATTGTGTTGATTACATCATGYAGGCAGGGAAGGGTGAAGCACGGTGGTTAGGTCACCTTAATGAGGGCAAATAAAATGTGTTTCTTCCAAAGAGGTGGAGAGCCTTTTTAATTAGACATTTGTGGAAGACTATTACTTTTTTATACGTTATTTTTATTGTGGTTGTTTTCCCAGGAATCTCCATTTAACAGAGGGATGTTTTATGTGGTGTGTTCTGGTTTTGTGCGTGGAGGCAGACATTTTTATTTTTTTTAAATTTTTCTCAGGAGCAAGGAGTATATATAACATAGATAGTATTTATACCTGCTCTTTTAGATACACCATTTTTGTCACTCAAAAATAATAGAAATAGTGATCTTTTCATACGCACCATTTCCCACAAAGTCATGAAACTTGACTTCTGGGGGATCCATTTGGTTGTGCTTTGTAGTTTCATATGTCTGCACTCTGCAGTAAAAAGGTCTATAAAAATTCCTTTATCATTACTTTAATACATGAACCTTTTCATAGAAAAAGGTCTAAATCGAAAAAGTCTCCAAGACAGTGACAGCCTACTGACTCCATGCATCCACTGTATTTTGAAAGCAAATTAGAAAATTTGGGAATTTTCTAAAGGTTCTTTCACATCTTGAGTTTTCYGAGTGAAATAATCTAGACTAGAGTGGGAAAGGAACCTGATGRGGCTGTGTGAGACCAAATGCTTGATCACTGAAACTGCAGACACCTGACCAGCTTCTGGAACAACTTCCCAAACAGGTTCCCTGAGGGATGTATGCGGACGTTTGAAAAGAGAGGAATAAGAAACAAGCAAGCACATGGCTACCTCTGCATTTGACATGATTTAATAAGAAAAAACTTGTGTTTTAAATGTTGTACTTCATCAGGACTCAGTGTTTGGATGCTAGGAGGCTGTTTGGATGAGACAGTCGGAGTTTCCATTCCAGCTTCTGGGGTTGGATTTCTAAACCTTTTCTTTCMAAGCAGAACTGCCATGGAGGAGCTAATGCCCTTATTTAATATAATAACTCTGTGATTAATATATCCTGTCAGTGTGTGGGAAACCTGAATTCAATTTCCTCATCTGCCTGAGGGATTTGAACTCCAGACCACACAAAGTGACCTGATCAGCAAGCTACAGCACTTTGTGGGTGAAGAAGATTCTYTTTATACTTTGTAAGATGCCCAAGCAACAGGCAAAGCCAAGTCTGAAGGAGGCTGGTTGCTCTGTTATGTATTGGCTGGTGTTCAGAAAACACAGGGCACTGAGCACAGCTTTTCCTGTTCTGAGCAGTGCCGTGGATATCCCAGGTGCCTGTTCTAGCCCCGTGCTTGTGGACTGTGAGCCAGTGGGTGTTTTCTGAGAATTTGTGTCTGGGCTCTGCAGATCCAACACATGAATGTGTTCCCAGTCACCAATCCCACACAAGCAAGTCTGTCAAGCTTCTCTCCACTGCCTGAAAATGTCCAGAAGCTTTATGGAGCAGGACATCCCAAACACCCAGCAGAGCAATACAGCCATGGGTGCAATCAAGCAAGCCTTGAGCAAATTYGGTGTGGGCACAAGAATCCGCCCACGGCTTTTTGTAGGTTCAAGGCAAGAGCCCCTCTCCCTTCAAAAGCTGAAGGAAAGGCTGAAATTTGTTGATCAGATCAGATCAGAGTTTGCAGGGCAATACCATGCTTGRCTGATTGCATTGGGTATGGTTGCCTACTCCTCCGACTCTCTGTTATACTGTTACATTTTATTGGCCGCTTAGTTATTTTCATTCCCAGTGCCACTACAGCTCTGAAACCAATTGTGGACGTGTGTAGGTCAAGGGGAAGGAAAATTAAGGGTCATCTTAAGTTTATACAGTGGTGCTTTTTCATTTTCTATACAACTAACTACATTTAGGCTCCCTGTCGGGTAAGCTTTTTTCCCCTTGTCTGTTATTTTCAAAGAAGGGAGTGCATATGACAGTCTGAGAATAGCACCAGCCTGAACACAGATGGTAGGGATTACACCACACTGAGCCTTGACCTTCAAAAGCTCGCCGTTCCTTTTCAAGGTTTCTCTTCTTTGACAGGTGTACTGGCTTTTGTCAATTACTTTCATTAATTCATTTTTTTCATTATGATCAATTACCTGTGGTTTAGATCGTGCCTCAAAATTACAGCAAAGCAGGTTCCAAATTGAAAAGCCGAAACTGTTTTCTGTGTTTTTCCCCTCTCTCCTGCCCCAAAGTACTCTGAAGCACTCGAAGATTGAATTCATAATGGAGAAATATCACCCAGTTTCTACTCATTTCCATTAAGCACTTGGTCTGTGAGATTCTGGCTGGAGCACAAGGTAAAGGCTAAACCTCACAGATCAAGTTTGCAGGGGACTGTATTTAAAAGATGTTATTTTCTGAGATGTTAAAAATTAATAAAAAATTAAATATGGGAATAGAAGTTAAATGCTGATTTTATAATGTGGAAAGAAACTTTTCACAGGCCAGATAGAGCCATTCCTGTAATGTATTGGTGCCATAGAGTAAATATCAGGTGAAAATCAGCTGTTTCAGGCCAAGGTAATTGAACTCCACGGTATGCACTGCTACAGATGAAAACAGGATTTAGCCTTTTCCTCATTAGAGGTACTGGGAAGCAGGTCAGAAATGCAAATGCCTGTTGCCAAACTCATGACTTGAACAGCCAGAGCCATGGTAGCCTGCAGAACCAGGCTGCTGATGTAAGAACAGATTCTCTTGGGAGTTTGGTTCTCCTCTGCTGTTTTGGGGCTAGTTGCAAATGCCATAGATGGTTTTCCTTAATCAGAGTGATGTCTGTGACTGTAAGAATGGTGGGAATCAGTGACCAGTCAAGACGATACTGCRTGATTCTCCCACTGTTCAGCACCTCACCAAAAGTCTGGTTTGAATTTATTTCCAACAGACGTYCAAATTTCTCTGGTAACAATCTATTTGTCCCAAACCCGAAACTATCTTTTCAGAACACATATAATGAGGAATCAGACCTTGCCAGTTTTACGTCAGTAAGGCAAAATGAGACCCTCCATCCCTTCAGGTCTTTCCTGTGGCCTCCTGGCTCTCTGAGGCTGGAACGAGGGGCAGGAAGGCTGGGCTGGGTTGGACCTCCCTGTGCAGTTTGCCCTGATGCACAGGAGAGCATCAGAGCTGGAAAAAGACACACGTGGTTTGGCCTGGGTCCTCTTGCCCAAATGCCTGGCAGTGGATGGGTTCTCAAGGGCAAGAGGGATGAAGGGAGGAAGGATTGAAATGTTTTTCTGGCTCAGTGCCTCCTTTCACACAGTGCTGAAACCAGAGGGACGATCCGGTCCCAAACCAAACCTTAAAAGGTGCTAACACACAGGACAGCCAGAGGGATAGAAACTGCTCATGGCACACAAGGGAGATAAGCAATTAATGCTCATTAATGTTAATAAGAGTTACTGTGTAAATCCTCTGTTTCCTGGACCAAGTAAAAGAAAGTCTAAAACCATAATAAATCTGTCTCAAATTTAGTAATATTTATTCCAACTACAGTATAATCACTAGAATAACATTGTGGTGCTGTAAAACATGTTGAAATATAGTGTTACATCATCACTGCTATTTGTTACTATAATTTTATCCAATAAATTATGGTGCAATCCATGGTTTGGGATTAAAATGACAGATTTAATATGGCATTTTTAGTCTGCATAATGTTCATGGTTCAGGACAATAAGAGTTTTGATCTAAAGTAAATAGGTGATAAAAAAAGCCACATGAGATTTGCTTTCATTTTAAAACTTCGTTAAAAATGGATTTATCGTTATCACTAAATATGAGGGGGAAAAAAATCAAAATCTGAAATGCTCCATAAATTGACTCCATTTTTACCACATGACTTATAATTTTAAAGTTAGTTAACAAAGAAATGGTGTTAATTTCCCGTAAAAATCTCAATCACTTACAGAATGAGCTATTCACTTTGAAAGCCACAAGCTACCTAAAAGCTAAAGACAATTACAGAGTAAGAGGTTTTTTTGTTTCAGTACTGAAATGAAAATGATTTTCAGACTCCTGAATGAAATTTTTGCCTCAKATTCCAGTAAGTGTAGCTTAGATCTCTCATGAGTGCTCTGCAGTGAATAATGGAGGAACTAAGCCAAATATGTGCAGGATTCTGGGGTTTTATTTGAGGTTTTTTGTGGATTTTTTCTTTACAAATAATATAAGAGTAGGAACATACAATTCATTCTAGAAATTGAGGTATCTAGAAATGATTTGCTCAGGTGGAATCTCCCTAAAATTGAATACAATACCTCCACTGTGTCTTATCTGCAGGGTTAGCAGATTCTTCAGCAGTAACATGAAGTATTTATTTTAAATGAAAAGATTTTGCAAAAGAGGGCATTACATTAATTTCCTCTATATATACCATCCCTTTGAAAAGGTGCTGGAACATTTTACACATTAAGACCTTGGAAGTAATTTCATCACTGAAGTGGTGCATCCTAAGCTGCCCAAACTCTAATTTGCATCCTTCTTTTACATGACAATGACTCCAGAAAGAGTCAGCCTTTATTTTTTTGTGGTGCTTGCAGACACTCAGGAAAACCTGGCCAGTGGCTGCTCAGGTTAGAGCACACAACAAAACACTCTTGTCCACGGGGTGGCTGAGGAATGGGTCTGGGAGCAGCAAGTAAGAGTTCCTCACATGGACCCTGAGTATCCATGGGTTATAATTCCATTCCTCAGCAGAAAAGCCTCTGTCAAAACACTCTAGCAAGAAATTGCAGTAATACAACAATACAAATGGAAGATAGTCCCTTAATAAACATGTAGTTTTTATCTCACACTTGTTGTCAGTGAATTCTCATAAAACTAGTACTATTATGGGAGTAAAAAATTATCTGAGATAGATAATCTTTCTGTTGTGGGCTTGTGCTTATGAAATTATCTCATTATTAATGATACTCTGTAGAATAAAACCTCACAGAACATAAAAAAATAAAATGTAAAAAAGATCAAAAGCTCTGTCTAAACAATGTAAGATCACTTATCAAAAATATTATTATTCACTGCTGGAAGTGTACCTAATTTGAAAATGTGTTTCACATACTGCTCCTCTCCAAAACTGTTCATGAAAAGTTTTCAGCAAAATATTTTTTTCTTCATTTTATTAAAAGCCTGGCACTTGTTTCTTTGGGTCTTTTTTCAAAGAAAAACATTCTGTATCACTAGATGTGATTATATTCTGAAATCACCTTTTTTCCTTGCTAATTTGAGCTTACATTTGGAAAACCCTTTGGGCATTTATTGTCACCATATGAAAAATATGGGGAAAAGTGAGAAGGACAGAATAGATTTCAGTGGGCTTCCTCAAATGTTTGCTTATTGCTAAGCCTATGCTAAATTTATGCTGAAATGGGCCTGACTGAGATTAATTCCAGCAGAAAAATCACCAATTACAAATGTGTAATAAATGATGTTGTTCATCGSATCACTCTTGTTGACATGACCACGAGTATCTTTGAAAGGTACATTCCACAAGAATTTGTGTGAATAAAACTTGCACAAGGCTTTAGAGCTACTGGAGAGCAATGAACTCAGGTCCAAAATGGAAATTTATTGAAAACTTAGGTTCAGCTCATATTTATAAGCACTCAACAAGAATGTACAGATTTCAAGATCTGCCTAAACATGCTATTGCTGTGAGAAATTATCCCAAAACTTGGTGCACACTTTGTTCTTCAACTCAATGCTTTGTTCTTTAATTGGAAAGCTCTTAAACATATAATATGTCAAATTAAAGTAAAATAATCTGTTATTTTTCATATTAATGACATAATTACATTGCACCACTATAAAATTGCTTCCAGTCTAATTATGTCTAGGCAGAGATTACTGGTAATTAATATAACAAATAATTTTGACTACAACCAGCAATAATTGCTTTCTTGAAGACTTTTCTAAAACCTTTAAGTAAATTTGTGACTTCTACACACAGTATTGCAATAATTATTTAGCAGTCAGCAATTAATTACTTAAAGAAATCAGTAATTAATTGTTACATTGAGTTGCACGTTTGAAACAGGACGACAACAGGGGATACGTTTGTTTTGGGAAGTGTTGGTGAATGGTTCCTTTGGTCACTCGGTGTGTGTGAGAGGGTTTAGGGTGTGCACACATGTACTGGTGGTGTTGGGCAGCTGTGAGCAAGAACATCATCCAAAGGGAAAGTGGGCCAGGAAAATGCTGGTTCACTTAAAACATGATCAGTGCTGTGAAATGATTTGGGCACCTCTGATATTCTGTATTAGCGCATGGCACATTAAAATACAGGTCTGTGACTGTCTGTCATTTAAAAGCCCATCTAGTACCACAACTTTATACCCATCTTATCAGTAAATCTCTTTTTTAAAAGATACATGATCTAAAATTTAAAAGTAAAATTTAATTTCCTCTCCTTACCAAATACTTTGCCTCAGTGCCAGGCTCATGTTTCAAGATCCATTTCACTAAGGAATCATTTTCATCTTCTGTACTTTGTGAGGCCTCTTTATGTCAGATATTTATACATGTTTTATGTTTTTGCCTGACCTTATCTTTCCACTAAGGCTGAGGTACCAATTGCTGCTGCTGCCACTCGTGTCTGTCCATTCCCTAAAGTCTTTGTGGCCTATTAATCAAGGCGGGAAAAATTTCACGACACTGAGAAAGAAGGACCCTTAAAGGAATGGGCGAAAATAAATGAGGTAAAATAAATTAATTTCAAAAATCATAAATCTCTCTCTGAAATGAGATTTCTGGTGCTCTGTAATAGATGTACAAGACAATAGCATGTATCAACATACAACATCTCTAACAAAGCACCACAAGCCTTTTTCTCTGGCATGTCAGCTGGGAATCATCCAGAGATGTGTATAAAGTGAACTAAAACCTGTTTTTTAATTTCTTTTCCTCTAAAATTTAGATTTTATGGTTTCATAAYACCACTGACTTTACTGGACATGGGGATGTTTCACAAAAGCTTTATTTTGCGACCTTAACATGATTTTGGGATCCTAAACTTAAGCCATTATGTAGATTGTTATTGTTAATGTTATTACTAAGCTAAACAAAATCTAAAATGGACCTCAAGTTTCTCCACGAACACTAGAATTAGAATATCAAAATATTTTCCAAACATCCTACAAATTTTGAGCAAAATACCCCGGATTTACCAGAATAAAACTCATAATCCTCTTTCACTATGTTGTTCTACTAATGCACTAAGCCAAAAATATCCTCTACATACTAAAATATTCTGAATCCCAGCCTAAAGGTTTAACATGGAGATACTGTTTCAGATCATATTCCTGTGGAAGCTGGGTCCAAGTTATAATAGGTATGATCCCAGAAAGTGTTCCTCAAGCTGTTACTTGCAGGCTTGAATTTAAGAAAAACCTTCCCGGGGAATTTATTATTTCATTGCTCATAAAACAACATCCCATAGTTTTATTTCACTGGCTTGTGACATACGAAAATCAGACAAGGATTAGCTGACTGTAATGCCAAATATATGAGAACAATCCCTTTGTACCTGACAGCAAATTGCAAACAGCAGCTCTGATTCTATGAGCTGTGCAGTTCATATTTCAGAAGTGCTGAAATATTCAACAGCTTATTAAGAGTCGATACTTATTGTTTCCTCTGATAGAAAATGCAGTGTTCCTCCAAATATTTGAAGTTATATCCAGGGGTTTGCGTTCTGAAAACAGAAATCTTGGGAATTTTGAAGTGGACTTATTAAATTAATAAGCTTCAGTGATGAACCAATGAAAGCTCTACAGTCCTCACAGGCATGCACATACCAGCATTCATACACACATCATCTTTGTGCAATCTATATTTTAGCACTCAGTACAGGAATATTTGTTGTTTTGTCTGCATAGCAATGTTTGGAAGAGGCTCTTAAAAACTTTATAGCACATTTTACTTGTGGCTTGTGCAAAAGGCTTTTGCACGGGGTGAAAAGTACCATACGAGTTAAGTAAAGGTAATACAATTAAATCAGTTGCAATGATTTACAGGATAATCTAATAATCTAGAAGTCATATATCTTATATGTAAAGGTAATAAATGTTGAAATTGTGATGAGAAGCAGCCTCAATTCCAGCATTAGCTCATAGTCAGAGCTGAACAAAAGTAATGTCTTTTCCCCACAAAAAGGAAAGATATTTCAGAGAGAAATAATATTAATTTTGATTTGTTCTTCTTCTTTCATTTTTAAGAAAATGGGTGTTGCTGTACCAGAAAAAGAACAGGAAAGAGGGGGCTTGTTTTTTGTGAATACCAGCACAAGGTATGTAAAAATCTAACCTGTATGTAAAGATTTAATAGAGAATTATGCAAATATGTGGAGGACTCTACCACGTTTCTGAAGATGTCATATGGCTGCCTCTGCACCAGGCTTTGCAGGGAACCCATGCAAAAAATGTGCAAAGGCAGGAACATTTTATTTCTGTTCACACTATCAAAATGTAGTGGAGTTGAACCCTCCAGGAAAGAGTCCTGACAGCTCCCAGGACCACACTCCAAGCAGTGCAGTGCTGCTGAACACAGCTGATAAGCCACATCATAAGCCTGCCTGGCAATATTGCTTTTCTGTGGAGATTCTGCTTCATGTACATCTGCTATCTTACAACACCTGCACCTTGTGCTACTCTGCTGCCATTTGTGCTCAGGTGAAAACAGGGAATTTGTTTTTGAGGGAGAAAAGATGTTCACTGTGTTTGCAGCCAGAGACTGGGCTATAAATCCATCCACGACTACAGTTGCGTTTTGCCTCAGTGTGAATATGAGGAAGCTATGAACTGCCCACATAATTAGATGCACAAACAATGTATATATGGGAACTTTTCTTAATACAGACATTCACTTATTCATAAATTCCACCGAACAGGACCGCAGAAACATTCGAATGATTTTTTAATGAAGCAAAGCATTACTACAGTGCCGTTTCTTGTTTTGCTTCATGTATTTTTGCTAAAAACTGTTTAAGGACTGGTGTAGAAAGAGAAATGCAAAGTTAGAAGCTGAAATGAAGCCAAGGTGTGCTTACAGGCCTAACTGTCATATGGAGAATATCAGGCACCTGTTGCCATGAGCTGTTGGGTATTCATTGTGTTTATTTTATTCTAATGCCACAGTACAGAAGTGCAGCTTCATTTTATAATAAATCAGCAAATTTGTTCACACAGTTTAAACGTGAGTATTGTAAAGGATGACCTGCTGTGCTCTTCCCAACTCCCAGATGGTTATATTCATGGATAGGTGGATATTTCTTCCTCTTATGTTTGAAGAGGAGAATTATATAAGGAATCAATTCTCTGTTTTAAGAATTTGGTTAAGGTTCCTGACTGTCAGTAAAGGAAGGAGCTCTCCCACSCCAAAAAAATACCACTTGAGGGAATATTGTGTTCTCTGCATCCTGCTAGATCCATTATCATTATTTAGAGCAGGTAAGCAGATGTGCAGGTTGCAGAAATGCAGGAGAAAATTTGTAAAGGGACACATAGACTGGAATAGACCAYTCTTATTTGCACGCACGTTAGGCTTGTCCAAACGCATTAGATATAATCGTCTCCCTTCCCCAGGATCTCTGAAGCACGGTGGGGTGGACCATCATGCCAGGAGAAGAGGGAATTGCCCCAGCAGCTGTCATCGAGCAAATGACTCAGCTGAAAAGTCTGCAAAGGCCTCTTGCCTTTCCTAATGGCCCTCTGCAAAGTGCAGGCCTCAGCTCCACGCCAGGATTGCTGCTCCTGGGTGAGCTGCAAACGTTGCTTGGGTGTGATTCAACTTTTGCATTGAAGCGGTGGCTAAGCATCAGGCCAGGCTCCTTGGCTGTTGTATTTCAGTTCAACACAACCATGAATATTCTGAATGGCTGCTGAGCTGACACCAGGCAGTCCACAGCACAGTGTAAAAGATTATTCTTTTGGGCAAATCCAGAACGGTTATAATGCAGGTTTTGGGCTCGGTCTGACTTTGTACTTGTGTCAAAGCAATTAAATTTAGGCCAACTGTGGTGTTTAAAAAAGGATCACATCTGTGTAACCACAATAAATTAAATGGCAAGACAGCTTGCAATCAAGCCTTAGGGGTAGAGAAAGGGTTCTTAGGTACCCTTAGGTACTAATTAGAAAACGGAGGCATCAATATAAATTTTGAGAATGGAATGACAGAAACACCTTAGAACCATACAATGACGGAATTATTTAGTCAGATGAGACTGTTTTGACATTAGACATTTAATTTCTAATTGACATTAGAAATTACAGTTTTTCCACATTCAGGACAACTTGTTCCTAGTGACCAAAGCCCTCTGTAAACACTTCCTTTGGGTATCCTGACAGAGTCGTCCCTTGATCCATATCAGTCTTTTGGATTAGATCTATTCCAGCTGTTGTATAGGCCAACATTTCAGTGTTCTAAAGATCTTGAATGAASTGGTGCACAAGTGAAGCCCTACAGGGATGTTGGAGAATGCCTGGGAATGAAAACCCCGAGATGAATAATCACAGCCTATGGAAGGTAGGTCCAGTACACCAAACCACTGGGAAAAGGGATTGCTTAAAGAAATTGGAAAATCAGCTCAACACAAAGCAGCAACTTATTAATTTGTATTAACATTACCAACTTCAGCAGCATAAATAGTTATCTAGGCTGGTGTAAGTAATTAAGAGGGAAGTCCTGAATATGTGTAATTCACTTGACAGGATTATTCTTTCAGTGTGATGCACCCAGCCTGTAAGGTTTAGGTGCTGTGAGCTCCATAGCTGGATTTGTACCTTTCTTTCCTTACATTTTCCCCCCTAGTCCCCAGACTTTTCTTGCTTTGCTTTGCTGCTGTTTCCCTTTCTTTTGGAAGTCCAGAGGTTGAGTAATGTCTGTGTGTTTTCTYATTGAAGACTAACAAGATACAGACAATTCCTTACCATGGCTATCTTCATGCTTTTTATTTGTTTGTTTATCATCAAGAACCCCCACAATTATCTATCTGGATCACAGACTGGTTATTAATTGTAACATCTCTGTATCAGGAGTACCCCAAACTTTTTAGATATGGCACCTGTTTAATTTCACAAACACACAACTGAGAAAGGTTTGTTTTCAGTCTGGCAACCTTCTGTTGTCCCAAAATCAGTAGGGACTTCTGTTTTAAAACTTACATAACACACTACTATTTTGTAGTTTCTTACTTCCATGCTTTTATCAAATGTTTCACAACGTTTGGTATTTCTCTTCAAGTCCCATTTCCTGGGGTAATGTGATTATGTGAGACTCCTGGGTGTCATTTAAGAAAAATTAATTTCTTTTTCTTTTAGCTTAACAGAAAAGTGTAAAAACATGACCCAAGTGCATTCTAAAAGCTGGAAAGCCAAAGGCAATTAAAAAGAACTCGAAGTTTTTTATTTAAAAAATAAGGTTCTTTAAATGCAGTATTTATGATTTTTGGAAGGACAAGACCATGTTTTCCAACACCTGGGACAATCAGTTCGACATGGCTGTTACGTGCACATGGCTGTGGTGTCTCACAGTGTATATCTGCAGAAATAGATTTTGGATTAACAGATGGTGTCCTTTCATGTTTGTCTGTTTTCCTGGCTTCCTATATAAAAAATCAGTTCTTTCTGTTTGTTGAGGGAAATGATGCAATGGCTTTGCAATTGTAAAATTAAAATCCCTATAAGCAATGCTGAGCTTTTTACAGTATTAGCAAACTCTTTCTAAATTCTGAGATCCTAAGCTGGCAGGCAATAAATCAAAATTAGCAATTAAATTAACATTTTTTTTTAAGTTTCTTTAAATTCATAGGGGAAATAATAATGATTATTCACTAATAACTTTTCATATTCCTACTTTATCTGTCCTTGAAAGGGCATCTGCTTTTTCAAGGCAGATAAGGCCTACCTACAGACTTTTCCTCACCTATGCATAATAAATACAATGAAAGTAGGATGAAAATAGCCTTCTCCTGAGTCCTCTGGACTACTTTAGTAACAGATATTTTGGATTGAATCTGGAGGCAGTGTCCTCAAATAAGTGCAGATATCAGATTGATATAGCCAGGATGCACTAATTAATTTCAGAAGAAAAAAAAAAGGAAACTCATCTCAATTCCTTTGTAAAGTGCCAAAGCATCAATTCAAATTATTTGTGGTTAAGGTTGCTATCTTTATTTCAGTAATATATGAAAGTAGCCAAATATTCAGTTTCATAAGCATGTCAAAGTGCAGGCTTCACTCCTAACTTAAACCATCATGGCCATCTGCAATAAAAATCATTCTCGCTTTGCTTTGCAGAACCATTGTTAAGCTTGTAGACTAAACATTCAGCCACTGCAAGCAGTCAGCAGCTTTATTACTTCTCCTGCCCCTGCAGAGGCATCCTGGATTCAATTTGTCTAAGTACATCAAAGTATTTTAATTTTGAAGTACCCCAAGCATTTTGGAAAGTTTAAAGGCTATTTGTCTTCTGAAATGTTTGAATGTAAACTAAAATGAAAATCGTCTTGATAATTTTTTTCCAGTTTAAATGACTGTCACATTCCTGTTCTGAAAAGCCCCTGAAGCTCCAATATACAGTTTCCCCTGCCTTTTTTTTCCCCCAAGTAATTATAAGTGAGCCAGTTTCAAGTTACGTGGTCAGATTGGCTTCCTTCATTCTGAGAGTCCTCTATTTCTGTAGAGTTCAATGAATTAAACACTTACTAATGCCATCAATTTGTCTCAACTTCTCTTCAAGCTTTTTTGTTTTTTTTTCTTTCTTTAGCACTAGATTGCAAATAAATACATGGTCAATTGATCCATCAGGATAAGATTGCACGTGGCTAATTCTGGGCTAAAAATGACAGGAATGTCTGAACTGGCTGAACAGTATTTAGCAAGCAGAAAACTCAATGAAATATGGGTATCTGGCCAAAGCAGTCACAAAATAATTTTATTTGAGAATACATTAAGTACTTTAAAATATTTGAAAAACCACACAGCTAAATATTTGGTATTATGGCAGTTAATTCACTGACATTTTTACTTGGTTTTTTTTAAGTTTCAAAACTTGCATGAAATACATGCATATGCATAACCAAAAGTCTATTTTTGTCATTATGTGTACTATTAAGTCAATGCCTGGACAGGATTCCTGATAACACCTTTGGCCATTCAAAACTCCTCTAAAGTCATATAATTCTCATGATTACAGACATAAGTCTTTGCAACCAAGTGTATTATTAAGATATTATAAATGTATATGCATTCCACTCATAAAATCATTGAGCTGGAAAGGCCTTGTGAGTTCAGCTCAGTCCATTCCCTATGCCCAGGACAGAATCAGCTGAGTCCATGTCACTCCTACCAATGTCACAAAAGAGACATTGGCAGCATCAGAAGGTCACCACTAAACTTGCCTGGCCCGATGAGTCACTCTCTCTAAACTGGAATTTTTTTCTCCTAACCTGGATTCTTCTGAAATGTAAGCTCTGTTATTTTTAGTTCTCTTAATTAACAACATACATAACAGGTTATAAGCTTCCTTTTTGCAGTATCTTTCTTTATTCTTGAAGACCATTCTTATGTTTCCTGCCATCCCTTTCTTCTATATTTCCAATTCCCTACTTGACCTGTCATTATTTCCAGGTCATGTGTTACAGTACTTTGTTTGAACTCACCGTTCTCCCCTGGATGTCAGTTTTCAGATTCTCTTCACCCTGTCTGRAGCTCCAGGGGAAGGACGCAGAGATACCTCTGCAGATTGCACAGTCTGACTTGTGCTTGGTGCTCTTTGTCTTATAAGGGATGCCAGAGCAGTATGGATAATTCTGCAGCCTACAGTCATTTAAACAATGGAAATACTTAAATATGTCAGTCCTAGAGACAAAGTGCCTGATTCGTTGGGAAATCCACACTTCTGTCTTGTGTGCCTTAGAATAAAAGTTCTATAAACATGAAATCCCACTGGTGTAATTTTTGTTGTTGTTGTTGCTGCTGTTGTTGTTTTAAGAGGAAAAGGACAGGCTATTTAAAATTGTTGTGCCATTTTCCCTCCCAGGCTGGTAACCTGTATGGCTTCATACTCTTTCAGTCCCACAATATTAGTTACCACAAAATTACAGGCTTGTGAGAAGAAAAATGTAGCACAATAAGTAAAAGGATGTTTAAATATAGCCCTTATTTTATAACTTGGGCACTACATTCCCATTTTCAAACTGCCAATGAACCACTGGGAATTTTCTTTTTCTTGCTGATCCTCTTTAAGACCTCTATGAATGGCAGAGAAAACAACTTCACTGTAATAAAAACAGGGGTTTGTTTTCCTTTTTTAAAATTGAGGCGCTGGGTAAAATAAAGGTCATCGCAACAACCTTTGAAAGAACAGAAAGAGTAATTTTCCCCCTTTTGCTTTTTTACTGGTTTTCAATGCAACGTGAAAAATCATTTTTAAGTTTGCCCATCTGTTTTACATAAAACCTTAGCTGACCTTACACAAAGTGAAACAAATGCACAAAAAGCTTTGCTCTTGGGCTCTTGCCAGTAAGACGGAGCAAAAAGAAAAGAATATGTAAAGTTAGATCCTGCTCTGGTGTAAATTAGCCCAGTTCCAGTGGGGACTTAGGTTGATTTATACCAGCAGAGGCCGAGGCTTGTATTTCTTATAAAAGCCAGACTTGTTAGACCCAGCCCTGCTACCACCGAAATCACCTGGAGCTTTGCTATGGATTTTCGCAGGAGAAGGACCCTCAGTGAAGGAGCCACGTTTGGTGCAGATCAACAGGACACATCCAGCCATGCAGTGGATGTGTTATGCATCAACTTGAGGAGAAAGGTTGCAGCATAAATAACTGAGATTTTGGAAGGTGTGAAGTGAGGCTTGAGCTGCACCCTGACTTTGTACAGCTGCTGTGCTTGCTGAGCTTGAGCACCTCTCTGGGCTAAGGAGATGCTCTGACACCAGACTTGAGGCAAAGAGATGCTCATGTTCCGTGGTGAGGCTCCTGCCCTGCTGCTTGTCTCCTGCTGGCCTGACCTGGCCATGCAGTGTCATCACATGGACCATAAGTGAGTAGTTGAGGCAAGGAGTGTGTGCCGTGCATGGAATCAGGCGAGCACACCGGGAGAAAAATACCATCTTTAAATCCTCACACTTCCTACCCTGCACTTCAATAACACCTCTGTTAATGTGTCTGAGGGGGAACCGCGGCCATTATATCAACACTCTAATCTAATATGATTAATGAGTATAAAGTAAGGTTCAAGCTTTTAATTAAAAAGGCAATCATAAGTTACTGAACAGTGAAGGTCTAGCGAAGTTTCTTAGAAGTAGGTTATTTAATAGAATGAGATGCCCCAAAGAGGCAATGGGCCAAAAATCTCTCCTGAGTCATATTTTGTGTTCAGGTACTGACTTTGATTTATAGCAGAGAGCAGAACTGGATCTATACAGAAATGAGCACATATATATGTGTATTACAGTGTGCACATATGGTGATGCCTAAATTTAAAGATTGGCTAAACTTTCCATTAATAGCCATTTTTTCCTGTTGCTTGTTAAATTGMCATACTTCTCAGAATGGAAATGCTTTGTAGGATAACTGCCACACTTTTGAAATTTTCTTGTCTGCAAAAAAACCCCTAAGAAATGTTGTTTTGACAAGGTCAGAAAAAGACTTTAGGAAAGACTATCTACAGGCTCTAGACTTCTAAGTGGGTTTCAACATTTGGATTGAAAGTGGTAGCTGTGTACTTATCAGAGATCTGTCTCTTTTTCTTATTGAAAATAGTCCAAATTTGACCATGTCATGGATTTCAGTTCACCCGTGTCCAATAAARACTTGACAGAGGTTGACGTATTCTGTAATTTTATCATTTTATGTTTCAATTAACTTAAAATGAAATTTACAGTATAGCTTATTTCATACATTTTTCTCTGGCCTGTGAACAGAGTATCCTCTGTCTACCTTTGCCATGATGAAATAAGATGGAATATTTGCAATGAATGGCTGGGGTTTTTTTTAAAAAAAAAGAAAATTACTTTAATCAACTTTTACATTCTCAAACACAATTAATATACTATAAGGCATATGAATACAATTGTTTTACCTGAATGAATAGTCCATCAAATACAATGTCTTGTTGATCAAGAAATGTGAGAAAACACCCAAACAATAATTGTAATTGGACCTCTAGAGAAACTTAATTTTGGAGCAATTMGTAGTTGCCTTCTCAGTGAACCTGCAGGTTTTGAATTCTTATCCTTTTCTATCTAAAATAATTATATTAACCATGAAAAGGGAAAACCACTGACATCAAATGCTTTCCACTTTGTTTAGAATGATAAAACTCRTCTGTAAATGAATATCAACACTGAGTGGAATGGTTGGATTTCTTTTTCTTTTGTGCAATTAAGGTGCTATTTAAAGTGGAGAAAAGTCACTAATTTCCATATTGAAAACATTGAAGCAATCAGAAAACAGTGGGCTGGAGGAGGAGAATTCACAGCAAGAGTTAAGAGTCGAAATCACTCACACTTAGGGCCATTTCTTCACATAGGAACACACTGTCCCTGAAAGGTTTCTGTCAAACAAAGAAATTATTCTCCTAGAAAAAAATCACATATGGTAGAAGCAATGAGGAGAGGAATATATATATCTCTATCTAAATCCTTCCTATAAGGAAGGAGAAAGTGCMACAGGTTTCAGTCACCTACCAGACTGTGGGAGCTGTATCTGACCATTTCACGTTCGCTCACCTAATTCAGCCAGAGAGTTTTGGTTCTTTTAGCAAAAGGAGCAAACATTTGAGATAGGAAATGGTTTGCAGAACCATAGAATGGTCAGTCTGTCTTTCTAACCTGCCTGAGGGAGGACTGGGCCTTCTTCAGACACATCTAACGTCAGCAGGCTTCCAAAGGCATCCCGGCTTCTCTCCCGGATCAGAGGACGAGCCTGTGAAAGTGCCTGTAGCAATAGTTACAGGGCTGGCAGCAGCAGCTGTGACACAGCCGGGAGAAGCTGCTTCTCCAAAGGACAAAGCTGTTCTGGGGTAGCTGCTGCCCCACCGAGGGGCAGGGATTGTTGTCTCCTGCTAAATTTGTCCCCCGGTGTGYGCTGAGATTTACGGCTTGATCCGGCTTTTGTGTGAGCTGCTCCAGCCCCGAGCAGATGATTCCCCAGGAAAGGATTCCTGCCCGGCTGTTCTGGCTGACTGCCAGGCCCTGCTCCTCTGGGTGTCTGTCTGTCTGAAATCTTTGGGAAWGGCTCTTGCAACTCGGCTTCAGCARCTTGTCCCAGATATTCCTGTTGTGCTCCAGAGTGGTTTTGCGGTTTGGGGTGGGAGGAGGCAGAAAACATAAAAAGCCGGCAGTTCTGGAACTGCTCTCTAGCAGCATTTAAGCATTTGATAGTACTTACTCAAGCCATTCTTTTCTATCTGTTATTTTTTTTCCCCATAAAAATAATAAATAACTGGAGTGATAAATTGTATTCCTGAATTAGTACACCAGACCTCCAGGTATGCTAAAGGTTTGGCTATAGCATTTCAGAAAATACCATTTGGAGGATGTTTGTTCTCCTCTTGGCCGAATTCAGGTTGCAAGAAGCATTTGATCACCCTTTTTGAAAAGCATTTTGGTACTCTCTTTTGGGTTTTTTTGGTGTTTCTTTTTTTTAAGAAAGTTAAAGATCTAATCAAATAAATTTTATTTAACTTAAATGATGCACAAGCCACTCTGTCTCRGTAATGGCAAAGGGGAAACACCATACCCAGAGAAAGTTTGTTGTATAAATTCTCTGTATCTCATCACCTCCACAATCTTTCACTTTGTTCCCAGTTTACTAATGGCRTGCAAGAACCACGACATGTGGCAATTTCACAGCCAATCTCAGCTTATTCAGCTGTAGTAAGTAAAGTTCTTTTTTTTCCCTAGTCAATCCTTATGCACCTGCTTGGAAAGACATAGTTTAATACACCTTTAGCAGAATACCTCTAGGCTGTGTCAGTAGGATTCACGGTCAAGTCATCCTGAGTGATTCCTCTCAAAGTCTTTGGGCTGTGTTGTATGATCTGTCTCAGTAGTGCTATTCTAGCTCTTCTGGACAATTGAATTTRCTAAATCAATTGAATTCTCCTATAAATATATGAGTGTTCAAATCCTTAAGAAAGGATTGTACCAGGAGTAGCAGATCTTGTARCAGATACCAAACTAAAGACATATTTTGCAGAAATGGCAAATGCTGCCCTAGATCAGACTGTTGTGCACACATTTGGTCACTGAATGAAGTATTATGTACTGACAGATACTCCCTGGTAGTTCTCAGGTGAAGGTAATTCACAAATTCAATCACTGGCTGAACTCGAAAAGTCTTTAAGGGTCATGTGCATATATAAAAAAGTAAATAATGGTAATAGTTTTTCCTGTTATTTTTGTCCATGTTTATGATGGAGAGCTGAGAATTCTCCTTGAGTAGCTTTGATCTTAGCTACAAAATTTAAGTGTCTGGAATACAGACAACAAATAGCTGACTGCAGAAGTATGCAGATGAGTTGAATCCCTGTGGTCTCCACAGGTGTCCCTATGAGGCAGATGAATCTGACTAAAGGTAAAAAACCAGAAAAAAATCAAAAACCTAGTGTAAATGAAACAGATTTCTATTTGTTTAGCCAAGATTTGCTTAAATTGCAAGTTGCAGTGCTTTAAAAGCATGCTGAGACGGAGAAGGTGCCGGTTTTTTAAGTGCTGTAGGGCATTCTTCCAGTCATTTGAGGAGAATRCACTATATGTATTCTAAAAAAGAATATTGTATCCATTCTTGTAATGCARGTTCATTAAGCATCAGATTGATTTATTGTATTGTTTCCTTTATAAATTATTTTCATTATGTTTTATCACAGTACATGACTACTGCCCTAAGGGAATATGCAGGAATGAGCTGAATGGCAAGCGTAATAGACTGCTTTAATTAAAATAGTGTAATGCATATTTCAGCGCTATTAACAAAAACAAAATTGATTTTGTTTTCTGGGTAATTGAATATATTAAGGCCCAGGTGCTGTTTTCCTATTATTTAACCCTCTGAGTTCAACTTCATTTGATGCTTYGAGCAGGAATTTCAGAAGAGGAATTTTCTCCTCTGCCAGTGACATTTCCTTCTTTCTTTCCTTTCCCCCACCTMGTGCATGTGTTCCTGGGGAAGAGGAAGGCATAAGCAGGAATGTCAACAGTGAAAACCSCTTTCCAGCATCTTTGAGTGAGCTCCAGACAGTGAGGACACTGATCCACGACAGAGAAAAGCCCATTATTCCTCTGCACTTTTTAACCTGCTGTTCCGTGGAGACAGCAGTCACTCGCCAGCATCATTAGTTTATGAACACTTCAGGAATTTGTCCATCATAAGAAAGACCCTTTAAAATTRCAGTCAATCAATGACACCTACTCTTCTAAGTGGCTTCCTTTTCCCCTTTTTCTCTTGATTTATATTGGCTATGAGTCTTTTTTATTTCCTTTACCCTCCAGATACCAAAAGTTTACCTTGTAGCGAGAAGATGCTTTGTGCCAGATGGTGACAGACACGGGCAAAATCAGGTTAATGATTTCTGGGCAGAGAAGTCAGATAACAGCACCCTAGAAAACGAACAGAGAGCTGAGTTACATGACCCACCTGTCCTTGAAAAGAACCATTTTGCCTAAAGATTTTTGTCTGCCATACCCTAACCACCAAAACCTCCCTCACTTTCATCGATGGAGTTTTCCCTGGCAACTGCTACTTTACAATAAATATTGTACAGAGCAGGGTGTTTCTGATTCAGCTGTTATGGTTCCCCGGATTTTTATCACTTGTCAGGATGGCTTGTTGTGTCATCAGATCTGAGGGGTCTATTGCTGATAGCAGAGACACAGTGGATATGGAAGACCTTATCTCCCATTTTATGGGGTGAAAGATTGTGGTSTTCCAAGTAAATAGTAAAAGTCCCAGGAGCGGGTTCATTGTTTATAAAGCCTGCCCTATTTCCCAGGGATATGCAGCTTGCTAAAAAGGAATGGTATTGTGAAATTAAGAAATAGTAGCTGCAATTTTTAGCTGTTTCTTTTTAAAGGAAGAAAACAAACCAAACCAAACACACTCCYGCCGTCCTGAAGCAGTATGAACTATGGTAATGTCTGTCTGGGATATCTATAATTTAGGAATAAATCAAATGGCYGAACTGAAAGATAAGTCAGAAATTCAAAATAAAGGAAAGCCAGACTGCACAAAAAGAGTTACTGCTGCTCCATTCAGTTACTCTGGGGATACTCAGACAACACTAATCATTGTAGTAGTCTGAAGATGTTCCCTATAAATCCTATACCCTTTAAAATAAAATATGGGTATCTTCTTTTCCCTATCAAAGATTTTCTGCTCGAACTCATTTACTCAACAAGAGCCTTTTACAAATGATGGTCCTGCTTTTACAACAGAAGAGTAGGCCATAATTAAACTGGTGAGTCATCACTCCACTGGGTTTCATAGGAAATCCCTTATTGCTTTAAAGCACCTGCTGTAGCTCTTCGACTCATTTCCCATAGAAGAGTTGCAGATACAGATTGATTCCAAATAGTTCCCATAAAAGAATAGACCAGTGAACTGGTTTTACATAAATTTCAGTCTTTATAGTTTCTCTTCCTCTGCAATTAATGAGATCTGGCTGAATCCCCAGTTGCTTCTGGGTCGTGATTTATAAAGCACAAGTCTAGATTCAGACTTTTCGAAAATGATTTCCCACATTTTAATGTTATTAGCTCATTTCTTACAGTGCATCTCTCCATGTTTCTTCTTCTTGGAACTGGTCACCTTTAATCTGCTACAAGATGTTTTTAATTATTAACAGGAATATGCTGAACTGTACTGAAAAGTGTTTAAATACTACAACATGACAAAATTACACGTACATGGGCTATTTCTCTATTTGGATAAATGGCTATTAACTATTTAACTTTTCAATATGCAATATTGAATTTAATCAATAGATTCGAACAATCTAAACCATAACATTCTAAGATCAACATGTGATGTACTACATATACTAGCGTTAAATAGACAAAAATTATTGCTTGCTCATTTGCTATATAAGTTTTTCAGAGAAAAACTTGTGCAAGCCAAGAGAAATCACAGCAATTAATTTAGATTCTGTAAACAGATTACATCAGAACAAAAGGGAAAAGGCATTCTGAAATATGCCCAGATAGTGTAAAACATATTAGAGTTTTAGAAACTATTTTAAAGTGCTGCTCTAAATAAACTGTAATGATCAAATAATCCTAAACAAACTGTGATAATTTAGGCAGATAACAAATATTTCAGAATAAGGAAAATAACATTTTCACAGATAAGAATATTAAAGAACCAGGATGTAGACAGTTTAGCTCTGGAAGAAGAAACAAATCTTCGTTATTCATGACTAAACACAGTTTGTATCCTCATTTAGATTGTGGTATTTTTGCTCAATACAAATGTTCTGTAATAAAAGAATAAGGGCCAAATTTTAAAGCAATTGCCTAGAAAATAACATGTTCATACTGTGCAAATAAATGCAAGTAAAAAAGGAATCAAAAGAGTTCCATGAAAAGAGGTAAGTTGAGAATTAATAAAAATCTAACCAGCAAGTAACTGCCACGGCTAATGCCCTACACTTACAAAATGCAGGGTTAAAGACAGTTTTTATTTAGAGTATAACATTTCACTGCAGTTTGGAAGTAAAATAGAAAGGGTTTTTTTTAAAGAAATAACATGAAAGAGTTTCACTCAAACATGTGGTCTGGGAGCTAAACTTCTGSACTTTTTTTAGGTGACCCATGTTTGTGAAGCACAAAAGATAATTCAGTTTGTTCAGAAACACACTCAAACCTTTCTGGGTCAAATCTTCACCTTCGTCAGGGAACATTCCCATTGAAGTCAACCTTTAGCACCTTCTCTTCTCAATCATCCAACTCTGGTGTATTCTGTGAGGAAAAAAATCCTCAGATGTCTGTCTGCAGCRTGTTCTGTGAACGACTGCTGCAGGGAGCGAAAATGGAAGCAGATTCCCTGAGCATCCCAGGTTGCTTTAGCAGGCTCACAGCTTCTACTGCCACTGAAAAGGAATCTCAGTTTGCTCAGAAGCAGCCAGCCTTTAATGCTGTGCTTCACCAGAAGACATATAGCAAAACTGCATATTTACCTTGGATTTTTAAAATTTGAAATGGTGCACTCTTGTAATTTATCTTTGGTTTTGCATTTTTGTATATCAGTCTTGAAAACAGTTGTCCACTTGCAAAGTTCCTGCAGGAGTAACCCCCTAGTCACAGTCACCAAGGGAGAATGTGGACAGTGGCCAACAGACAATATATTTTATCATGCATCTCTTCAAATCTTTGAAGTCTCTTTGGAGGGTGAAATCTTCAAGATTCAGGTAATCAGTGACCAGCATAGTGGGTGTCACTCCTTTTGGAATCACCGTTATCACCATACATTACATTTTCATCACAAAGACCTGTAATCAAGGCTTAATAATGTAACCATTAAAGTTTCTCCAACYAGATGAGACATTTTCTACTATTCTGTGCCATTACTGAACCTCATCCTAACTTTCTGTCCTTAAAAGTCAGCCAGCCTTGTTTCTCTCAAGTCAAAATGTCTGGCAAACAGAAACTCTCTGCTGCTTTCAGACAAGCCACTAATGTAACTTAATTTTCCATAAAYAGCTCCTGCATCATCTAAGTTCAGCTATTTCTGTCTGCTAATACTGTCTGCACACACTGACTGGCTCATACACRGCTTCTCTGAAGTCCAATCCACTCCAGCTAAATATGATTTTGAAGGCTGAGGTTTATGCAGCAGCTTTGGCTCTGAACCAGAGCTGGAATTGGACAGCTGGAACAAGACCTGATCTGGTAGCACAGTCAAATATAACTGCTGTGCAAACCTGAAAGATTTTTCTGTATCAAATGCACACAGAACTGCAAAATAATCACAATAAACCATCTTTCAGAGAACTGAATGAAAAAATGCTGATTTTTTTAGTAGCCTTCTCAGTCAGTCAAGGGTGAAAATTCTTTTCCTCCCCCTCTCTTTTTTTTAAGGAGAGCATATTCCAGTCTTGTCTATACTGTTATGGATCAGGCCCTCATGAAATTAGAGCATTAAAATGAATTTGGTAATCCAGTAAACCTCTGATCCTTAGTGTAGTAGTTCTTATGGAGGAAATAAGGTCTTAACGAGATCCTAAATCCTTGTATTACATTTTACCAGTAAGATCAGTTTCAAATCTTAGGTAATGAGTCTAGAAAAGACTTGGAGGATTCATCTCTGGGTTAAAGTCAGGTCAATCCTAAGGATGTGTGACRTTCTCAGTGTTTCTGACAYGTTTGTCTAAACCTATTCTTAAAGCAATTGTGGTCTCATAACCCCCTTTTTGGTGCAGTTGCACATCTATTAGCCTTTCAGATTAAATATTTTCCCAGTCTGGCCTGCATCTTGTACATTGAAATGTTTGCTATTATTGTTATCCCATTCCCAGGACAGAAGAAAACAGGTTGTTGTCATTCAAAAGGAACTACAGCACTATAAAGCAGTTCTAAATGCCCAGGTGAAACCAGTAAACTAAAGTATTTTGGATAAACAGAGTGGGAGACAGCCATGTGACAYAGGTCTCCTTGTAGCCACATCAGGAATGTGAGGGAATCAGGGGACTCTCTGTGTGGATGGTGCTGTGATAAATACTGCCCTGAAGAGCAGAAGCAGTCAGGGAAGAAACGATAACGTAATGATCATTTATTGAAATGATAATCATCGTTTCAGAAATGATAATGTAAATCTGTTGACTCTGCATAATCTTGGCTATTGGTTATCTCACTGCTCTCGAGAAATACAGTCCAACATTTCAGCCAGGGCATTCTAACACATACACAAAAAAAGAAGTTACACAGCTTCAGGAATATGAACCATAAGGCTGATTCCTCATACAGTCTAGAAATTCCTRTGTAAATACATAATTAACTAACATTTAGTTGACTAAATAAATTATTGGCTGCATAAGGTACAGAAAGAATTATTTATTTGTCYGTACATTTAGAACAACACTGTTTTGTCTGAGTGGGTTCTCAGAAAAAGCAATTTGTACTGTCCTTAATGCCCTAACAAAATTTCCAAAAAGAAGCTTTTCCTTTTTCTTTCTTTTTTTTTTGTTTTGCATATTGTTCAATTTATATATTTACAATAATTTATATATTTTTTGGACTGTGGTGGAACAAGTAACTATTTCACAACTGAAGAAAAAAGCAGAAGRAAAGGTGTGTCTTAGCAGTGTGTTATCTAGAGGCTTGGAAAATGGATTCAATTTAAATGAAATGACAGAAAGCAAATCTGTCAACATACCTGTGCTCTAGTGCTTCTCTGAGTCATGAGACTCCCAAGTTATAAAGCAAAGTTACAAATGAGACACCAAGGAAAAAAACCCAAACAAGCAGTTTTTTAAAAGACACAAATTCAAATTTTACTTCTTCATAAAGTATGATTAATTACAGGCAGATTATTACCCACCATAATAAAAGACAATTATCTCTATTGTGGCCAATCACAGGGAAGCAGCTCAGGGAGAGAATTGTGCTTCAGGTTACACCCRCTCCTTCTGCATTTAATGTACAAATACACAAAAACAACTGCACACTAATAACTTACTAAATATTACGTTGAACACAATAATCCATAATCCAAGATAAAATACCAGGCATGTGAAGGAATTTGATGAACTGGCAAGTACCTGTATCTGCAGCTAATGCCCATTTATCTGGGAGCCCCACACGACGTGACTTGATTCCTAAGAGCACTTGCTTTGTTTCCTCAATTCTCTCAGCTTGACCTTCAGCAGATTAACATGGCATCACTCTAAAAAACCTGAAGGAATGTAAAGAGGGGCTGTTCTGTGTACATGAGAGTAAAATAATGTATAGTACATTGATTAAAAGTAATAGATTGTGCTCAAGGGTATTTACACGATGCTTTATCACTTCTTGCAAGGCTGGAACATTTACAGAGTTTAATCCTCTTCTTTAGGACCATATGATTACAAAGAATATGAGTTTCATCTGCGATTACCCAGGTTTGTGCTAATTCACCTTCAGTAATAGGCAAATTAGCCAGAAGTCATTCGAAGACAAAAGTCCCAGTCTTAGACCCTCTTACCCACGGACAGGCTCCCCTGAGAAGAGAGAAAAATGCAGTGGAAATTGCATTCTTGAGCTGGGATGCTCCTCCTGGTTTCGGTTGGAAGTGATTCTGTACTCATACAAATGAACACATTTCATTCCCAACTTACCCACGTCTTTCTGTGACTTCTGGCACTAAATATGTCTCATGTTTATGTACCAGACTCTTATAAATGTACACATATATATCATGTAAAATAGAGTCTTCATAGGAATGGCATTAAACCAGAAAGGATCTCTTTTCCCTTCACTAATGGGGTGCACTCAGGGCTGGCTGCTTAACTACAGAACATTACCTTGCATCCATTTCATCTCTTGTAAAGTCATTTAAGTACACACAGGTGCTTTATGTGAATAGGATTGTAATGGGATTTTTTTTTTAAAAAGCACTCCCTATCAGAGTGGGACAGGCAAACTCAAACATTCTGGAAAGCCTGTGTCTTTAGGGAGAAGTATTTTAACACACCAATGTGGAGAGGTGATCTTCCTTACCCTCTCTTTGCAAAGTGTGCTGCTTTGGTTAAGACAGGTGTATAGACAAAGGAAATGGAACCTGCCCTTTAGCCTATCAATAGGTGCCATATCCTGTCCTTTAATTAGAGAGGGGTGGTTTGTTCTAGCATCTCACTGACATCTGCACAGGGTAGATGAGTCTAGAACCGTCTTCCTCAAAGCTCAGGGGGGTAAGAGTCATGGTTCTACATGAAGAGAAGCAAGCTTACCAGGATTGGGCACTTGAGAAGTGGATTTTTGTTMCCTGGGAAAAAACCTACGTCAATTTTTTGTTCCGAGTACAGCAAAAACCATCTCAGTAACACGTATCTCTCCTGTACTCCCAGACACAGGAAGATTCTTAATTTGAACAGCTTTGGAGGTGATGGCATATATTGTATACTAAGTGATGGTTCAGCTATTTTAACACAGCAGAAATCTCTCTGGCACCAAAAAGTTCATCTGCATAAGGCTCATATTAACAGACATCTTAATTCTTCAAGAACAAGACGACAAGGACTGCAGTTCTGGCTTAAAAAGTCATGCAGCTGAATGGGAATTCTACCTCCCCCACTATTCTGTGTATTTGAGAATAAGGGTAGGGAAATCATCCCTAAACCCCTGAGCTTTAAGACCAAGTTTTCAGTTTCTTGCTTGAATGACAATTGAATTACCATGTAGGCTTATGGTAATACTATAAACAGAGCATTTATTCTAAGCTGTAAAATAACTACTGAATCATTTTATGCAATGGTAGAAATTTAAAGGTGGTAAACTGTATTCGAAGCACATAAAACACAATTAGAGATGCAGATTAGCCTTGAGGAACACGCTCAGCAAGAAACCAAATGAATCAACTTCAGACAAGTTTCACCAAGAGCTTTAYGATATTCAGACTTCAGCAGTACTGCTCTTCAGAACAGATAATTAAAGAATTAAGTCATGGTATCTATTTGCCAACTGACTCTGGCACTTCTTGGTCTGGTATCATGCTACTCCCATCCCCATTTCTGTCCCAATATATCAGCTAATTTGACTTTCACTTCTCCAGAGAAAATGAGGTGAATTAGTGATCCTGGAGTAGGAAAAATTGTAGCATATGCATTTTGCAGAAACAGTTTCTATGAGTTAGTACAAGTAGTCATATCCTAAGCTGATATCTATGGTCTATGGTAAAACTGCAATGATTTGTTCCAGATAAGGGTTCTGGTCTTTACTTGTAAATGTCTCTCTTGCTCATGTGATCAGTCTGAGCTGCTGTGCAGGCTCAGGCACTGCTAAAAGGAAGAAAAGAAGGTAGGAGATTACTGCATTCACTATTAAAATAGTGCAGAATAAGAGTGGAAGGAACCAACAACGTTTTCATCCACGCCTGACCTTTTTTTGCACRCAAATTCCATTTCAGCATAAGGAGGACCTGAACGAACCAGGTCATCCATCTCTCTGGTCTTTCTTGGTGCTGTACTGTGAACAAAAATAAGTGACCAGAATGGGTGAAATTTGAAACAGGCAGGATGGAAGTTACGTTGGCAAAAAAAAACCCCAACCCCCAACAAACTGCAATAAGAGAGACATCACAAACTGAAACTTTAAATTCAATTTAACAATGTATTTAAGTGGCCATTGCCTGGAAGCGTAGATGACTATTCCCACCGTGCTATCACTTCCTGTCAAGCCACCAAGATGCTACTGAGCCAATGTATAAGCAGTTTTATTGGTAATAACCTTAGTGAAAATTGAATAGGAACATTATTTAAGTGAGTGTTCAGCAAGTGCGCATCAGTAGCGAATTAAAGGTACTTGACTCAGGTCTCTGTATTTTACCATCTTTTCTCATAAAGAATCCAGAAATAACATCCTGGAAAACTGCCCCCAGGCAGCCCCTGACTGGCATTTCAGCCTTTTCCAGTGGGTCAAGGATGCAGTGTGTAAAAGAGAGAAGGGTGGATGTGAGCACCAGCTTCCAGTATTGCTCTGACCCCACCAGGCAAGATGAACAATTTGTAGAAACTGTTGATGATAGGACAGCAAGGTCCTGAAGCTTGGGGCCATCTCCTTGTTTTTGAGCAGTGTGAATAATAACAACCTTAGGACTCAGGAGCAAAAAATTGTTCATAGTTTAAAACAGAGGGAATCTGGAATTTCCTTTTATGGAGCTGTGTAAATTATCTTCTAAAAAAAATCTTTCTTTAATAAGAACTTGGCATGCTCTAAGACTGCCCTCACTGCTGTCTTGTAATGCTTTTTATCAGGTATTGGTGAGGTTTTTTGGAGTTAAAACAAAGACTTTCAAAGAAACCCAGAACAGAACCTTTTACTCAACAACAGCTTTGTCAGGAACAGTTTAATTCCCTAATTTTTCTGAGGTAATTGCTTTCTAAATGAATCACCGCACCCCCAGGTCCCTCAGGTTACTGCGCATTGCTTAAGACAGTCTGTATCTGTTTACAAATGTAATATAAATTACATAAGTGAAAATAAAAAATGTTATATGTGTAACGAACCATAAATATAATAACAATTTTTTCTCCTTCAAGACTGAGGGGGAAAAGTGAAGTGTGCAGACAAACTATATTATGAATGGAGAAAAAATTAGATCATGTGACAGTATTTCATTCTTCAAACTTCTGATTTTCTAGTTCAGAAGAAGAAGAATCTTTTGCCTCCTCTCCACGTTATATGGTAGTTGTTTTCTTCTTTATTCTGCATGGAAAAGCCACTGTTAAAACTACTAAACTACTGAAGTTTAAAGCCAAAACTGCAATCTTGTGACATAGGCAAATAACAAATTTTTGACTTTCATGTTCTGAATTAGGACATATAGTTGAAAAATGAAAATGTTCCAAGGATAAAATAGAAAAAAAATTGCAATTATTTTAATTTTAAATAGGGTAGGAAGAAACGTAAGTATCTTCACACTAGCCTGAAATGGCTGCTATCACACACACACACACACACACACAGAGTCCTATCATTTCAGTTCAATATACATTTTTTTTTCTATTTACTTTCACACTGCTTCCTGGAATTTAAGGTCAAGCCCTGGTGCCTTTCTTTTTTTTTTTTTTTTTTTTTTAATAAACAGTGCCTAAAATGGAATAGATTTTGCTGGTAAAATTGAAAATATTTGTAGAAAAGTCGATTTTGTGCCCATTAGAGAAAAAAAAAAGACCAAAACAACTCAAAACTCCAGTAGTCAAAAAAATTACTGCCTTGTGTTCAAATTATAATGATAGCTGTGTTCTCCACTCCACAGATTCTGCTCATGGGCATCCCAAAACAAAGCCAAGGTTGCCAGTCTGCCAGATGTCCCAATGACAGCAATGACAGCAAAATTATACAGTTTCTAAGTGTCAAAATGAGCTCGGGCAGATAATGAACAAACAATGAAAACAGTTGTGAATGAGAAATTATTTTTCATAAGCCAGCTAAATAATCTCCACGTTCTCAGTCCTGATCCTCATGGACCTCAAGTCCTCCTCATGCATATCCTACACTTAGAAAACTTCAGAACAAAACATAGGAAATAAAAATACGTCTTTTCATTGGATACAGAGGGATTTGTTCCATGGATTAAGAAGAGGTATTGAGTTTACGGGACATTTTAATGTTCTCTACTTTCATTTTAATTAGCTTCCCACAGTTCTTGGCTAACTTTTTTTTTCTCCACCCTGCTGCAAAGGCTAAGGGCTAAATATAAAACATAGTAGTCTGAAGGAAGAAGAGATGATTAAATCATGTAACTGCTTCTCTTTCTTATACTGAACTTGGGCCAGTTGTTTCTAATCTTTACATAGGTTTGCTGCTCCTTATCAGATTTGAATAGGTGTTTGTCAGGCGTTTTTCTACCTCAAACTCCCTAATGAAAGATACTCTCCACTCTGCTTCTATTATGCCCTTGGATCATGGTTACAACAATCCTACTGTAACAGACAGAAGGAATTCTACGGTCCCTGTCTAATCACCTGAGGAAAACCAGTAGCTCCGTAAATTTTTGCCTTCTTTACTTAACYTTTCTTAAAGTCACTAAGACATATCGCTAATGCTCCTGTGCACGACTTATGTCCTAAAAGACCTAAAGCCCTTGGGATGTCTTTGCAAGGAGGAGGGGATAAACTTCACTTCTGATCTTGCTTACTGGAAGGCAGATTAGAGAAGGTCTCATATGAGATCTCAGATAGTCTCCTGACTCAGGCACGGAGTGAAAATCAAGTGTAGTGCTTGTGTTCAGTTGTCTGTCTGCAAACGGAGATGAAGCATGACGGTTTTTCACAAATAAAGTTCAAACCCACTGATACGAAGAAAGGTTTTTCACGGATTTCAGCTGCCTCTGAACCACGTGGTCAAAGAGAAAAGAAAGAAAAAGACAAAAAAATTAAATGAAATAACCTATGTCTTAAAGTTGCTTAAGACTACAGATGCCCACAGAGGCGTTTTTTTAGACCAGTGAAAAACCCATCTGAGTTTTTATGCATCTGTTGCTTTCTTTCAGAAAATCTGAGCCTTTCTAGGCTAAGTGTCATGGGGTTGTATTAAGATCTAAATACCTAGAGTGCTGAAATGGGATCCAATCTCATAAACCACCCAGGCAATTCTGCAAACTTTACTTCTTGTTCCATTCACTGAGGTGAGGTTCAAGCCTGGTTAGACAACTCCAGTGCTCTACATCCCACAGTGTTCTGTCAGCACCTGCCTCTTGCTGCCCATCATGGTCCTCGTTCAAAGCTGCACAGGTCCTTAGGGATAATTTTACCTGTTTAGCTCAACACYGTTTCCTGATTTTTCAGTATAGGCCCCTGTGTTCTGCTTATGCTTGGGTGTTGAAATCTAATTTGCTGTATAGCACAAGCCTCATTGACTATGGTAGCACAAGCCTGGTATTTAAGTAAATTAGTTGATAATTACTTCTAATGTGCAGCAAAGTATTTATAGGGAATTTGGATTGTTTTCTTTATTCTTGCTAAAATGTTATTCAAGTAATCTAGCTGGTATTAATTTTAATTAGGAGGATATTATTCAGAACTAATAAAATACATGAATAATAACATTTTTCTGTCATTAATAAAATGCTCATACTTTTGCATTTGTTCTTTGAACAGCTTTTTCTCCTTTAAAATGTGCTCTTAAGCTGCAATCTAGTGCCACCTATTTGATTAATAACCGAGTATGTTAATTTTATTTAATTTCACCATTTTTGGACAGAATAGTCAGCTCCTTTATTCAGAAAAATGAGCTAATTTGAAAAAGCAAGAACTAATTTCAGACAAGTGCTTCCACAAGATGATTTCCCAGACTTGTGCATGCCCTATTTCCAGTGACTTAACAATCACATTAACTTTTCGATGGCTCCATTGCACTGCTGGACAGGCTGATAGAGTGATATAGAGATGTTCACCCAAACCATAATCCAGCTGAGCAGTTAAGTGTAGGAATACCTTGAACATATCTGTACTTCACTAAAATCCATTCAACTACTCAGGTTCACCTCCATGTGTGCTTTGTCGGACAGAAGCCACAACTACCAATCTGCTGAAGTGGAGCTTAGTAAAATATATTGAGAGGAACCACCTCTGTGAATAAAAATAACAGTTTGGGAATGTGTTAACCATAAAATTACTAGAATTTAATTTTCTCTATCACTATAGAGAAGGGTATTAAAAAATCTTTCCATGTTGGTCTGTGTAGTAATTCTCAGCTGACTCTTGAGACTTAATACATAACTCACCCCCACGGTCTTTCTAGTGATGCCTGTTCTCAGTCTTTTTGTCTTTCTTCATTTTAATACAATTCTCTCTGTCTTAACATAATCTAGGTCTACAATGTGCTGTGGCCTCTTCCTGAGACCTCTTGAAAGGTCTGTTTCTATTCACTATCTCTGAAATGAGACACAAATCTTGACACTTTCATTCATGAGAGTCATTCAAGAGATAGCACAGCTTTTTACTCGCTTACCTTGAGGAGGGACACAGTAAACCAAGATCTGCTGGTGCTTTATGGAATTTTTAATACAGTATCTCTTCTTTTCTGTAATTCTACAGAACTGTCTTTACTCCTGGTGATAACTCATACCTACAATGCATGGAGCTGGTGCAGTGAAACAAAGAGCAGCCTTAGCAGCAGCCATCCAATATGCAACTACTTCACCATGAACTAAAGAGAGGAGGAAATCTGTGAAGAAGACTGACATTTGAATTGGTTTGTAAATTACTTATTCAAAACTGCTATAATTTTGGTAAAATTCCAATATTCTCGCTGATGTTAATTTAATATATTTTTAAGTGACCTGATGATTCTAAACTCAGTATGCACTGAACACGTGCTGTGTTTTTCTTTTCCTATGGTTTTGTTCCTCTCTGAACTGACTTATAACTTAAACAGACCTCTTCTATTTCACACGAGTATGCAGTAATATAAGTATGCAAGTCAAGCAACTTTAAAATTAAAGGGAAAATAGAAATTATTTTTATTACGCGAGAGTTGTACATTTTGGAGACTCTTCAGTTGTGCTCCTTCAGGGGACATAAGGCACAGACTGAAGTCTATACCGAATGATATACTAAATATTGGTTTTATATCAGAGAGGATGGGAGAGAGTTCACAGAGAGTAGCTTCCATGATACWATTGCTGTTCTCCAGCACGCAAACTGTAATGAAATTATTTTCTTTCATAGAACTTAAGATACATATTTTAAACTAAACAATCATATCCTCAAACCAAGGGTACCTGCACTTAAGAAAGCATCATGACTCCAAGACTGATAGGAATGTTACAACACTCTCCATTACATTTCTGAATGAATTTACATCTCAGCTTTTTTTTGTTTTAGGTGGCTGGCTAGGCATTAGAAATTTTCTGAGCTAGCAAGATTCAGAAATAAGTATGTACTTTGTTTTGTCAGAAAGTGACGGCAGGGCCACCCTGCCTGTGGAGCCAGTGCTTTGTCTCTCATCTGTAGCCGTTCATTCCCACTGAGCATGTCCACTGGAGCTGGGATAACTCCAAAGGTGTAGGTCACCTTTTGCGCCTGGGCAAGGCGAGGAAGTGATGTTCCTTCACGAGCTCCTGCTGTAGCTTCACGCTACAGCAGTCAGAGAGCTGCTGACAAAGTCAGGAGCCCGTGTGACACGGGARCTGTGGCTCCTGCCTTCCGCGTGCCTGGGCAGACCCAGCCTCTGGAGGTCTGACTGCACAGCCAAGCCAGCGTTTGCTCCACAGAGCCCCAGCAGATGTGACACTGTCAASGAGATGTTATTTACAGACAGGGTAAATATGAAGAAGTAAAAGGGCCTCGAATGGACAGAAATCAGCTTCTCTCCCTTTCACTTCTTGTATTGGCTTTTATAATAAAATTGCCAGGTTTACAGATAAATTTTTCCTTTGTAGAGAAGCCTGGAAAATTCTGTTAGCAGAAGAGTGACCTCCCTTAGAGTTTAYGAGATTGAAAAACCTAACATAAACTATACTTCACTCTACAATAGCTCATTATATTTCCATTTTATTTAATTTAAAGCCGTGTGGTTTATAATCAATGAAGTTCCTTTGCTGAAGAGAAGGAGGTTTTAGCTTCAGAACAAATACACAGTATTTTTTCATTTCCTTAATCTTTTGCTGTAGGTGGTCAGTTCCAACTGCTGCATTTGGCACTGGAAATTTGTCTAGTTTAAAGCCAAGTAAAACAGACAGAGAATAGCTAAATTGAAAAATTGAATTTAATATGTTAAGTATTACGCTGCAGTTTACATAATATCAGTGTTCCCTAGAGTTATAYATTATTGTTGTAATGTTCTTTGACACAGATTGCTATGAACCAGAAGTGATTAAAGGGCAGGTAGAAACATTAGGTTTGCTCTTGGGGAAAAAAAATATTGAAACACGGTATAAAATTAATGTGGCTGAGGAAGATGCTACTATAGAGTGATGCAGTGACAGAGGCTCTATGTGCTTGGGCAGAGTTGTGGCTGGTAGGGCCATAACTCACAATTTGAGACAATAATATTGGGATTACAAATGGCTCCCTGCTCTTTCTTTACTAGTGACACAGGCAACTACTTAATGTCCTTTGCAGGAAAAAGAGAGAAGTATTTAGGTAAGGACAATAGTTTTTAATGTTGTCMCTTCTCAGGAATTTGAGATTGCACAGTGACAGTATCCAGTATTCAGTAACATCTAGTTCAGCACACATCTCAGGTAATGTCCCAGACAAGGAGCAGTCCAGGCAGAGAGAGCAGCACAACACTCTGCTGGAAAAGCAACTATTTCCCTCTGGAAAAGACACCATCACCTTTCACTGCCCTGGCTGCTCTTTAGGACATGAACATCACTCAGTTTAGTGTTGGGTGGCAGCCTGTGGGCTTTCTTGCACTTGGTAAGCTCTGCAGAACATTGCACAGTTTGTCCTGTGCTGGGAGATCCACAAAATGGCTTTGGTAGAACAAGCCCTGGGACACATTTTAATACCTTCGGATGGCCAAGCCTTYGCATGGAGAAAACAGCATTGATCCATTGACTGCAATGTACCCACGGTGCTCCCAGGAGCTGAGAACCCAGCCCACATCTCCCACCTTTTCTGATCTCTCTTTAACTGTCATACTCAGCTGTCTTTTAGCAAGCAAGCTCTTTGGCTTACATATTCTAGCAGGTGAGCTCTTACTGACCCATTCTGCTCTAAAAGAGGTGAATTTTGGAACTGGTTTTTTTGCTGCTACTTTGCTGCTTAGCAGTGACCCTATATCTAAAACATTAGTGCCCAGCTAAGGAAACTCCCSTCAAGAAAATACTCACAACTGTCCTAGCTCACTGCAAAGGTCACAGCCTTGAGGGAATTCACTCCCCTTGAGCCTAGGCAACTATAAGCTTAACACGGGTTTAATGGGGAAAGGGAAACGTGACCCTGGCCCTTTTTTTTTAGGGAGATCTTTATGTGGTTCGTTCCTGGAGTTTGGATGTCTGCCTTACAGATCACAGTTACAAACTCTTTGGGTAGTTCATAAACTGGAAGAAAGCACAAGATGAACGAAAATAAGTGAATTTATCCAAATTTATTATGATTAACWAGTGTTACTTTTAACTCCAAATTTATGCCACCAGAACCGTGGCATAATAGTCTATATTGATATTATCAACTTCTCAAATATTAAAAACCAAGGGGGTGAGTYGACTTGCTTTGAGTTCAAAGACAAGTTCAAGAAGCATTTGGACAATGCTTTCAGGCACATGGTGATTCTTGTGGTGTCCTGTGCRGGGCCAGGAGTTGGACTCTGTGATCTGATGGGTCCCTTCCAGCTCAGCACRTTYTATGATTCTAGAAAACACTCTCATCATGAGAGTTCAGTGAGAGGAAAACTGGGGGTAAGTTTGCTATTTCTCCAGTACCATTAAAATGTTAAATGCTGTAAAGCTTTTATATTTTTGACATCTAAGCAGAATAAGTAGATGAGCAAATAATTTTTTCGGTTAGCTTAGAAAAACGCTTGTCTTTTTAATATCTGAAAATGACAGCTTTGCAGTTCTGTTCTCATTTTATCCATCATTTCTAATTGCAGAGTWGAGTGCTACTTTCTCAACTGCATGTAACTTCTGTGGTCATTTATTCTACTGCAAAAAGGGTGGAAAAGACACTTCTCAATGCTGTTTAATCCTTAAACTGCCTATATTGAATTCTTGCCTTTTGAAAGCTGTATTTCCTACTGGTTAGAGAGAAGAGGAAAATTATGGCACTAGTTAAGACATCAAAACATGTGCAAGTTCATCATGCTTTTATTTTTCAGTACTCCCTGTGCTGAACAAATAGTGTCCTCTTTCAGTAAAATTCTAACAAGAAGCCTGCACTGGATTCTGTGAAAATTATCATCCTGAAGAGAAACTTATAYCTCCAGAAATCAGCAGGCACTTGAAATATAGATAGAAACTCCAGCTAGTACATGCAGAGCAGCRTTTAAAAGTCTCTTCTCTCCCCTGCCCAGAATCAAATGACTTTGGAATTAAAGCTTGAAAAATGATAAGTTGCAATGTTTAAGAAAAAAAGCACAGGTCAATTAAATAAATAATGAAAATACAGAAAGATATTCAGAATAGCTTTACTAAACCAAATTCACATTAGCTGATGGTCTGGTCATATACAAATATTTGTGAGAGAAATTGTGTGGCTATGTAATGCAGGGGTGGAGCTGGAGAGAAGGAGATGATCAGATTTCTGTGTAGGACAGTACAGGTTTGCTCCTGCCATTCTGGCTGTGCCTCTCTCCAAAAGGGGGAACCCTCTCATTGATGGCAGTAACTGCAGCAAGAGTTAATTCTCTGCCTTTTTTGGGTTTGATCACAAAGAACATTGACTATTTGGAATGCCTGTTCCTATTATCAAGGTTGACAATATATGCTTGAAATTGCTCAATCACTATGCATTGGTGTCATTTTTTGTTCTATTTCCTATGTTTTAAATTAGGGGTTTCTGCATCAGATATAGGTGTACATTTTCTTGCTTCTGTTTCTTGACAATTGAGCTCACCATCAACAAAAACTCCCACAGCCCTTTCTGCAGGGCTGCATTCCAGCCTCTTGTCCCCCAGTTTATAGGTACATCCAGRACWACACCMTCCCTGGTGCAGAATCCAGCATAATCTTTCACAGGAGAAACTGCTTCCCATAGTAATAAATAAAGAGTTACATCAAGTCAGGTTTCTTCATTATTTTACACAAAATGAAGTATGGTGAAAACATCATCCCAAGCTGTAGGATAATAGAGAATGACACTTACTGTGAGAATTTTGTATCACAGATCCCTGCAAGCTGAGCATACCTGTTAACTGCTGCTTCCAGATATTTATTGATGAACTGATGTTGTCTCAATGCTATCCTGACATTTGTAATTCCTTTCTTCAAAGATAAACCACATCTTTCTTTGTTCAGCTTTTCTAAAAAAAACACATAAAGCAAAGATATTTTTCTAATTTAGTCAATGGATATGTTATGATAATGTGTTTAAAATTCACTGTAAGTCATTTTGTTGATGTCAGTATTATGAGATACTCTATAAATTAAATTGTATTGTATTGTAAATCTGTCCAGTAGATCAATACATATTATAAAGTACCAAACTAATTTATTTCACCTTCCTTTTAAATGGAAACCTAAGTGGTCTGAGACTGGATTATTTATTTGAAATAATTTTTAAAGAGAGAATTTCTTTTTTTTGATTAAAAAGAAAAGAAAGGAATCAAGAAAGAGATATCTGAAAGATTAACAATAATTTCCTCTTTCTAAAACCTTAYAGGATGACAATTTTACAGTAGCAGAAGAAGTATGTGAGGGAAGAAGGGAGATCGATACTATGGCACTTTGTATAGATATTCTTTGTGTCAGGTACTGGATGTCCTTGTGTGTTAGTGCTGAGACACTGCCAAMGGTTCAGGCCAGGAGCTGAAGCTGTAATGGAAAGATTGCACTGCTTTTTCCTAGCCGTGAACTGTGTTCCTATCTACACATATGCTCATCGTGCCTGACTTACAGTGCAGGCTGAGCTCACCCCRCTGTCCATCACTGTGCTCACAGCAGTGGCTGCAAGGTGCTCCAACTGATTGTTCAGCTGCTTAAACAAGAGATTGATTCAACATTTGGTAAATTAAACAAGTAGGATAAAACATCTGAACAACATGGATTGCTGTTGCTTCTCTTTATACCTTCTTAGGTCTGAGAGAATTCACTGAGAAGACCAAGAAACTTTAAATGTTTTGTGCCAAAGTTTGACGTCCTAGTAACTGCAAGGTGAGGGGCTGGGGTGTCTTCTGGTGGAATGTGAACCCTCTTGCTGGTTAAACGTAGAAYGCATTTGTCACGTCAGTTCAGGCACAGTGACAATTCCACAGTGAAAGAGCTGCCTGGAATCTTGTAACTACCACAGGTAAGACTGTTAGCACAGTCACCTAGATTTACCAGACAAAATACTTATAAACCTATGAACCAGGAGTTCATCAGACCAAAAGCTGCTGCTAGATTGGATCTCAGATTGGCATGCTACTGCTACAGCTTGCTGAAATGAAATAATTATGTTTGCGAGCTCTCTTTTTAAACAGCTCAGTTTTCAGAYCTCTCAGATTGGGTGCTTGCCCCAGAAGTAACTTGAAATTACCTAAACCATTTGCAATTTCTCTGTACTTTGGCAGCACTGTGATAAACATATAATTCTTGCTAAGTCATAGGATACAATGTTTATTCTGAGATGTCTTGCACTTTCCATTTCAGAAAATCAGATCATTGTTTGTTGGCATTTGAACTGAACACGGAGTACTAATTCATGCCAGGAGAGCCCTGAATTTGGTTATTAAATGAGAGGGCACCTGGCTAGTTCTTACTTATATGCACACACACTCAAAGCAAAGCGCACAAAAAAATTTTCACATTTAATCTCTTCCTGGAGTTGCAAGTGGGTGGGGAAACGGTTAGAGTCTTCACAGTCCTTCCTGAAGTGCACAAGCAACAGCAAATTAACTGTGAAAAGTCAAGTATTCAGGTTACTGTATCCTGTTCTTTCAGCTTATTTTTATTTCCATGGTTATGAGCTAGGAATAATCTTTTCCTGTTCCTTCTCTTACACATCCATGTTGTTTCTCCAGCCTGTGCTTAATCTGTTATTTTTCTGCTGAAACATCTATGCTCACATCTGTCTCACTCTGTCATATCTCCCTTCTKCCATTGCTGCAAGATCTCCATCTCTAGTTTCCCTAGTTTCCCTAAATTTCAAAGTCCTCTCTTCAAATCATTTAATTAAACCTGCGTTTAAAATACGTCCCTCAGCAATTTTGGCTTGATCAGCCTGACCCCTCTGAACCGTCCATTACCCTTGTTTTATCAAACCAGGTTCAGGCTTCCTACCTTTATCTTAAGACATCTTAATTCTTTCTTTCTGCAATATGTCTGTTTCAGTCTCCCAGACTGAGATTTATTAAAAGTACTTAGGCATTTTGAGATGAAAGAATGCGCCTGACTGAATATTCAAAAGCACCAACTACCAAATTCCCACTGTGGGTCACAGCCACTCATTCTCCTTGTCAGGATGATCCACTGTCCAGCCCTGCAGACTCCTTCCAGGCCCTCATCCCGGGATCTCTCCTCTCCTGCTGTCAGGAGYCTACTTCCTTCCCCTTTGTCCTGAGGGAAACAAAATTCAGTGCCTCCAGTCTGTGGAGGAAGTTTGCAGCAATTTAGATCACTGCTTCACCATTTCCATCCCATTTTTTTTAGGGTTTTCCAATCAGCCATAGCAAACCTGAAGAGGTGTAAATCACGAGCAGATTATAAAGCCATAGGTGCTACACACAAATGATGGCAATTCCGACAAGGACCGAGAGCTAAGTGGGGTAACCTCTTATTTCRTATGTTTTTCTTTGGCTTTGAAAATCTTTTTGTGTCAATCCAGAATGAAAGCCAAGTGTGCCAAAGMTTTTGGTAAAAATGGGGCTTTGGCCAAATGTTCACGTTTGGCTCAAGAAACTCAGGTTTTCTCATCTTTTGCTCTCGTCTTCCAGGAAGCCTATTCTAGGGTTTAGAAATAATCCTGTGAAAACTTCATCRAAGTCGATATTGTTGCCAAAATGTTCCAGTTTTGGCACAATTTCAGTTGGAGCAGAAAATATTTCGTTGAAAAAATTCCGACTAGTTCCATAAATGTCATTACATTCATTAAGTACATATGTAACAGTAGCTGAATTAGGTATCTGTTTACACACATCAAGTCATCTGACATATTATGTCATCTGAAACATTATGAAGTCAAATAGACCTTAAGGGTTGGTTGAGTAACAGTGTCATAAATTCTACTAACCCTTGATCTTAACGTGATGCTCATTATAACACGTCTGTGAAAAAAACTAATTGAAACATCAGGAAATGGTCAGATCACAAATGAAAAACATTAGTAAAAAAAAAAAAAAGAAAGCATTTTAATTAACTTAGAATAATATATTAGTGGGACTGGCAAATTAAATTGCTATCCAAGTCCTGACACACTTTTTTTATTTGAACCTATAATATGATTAGTTATCAAATGAATTAATTTTCTGTTGATAGTGACATTAACTGTTAAGTAACACATGAAGACCTACAAATAGTTTAATACAAAGGTTTAGGTCACCAGCATCCTGTAGTAAAGAACAATATCCATTAAAATAATTATACTGTATTCGTGGTAAAAATATATATAACTGTTTTGAGGTTTTTGTACTTTAGCTGATTCTTCTGCTGTCTCATGTAAAAGTAGTCAATTCTTCTCAGTCTTTGTCTGGCCATGTGAAGAAATAATGGATGTTTTCCAGACGGTTACCAATATTAAACCATGTTCATTTAAAATGTGACTAAAATGGTTTATCTGCAAATAAGTCTAGTGTATTTTAACTAGGTCACTGCAAAATTTAGTTTAGACTTAGGTAAACTTTTTAATTCTTATGTGACAGAAATTCTTATCTCAAAAATATTCAGATTTGGAACATTCCATTTTGTTTCTACTGGACAGGACCTCAGGATGAGGTACACAAATGAAAGCAACTAGTACAGGGGATCCAGTGAAAAGGGACATTGTGTTCCTGTCCAGCCATCCTGGGCCAAGAGCCAGTGGCCCAGGACCGTGTCCAGATCGCTTTTGAGTATCTCCAGGAATGGGGACTCCACAGCCTCTATGAGAAGCCTGTGCCAGTCACCCTTGGTTACTCTCACAGTGAAAGAGAGGTTCCAGCTGGAGCCTCCTGTGTTTTAGATTTTGTCCATTGCTTCTCACCCTGTCACTGGGCATCATCTTCTTCAGATACTTGCATGCTTGGAAGAGATCTCTCCAACCCTTTTCTCCTCTAGACTAAACAGTCCCAGCTTTGTCAGCATTTCCTCACAGGAGAGGTGCTCCTGTCCCTTCGTCACCTTTGTGGCCCTCATTAAAATCTCTCCAGGGTGTCCRTATCATTCTTGTACTGGGGAGCTCAGTACTGGACACATGGTCTGGTCTGGTCTGGTCTGGAATGGCCTCACTAGTGTTGAGTACAGAGGAGAAGGATCACCTCCTCCCTCAATCTGCTGGCAACACTCCTCCTAAAGCAGCCCAGGATACGTCAGCGTTCCTGATTGCAAGGACAGGTTTCTGTCTCCTGGCCCACCAGGACCTCTGGGGCCTTATCTGCAAAGCTGCTTTCCAATCAGGTGCCCYCCACCACATCCTGGTGCTCGGGAATGCTCCTTCCCAGGTGCAGAACTTGGCACTTCCCCTTGCTGAGCATCATGAGGTTCCAGAGATCAGTGCATTTCTCCGCTGAGGTCTCTCCGGATAGCACCGTGGCCTTCTGGTGGTATCAGCCATGTCTCCCCATTTTGTGTCCTCAGCACACTTGCTGGATCATTTTGCAGTTCTCTCTTTGTAGAAACTTAAACATTTAYGCTACTTTGAGAACTTTTTCAAACCATGACCTAAAGCCTGAGGTCTGAAGCATAGTGTAGAAAGTCACTTCAGGCTGTGGAAACCTGTATCTGATATGTGGGTAAAGGAAAGATATAAAAGAGGTGCTGGAGAGCTTGCACTTACCATAGTTTTCAACAGTACAAGTACACCTTTACAAATACCAGAAAAAATCAAGTCACTTTTATATCACTCAACCACTTAACTATGAGCACTCAACAGTTTCATCTCGGATATTTATCCGAAATAGATTAATTACTCTCCTGGTTATGCAAAATAGGCTCAGGTTATACAAAATACGTGCAAAAGTCTCAGAAAAACATTTTCTTTGGTTAGAATTAGTATGTTTGTATTTCAGTTCTGGCTCAGGAGAGAAAAAAAGTAAATGAAACACTTTAAAATAAATGTGCAGGTTTGTTTAACAACACAAACTTTCTGTTTGGGTTTCGGTTTTGGTGAAACACTGGACTGACTAATTTTCATTGCTCAGGCATACACACACTCTGTGCATAAATATAGCAAACCTCAGATGTAAACACAGCGTGACTGCCAGCACAGAGATCTTAACAGACCTGCCAAGTCCTGAGCACTCTGCATAAAACCTGAGCAACCTTGCACGACTTTCCCCTGCTTCTGATACCTTCCACTCACACTGCTGGGAAGACACTGCCTTTCTCCTGCTCCAACACCGTGCTGGGCACAGCTCCTCACATCAGCTATGCAGAGCTGGCTCTGTGGCTGCAGTCACCTGCTGAGCTCTGGTGACACTGGGAATCTCATGTGCTGGGTTAAAAGGRTGCACGGAGATAGTCAGAGATCTGTGCCACTCACACCACAGCTCCTGTCCCTGAGATGATGCACCAACAGCCCCCAAGAAACGTGCAGAATCCAACTTCATAGAGAACTAATGATTAGCTAGAGTAATAGAAAAAGCTTTCTGAAGTGTATTGTAAAATGTAAAATATGATATAACCCTCTGTCCCTCCATCAACCTAAATTAATCATGTGCTGTTTCGATTCAAATCAAACTGGAACCAGAGTTCACAACATTTTGCAGAACAGTCTACGGTTGATGTAAATGGTGTCATGATTAACACAGAGAAAAGACCAACCAAAGTCTACAGAAATCATGCATAAATGAAAGAGAACGTTTGCCMTTTAGACCATTGCTGAAATGGTTTCCATTCCAATAGCTTCTTTAAATATTAGGAATATTTATTGTATGATGAGTCACCAAGAGTGTTTCTTGTGGGACAGTTATGTGGAGACCTTAATATTAGTGGGGCTTTAGTAGCTGTAAGGTTTGGCTTCAGGTTTAGGTCTTTACTTTGGGTCTGTCAGAATGCAAAGTGTAACTAAATAAGAATGATAAGTTTTACTTTCTCTTTTCCATTCATTTTGCATAAGCTTAAGAGAAACTAGGTGAGTCAGGCCCTTTGTGCAATATATAACTTACATGATCTCTAATCAAAAATATTTTCATGTAGGAACTTAGGTCAGCTGAGAACTTATTAATGCAATTTATGATGAAACATGGTAGAATTCCAGTTGTCCAGCTGAAAAAACATAGTTTTATGATTTCTACACTGTTGCTGTACTGCAAGAGGTTCATCTATTAGTGAAAGCTCAGGTACATCTGAGCATATAATAAACTGAAAATAAGCCACTCCACCCTTTTCAAAAGAACTAATCAAGTACTACAAGGAAAATGAATGCAAATAAAATATTGATTAAGAACTAAAAGGATTCTAATTATATTACTTTCAGAAATAATTTAACCTAAACRGACAACTGAGAACAGATACTTTTCTTCAGCATTTTTCAAATTGCTAATTAAAACTTCCAGGTTCAAGTTTACTGCCTGGATTTTAAAGATAAATAATGTTTGCTTCATTTCATTATGAATTTATCAAGGTTTATATAGTGCCAGAATGTAATATTGCACATACATTCTTTTAAAAATAATCAGATAACRTGGATGTTCTTTGCAATACACTGTGGGTATAAAGCAGTTTTTAATTAAGAAAATTTGAACATTGGAATGTGATTCTGGTTACGTCTGTCACGTGTTCTCATATAGATTTATATCTACATTGTTTATGGAATTGTTTGGAGATAACTGGTGTTTTGGTGAGATAAAAGCTGTTATAGTGAAGGGGCCCATTCCCACCGAGTGGCAATTTTACTATTTATTGGAAGAGAGATGAACCCAGCTCTTTATTCTCTACCATAAAGACTTGATCCAAAACTCAGTGAAGTAAGTGGGAATTACTCATCACTCTATAATTTTGTATAATGCTTGGCTTTCAGTGCTGTTTCCTACTTTACACCACAATTTTTATTAGACTTCTGATTACTTACATACACACTGCCAAATGGAATGGGACTGCAGTAACACAGATGCACAAGATTTCAAAGATTTCTCTGAACGAGCTTTCACAGATAGAAATTCTTTACAGAATCTCTATGCTATTGAATCAAACTTCTTTCACCCTCTGTGGATGTAAAGGGGAAGAAAAGTGTCAAATGAAAGCAGAAAGGATGCTATTGAGCTTCCTGTCCAGGCAGGAAAGAGAAAATAGCAGAAGAATAAACAGACCTCTACTGAGATCCCCTAACACCAGTAGCAGGGTGTCCTCTTTATGCAAACGTTGGGGAGGGGAAAAGATGCAGAATCCTGAAGARAACTGTAGCACAGAGGACTCGTGTGCCCCTGGCCAGTGCTTCCTCTCTTACGCTGTTGTGACAGAGCTTCTGACATACTCTTTATATGTCTTTTGAAACTTTTTTTCATGTAAATTGTGCAATCCATGTGTATTCTGCAAGGGTCAGTTTCCCTGTGCAGTCCTTGCAAATTCTGAAGGAGTTTCAAGTAACTTTTCAAACAACTTGACAAGTAGATTGGGAGGTACTTAAAATGGGAAATTCAGAAAAAAGATGCAGACACCCTGTTAGAGCCTCTAATAACTCACAGCACACTGTCATGCATTGCTGGATGCAAAGAAGGGAAACGCTGGGACTCCTGCAGTCTATGACAAGCTTTGGTCTGGGCTCACTTCCCTCAACACCAGGAACACACATCTGAGGAGATCAGAAACCAGGAACAATGGTGTTGCTTTTGCAACCCATGCGATCCTCCACATGCAGTACAGAGAGCGAGAGTAAACCTTGAAAACGAAACTCCTTTGCTCTGTGTGGGCACCAAAGATGCAAATTTAGTGGGTCAGAGTCTGAAGGCTATCTCCTCAGCCACCCTTTCTACAATTTAATGCTTCCTTTGCACTTTGAAGTGGCTCAACTTCAGATCCTCAGTGTACAGACAGAAAGCTCTCTCGGGATGAAAGGTAATAAGAAACTAAAGATGGCAATGGCAGTCATAATGCTGGGAAGAACAAGGGAGTAAGAAGAGATGCACTAATATTCACCATTAATCATTTTAGCTGAGACCTACCTGAGAAATGCATGTGTGTACATTTACCCAAATGCACAAGTGTGCAAAGGCTGTGGAGACAGGCAGAGCTCCCTGGCTGTTGCTGTGCATGGGGTACACACGAGGCTGCGACGCAAGCAAAGCAGAGTGACGTTGAAACATGATGTGAAAGCTAAAGAGTGTTGGAACTCCTGTATTCCCTGTGGTGTATGGAGAGACAGAGCTGACATTTACAAATGCAAGTTATGTGTCTGCTGTTTTCATTTCTTGACCCTGTTATAAAGCAATCCTTTCCCCATCGGCACAGAGGAAGAAGAGGCAGAACCCTGACAGGTAACTGCACTGGTCTTTCTTTGGTGGGCCCCCTATAATCTATCGGCCTTTACCTGCCCTCCTCTATCTAAGCTTTAAATATATAAAAMCTGCACTCATAATAATATATAAAATATTGCTTATACTTCATTATGTGGAGTTTCATTAAAAAAAGTTTTATTCCTGCAAGTCTTATCCATTAATACAAAACGAATATTGTTGTAAACTGATCTTAGCCCAATTCAGTATCTTGCTTTCAATTAAAACCAAAGCCAGTTGGGCACTCAAATGTTTCTTTTGATCTSGACAACACTGATTAAGTTTCCACTCTGATATTAAAAGGTATTTTTTCATTTACAACTTTTTCCTCCCAAATATTTCRCTTTCTCCACTGTAAGAATGGGAAAATTATGCTCTATCAGGTGTTGTGAGGATGAATAAATCTGAAATGTGAGATGTTTAGATCCTACAGTTAACTAGGCCSCATGAGTAGGTCAGACAGATGGTGACTGCCATAAATGAAGACTGTAGTACTTCGAGGAGTGCTCAGCAGTAAAGGATAAAGTGCCATTCCCATTTTGCCCTTTGAACCTGATCATCTACAGCAGGGAGAAATTTCAGAGAGGCTTGAAACATATATTTCTTACTCAAACAAAAGAACTTCAAACATGACTATCATACCCCCAGGGACAACCTACAGCTAACACAGTCATACAGTGGATTTTTGATCTGTCTGAATGGAAAATAAAAGTGATCTAAATATTGGTGTATTTTATTCTAAAGCAAGTGTGTTAGGGATCAAAAATGTGCCTCCAAGGGATAACAAAATAAAACCCCCTCAATTTTATCCGTCAGAGTGCAAAGTTCATGGAAAATAATTTATAAAAAAAACCCCAATGTATTTATAAATCTATTCCATTTTTTTTTGTAATTTTAAATAAACCTCATTTCTTATTTCGTTCCTGATTCTGTACCTCCATTAACAGAGGATGATGAATATGTATGTTTGCAATTTCCTTTGAAATCTGYACAGAAAGCAGGAGTGAACCCTAAATTCAGATAAATCACTGCAAAGACTCAGTGGCTGACAAGTGTGTCTTGCCTGAATGTGCCCAGTTGCTTGCACATGTGTCTGCTCATTCCTGTACTTGACAAGGTATCATCTTAACAGCACAGGCACGACAGCCTTTAAACTGTGACCCAGATGTGGGCTTTCCATCGAGGCATTTAATTTCAAGAGCTTCTTTTTAAGGTGAAGAGAGCATGGCTGCCAAAAGAAAACGGAGGAAAAAAAATGTGCATGACATCAGCAGGGGAATATATATCCCATATTCCCCGAGATTTGTTGTAAGGTTTCAGTTCTTTACTGTGAGATGGGTGAATTCTACAAAGAAAGTTGGATGAATCCTACAGGACAGACTTTTTGTTAAAACCATTTCTCTCCACTGTTTCTGCTGCTTGGCTGTTTTCTCTCTACAAGTGGCTTAATGACTGCTTTAGTTGTGTCAAAGCAACAAAAGCAAATTAGACTCATGAAGAGAAGCATAAGAAGCATTCAGTTGAGGATTTTATATAAAAGTTGCCTTTTTCTGTGTGCTTTTTGCTTTTCTCTCTCTCAGCTCGGCCATATTGCTGAGGTGGCTTAAGCATAGGAAGAGACATTGCTATCCAGCAGCCACCTAACCACAAGCTACCCCACCAGGCATTTTCATTCCCAATTCAGAGCCAAGGAGGCAAGAGGTACCTCTGTTAAAGCATCCAGCTTGCAAATTCTTTTCACTGGGACTGGGAGGAGTACGATTGCCAAGYGTGTGCCTGGAAATACTCACAGCAGTGTTTCCCAGTCTTTTTGTAGCTGAGCAAGTCTTGAGAAAATTCTCTTGTTTCCTGCTGCACAGGTAAGGTGATGGGTAGGCACTCATGAGCAAGGTATTTGCATACAGTTACACTCAACAGAGGATGTTTTTCCCTCAGAACAAAAAACCATATAGAAACACAGATCTATATACTCCTTAGTTATGTCATCCAGCGAGTGAGCTGACTAGATTAAATATAGAGAAAATAGTAATCACACTTTCCTATTAACATGARGTAATGCTTGCCTCTCTTCACACAGCCCTTCAGAGTGAGAGGTGGGAGGAGGCGACTCCATGGTGTCGTGGGATCACCTGTGAGCTGGAACGATACTGGGCTCAGGGAGTGGTTGTGGGATAGTCACCGGGAACCTGAGATGGTAAATATTTAGGTTAGCACATTCCTGCAGTGTCTGCAAAATCCTGGGGATGGGATCTGTGTGGAGATGACCTTGAATGTAACTAAAAYTACATTGGTTGAAAGAGATGCAGCAAGATGGGCAGGGAGGATGCAGATGTCATCGGGCCCTCTCGCCTGAAGCAGTAATTGCTGAGGGCTTTGGAGACCAGAAAGATGCTGAAGATGTTGGGGCTGAAGAGTGCAGTGGATTCAAGGGTGATACCAGGCTGTGGTAATAAAGGAAAGTACCAGGGTGGTGGTGTTGACGGTGCTGGGATGATACTGGGGAAAATAGTGGGGAAAAGGCAGGCAGTTCCTGGGCAGATGGGATTGCAGGCATGTGAAACCTGGTGTAACCCCAATGGCTGCTGATGTTCTCTCTCTTGCAGCATAGCAGTGATGATGAAGTTATCTCTGGATCAGACARAATGAGTGAAAGGAGCACAGCCCTTGCACTCGTGCTGAAGCTGTGACAAAGGAGACAGGAAGAAGACTGGACCAAGTCTGCTGCTCCTCTCAGTAAAGAAGGTTCAGAAGCCAGGATGGAATGTAGRTGACCAGTCTGCAGCCACAATCTAACTGAAATATGTTGTCACATTTATGTCAGTGTCCCAGCATTCCCAGTAACTTGCTCTGAGAAGAATATAGCCTAAAGTGTCTGTCCTGCAGTGCCTTGGGAATGTGATTAATATTTACTACCAGGTCTTGGTAGGTCTCAGTAAGTTAGTAGGTAGATTAGTAGGTTATTTACTAGATTAGTAGGTAGACACTACATATTAGTAGATAATTACGCTGGTTAATAATAATGCATAATTATGGTTACTTGTTGAAAACCAGACTGATATTTTTAATTGCTTAATGTAACAGAAATTATGTTATGCATATCTCTTAAAATGATGGCAAACTCCAATAACTGAAGTCACAAAAAAATGCTCTTGAACTACCAGAGGATGAGAACAATGTTTGCAGAAATATACAGAGCCTACTATTAAATTGTATATGGATTGTATAAAACTAGAGTTTATTCAGACACTATTTTTTAACCCAAAATCCACTCACATTCTGTGAATAAATTATTCATGAAAAATTATTCACCTGGTCCTGTTGGGATGGATGTGGCCGTCACTGTGCCATTTTAACTCTCTGTGCCTTCCCTCCTGCTGGTGAACTTGAACTTGCATTATGGCATGTTCTGAGATTTTCATCCTCAGCTCATGACCTGATTTCCCACTGATGGCATTACAGGGGCGAGGGGCAGAGGAATTTCTCAGGCAAGAATTCTACCTGGGTRAGCAGAGTTAAACTCATGTCTGTCAGTGCCCTTCTGCTCTCCACAAATGTGCTGTACTCTTGCAGCAACCCTTCCAAATGCTTCTGAAGTTATTTATTTCTCCTGTGTCTTCCTCAAGTTGGAAGATTCATAGCCAAGCAGAAAAACTCCTCGAACGTGAGCTAAAGAGGGTAAATTATGATCTTCAAATGTATGAGGGCTGACCTAGATCCTTTGTTACTGAGACCTGTTTTTCTTCTCTATGACATGTAAAAGAATGTCCAGTTCTTTTTTTCTTTTTTTTTTTTTTTTTTGGCTCTTGACTAGACTGTTTACCACCCCACAGTGTGTACAGTTGTCATTATATTTTGTCATTGAATTTTCTCTATGATCTTATCACTGCATTCTATAGACAACAATTGTCAGCAAAATGAGTGAGATAAGAAGAAATTGATTTGAAAAGAAAACAAATAAGAGAGATATAGTACTTATGAAATAAGGGAGTATATCAGGCAGATATAGTAATACCAAAACTTGCATAAGAATCACTTTCTGAACACTCACACCCATGTCCTCTCTCGGATGCAGGTCATTGAAGCAATTTTAGCTGTCATATTTCACACTAGAATATTATAATGGAACTGAATTCCCCACTTAKGTCTGAATTGTGAAACAACAGAATTATATTCTACAAGCATTACTTGTATGCAGCGTCTGGGTTACTAAAATTCTTATTTGCCAATAGCTTTTAATRTTTTTTAATTGATCTTTGCTTTCTGTGTTTCTAACAGTTGTTACAATCCAAGCCATTCAAATCACTTTGCAAAGCTTGAGTCCAGAGAAGACAATCAAATTAATTTAATCTTTTATTCTTGCTCCTATGACATTAGTAGATCATAAGCTAATGATGAGTCCCCCAAATATGGGTCTTGCTTTTTATCCATAACAACAAAAGATCAACTATAGTGCTACCTCATGTACATTGTATTTAGGATATTTTCTACAACACGTTAGTGGTCAACATTTTTTCATTCATTGTAATCAGGTAATCTCCCTGACTTCTGYGTCTTCTTGTTGTGGAACATGGAAGAATAAAAATCTCCTTTTTGATGAAAAAAAGTATCCTGGCACAAAGAAGGCCACTTCAAAGCTGGATGATTTGCCTGACACAACAGACTGACACTAACAGTGAGTGTCGATTGCTGAAATGAAGGCTATAGAAGCCTTTAAGAATATTTCAGAACTGGCTACTATCTAAACAATGAATTCAAAAAGTCGCCTTGTTGGAAAAAATATATCCAACTTGCATCTCTGACATAAAACCATACAAAAAAGACAAATTAAAATATTGAAAATATCATCATAACTTAGTGTAATCTGCAGAAACAGGGATGTTATGTGGTCTTGTGGGGCCCTGACTGCAGCATAATTGAAATCTGATTATTCTGAAATAGGACACTGCAGCCTATTTGATAGTATTAATTAAATGAAAACCTCTGGTGTAAAGGGGTAATTTTGAGTTCTTTCAACACGTCTGAGAAGCTCAATAATCACCACTTCAACACATTCTGAGAGTTTAATTGTGCTGGTGGGATATATACAGACTTTTGAAATATTTCTGTCTTCAATGGGCCCAGACATTCACCCTGAAGTCCAGACTAGCCTGCACACAGATATAGAGCTCATGACTTGTCCGTCCCATCTAGAATGCACAAACACAGAGCTCAGAAATCAAGCCCTCAATGCTGGCTCCTATGGAGCTTGTGGGCACTTTGTGAGAATAAATATAACATATAGTATTTGTTAATATATAAGTTGCAATTATTAATCTCTCCAACACAGTAAAGTGCACATGGGCTCATGACAAAAATGTAAAAGAAGTCCATTAATTGGATAAGGTAAAAAAAGAAAACAAACACTCTAAATGCATGTCTTGGATGCAAACTCCAACGCACAAAGGGTGACTATGCCTCACTTCAGTGACGCAGCCATGAAAAAGACATCTGTGGCAGTAAACACAAAATATTGATGATCATGGCRTAACGACCTGGAGAATGGAAAGCTTATGAACCAGACTGACCTGACAGGAGACAGTGGAAAACTCTGCCTTGATACTTTAGTTTGGAATAAGACTGTTCTTAAAGAGGAGCTTCCAATTATGTCCACTTTCCATTCTGTGGCAAATGGGATCCCTTTCAGATTAAACCAGGGAGGCACCAGGGCACTCCGGTTACCAATGGGTATTCGGTCCACAGGACCAACCCATAATACCACAAAGTCAAACTTAAGTGTGRGTGGTGAGTCTTTAGCACCATTATCACCTGCACAGCCCCGGCAAGGAAAGGCTTTTGAAGCCGTTAGTGCCTGGTGGAGCYGGCTGGTAGCCCTGAAATATTCTCACTGGTTTGGACCAAGACTGCTGGGCTCAGGCCTCTCTCTGATTTTTGCATTAAACTGGCCACTTCAGCTCTCACCTACAAGATGCTGAACATATACTTGACTTTCGAAAGCAAAAGAATGGAAAGCCAGACCAGAAAAAAGACATTACCTAATTGACTTAACTAAGTGAGCTGGAACTAAGACCATTAGGGATGGTTTGGCTCCAGGCAGTGGAGACCAAACATTCTAACAACCCCAGGTTTGTGACTGTGGGCAAGGCTTTATCTTTTTTTTCGTTGCTGTTCTCATATTTTAGAATAGCATGTGTCCAGATYTTTTTCCACAGTCAGCTGATTTTTCAATAACTCTGTTGTTCTGATTTTCCAATTGGGCTTCACAACTACTTTTAATCAATCAGATTAATTAGAAAAATTAATGAACCTGAATTGTAATAACATTTAACCAAGCCCTATGAGTACAGTGCTCCCCAGTCCTAAATGACTGTCTCATGCAAAGATCACAGTCCACTGAATATCATTTAATTATCAACTATAGACAGTAGAAGTTTGTTAGCTTTGCTAATCAAGCACACCAAGCACATATCAAAATCTGTTTTTAATGAACAAAACAAAAGAGTCTCCTGACTGTAGTCGGTCTGTAACTATGACATAGACTGAAGCATTAAGCCTTAAAATATAAAGATTGGTGCAATTTAAATGTTCCACGCTAGCACGCAAGAGACATCCAATTACTGTCTCTTTCAAAATGTGAAATTAATATCTATTCAAATTTTAGAAATATTGAGGAGCATCTGATTTATAGAAATTTGAATTCGAAGTAAAATATGTGGTATATACACAGTAGTTGAAATCTTTATATGCACAGGTATATTTATAGATGTGGGGAGTAAGAAAAAGCAAGTCACTCTCCGGCAGATGAAGTGCACCTTGGTGAGAAAAAAACACATCCGCAGTCTTGTAAATTTTCAATACATTTAAATGCCTTCAGAATAACCATTTCATTAAAATCTTTTGAAGTCCATCTGGGATAGTTAGAAGCATTGTTAATTTACAGATCACAGAAAAGAATTCAGTGTGGGCACAATCAAATTCCAGGCCAGGGCTGCTCCTGAGCTCGGATTCCTGCACTCCTGTGCAATAGCTTCATTTGAAGGCCACAGTTTCCATAACAATGGCACTTGGAGAAGCCTAATTTACACATTGCCACTGTGACACATTGTGTTATTCCTTGGAACACCAGGGTGCATTGCTCATGTCACATTACATTTGTGACACAATTAAAGTCACTGCCTGAGTCTGACACAGTTTTATATGATTGTCACACAGTAGATTGTGTACTGAATGATCTAAAAAGGGATCAGAAAAAAAAAAAAAAAAAAAGTTCCAAAGCTGGCCTGGGAGTGAAATAGGTGTTAAAGGTTAGTTTTGTAACTATGATATCTACATGTACACTGTATGTCTGTCTATGTRTGTAAAAAATAAATATACATGTATGAGCTTTTTAAAGAGGTTTTTAAGTCTTCATAACTTGCCGCTTGTGCTTACCCTCACAGTACACTTTCCTTGGACTTTCCCCTTAAAGACATAAATCAACAAAACTTCAGAGCCAAGTGTAATCTGACAGAATAAAGAAAGTGAATTACCATTACATATCAGACAAAACTGCCAATCCCATGGTAAAGTAACCTGTGGAAATACATCCCCAACAAAATTATGGGAGCCTGCTGTTCAGAGCACTTGAAGTTATATTGGCCACAATATGATAATTTCACACTGTCGAAATTTAAACCTCTACTGTACATGATTTATTTTGGAGGAAAGCTCCCAATGCAGTTAATTCCCCAAGGAATGAATCAGAGCATCTCTGCAGAGGCATATTCTAAACAATGATTACACAGGGAATCAAAGGTCCATATTTAGCCACTTAGGTTTTATGCCTTAAAAAACCCAGTATGAACATCATCAGTACCAGAAAATGATCTATTAAGAAAATCTCATTTAGAATTATTTTTTCAACTTCTGAGGTGCAAAAAGATTTTTAATGTAAAATTCTCTGAGGCAGTATGAAGCCAAGTTCAAGTAAAATAGACATTTTAGGAATAGTGCCTAATTAACAATTACTAATACCCAATTAATAATTATGGCAATGACAAGAATAGCTTTGATCCAGCCAGAGAGCTGAATAGTTCCTTTGACAAARCCCAGAAACCATCACAGTGCTTTAGGGAACATGTGATTTAGATGGAGAAGTTGTTATCTGGCATATAACAAACTTCTGAAATCTAATGCTGGCTCAGCTGAAACTGTTCAGAATTTGACATTGATGTCAGCACAATAGAAATTTTACTTCTAATGCATACGTGCTAAAGAAATATCTTTTCCCATTTTGTACAAAGTAAACTAAAGCAGAGATTTTGCCAGTTTTTACTTTACAGAAATATTTTATACTATTTCTGTCATACTGTAGTCAACATTTTCACAGGGGACAAACTAGAAAGGACACAAGTTACTGAGGGKTTTTTTCCCCATTATTTGGACTATTTAGAACGTTTTTGTTGCTGCTTCTGTAATACAAGGATCAATACATACTATGCTACTATTGGGTCTTAAAATAGCACCAATAATTAATTTTTGATAGTAACAAAGTTAAAGTTTAAGAATAATGGCTAATGAAAATACTTAATTGGTAATGAGCACTTGATTAAAGCCCTTTGGAGCTCARCATACCATATTTAATTAATGCATTTCAAACCTATAGACAGTAAAACTCTTCAAGGTAAATATAATCAAAGATTGTTGATATAAAGTTGAGGATTTGAACAGTTTTATGATACTGATGCTGAACCAAACTTGAAATCATACTTTAGCTCCCTTTTCTACAAGAAAACAGCACTTTATATCCGTTTATTTCTGCTGAAATTGATACCACCGTGTGCTTTGCGAGAAATTACTTTTCATGTACTTTACGGTGTTTGTATTGTTAGGACTGATCAGACAGAGACCCATCCTAGAAGTTTCATTTATAAAGTTCGTTGAAATAGGAGYGTTGATGGGTGTATATCCGTGCACTGCTTGTGCTCTGTACACCTTGAAATTCTCCCAGGCACACCCCTGCCTGCTTGGCAAGGGTTATCTCTGGTTCCCCTACCCACGACRTGGCCATCCCCGAGTTAGGGCTGCCCCAGGCCAGATTCACGCACACAGCACAGTCTCATCCAGATGCGCCAGTTGGAAGCAATAAATCTCCTCTACCCAGGAAAAAGTATTGGAAGGAATTCAAATATTGGAGGCAATAGATCTTCTTGCACTCAAGCTGGACTTGAACTAATAACTATAGACAGAGCTCAGTAGATTGGAGTGGCTGGAGAAAGGCAATCTGCTTCAGGAAAAAATATGGATGAGTGAAGCATGGGTGCAAGAGAACCTGTGCATTACATTCCCCAGCACTGCCCGCTCCAGGTGACACCACACAAGGGCCACCTGGATCTGCATACTTGATATTTAGCCATTGAAATCAGTGCTCAAATTTAGCTCCATAGGGGAATCATGGGTGATGCAGGAATCTTATGAGGAATACCARGATCAGGGAGGTTTAGCAACTGTAGCCAGTTTTACGATGCTTCCATTTTTAGATATAATTCTTGCCAAGTAATCCCAAGCCATAAAACTTGAGTTGTATAACAGAGATTAAGCAATATGGAAAATAAGGTGACTACTCAGCTCMCATCTTGTCAGGACTGCAGTTGCTGGAGGTAGCAGGTTGTAGGATCAGCTATTTGGCCTCTCCCTTTTTTTTAGAGTAGCAAAATCTGCTGTGGCATTAGAAGTGATGAATCAGCTGATTATAACTGATCAAATAGCAAACAAAATTAATCATATTTTTATTAGAATACTGTGTTTCTAAGACAGGTTTTTGTTGTCAAAAGGATCCGAATCAATGCTATTCTTTCAAATGAGTTTCAAAGAAAAAATGCTCTTACTATTCTTTTTTAAATGAATAAATACATTTTGTTTGCAAGACCAGAATAAAATGTCTCATTCCTAGAATGTAATAGAGCTTGTGCAGAGAAAGACTTTTAACAACTTGCATTATTTTAATATGTATGCAAATCCCTAAATCCACTGTGCTTTCTAGCCTTATAAAAGGAGATAGACTTTACAGATATTTCAACCAATTAGTACAGATACAGGTCAAACATGTGAACCTGTGAGACAGATGTAGGAAAAATCAGGATTACATGTACTGTAAGGCTTATCCAAGTTAATGGCTTTGTCAGAGAGAGAGAGAGTTGAAGACTGGGTTAGACATAAAACAGATCAACTCCATTAATCTAATTTAAAGGTTTTCAGAGGAAATAGAAGAACACTGATGGATTTGTTAGTAGGATACCAAATCTAAATCCCTTCCAATCCACCCCTGTTATCTTAGGCTCAGTCTTTAAAAATTATTCAGTTGACTTTGGGTAGGTTTGATCACTTTGTCTTATCTTCAAAGTATCTATATTTTTACAAAATTCCTAGAGTCTGCTTTCATAAATAGACAAACTGATGACATTCCCTACAGGGAATATACACTGATCTATTGTTAAAAGGGGTTTTTTTATAAAACTATATAAATTGGCATTTCTCCAGCAGCTGAGAACTCATAGGCTCGCTAAGGAAAGGAGACAAAACAGCTCTGCAAAGCTGTGTAGCGTGAAAAAGAAAAGTGTTTTCCCTCCTCTTACTCCACAAAATTACCTTATACAAAGAATTTTAGTATCCTCATGTGCTAGTTAAGAATAAGGGCAATACGGATACATTCTACAAGTGAGATCCTTGACAGCCTGGGTTTACTGAAGGGTAAAGTACTGTTACTGTCACAATGGYTGGTTCCTTCCCAAATGTGTGTTTTTATGTGGAGGCAGTGAAGGCAAACAGCCTGTGTTCCTTGCAGCCTTCAATGGTGATTTACCGGGGTTTCCTTCAGGGTAGTCCTCTCTTTTCTCCTTTGCTTGTTTCAGGGATTCATAGGTGACTATTTCCAGGCCAGTGTAAATGAGGCCATTACCCTTCCTTTCATGAAGACTGAAGGAAAGATGTGCATAAGAATTGAAGACAGGACAGAGCAGGAGGCTGGGAGTTCCTATGTGGTGTTTAAGCCCAGACTCAGAAGCCCAAAGTCAATACCAGCTGTGCTCTGCCCCTGCCATACCAAAGTCAGTATTTAGGTCTGCCCTGAAACGCCCTCTTCTGCCAAACCACTTAAACCTAGCGGTAGCTGGGCTAAACTTTGGCCAGCTTGTTCACGTATTAAGGTCTCATTAAACTGTAAATTATATAAGCAACGTTTTCTGGTTCCCTATTTTAAGGAAGAGTTTTCTAAGCAAAATTAATACCTCCATTTGCAAGGGATGAGGTCAACTGATATGGTACAAAAGACTGTGCTTTCAAGAGCACTTTAGTTCCATTAAGTRASATACAGTAATAGACCAGGAAAAGCTTATGAATGATTTTCCAGTTGCATTCCTCTCACTGTCACATTTTCTCTGCCAAACCTGTGATTCTCAGAATAGGTCTTTACTGACAAGAATCAAGTCCCACTGCAAATGACAACTGCATTTTCTCGATTTCATTAGTGTCTCCAGCCAGCCAGCAAAACTGGCCACTTTGTAGTTTGTCATAGTCTTGGAAACTAATTTAATACTGCCCTGTGAAATGACCCCTCACTAGAATGTACTGTATAACTGGCATGGCACATGGATTTTCCATCCCAGATACGGCAGARATCATATAATCATAGAGGAAATAGTAAGAGTAAAGTCATGTCAGTCATGGAGGAGGTTATTTTAACTCACGSCAAAAATGCTTTGTGTCTCCAATAGAGAGGAGCATTTTCTTTCTCCTTGGACATAAAAGAGTCGTTRGTTTAAAAAGAAATCAATTATACACACCCACTGTTCATCAGTTGTCRCCTCATCACAAGGTGAAAATTAGTTTTAGCAGTTCACTCGAACTGGGTGGAGGGTGGGCTGCAAGGATTTGGAAAAGCCGAGGGAAAGTAAAACAGATAAAGGAATTATAAAACAATATCTAGGGCCACAATTACACTGGCCTGGGTAACGAGCTGCTGCTCGAGGGAAGCATGTTTGCAGTGGTTGTAAATGACAAACTGGGAAGGGAAGCAGATGATTGTTTCACCCTTACCTTTCCACAGAAATCCTGAAGTTAGCTTGAAAGTTTTTAAAATTTCATTTTATTTTCCTGGGTACAGTATTGAAACGCAACATTCATCTAAAATGTTATACAATTATATCACTGATAATAGAAGATAGCAGAGGAATTTAATTGGAATTCTGTAGACTGAAAAAAAAGATACTTAGGCAGTAGCTTGAATATTTTAAAAACTCTTTGAGGTTTGGCATGTATGTGAAAATGAAGGGGGTTTTAGATTTGCTAGGGACAGATTATTTGAGTATCTCATGGTGCTGACAGTGCCATCGATAATATATATATTACTCAATATTATTATATAAAATAGAATAATATAAAACATACTAATATTTAACTTTCTGGACAAGTTTCCAATAGAAAAATGAATCAAACATCTGTCTTTGTCTTTTTTTCTTTTTTTATTTATTATTATGGAGACAGAGAGGCAATATTCAATGCCTATTACCTATTCTCCTGGTGGAGAGGAAAAGCCTCCTATGAGGGTCACTATGCTGTGCTCAACAGTGCCCTGTAATATTAATTCTGTATTTTTCAGACGAAYCCTAAACTAAAATATCAATGTATATTTTCAGATTTTGTGGACTCACTGTGTCATACCAGTGTCACTTACACGAGATGATGTCATCAAATGTCAAATGATGACCTTTAGCACTGTAGTCCTTCTTCAGCATCCAATTACAAACGGAAGAGTAATATATGTAAATAAGGTTGTGAGTTTATATCAAAACCGGTCAGTATTGGGTTTGTACTCTATAAAGGACAACTGATCAAGTTATTCTACTCAAAGGGAGATCTGCTGCACTTCACTCACTGCTGCTTCTTGGATACTCCAGCAGGTACAAAACTGCTGCAACTTGGATACTCCTCGTGTGAAAACCTGCATTTTATTAAATAAGCATTTCCCAMAGGATGTGTTGTACTTTCGAAAAGGTCAAAGCGGTGGAGACACAGGTCTCAGTAAAATGGCAGCCATCATTTGTGTGAAAGCTTTGCTGATACACGTGAGTGCACATTTACCACTAAAGGAGAGAAAGCTGGTAAATGGAATCAGATCTCAAAATGCTCTAAATTTTAAGAAGCAGACATGTACRGCCTGTTCTAATGATATAATTTGTACTAGAAAAGAGGGTGAGGTAGGTAATAATAATAATTTCCTCTCCGCTTGCAAAATGAGAAGATCTCAATGACGAGGAAATAAATGCTAACTGATGAAGCCAAGATTTTAAGTATTTTGATAGATTAATAATAGAAACTTAAAACCACTTTAGAATGTTTACCAGTAAYGCATAGAGCAGCAAGGCAGTAATAGGAACTACTTTGCAATTCTTTCCTATAAGCATTTGAAAGAGTATTGATCAGCTGCCCAGGTATTATCTGTGATTTTGCATTAGCTTGTCTGATACTGTGTTTCATTACAGCAAATTTTAACCCCGGGGCACTGGGGTATTGGGAACTACTGATGCTTAACAGGGGAAGGGAGGGGGAAAAAAGAAAGCACATTATATTTTCTGTGAGCTTTGGGAAGCAGAAAATTCTGACTGCAGACTTCAGAGCAGTAACGTAATTGCAGTTGAAAAAAAAAAAGAAGAGGCCTGAATTTGTTCAACATATTCCATTCTCTTCAAATACAGTTATAAGGCTGATGGCACCCAGTAGAGTTTGATTCTCATCGAAAGCCGATAGATCCACACCCCTAAATCACCCAAGTGCTTTCGAATGCTTCCACTCCTGTGATTCCTCATTTCCCAACGATCTGCGTGAGGCTTCACAAGAACAACTTCAACTTTTTGAGCATGGGGCGAGTCAAGCAAGCAGGACTAACAAACTGGTGAACTCCCTTTAGACGAGATTAGAGTGCTTTCCTGGCAACTGCTGGAGAAGTGAGAGATCCCACCCACACCCACCTTTTGTTATGTGCTGCTGTGTCTGCCCTGAGGTGCAGAGTCGGGAAGCAGCTACTGAGGGAATCAGCAACAAGTTCTGGCACAAACAGAACTGGCATTTCAGGCTCTTTTGTGTTGCTTACCACACTGATTTGGAATTTGGTAGAGCAGAGACATTTACTGACTGAACACGATAATAGAAACAATTCACACTCACAGCATGCGGGAATCCAAACTRGGTGAAACCTGACAACCGAGTAAAAATTCACCTTGATGATTCCACAAGAAGGAACGACGTCTCTGTAGGAATAAAGGAGACTGTTGGGCACAACCCTTGAGGCTATCTGAAAAGTGTTAGAAATATCTACCCGATGAATTTCTGGAGAGTTGCTTTACCACTGAATTAGGTTTCCTGATGTCTCTCTTGCACTTCTAACCAAAAGCAGATGCGAGGGAAGACAACATGGGGAAGGTATAAAGAGAGCTGCAGTGAGCCTTGCCAAAGTTTCATAAAAGTTGAGATCATTTATACAATAGCAACATTTTTTGACACACCCATGAAGTGCTCAAAATCTTTATATTTGTCCAGGTCTGATAATCTCCACTGTTGTTCCAACAAAATAGCTGAGGTGATGCAGAACACACACAACAGTGACTTATGTGAGCAAAAGCATCACTGAAAGATGAACATTTAGGGGTTATTTTCCTTCATTTTGCTAAAAGCACAAATGGGCTACRTAAAATATTTCAGTTTATGGGTACATATCATAGATGTTTAATCTGGCTGTAGCTTAGAAAGAATCTTACATACATATCATGCAAGTAGTATGGGGAAATGGGCATTTTCTTCTTTTTGCTATTTTTCCCTAGGAGAGATCAACTCAGATACTGATTAAGATCTAGACAACCTTACCTTCTTCCTGGGAAAACCCTTTCAGCAACGGGTAGCTGTTGCCTTCCAAGTCTTCAAGACACAAACACTACTATGTGTGTGTTGTACTTCAAAAAAACTTCTTCAAACCAAGCACACATATTTGAGCCTTTAAAAAAAGGTTATGCTAAAGGTATAAATATAATAATGATTGCTAGACTACACTAAAATTTTTCATGGCATTTGCTGTACCTTGTGTAGTTTAGTTAACCTTTCCTTTATTCAGAAAAAACCCTGTTTGGATTTAGCATCATTTGACTAGCCTTTAGTAAAAATTCAGTGTTACAAACCTTTTTTCTTTTTTTTAATCCACAGGGAATGCAAAAGTAAATGTTATCAGAGTCAGAATGCATGGTGAATAGTCTGTGATACTGCAAAGATCTGCAAACATGCAGTTTGCTCCTTCCARACTCTTTCTTTCTTTATCACTGGGTTGGGGAGCAGAATTTTATGCCTCCCCTAACCCACACTAATTCTGCTGAGGACTGAACCTTCTTATGGCCACCCAGAAAGGCAAGGTGGTGTTCACTCTTTAGTTGCTCTTTGCTCCTTAAGACCACTGGCAATTTGAAGGCTTTTTTTTTTCTTTCTTTTCCCTTTTCTTAAAGCTTTTAATAAATTATCAAATCAGTTTTAGCAAGAGTAAGAATTCGGTGCCCACCAGATATTTTTGTGACATCTTGATCATGGCTCCCCTTCACAGTTAGGTGTCGTTCAAGGCTGCACAGAATCTCAGCATTGTTCTGGAACCATGAGGAGAGTTTCCCTGGGAAGCAGAACTGATACTATAAGTTCTTCATCACATTTAGGAAAATTTAGGGAGAAAGTGAGTATATCAGCTTTTGTTACCACACTTTCACATAAACAGCTGGCACTCAAATAGTAATTTACTGTAACTTCAGCATGTGGTGGTCTAAGTTCTTCACACAGTGCTCAGATATACAGCAAAAAAAAATCTGGAAGGAAGAAATATTCATTCCGAGGTTTTGTTATAAATACTGAACAAATATGGAAAAGGATAAATAATTGATTTAAGGGGTGAAATGAACACTTTTTCTCACACAACAGCCTCGAAGCTGTCAAAAGAATGGCACTGAGGCCTTGAATTCTTCATGTTCTTGGCTTCTCGCAGCAGAGGGTAGAAGATTACTGGAGTTTGGAATACAGTTAGACTTACTAAGGGTGGAAACTCGGCCAGAAGTGTCATAATTCAGAGGTCTGGATATGGGTCAGCTGTCTAATTGCTGCCAGACTGGGTCTTCATATCCCAGACAACCTCTCCGCACTGMGGTGCGGCAGAAGGGGTGCAGTCGCTCATCTTCACCGACACTGGATGTTACCTGTTCTCCACACAGTAAGGTCTGGACCAAGGTGGATTTAGAGCACCTTATTTCAGGAAGCCAGCCTTCTCTCTCTTGCCTACACACTGCTGTCACCCGGAGTTCAGGAACGTCTGCTTATCTGCTCAGGGCCTGACTCAGCAGGCCCAGTGTGTCCCAAYATACCGAAATTCTGCGCACAGAAAGCACAGAAGTCAGCAGAGTTTCACTCTGAACTGCTAACAGAGGAATTACGAGTACACATCCGTGGCATAACCAGGCAGCAAAGTGGTGGATATGTGTATGAGCCTCTTGTAGGCCTCCCACAGCTCAACCAGCAGTTTCCCTTTTTCAAGAGAGCACCCTAGCCCAAGGACAACTCAGGGATTCGTGGCCTTGCTTTTGGTAGCAGAAAAGGTGTCTGTTTCTGTTAAACTTGAAGAGTTTAACATCTTTGCAAGGACCAGACGCTCCATAGTCTTTCCTGGAGATGGAATTCAGAGTGTGAGGACATCCAGCCTTTCCCTCAGCCCGCTCACGTGTGAGAACCGCGGGCACAGGTTTGTCCTGAGCGACCTGACTGGGGCTGCTCTCTGGGGCACAGTTTGTGGTGTTGGAACTGTAACACTCTCAAGGCCAGAGCTGCTATCTCTGCAATGTTTTGATGCCAACACAGGCTGCTGCCCTGTGCTCTAATTAGCTCCAATGAGAAGCTAATTTGGCGATAATTATCAAAACCTTGTCTTCTCAGCTCTAAAAGCAGGGCACATTCAAGGCTGCCACATGAGGTTTCAAATCCCATAATTCCCTGCCTATCCGGGGGTCTCACTTTAACAGAGTACCAGGAAATGCAGTAAAGTGGTTAATATTGGGTAAATTGTATATTCGGCTATTTAGTGTGCTCAGGCCTGTTTTCAGCAGAGTCCATAGGATTGCACTTCCAAAGTCACGACCTCTACTCTCTGAGAGTGCCTCAGGGTGAAGGTGTCATTTAAATTTTACTGTAAATATGCCTTTCCCCCTGGGGCCTAATGTGCATGCCAAAATCCATGGCTGCAGAACCAGAATTAAAAACCAAACCCCAACAAGATGATTCCCAGATTCCAAACAATTTGCAGAGCCACAGATTGGATACAGTCCCAAGTAACTCACAGGTGACCATGCTGTGAGCCAGAGGTTGACAGAGATCTCCTGTGAGGTCCTTTCTCACCTGAACTACTCTTGTGACTCTAAATAGGTTTGCCATGGGATCCCTGAGAAATGGTAACTATTTACTTGCCAGCAACACTTTCAGATTTACTTTCTGGAGTAGAGTTGCATTTCAAGGAGGTGCTGTCCTTACCCTAAGTCTAGTTTCCCTATGCCCTCACCCTTAGTGGGAAGCAGATCATTAAGCAATTTAAATAATTATCTTATACTTTCAATAAAATTGTAATCTGTTCAGTGCTCTTCTCTGGAAAACAACTCAGTCACAAACTGAAATGAAAAGAAAATATGGAGAAACACCATTCACTGGTGGCACAGAAGAGCAGTAGACTGAGCCTCCTAATCCTTCCCCCTCCTTCTCCAGAGAGCTGTTAAAAGATCAAGGCATAGAACCACTACAAAATAAACAAGCACTACAGATTTTGCAGTAGGTGGGACCATCTGGACCCAGATAATGTCACCCTAAACAATCTGCCATCCAGTTGCAACTGGGAAGGAGATAGAAGTCTTGTGACTCAGAGCTAAAAGGCTGAGATGACAATATGGCTTGGCTCTCTGATCCCAGCACAGAAAATAATTGTTATTTATTATTTTATTATTCCAGATAATGCCAGTGGATGTGGCCCAAGCACCATCCCCTCTGTCCACTCTATCTGAATTGTGCCATGTACTTGAAAAATGCCAGCTGAACTAATAGCTGTGTGCTGGCTTTCTCTGCTGTATTTCTGCAGACCAAGCAGACCACGATCCAGCTCTTTCCTTGGCATTCACATGGACCACAGGAATGATGAGCATACAGAGTTCTGTGCCTCATGATTTGCACAGGACGTGGATGGACCTGCTCATGCCCTGTGAAAGGCCCTCTCTGTTTATGGCAGAACTAAACACTTAACCCTGACTAAACCTGAGACTGAGTTGTAAAGTGTGTATAGTGAAGCAAAGCAGAATATTTCTCAGCAACCAACCTTGAGCATGATCCAGTCCCATACAGCTGGCAGCATCTTCTAATTTTCTATTCTTAAAATACTCTTTTAAAGTGCTGCAGTCAGAAGGGGTTTTTTTGAAGGGCAGATAAAGTCACTGTTGAAACATTTAAGCAGGTAGCCGTAAGAGTATCACCAGSAGAGAGGCTTGTTCACACCCTGAAGTTTTAAGAGCAATTTTGAAAATGTTCTGAGCTACATTAGGAAATAACACTTCACTCTCTGTGCAAGAACCATCTTGTTGGTGTCATTAAGTTTTACCACAYGTAAATTATTACCAATTAGGGACTAAAGCTGCTTCAAACCCCCCCAGAATCCTGACTGACTAGTGAGAAGGCAGGCAATTCATTTGCAGCAACAATAGGAATACCGTAGGATTTATGTGGTACCTTGCTGCACTAGTCTTTCAATTGTGTGATTCATAGTCAGAATTAGAAATCATTAAAGAACACAGAAAGACAGAGAACAAAGCCAGATATTCATCTGCTGTCAGCTGATGTCAATGCAT